>CAWTZC010000700.1:0-600000 GCA_963919715.1 Microtus obscurus
GAATATCTTCCTTTAAGTTGGGAAAGTTTTCTTCTATAATTTTATTAAATATATTTTCTGGACCATTGAGCTGTACTTCTTCTCCTTCTTCTATCCCAATTATTCTTAGGTTTGGTCTTTTTATTATGTCCCAGATTTCCTGAATGTTTTGTGATGAGAGTTTGTTGGTTTTGCTGTTTTCTTTGATCAGTGTGTTTATTTTCTCTAAGGTGTCTTCAGTGTCTGAGATTCTTTCTTCCAACTCTTGTAATCTGTTGGTAGTACTTGTCTCTGTAGTTCCTGTTCATTTACCCAGAACTTCCATCTCCATCCTTCCCTCAGTTTGTGTTTTCTTCATTACTTCCATTTCATTCTTCAAGACTTGAACCGCTTCCCTTATCTGTTTCATTGCTTTTTCTTGTTTCTCTTGGTTTTCTTGGGTATCTTTGAGCGATTTATTCATTTCCTCTACCTTTTTGTTTGTAATTTCTAATTGTTTATGGCAGTTTTTCACCTCCTGTTTAAGGTCTTCTATTATTTTCATATAATTCACTTTTGAGTCGATTTCTTCTAATTCTCCTGGAGTAGGGTGTACATTTCTTCTTATTTCGGGATCCCTGGACACTGGTTGCCTTTCATGTTGTTGGAGGAATTTTTGCATTGGCGCCTTCCCATCTCTTCCTTCAAATGGAGCCAGGAGAGGACTGGTGTCTTGGTCCAGTCTTTGCTGTGACTGACTCTCGTGGTGTATCTCTTCAGTGTAGAAGTAGGAACCGTCTCGTCCAGATGGAACTCCTTAGCATACAGCAGGGCAGGGTTGGGGGGTGGTGGTGCTAGGGGGCTGGGTCTTGCATAAGAAGGATGGCCCTGCAGAAGGAGCTGAGGGAGGGGGTTTGTGCTCTCTTCTGGGACAATCAGTCCCTGTATAGCACACACTCACCCGTCCTGATGGAACTCCTCAGCACCTAACCAGGCCCTGCAGGATGTAGTTCCTTGTCCCAGGCTGCCGCCAAACTCACTCAGCCCAAGATGGTTCTCCTGTTGCCTAGATCCGCTCACCTTGCTGGTTGGTTGTCTCGTAAACCAAGCGCCTACCCTGCTTGCTGCAGGCAGGCTATTGAGACAAAGGAGTTCCCACCGCGCGGGTGCCCTCCCGATTCAAACCCAGCGCCCAGACAGGCTGAGCTGGGTGATGTTATTTGCCCAAAGACTGCAGGGAGGGAGAAGTGGGGAGTTTCCTGGATGCACGTTGGGTGAGGTAGGAAGAGAGAGGCAGTATGCAGGGGTACAGGCCCAGCCGGATGTAGTTCCTTGTCCCGGGCTGCCACGAGGGTCAGAAACTCACTCACCCCGAGATGGTTCTCCTGGTACCTAGATGCGCTCTCCTTGCTTGCTGGTTGGGTGTCTCGTAAACCAAGCACCTACCCTGCTTGCTGCAGGCAGGCTATTGAGACAAAGGAGTTCCCGCCGCCCGGGTGCCCTTCGGATGCAAACCCAGCGCCCTCAATTTCTTTAAGGAATTCATTTATATGCTCTTTAAACACTTCCATTCATCTTCATTAAGCTATTTTAAGGTCTTTTTTTTTGTGTGTGTGTTTTTGCTGTGTTGAATTGTTCAGGAGTTGCTGTTGGAGGATAGCTTGGCTCAGGTGGTGCCATATTGACTTTTCTGTTATTGATTGTGTTCTTACATTAGCATTTTGGAATCTGGATTTTAGGAATAATTACAGGTCTAAGTGTTGATTCCTCCATTTGTCTTTGTTGAATGGGTGCTTTGCTCCTTGGTTTCTCTTTCCTCTCTGGTCTTCTGACTCAAATGACTCTGTTCACTAGTATATCATCAAGTCATGTAAGATCTCCCTTCTGTGGTTTTTGGAGCCTGGGGATGCTATACCCAGCATGCCCTCTGGTAAAGTTTAAGTGTACTTCCAGTGTTGTAGACTAGGCCAAGACTTCTGGAGAGGCAGTACACTCTGGGGTACCTTGGTCTGATCTGGCCTCTGGGGTCCCTAAGACCAGCTTGTATTTCAGTGCAGCTCCTTGCTCTGTAACCCCTAGATTTGTCCTGTGTTATAGTAAAAATCAAGTCTTGTTCTGAAATTGTAGACCTAGTGTCCCTAGATATGGCCTGAGCTCTGATGAAGATGAAGTCTTCTTCCAATACTGTTCACATGGATATGGAACCATGGGTGAGGGGGTCAGAGTAGATCAGGAGGTGTGCAGTCTGGGTTTATTGAGAGAGGCTTTAAATGGGTTCTGTGGGTGGTGGACAGTATCTTACCTGTCATTGTTAGCTTCAGCCTGGCCTTCAGTAATGTGACTGGGTCTGTGGCCCCAGTGGAAGGGGTACAGTCTGGGTAATTAGTTGGTTTTTAAGAAGAGTTAGCTGACCTTGGATGGTACCTTACCCATGGTTTCTAGATTCTGCCTAGCCTCTGGTAAAATTAAAGACTTCTTCCAAAGTACTTGGCCAGGATACTGGGTCCAGAGGTGGGAGTACAGTCTGCTATTGTTGGACAAGCTTAAGGGGGGGTTGGTGGGCAATGGGCAGAATTTTCCTGGGCCACTCTGACCTCCAACACAGCTGCTAGCAGTTGTAGACCATAATATGAGGCCCAGAGGAGGGGATATAGTTCAGAGTTTCTGGGTGGGCTTTAAAGAATATTAGTGGGCAGTGGGCAGTGTCTTATCTGGGGTTCTAGATCTGGCTTGGTCTCTGTTAAAGCTGAAAGTCTTCTTCCAAAGTTGTAAATGAGAATATAGAGCTAGAGTGCCAGATTAGGGGTGGGGGGGCAGTTTTTGTAGCTCAGGATTGTTGGGCATGCTTAAAGATGTTTTGTGGGTGGTGGGCAGTTTCTTGTCTGGTGTTCCTAGGACCAGGCCTGTCTCTCTTAAGACTACCAGGGCTATGGACCATAATAAGAAGCCCAGTAGAAAAGGTACAATCTGGGGTTGTTGGGCATGTTTTAAGGAGTGCTAGCAGGTGATGGGTTGGGTAGTTTTTAGATCCTTACTGGACTTTGACGAAGCTGAAGAAAGACTTCTTCTGAAGATCTAGACCGGAATATGGGGCTCAATGGTGTGTGTTTCATTTAAGAGGGTTTAGTGTGCAGTGGAAAGTGTCTTCCCTGGGGTCCATAGGACCACTCTGGCCTCTGGTACAACTTCCTGGGCTGTAGGCCCTAGCATGGAGTCCAGGTGTAGGGGCTATTTTGTCTCTTGTTAGAAAACAAATAGGCTGGGTATAGTAGTTTGGGTTTGCATCCATAGAGAACACTATCCTGAGTGAGGTAAGCCAGACCCAAAAAGAGGAACATGGGATGTACTCACTCATATTTGGTTTCTAGACATAAACAAAAGACATTGAGCCTATAATATGTGATCTTAGAGAAGCTGAATAAGAAGGAGAACCCAAAGAAAAACATATAGGCATCCTCCTGAATATTAACCTTCATCAGGCGATGAAAGGAGACAGAGAAAGAGACCCACATTGGAGCACCGGACTGAAATCTCAAGTCCAAATCAGGAGAAGAAGGAGAGAGAGCACGAGCAAGGAACTCAGGACCACGAGGGGTGCACCCACACACTGAGACAATGGGGATGTTCTATCAGGAACTCACCAAGGCCAGCTGACCTGGGTCTGAAAAAGCCTGGGATAAAACCAGTCTTGGGAAAAAACATAGAGACAATGAGTACTACTGAGAACTCAAGAACAATGGCAATGGGTTTTTGATCCTACTGCATGTATTGGTTTTCTGGGAGCCTAGGCAGTTTGGATGCTCACCTTACTAGACCTGGATGGAGGTGGGTGGTCCTTGTACTTTCCACAGGGCATGGAACCCTGATGGCTCTTTGGGCTGAAGAGGGAGGGGGACTTGACTGGGGGAGGGGTAGGGAAATGGAAGGCGGTGGTGGGGAAGAGACAGAAATCTTTAATAAATAAATAAAAATAAATAAATAAAATTTATTTTTCATTTAATGTAAAAAAAGAAAACAAATAGGCAACTAAAGAGTAACAATAAAACAAAACAAATTTGAATAGGACATACAAAACAATGTAAGATAAAGGAGTTTTAAAAAAAGCAAAAGAAGTACACATAGACTCAGAGACAGTTTTGTACACAAAGGAATGTCATGAAAATTTAAAACTAGAAACCATAATATTTATGCAAAGGATATATATTAAAAAGGATTCCTAGACTGAATATTATGAGATGAAGAACTGCCATAGCCTTTGAGTTAACATTGGCTGTGAAGTTGACAAGCATATATGGAACATAGTTTCCTTTCATGTATAGATATATATTTTGTGTTAAAATAGCATTGAATTCCCCCAAAGCCTGAATGTATATGACCTTGGATATCATCTCATGCAATGCTCTTGATATCTTCTCTGAATCTCTAACAACAATGTGATTTTTGTTTCCTTGCTTGCATCCCTGTTCCTAATCCTTTTCCTTTATTCTTTATAACCCTGTGTGGAACCACCCTTAGATATCATTTAGGTTTGAAGATATTAGCTTCAAATATACCATAATTGTGTGTGAGAGTTGTTGCAAGAGTAGGGTGGCCCTTTGTTTGTCCCAGCCACTCAGCTACCTTACACCCAAAATAACCACACAGAAATTATTTTAATTAAATCACTGTCTGGCCCATTATCTCTAGCCTCTTATTGGCTAACTCTCACATCTTGATTTAACCCATTGCTGTTCATCTGTATATCACCACAAGGTCATGGCTTTCCAGGAAAGATTCAGCATGTCTGATTCTGGTGGCTCCATGGCAGTTCTCTGACTCTGCTTCCTTCCTCCCAGAATTCAGTTCTGTCTTCTCCACCTACCTAGGTTCTGCCCTATCAGGCCAGCAATTTCTTTATCGAATAAACAATAAAAGCAACACATAAACAGAAGGACCTCCTACACCAATTAATGTGTGTGTGTGCGTGTGTGTGTGCACACACATGTGTGTTTAAGGCAAGGCACATATGTATGTATACACTTTAATCTATACATCACCATTAATCACCACTTTAAAAGACAGGTGGTCAAACCAAGCTTTGGGGAAGGGAGAATACAAGACCCAAGACCGTGGGCATAAAAACCCCCATTTCCAGAAAAATAAATAAATAAAAAAGAGTGCTTACTGTATGTATTCCTTGAGGCAGTTCTGCAGCTTTACAAGGCTGAGGTGTGAAAGGGTTATGATATTTTGACTCTGTGGAAAGTTTGGACACCAAAATGTTTTCTATCACAGATGAATCATTGTTTTCTAGAGTGAGCATAAGTAACCCAAATGATTTTGATAGTGTAAATATTTCAGAAAGGAAGAGGTAAAGTTGAAATTGTCTTGCAATTTGCAGTTTTCTTGTTGTCATGTTTTCTATTGAATGTGAAGGTTGACAATCTGGCTATATAAATTGCTTGTCAGCTGACAGATTAAAATTTGACTTCCTTGAGCTTTCATATGACTCTGAAACAAAGTTTCTCTTCCTTGGAAGTGTTATATCTCTCGAGGGAAAGGAATCTTTACTGGTCTGGAAGTCAGAGAGCCAATGCCTAGAGCTGTGAGGGGACCACTTGTTAAGAAAAGGAATTCTGACTCATGGGGAAGCCAGGTGATTCTTATGCTGGGGTGTGGTGGCAATAATCCCCACAGGATGTCACAATCCTGCTCAGAGAGAGAGAGAGAGAGAGAGAGAGAGAGAGAGAGAGAGAGAGAGAGAGAGAGAGAGAGAGAGAGAGAGAGAAGAATAGAACACCCTAGCAGACGTATCCTAGCCAAAGTATTCTTTTCTTCTGTTCTGCTCTCGCCTAAGATTTTTTTTTTTTCTTCTGCTTCACTCCACTAAAGGAAAAGCCTCAGAAATGTCACAGTCTCCTCAGGTACAGACAAGAAGATAGTTTTCCCATTCACTCCCAAGGGAGTTTCCCAGCAGATATAGTTGTTTCTTCTGTTTTCTGTTTTGTTTACTTCTTTTTTTTTTTTTCTGCTTATCATGCCCTGCTCCCACAAGGGAATGGTCTCAGTAAAGGTTCTTCTGTTCTGCACCAGTGAAAGAAGATACTGACCCAAAACTTGGTTAAGAAAGATTTATATGGGAAAGAGTTGTCCGGGAGAGAGACTGTCTTTGCCAGTGTAGGAAAACTACCATTAGCAACTGAAGAACAGAGGGGTTTATATTGGGTTTCTTAGGGGTGAAGTACTGCGAGGGAGATTTTGTGCTCTGGAATTGGTTGTTTTAGTTGATCAGTGGCAGAGTTCCTCTGGTTTCAGTCTAACTGTGTTGCCTTCCCTGGACCTTTTTACCCTTTTGACTTAGTTTTTGATGATAAGGCATATTTCTTTCACTGGCTCTGGTCCTAGGGCCAAGGTGTGTTTCTTTGCCTCTGGTTTCAGAGTCTGGGTGTATTTCTTTTGTTCTGGGTTCAGGGCTCAAGTGTTTCTTTCACTGGCTCGGGTTTCAGATCCAGGGTCTGTTTCACCTACTCTGGGTTCAGCATTAGGATGCTAGATTTCATGCTCTGGGACTATGTATATATATATATATATATATATATATATATATTTTAAATTGGTCAAGGTCAAGGTTGATTCTGGTTTCAGGGCTTAACTGGCATCAGAAAAGAGAAAACTTAGAAAGGAAATATGTGAGCCCCAGACTTGCCAGGATTTGGACTCTCCATCCAAACTCATTGGCTCTTTTTAGTTTTGGGGGTTTATTTATGGTGCCAGAGTGTATTTCCTTGCTTACTGAATTAAACACTGTACTGCCTGCTCTGCTCCTGTGTGCCTTCTGAATTCTTTCCTTGCAAAAGCACGAGGACCAGACTGCTGCTGGGATTGAGAGGAGGCCTAGACAAGCTGTGGCCCAGTGGATGGTTGACTCTTCAATATCCTGACTTCAGTCTCTATTCCAAGGGGATCTGACATGTTGTCAGAATTATACAAAATCATTTTCAAAGTTTATGTTACATCCGTGTGTAGGTCTAGATTTCAGGGTTTGTTGGTTTGTTTGTCCAAGTACATAGTTCCTAAGGATATTCTAATACCTTGGGGTACTCTGTCATCTGTGATTTTTATGAGAAGGGACATGAGTATTTCTGTGGAATATCTTCATTACTGCTAGAAATATTTTCATATTACCAAAGCAGGTTTATTGTAGGCTTGGAAATTTGTGTTGATAATATAACTGAACACTTAAGATACTCTTACTAATAACAAGATTTCCTCTACATTAGCATATCCTAGGATTGAAAGCACAAAGATAAAGTAGAAAAGAAGGAAAAACTGAGGGTACCACTACCTAGACCACTACAGACAGAAATTTAACAAAATAAGATAAATCAAATCAGTCGTGAGTCGGAATGTGGCTAATCACACATTGTGTAATGTCAGTTGCCAGGTAATGCATTCTCCTTCTATTTAATTAGTCAGGAAATGCTTGTCTCTCAGTTTTTTTATCTACTGTTCTACAGAATTATTTACCCAGAATTATTTGTTCTTTAATTACTACATTTTATCCTGTAGCCTTTCATATTAGGTTTCACAAACACACTCTGTGAAGGGACTCACAGGAAACATTTTCCATTTTGTGGAACATACTTTCCATTGCAACTCCTCCTCTCTGTCACTATGGTGTGAAAGTAGCAATCAGCAATGAAAGTGCTATCCAAATAAAACTTATTTATAACAACGGGACATCAGCTAAACATGGCCTGCAGGGGAAGTTCTACAATCTCTGAGTAGACATGTAGTCCTTGAAAAGTGTTTTGTCATAGTTCATAGTACATCCTGATTCATCAGGCTCTTCAGATGTTATTGTTTATTTACAAAATTATTCAGTATTTGATTGTCATCTTAATCCATAATTTTAATAAATGTTTATGATCATGGTAATAGTTTCCCAAAAAGTACTTTTATAACCAAAATGATAGGAAAACTTACAGAGACAGCTGACTTGAGCTGACGGGAGCTCAGGGACTATGGACTGAGAACTCGGGAGCCTACATGGGATTGAACTAGGCCTTCTTCATATGGGTGACAGTTGTCATTCTTTCAAAGTACTCCAGATAAGCATCTTCCAGAAGAATTGTTTTGACTCAAAGTTTTAATGACCCAGGGTTTTATTGCCATGATAACATTTTTCTTTGTATATAGATCTTGATATATCGTGTAGAGCATCATATTGAAGCATTTGTTTATGGAAAAGCAAAACCAATATCACAATATAATCTTTCAAAGCCAAACTCCTCATGATGTGCTTATTCATAATCAAGTTCCATCTCTCAAAGATTCCAATACTTCTCAATGTTACTACCAGCTTTCAAACTTTAGTCTTTAAATTATATCTCAAACAAAACTCTACTACTCATGAAATATGAGCCCTTACCATTAGTGTGAGGCTTAGAGAACTCAAATAAATTATAATATAAGCAGGCCTCAGGTAACACAATTCTAGACAAAACACAGAATCACTCATCAAACTAACCTGCTTGCTAAATAAATTTACTAACTATAAAAAATATAGATGTTTTCAGATTAACTACTTCAATGTTTGGTTACTTAAATAGTATATCTAAATAGAACAAGGTGACTTGGCCCTGTTATCCCCGTATTTTCAAAGAAAAGACAGAAACATCTTCAATCTAAGGTCATCACTCATGCTATACAGAGTTCAAGGACACCTGCATTACAGAACATCTTGTAAATAAATAGGTAAATGAATAAATGACTAAATGCCTTGCAAGGCATTTATTTTAACCTATTACTGTCCATACTTTGTCTCTTTAAAGACTTTGTTTTAATTTTTGAAATGATTTACTTCTTTTTATAACTCTCTATACTCTTTTTCTTCTCTCTTCCAAGCCTATGTACATTTATCTAATACTGTGACCATTATAGAGGTACCATGTAGAGGTTTTTTTTTTTAATCTGCATCTGTCTTTATTGTATATCTAATTATTTTCTGACCAGAAAAAAAATTTACAATGCCTAGTGGTCATAGATAAGACCAACTCCACAACACTGCCTGTTGGCTCCACCCACTCCAATGTGACAGAGGTACACTTGCTGCCTCTGAGAGCCATTTTCTCCACCCCAGATCCAGGGTTGTGTCACAGCAGGTCTTTGTGTTTTGATGTTGTTGTTGTTTTATTGTTATTTATTTATTTATTGGTAACCCAAATCAGTAACACCCCTCTTAAAGGAGCTGTGGCAGACTGCCAGCAAACAGAGCAAGAATCTATGTTAAACTTTGTTTTTTGTGTCTATAATTCCTTTTCATGCTTTCTCAGGTTTTACGTGATTTTAGTCAGTCCCACATTGGTATGCCAATTTGTTGTAGGAGGCTGTTTGTTTATTCCCAGCTGCTCATTCCTGAAATAACCACACAGAAACTGCATTAATTAAATGACTACTTGGCCTATTAGTTCTAGCTTCTTATTGGCTAGCTCTTACATCTTAATTTAACCCATTTCTATTAATCTGTGTATTGCTAATTAGCTGTGGTTTACCAACAAGGTTCTGTTAAGTGTCTGTCTCTGGTAGAGCTACATGGCTTCTCCCTGACTCTGCCTCTTTCTCCCCATCATTCAGTTTAGTTTTCCTTGCCTACCACTTTTCTTCCATGCTATAGACCCATAGCAGTTTCTTTATTAATCAATGATAATCACAGCATACAGAGGGGAATGCCACATTACATGGTGGTGTATATTGAATTAGAGACAGAAGGGAAAGGCAATCACAAGAGGATATCAAGAGAGTATATGCCCATATCAAAGAACTGTGTCTGTATCATATTTCTTCTGTGGTAAATCTTTTAGGGGCCCCAAGATTTGGATTGCAAAAGAAAACATCTGTCTGTTGCAAAGGAAACACAACTCCTTGATCATCTGTTAATTGGAACCTTGCATTTGAAAATCATTTCCTCTCATTTCATCTCGGAGCACCCTAACTAGTATGGTAGTAAGAGAGGACTAAGAGCACAAGAGCCAAGGATAGATTCTCAGATATTCATCATCACCATTGCCTAGGGATTAGGGTCACTAAAGCAGGAATGAATATGGCATTGTAAGTGGATTTTCAAAGTAAAGTTAAGAAGAGAATGTTGGGTGGGTCTGGAGATGGGGAGGGTCTGGGGGGCTTTGGGGGAGGAAAAACGATTCAAAAGAATATTTAAAAATTTAAATTAAAAACCTAAGCTAAGCTTATTAATACTAAGAAACAGCCAAAATTGTTCAGTGGAAATCATATTCTTTTTTCAGTTTTAATTGATGCTGACAAAGAAGGAAATTCAATGGATAAAAAAAGAATGTCACACTCCATTTTACACCTTTGAATGTCTTTTATGAGCATATCATTTAAAGATGAAACAGCTTGTATGAATATTCCTTAGAAAGTCTGAAAATATGCATTTTGAAGCTGTACAGTGGTTTTGTTTTCTGAAATGCTATTTGAGTCTTTGAGTTTAATAATGTCATGAATAGTCTAGGTGTTTTGAAATAAGCAGAATATCAATATTTTTCATGGTGTATCAAATTTTTATTTATATTTTATCTATACTATTTTTTTAATTAGTCAATTCTCAAATTTAACACCAGGATAGGAAAATAGCATGATAGTATAATATATCCATGTATGTGCCTACCTTTAAAAATAATTGATGCTTGAGAATTTTGCATACTATATAGTATTTTGATAAAATATTTATTGTAATGTTTGTTTCTTAATACCAAAATAGCTGGAGAAAGCATGCTTTTTGATCTGTTTTAATCTAGTTATCAAGTCATTTGCCATACATTTATTGACTTATCAATTATGAGGATATCATTTTAACTTAAGAAGAGAAAAAGTGTATGGTAATTTAAAAACAAATAAAAGAGACTTTCTGGTATTTATAGTGACAATAAATATGTAAAAAAGTTCTAGAAACACAGTTTATAAATCTTTTCACTTCCATATATATGTTGCCAACTTTAACAATTTTATTGATTTTTTTTTTTGAGTTTCTAAAATATTTGTATAGATACCTTTGGTGTGTGCCATAAAAGTTCCAAAATATCTACACTTTACTCATCTTTAACAAACATGTTGATAGCTTAGAATAATTCAGAAGAATTCTGCCAAATTATGACATTTTCCCTTCTGTATATTTGTGATCTACTTTGTTTAATTTGTTAGCAAAATAGAGATTGTAAATACACATTAACTACAACACTGGTAATTCTTCCATTAAGAGCTTAGACAAGCTACTAAAACAACTCATTATTGAATATGAGTGAGGGAACAAAATGAAGTATGTTTCTATTTCAGCTAATTTGAAAATGAAGCAGCAAGATAGCTTAGTGACTCATGGTGTTCACTGCCAAGGCCAATGAAATTACCTTAGTCCCTCATTGCCACAAAATGGAAAGAGAGAACAAATTCTCACAAGTTGTCCTCTCACTTCTATATATGTGCCATTGCATGCACATAAACATACAAAAAATATGCACTTAATCACATACACATACTCAAACACATATACTCACATTCATATGAACACACATGTAAATTAAACTATATAATGCATAAAAATAATGAATTTTATGAAAATAGGATTCAACTATATTTTGGCATAAATATTAGTGCTTCACTCATGCTAATGAAAGGTAGCCTTAATATTGTTGCTAGAACCATGAATCTGAGACAATGTTGTTGTTATTCACAAGAATTTGAGAGAGCGTATTAGCAAATACCTTACATACTCCATGCTCAACTTCCTGGTTTGTTTGAACACCCTTGTATAAACCTTTATACACCAGATATTGAGTTTACATTTCAGATACTCAGAGGAAGAACAAGGGAAATCTCACATGTTGAAGATAGATCTCTAATTTTATTAATTCTTTGAGTGTGCAGGAAAATACTTTGCTTGAATTTCTTAGATAAGTATTAATAGTGTAAACTTTACTTTTTATTTTAACAACAATTCTACAAACATTGATAAGCATTTTCCATTATTTTCAGAGAGCAATATCCAAGGTATCTCTGCTTAGTATGATCATGAATGAACACTCAGTAAGTCTATTCTTGGATATGACACTGAAAATTCTTCAGCCATGAATAATTGATGTATTCTCACCAGCAAGTCTGTAATGAAAAGTTCCACAAAATATGAAAGAAATGCACAGAAAAAAAATAACAGTGAACTATAATGGCTTCAGATTTAATTTTTGAAAAGTAGGAAAAAGAATGGACAAATTTCATCTTTTGATATTCACATACATATTATACACATTAGATATATTTTCACTCATTGGGATAGTCTTAAAATTTATTTTGATAGTCAATTTTCTAATAATAGACATGCAAAGGGTGTGAAAATAGAATGTTTCCTAGATATCTGTGTCTTTCTCTTTTAGCTTGTTTTTGAGCCCTCTGTGTCAAACCATATTCACAAACTTTTATGACTCTCATATGTACTGCATCTGCCACATTTTCTAAATACAGATGACACACATTGAAAATACTCTTGTTGACACCTCAGAAAGATTGTTTTTTCTAAATACTCTTCCTCTACACAGCTGACTATAAGGTGCAGAGAGCTAATTCTTGTTCAGTATTCTGTTCCCAAATGCAACATCCCCTTTCTCATGGAAAATGTATAACAAACATGCACACCATAAAATTGCTTGCTCTATGATTGATATGTTGACTCTTAAAACTGTTCTGGACTGACAAATTCACACCTTCCTTTCTATTTTTTTTCTAGTTTAAGGTTGTAACATTTTTATTTTTATTATTTTATTTTTTACTACATTTTATTGATTTTTATTGAGCTCTATATTTTTCTCTGCTCCCCTCCATGCCTCTCACCTCCCTTTCCAATCATCCCCCCCAAGGTCCCCATGCACTCAATTACCTCAGGAGATCTTGTCTTTTTCTACTTCCCATATAAATTAGATCTATGTAAGTCTCTCCTCATTGTTGTCTAAGTTCTCTAGGATTGTGATTTTTAGGCTGGTTTTCTTTGCTTTATCTTTTAAAACCACTTATGAGTGAGTGTATGTGATATTTGTCTTTCTGTGTCCGGGTTACCTCACTTAAAATAATGTTTTCTAGCTCCATCTATTTTCTTGCAAAATTCAAGAAGTCATTATTTTTTCTGCTATGTAATATTCCATTGTGTAAATATACCACATTTTCTTTATCCATTCTTTAATCAAGGGGTATTTAGGTTGTTTCCATGTTCTGGATATGACAAAAATGCTGATATGAACATAGTTGAGTAGATGTCCTTATGGAATAATGGAGCATCCTTCGGATATATACCCAAGAGTGGTATTACTAGGTCTTGAGAAAGGTGGTTTCCTAATTTTCTGAGAAATCACCATATTGACATTCAAAAGGGCTTTACCAGCTTGCATTCCAAACAAAAATGCAGAAGTGTACCTTTTTCCCCACAACCCCTCCAACATAACTTTTCATCAGTGTTTATGATCTTGGGCATTCTTACAGATGTAAGATGGAATCTCAGAGTTGTTTTGATTTGCATTTCTCTGATGACTAATATATATATAATTTTAATTATATAGATATTTTCCTGCACATGTGTCTGTGTGCAACACATGCATTATAGTGTCCATGGAGGACAGAGAGGGTGCTGAATCCTCTCGACTGTGAGTTGCCATGTGTGGGTGAGTGCAGGAAAACAAACACTGGTCCTGGTCCTCTGGCAGAACAGTCACCCCTTTTAACTGTTAGCTATCTCTCTATCCCCATTAAGTATGATATCTTTAAGTATACATTCTGTATGCCTTCAATATGTATACCATAATTAGATACCATAAGTATATACTGTCTACATGTATACAATAATTCACTGAGAAATCATAAGGAACATTATATCATACTAAATATAGTGATGCAACGCCTAACAATACAATTAGAAGTCATTTTAATAATGCTGAATGTACATTGGTTCTATTGAATAATTTAATAAAATTTAATATAAACTATATCCACTTAATTACCTCAACATACATTCTCTACTTGCTAGTGACAATTTGGTTCAAGTATTTATTTTATGGTACTAACTTCAGTTCTCAAACAAGATCCATGTAATCAGGATCAACTATGTGTAAATATATTCTGTATTTATATTTGCCTATGTTTAAATTATCAAATATGCATATTTTTCTAATCAATTTTAAGCTTTTACTTGATGTCTAAAAACAATTTATGATTAACAAGCTCCATGCCTTGAGATAAGCTACTATGTACCATGTGTCTAAGTAAAGCTCGACATAACAAATGTCTTTTTTATTAAAAGTATGATAATAAATAGTACAGTAAGAACATGCATTTAAAAATATAAATGGGTCAGTTGTGGTGGGATAAACCTTTGATTCCAGGACTCAGGAGGCATAGGCAAATATTTATCTGTGATTTAAGGTTAACCTGGTCTGCAAAGAATGTTATAAGTAATCCAAGGCTAAATAGACTGTCTTCTATAAATGTGTTTGTCTAACCAAATATAGCAGAGTATATTATCCCCCAAATTTATTATAAACCAAATATTTAAACTTCAATCACATAAAAGAGTTTTTAAAATATGTTGTAATAGAATTAGATCTTGAGCAATTAGAGATTGTTACAAAACAGCACAAAATGACATTGAATCATTTTAGTTATAGAAAAAAGTACTAATGACTATATTTTGAAGAAATAGAAATTTTAATTACATCATTACTAAGGTATTACTGTTCAATATACTCAAATTATGACTTTGGTCAAAATTATATATATTTTAGAGAAGGTGCTAACCTGCTATATTAATTCTGGAAAACAAATTCAAATTTTCATTGGTTGACATTTTAAAGTACTTATAAATTTAAGATACTTCTTTTGAAAATGTTTATTAAGAGCTATCAAGTGTTGTGTCTCATTAAAGTCACTGTGCCAACATTTACTATTAAGAGATAAAGTAGGTGGACATATTTGCAGTAGCATAACTTATAGTAGCTAAAATCTGGAACACTAAGATATTTGTTGAAATATATTTCATATGAATTAATATTTATGTAGTTAAAAAGGAATGCTGAAATCTGCTGAATAAGGATCTTTAAAATTATACTATTATACTTATGTATATATGCACAAATCTAGATGAATAGGACAGAGAGGTGAAAGTTTTGATTTATTAGGGCATTGCTTTCCCTTTTCCCCCTGCAATAATATATTGTAAATATCAGAGATCAGATATTTATAGGCTTATATTTTACCAAGATCTATAATTATATTATGCTGTGCTATTGATATTCAGTCTAAGATGCATACTAAAACTATAACTACAACAGCTTTTTCCTTTCTTTCTTAACACTTTGTATAAGAGCCATGCATTTCCAATTGCTGAAGATTCAGATTAGGTGAAATACAGCCATCATTTTCTGGTTGGACAATCAGGCCTCAGAGAGATTTACTATTTTGCTCCAGATCACATAACAGTTATGTGGCTGAAATGATATGTGAATCAAGTCGTATCTAATTTCAAAGTCAACTATTCATCTACCAGAAAGAAATGTGTAATAAATAAATCTATATATTAGACACTCTACAGTTATCAATGAGGAAGTAATGTAGGGCCTGTCAGCACATATCTATAGCAGAATATGTAGACTACATAACAGAGTTCCTCTCAGCACACACCTTGCTATATACAAAGACTTCATGCCTTTCAGCATATTTTTCTAGTTTTTTTAAGACAAATAAAAAGAAAATTTATAAATAGAATGACCTTTATTCATTGTTATTCACTCTAAATTTATTCATGCTTATATTCACTACTTGAGTAAAAATTTTAACACTCATGAACTAAGATTTTTAAATGCAAAACACATATAGTTGTCAATAAACTAACAATATATCTTATTAAACAATGTCTGTTGGTTTTGATTGTGTTTATTTGAAACTGGCTTTAAACTACTTGTGTATGCTTTTTTTAAATTATCCATTTGTGAGACCTAATTTTAAGGTATTTTATGCACTCCTAAAATAAAATAGCAACAGCAAAACAAACAAACAAAAAAATCAAACTAAAACAACAATGACAATAACAAAAACATTATTGGTGGTGGGAAGAAGGGGCTAATAGGCAGAGGCAGACGCAGAAGCAGGGGGGCAAGGGAGTTGGGGATTTGGAAAAATGACCTAGTAGTGGTCAAGAACACTGGCTCTTCAAGAAGGCACAAGTCAAAATTTTCACAATCATGTGATAGTTGACAGCCTTTGGTAACTCCAGCTTCTAGGGATCCAGCACCTTCTCTTGCATTGGGGACATGAACTGTGAAAGTGATGTACAGGCATGTATACAAAACTCACACACATAAAATAATTAAAAAATTAAAAACCCCTGATGTATTCTCCTTTTTTAAAAAAGAAGGGAAGTGTGAAACATCCACTGTGGAAATTATAAGTCACAATATTTATTTTTCTCAATAAAATAATAATGTTACCTTATTCTGAAAACTAAATTGTAATTATTTATTGCTAATTTTCAGCATATTAACCAGGGTCCATATGAAATTTATTGCATTAAAACAGCAGGGAAATATTTTATTCCCAAAGTAGACATCGAGAATATTTTGTTTTTCTTTCTTTTTTCTTTTCTCAAATGTTCTGGACTTGCAGAATGCTGTGTGCCACATCACATAATGTAGATAAAGAAAATGAACTTGCTTCTTTGCCAACAGCAGAAAATTCTCTAAATGATAAGCAATCTTTCTAGTACCTAAGATTTCTTTCACATATCCTAGTTTTGTACAAATCAAAATTCTAATAGCTCATCTTCACATGTCATGGTCACATTATTTATGGTACAGAATTCAAAACACATCCTATGGAATTCAGACAATGTTTTAGTGATAGAACAGGTATATATCTATCTTTGATTAATGACTACAAGAGGGTTTTATTTTGTATTATTCTCTATAGCCATCAGACTAAATTAGAAAAAAGTATATTACATCTAGAATTAGACTGTTGAAAATAATGGAAAATTACTAGAAATTTCTTATGAGGGCAATACAGTTTTATGATGTGTAAGAAGTTATTAGGACCTACAAAAGGCAGATAATGCTACTAGTTTAATTACCATTACATATGCATTTGAAAGATTCATGTCTCTCCCCACAAACACTGTATCTATTTCTCCTTCTTGTCTGTTCCATTTACCTTCAGAGTCTCCACTATGCTTCCATGTATGGTGAAATATGTTTTATGTTTATATGTATTATACAAAAGTATGTATGTATAAATGTATGGTGTGTGTGTATGTGTGTGTGTGTGTGTATGAATGTAGATCGTCATTGTTTTTCCCCATTGATGTCCACTCTACTTTTTGGGAGAATGTTTCTCAGTGGATCTGGAGTTCATCGATGTATCTAAAATAACTGGCTTTCAAACTCGAGAGATTCACTTGTCTTCTTCCTGCAGCACTGAGGAAAGAGGCACATGTCACCACAGCATACATTTTTAACATAGATACCTAAAGAGTGAGCTCAAACTCATCCGTTGGTCCATTTCCCAAGTCCTAAAATATACAATATACATATCTATATGTTTCTGCATGTAAGAAAATCAGATAACTTCTTTTGTTATTGCCCTTTGGGCTGCCTCTCTGATTCATTTTGCTTTTTCCCCGTTTCTGCTTTCGCTAATAAAGGCATCTTCTTCGTTAGCAGAGACCTTCTGCAGACTTCTTTACCGACACTTCCATAATATCTACACTGCAATCATTATTTCCCTTTCATTATTACGATTAACTGTGTGTATCATGAATCACTGTAGGACATGTGATTTTAAACTGAGAAACAATTTATTCAGCATTTTGCTTTGTTTTCTCATAAATTTTTATAACCTTCAAAACTGCACACTTGGATCTCTGTAAGAGATACTGAAATTTAAGAGGAACAAATGGATTGAAATGTGAAGTAAATATGTTCAGAGAGAGCCAGCCACCTGCAGTTCCAGGTAAGGTAAAGGTTACAGATCTCTGCTGAGGGATTTTGTAGTTCCGCCTGGCCATGGAAAGAGGTTATGGAAAGAGAGTCAGTGAGAAAATATGAAGATGGATTTTCAGTGCTTGTAGGGTTCTGTTAACAGTTGTCTATTGAGTCTGTAACAAACCACTACAAATGTAGGGGCTTAAAAACAACAAAATTTATTATTTTATAGGTACATAAGTCTTACACACATTTCACTTGGCTAAAATTAAGGTGCCAGGAGGGTTGTGCACTCTAGGATGTGACACCTATGGACTAGATGAGTGACATTTACCACAATACTCCAAAAAATTCAAAATAATTATTTATGATACAAAAATCCTCAAGAAAAGCCCAGCTTCCTATATTTCACAAATATAAGTATGGACATGCAACTGAAAAGGTAAAATTAGCAACAGCCCTTTGTTTTGTTTTGTTTTGTTTTGTTTTACTTTTTCTTATAGCAGAAGAAATTTATCACTGCATGTTTTTCTCATTCTTCCATGTTAGAACATGATATATAATGTACTTATAATATTTAATAAGATTAGAAAAGTCTGGGAGAAGGAAAATATGAGAA
Organism: Microtus obscurus; assembly: GCA_963919715.1. NCBI lineage: Eukaryota > Metazoa > Chordata > Mammalia > Rodentia > Cricetidae > Microtus > Microtus obscurus. The sequence goes on from CAWTZC010000700.1 coordinate 18,580, forward strand.
AACATAAATATATCATAGTTATTTTCCAATGAAACACTGTTACATTAAAAAAGATAGTAACTTTACATTAATCTTATTATGTACCTCTATTATTGCTAGTTCCATTAATCTGACCAGTGGAAAACATTCATTTGTTTATTTAAAAAAATTATTAATTCTTTTGTGGATAAACATTCTGCATTGATTTATCTATGTGCATAAAGTCCATGCTCTGTGCTTTCAGATTAAGGTTTGATGTCTCTGGAAACGGAGTTGTAGATGGTTCTGAGCTAACATGTGGGTAATAAGAATCAAACTCAGGTCCAATCTAAAAGCAACAAGTGCTTTTAAACTCTGGACCATTTATCCAGTCCATTTTTTCTTTATTAATGAAGCAGAAATTAAACATATACATAGTTAATTATAACAAGACTATTGCATTCAAAATGAATAGCTTTCTGAATTCTCTTTGTTTAACAATTTAACACCTTCAGAATACCAACAAATAGCCAAGATATAATTTAACTCTAATACAAATCCAAGCTCAATCGTTCTTAAATTTTAATAGACTAAATTCAATGGTTTACCCCTTTAGTAAGCAGATTTAAAACATAGTTGAAATCTGTAATGAAAATATAGTATAAATATAACTTTAGTTTAATATTTTAAAAAATGTCATGCTAATATTTTTACTTTCTTTGTTTTCTAGAATTTTCCAGTCTAAAAATAAAATAAAGTTAATAAATTCTTTACTAAAATGCAATTTTAAGAATTTTGAAGTCTAATATTTAAACTATATTTTCACACAATATTACAACAATCATTTGTGACTTACAGTATTTTTACACATATGCTTGTTTTTGTTTGTGATAACTGTTATGCCCAAGTTGAGAGACCCCCAGAGAAAGCACTGGAATACAGTCAAGTCCAGAATGCAAAAGCAAGGTTTATTTTTTTGCACATACAGTCCAGCTAACTAGGAGCAGTCCCCCATATGACGCAGCACAGTAGGGAGGGCTCCTGTTCTTCATTTGTGTTTGGCATATATAGGCAAAAACTGCAAGCCAGGTTTACTCAGGGTCAAGGGGATTATTTTTGCTAGATACAGGGGGTGGACAATTTCTGCACACCTTCTTTCCCCTGTAAGCAGCTACTTTTGCTTTTGTGCATGCCCTTCACTCTCCCCTGAGCAGTTGTGTCTGCTTTTGTCTAGACCACAAAGCTGGGTGTCAACAGGTGGCTAGCTGTTAGGAGCATTTCGTGGTTTATACTTTTGCAGTTTCTTAAAATTTGCTGTGTCCTTACAGTAACCACTTGAAGCTGATATAAAATGCCCCATCATACACTGTGTCATAATGAAAGGGAACGTATCTCAGAACTGGGCATTCATTGACATTAAAACTGACTCCAATTTCACCAGCCACCCTTTTCCATTTTTGTGAGAATTCATCTTGAGCTATTATCCAGAAGCCCCTGCCACTCTTGTCTGTCCTATGGCACCTGCCATCTCCTGTAAGAGGGAGGATGAACAGTGACTTTCTACATAAAACACAGTTCTCTTTTCCAAAGTTACTAGGCATCTCCATTTCACTCAGTCATTACTAGTCACTGCCAACCAACCTGCAAAATACAGTTTGTGTAAATGAAATTTTCATTTTAAAACAAGGTAAATATCTTATTTGACTTGGGGTGACATAAAAGTTGTGCATGTGTTGACAACTACCTTTCTGGTGTGACTGAAAAAATAGTTTTTCCTTGTACTCATCCATCACACTGGGCTCTTGTCATTTTCTGAACCACATTCTACTTTGTTCCCTGACTCAGGGAGGGTGTGTGACACAATTTATTCATTTAGGGTTCTACATTTTGTAGATTCTTGTTCACTGTACCTTGATTTTTATGTTAAACACTATCTACTGCAAATAAAGCATTTTCTGTAAATTGACTGACATACTAATCTATGGGTATAATGATAAATCATTAAGAATTGTTTTTATACCATGTCCATTTACAGGAAAAATAATAGTAGTAAGTTTTCCACTAAGACCTATGATCTGTTTAGCTCTAGGCCTAATAATGGTGACAGATAAGGGTTTCATTTTGTGGAAGTGGACTTAAATCAGAAAGTGCTTAATTAGTCCTATGGTATTCATGTCCCTTTTGTACCAGTTGATGTGTATTCCTAGATTAGTTGTAATTATACCTCTTAGATTGCACAGTTTCAGAAGCTTGAGGATTAGTTTTCTCCTCAGGTGGTGTGCCTAGCATCTTCCAACTTTAGAAAAGTTAGCCAGTAGGGATGAAGGTTCAAGGTGAATGTATGATTTCTGTATTTTCTACAAGCAATAGTATCTTACAATAAAGTTAGGAATATTAACCAATGACATTGATAATAGCTTGTACTTTTTACACATCTAGAAACTTCCTAATAATTTCAAAGTTAGCAAACCAATATGGCCCTAGCTTATATATGCCATTATGTGGTATCTGCTAGGGTCTTTGTTGCCCTATTACATAGTAATTCCTTTTCAAACTAATTTTATATGAAGTGTGTGTGTGTGTGTGTGTGTGTGTGTGTGTGTGTGTGTGTGTGTGTATTTGTGTGTACATGTGTGTGGGGTGGGTATTTAACCTTTGGTATCAGTAAGTTCACATATGTCTCTTTCCAAATTCTCAAATCTCACTATTCCTGTCTGTTCTCTGCCTCCCAGCAACCACACAAAGTTTGCCTTCTCTGATCCATTATTTTATTTATGGTAGCTCTTCTAATTGAAGAGCTACTGGCAGCTGATAGCTTCTTGGAATCAGATAGTCGGTTTTTTTTAAAGAATTCAGCTTTTAGTAGGTCCTCAGTGTTGCAGTAGAAAGTCACACATTCAAGAATGTATGGCCAACACAAATTGAACTTGATAAGTTTGAAGAAATGATGACAACAGAAAAATGCATGAATAAGAAAGGAGTGTCGATCTACAAGGAGATGGGAGAGGGAGTTGGATATATTCAAATGTATTGTATACACTTCTTGAAGAATTTCTCAGACTAATCTTTCCTCCACCAATCAATCCCAGATTAATCCCATCTCTTTAGAATTCCCCTTACTAAGTTTTAAAGGCTTCTAGGCTGATGGAGGAAGGTCGTTGGCTAATAAAGGAACTGCCTTGGCCCATTTGATATGCCAGCCTTTAGGTGGGTGGAGTAAACAGAACAGAATGCTGAAAGGAAGAGAAAGTGAGCTCAGATGCGAGGCCCTGCTCTCCAGGGCAGATGCGATGAAGCTCTGACCCAGGATGGGCGTAGGCTATAATCTTCCCGGTAAGTGCACCTTGGGTTGCTACACACATTAATAGAAATGGGCCAGGCAGTGTTTAAATGAATATGGTTTGTGTGTTGTTATTTCAGGCCATAAGCTAGCCAGGAAGCCAGGAGCTGGGTGGCAGGAACGCGGCCAGCAGCTCCCTCAACACTAGGCTACTTAGGAGATTGTTCTTTTGCTACCCCAATGTTGGAATCAATAAAACGCTCTTGATAGTGCATATGTGGTTGTTAGTCTTCTTTGGGGCCTTTTTCTTGGACCCTAGCAGTTGTAATCACATTCAATATGCCATGGTCCTTATAAAGTCCTACTTCTAACCACTGTATATATTTTGGACACTGCAGTAAATTTTTCTTGATTATCATAGGAAATTTTTTTTCTTTAGACGGATCTATCCATTACTATTTCACTACATGCCACTCTCACTGTATTCTTTTCAAACATTAAAGCTATGATGTTCTAAGTACAAAATCACCATGTGTCAGAGTGAATAAGACAATGAGAAGATGAAGCCACTTCCAAGAGGACTTTATAATAACACATTTCATTTTAGATAGAAAGCATATCATACCCACAGACTAAGTCCATTCAGTTTCCAATGTGGGGTGCATATTTTTCAAAACAGCAACAGTTCATGAATTTTTTATGGCCACCTTCAAACAAGGACTTTATATTTAATCCTTTACATCCTGCTAAACCAAGAATATTTTCTTGTCTGAAACAGAGATTATGCTGATCCTCATACAGTATTTGAAAAAAAAATACACTGGCAAAAAAAATCAAAGAATTTTCTATAGATTAAGTAATATGAAATAACTGACCATGCCCTTTGGGACAATGCAGACTAATTTTAGTGGTTATTTTCAAATGCTTGCAGCTTCATTAACAGTTAAATCCACACTTCCTTAATTCTAGTCAGATAGTAAACTACAATGTGGGATACTTCTATATGGTCTTTAGTCATTTAAATTTTTAAAGATGTGCTTATTAAACATTGCCTCAGTATGACATTGGAAAATCTTATATAATCTATTTTGACTTCTAAATTTAGAACAAGTTTTCATGATACTGCTGAAGTTTAAAAAATCAATAAAATGTAGACTTTGGGTTTTAACTTTATTATCTAATCATATCTCTGTCTTGATTTCATTGTAATTGGTTTTGAAGTTATTTGCTAAGTCACATACAAAAGATATTGCTTGTGATTACTTTAAAGTTTCAATAGGAATAATTTAAAGTGTAATTTTATTCCCTTATGCCTTTAATTATGATATCATTTTGTGTCACTTATATCAAACTGCACTATTGCTACTGACAATTATTTAATTACAGCTCCTTTAATACAAAATTATAATTTATTAGAAGTTTTTTTCAAAACAGTTCTTCATTATATGAAACTGTATATGATCTCACAAACTTACTCATATAGACAAGAATCTTCTTTTAGTATTTTAATTGATTAAATTACTTTTAACAGGCAATCTTTTCTCGTTTTACATACCAATTCTAGTTTCCACTCTCTCCCTCCAACTTTCCCCCACCACCCTCTATCCACTTCTCAGAGAGGGTAAGTCTATTACTTTGAGGCAGGACCAAGGCCCTCCAACTATAGCTAGAATGAGCAAGATATCCCTCCAAAGAGAATGGGCTTCAAAATGCCATTTGAAGTGGTAGGGATAAATCCTGGTTCTACTGTCAGTGGCCCCACAAATTACCCCAGCCCTACACCTATTACTCATGCCTAGTTTGGTCCTATATTGATCCCTGCTGTCAGTTTGGAGTCAGTGACCTCCCATTAGCGCATGCAAGCTGTTTCTGTGGATATCACCAGCATTGCCTTACCTCTTTTGCTCATATGGCTCTTGCCTCTTTTTGACCGGACTTTGACAGCTCAGTCCAGTGCTTCTCTATGGATCTTTGCATTTGCTTCCATCAGTTGCTGGATGAAAGTTCTGTGGCAACAATTAAGTAGTCACCAATCTGATTACAGGGGAAGGGCAGTTCAGTCACCGTCTCCATTATTGTTTTGGTTCTTAGCTGGGGTCATCCTTGTGGATTCCTGGCAATGTTCCTAGTGCCAGATTTCTTGCTGGCACCATAGTGACTCCCTCAGTCAAGATATTTCTTTTCTTGCTCTCCCTCTCTATGCTTCCCCCACCTTGACCATCCCATTACATCATGTTCTCCTCCCACCTTCTCTTCTTCCCTCCTCCTCTCCATCTGCCCTATCTTGTTTATCCACTCCACAGTCCCAGTTTTCTCAGGTGATCTTATCTTTTAATATTTTTATATGCTAAGGTTTTGCTTATTTGAAGACCTTTAGCATACTCTCAGTATGGTTTTCTCATATGTCAATTATAAGAAAATCATAAGTCTTATTTTTGGTTAGCAGTATGGATATATATTATTTTATATCACAAAGCTTTAGAAATAATATTTGTTTTATTTATTTTGGTCAAGTTAATATATTGAAAATTTGCAATTATTATTTCACTATTATTGTTTCACAGTGAAGTATTTCTATTAATGATGAACCTTAGCTAATAATATTTCATCTTGTTTTATATTACTGAAATATGTATATGCATGTATTCATACACACACAGCTTCTGTACACATATAAATTTTAATATGTTAGATTAAAAACATGGTTCTTAATGTCTTCAAATTGTGGCTCACCAAATCATGATTAAAAAGTAATATAAAATATGATGTTTGAGTTATTTACTTAGAATACTACAAAAAAATCTTTGTGAATCCAGGCATTTGCCACCAATATTTGCATTTAATTATGTTGGGGGCTTGTTATTGTGCATATAATAATAGTAAATATTAAAATTAACTTAAACTTCTTAAAGTTAACTCATAATTATCCATACTGTAAGACGCACTTGTACATAATGTGCAGGGCATTGTCTAACCTAAGTAATAAAAAAGTGTCCTAAAATACATATCACTAGGATTGTTAATCAAGGTCAAAATATTACAAGAGTACTAAGCTATATTTTTTAAAAAAAATTCTATATAAAAGAATTGTATAAATGCCTAGTTTTAGTTATGGTTTAGGTAATTGGTCCAGATTATCTCCTCTAGGAATTACTCTACATAAAGGAATCATCTGTTGGCTTGTGTAGATGAAGATGCAGAAACAGTAGTGGTGACATAATTTGGTGTTGGCATTGATGACTATCAGTTCCTCTCTCTTAATTCTCAGTTGCCTACACCCTGATCATCAGACAAAGTCAATGTCCCACACCTGATATTCCAGCTGAGTCTTAGGAGCCCTGACTGAACCTTCCTAACCTTCAGTCTTGGGCCAGAATTCAGATTCTATGTAAACACCCAGCCAGCTCTGTCCATATTAGATCCACAACCATTAGAGTCCATGTGTTCAGGCCTTTTTACAAAAATACAAAGAACATGAAAAGTTGGAACAGTTTTTATACCATCCCCTTTCCCAAATTCATTATTGTTACGGAAATAGTTTACAAGAAATATCCAGTGGATCACCAGTACACAGATCTCAAAAGAGCACTTATAAACTTTATCAAAGAATTTGAGGGGTTTAAAGAAGCCATAAACTAGTGAATAGCTCTAGAAATATACATTCTGGAAACAGTAAAATGACTCAACAGGTTGTATTTATATGCTTATTTATTTATATGTGTTCATAGCAAACTATTTATAGAGAGGTCATCATTAATTTGCCAGGGGTCAGACATAGGAGAAATATGTGCAATAAAACTCTATTTTAATTAAGTTTATAAACTATATAAAAAAAGAGAAAAATTGAATAGCTTATAAAATTAGGGGACTGTGCACTGGACTGGAAGAAGCAGGGGCTGGTAAGACTACATGAACTGAATGAAATGAACTGATGCAGAAGACTGCCAGGCATAGAAGTACAAACATGCTACTTGATCTGCTGCTGTCCAGGACAGAGATAAAAAGGTCAAAATGATTCACCGTAATGCTTGCATAAAATATCAGGGACCTAAGTTATCTTCAATGGTTGTAACATGAAGCACAAAATTTGCTAAGCAAATCAAAACATTTCTCTGCATATGCTCCTAATGTTGTCACTAATACACATCTTCTCTTTTTTTCTTATAAGAGATTTTTGGTAGTGTCATTCAAAAAATCATTTAGAATGCATAAAATGAAATAGCAATGATGAAATGCTTTATCCTATCAACCTTAGATTACAGACCACCCTGAAACTTATTAACATCATGAATTAGCTGTTGGTGGCATCTTCCCATTTTGAAACATTATTAAGGTAGTGTGGGTTTGGGTATTAAGAGTCAAATACAGTCTTCAAGAAAAAGTAAAAGGTTTTAGATGGAATAAACATTTAGGAGAATAAAATCATTTTTCATTAGATATCATAAATTATTCTTCTTCTCTATACTTAAAAGAAAGAGAAATATTCAATTTCCATTCCTAATTATAGAGATTTGGGGATTAATGTGTACACTGATTTGAATTAATTACTTTGTCATCATAGACAGGAATATTCATGGAATTTCTCTCAGATCAGTACAAGTTCTTTGCCATCAACTTATGATTAGTGTAAAGTAGTTTATGCAAGCAGAGTTATACTGTGCAAATTTTAGCTTTTACTGTAATTGGTGACTATATTAGATCATTTTGAGCTACTATTGAGTCTTTGTTCTCAATACTTGATTTAATTTCTGACAAATTCAGTGTCTTTTTATTCATATCATAATAGATCTTTAAATCATTTTTTTTTATTTTTTTATTTTTTTTATTGGAAAAAAAAAACAATTTCTGCCTCCTCCCCGCCTCCCATTTCCCTCCCACTCGTCTCTCTCCTCCTCCCCTCCCCCTCCTCCCCCTCCATCTCCAGCCTGAAGAGCAGTCAGGGTTCCCTGCCCTGTTGAAAGTCGAAAGTCCTCCCCCCTCAATCCTGGTCTAGGAAGGTGAACATCCAAACTGGGTAGGCTCCCACAAAGCCAGAGCATGAAGTAGGATCAAAACCCGGTGCCATGGTCCTCGGCTTCTCAGCAGCCCTCATTGTCCGCCAAATTCAGAGAGTCCGGTTTTATCCCATGCTATTTCAGTCAGAGTCCAGCTGGCATTGTTGTGCTCCCAAAGAATCAGCCCCACTGTCTCCACGGGTGGGCGCACCCCTTGTGGTCCTGACTTCTTTGCTCATATTCTCCCTCCTTCTGCTCCTCATTGGGACTTTGGGAGCTCAGTCCAGTGCTCCAGTGTGGGTCTTTGTCTCTATCTCCATCCATCGCCAGATGAAGTTTCTATGGTGATATGCAAGATATTCATCAGTATGGCTATGAGATAGAGTCATTTCAGGTTCCCTATCCACAGCTGCCCCAGGAGCTAACTGAGGACCTCGCCCTGGGCACCTGGGAGCCCCTCTAGATCCAAGTCTCTTGCCAACCCTAAGATGGTTCCCTTAATTAAGATGTGTGCTTCTCTGCTCCCCTAACCAACCTTCCTTTATCCCAATCATCCCGTTTCCCCAAGTTCCCCCCACCCTCCCCTTCTCACATTTCTCTCCCCTTCTCCCCTTACTCCCCCTCCCACCACACCCCCAAGATCCCAAATTTTTGCCTGGCAATCTGGTCTACTTCCCATAACCAGGAGGATAGCTATATGCTTTTCTTTGGGTTCACCTTCTTATTTAGTTTCTTTAGGATATCAAATTATAGACTCACTGACCTTTATTTATCTCTAGAAACCAATTATGAGTGAGTACATCCCATGTTCATCCTTTTGGGTCTGGGTTACCTCGCTCAGGATAGTGTTTTCTATTTCCATCCATTTGCATGCAAAAGTCGCGAAGTCATTGTTTTTTACCACTGAGTAGTATTCTAATGTATATATATTCCATACTTTCTTCATCCATTCTTCCATTGAAGGGCATCTAGGTTGTTTCCAGGTTCTGGCTATTATTTTAACAACGAATGATCACTATGAAGTTCCCTTTTCGTATCTCTCTCATATCTACAGAGAATGAACTATGTTATTATTTACAAAACAAATTTTGTTTGTTATTCAGACATATTTTCAGAGACATACTGAATTGTTCCTATCTAATTAGATTTTGCTGTAAAATCTAAGGTCTGTAACACATGTCCTCCACAATGACAGAGGCTTACAAAAGGGAAGAAATAAAAAGTTCTTGATGTTTCTTCCTGGAATCCAATTCCTGCTTTGTGAAATGTGTCAGAATAAATCACGACTGTAGCTAATATTTTTCAACTCAGCAGCATCCAGCAGCCTCATAATTGGGCACTTGGAATCAGGTTCTTTTCAAGAATCACTCTAATTGCTGACCAGGTATCTACTGTGTTTAGTAACAGAACACAATAATTCCACATGTGAGGCACTTAATATAAGGTGGCCATTTTACTTCTTGGATCTCCTCCTTCATTGATTCTCACAAATTATAACTAAAGACACATAATTTCTAGTTTTTAACTATCCTTTAAACAGTCAATAAAATGTTCTTGTATATTATTTCTTTAAATGTTTTTAATTGGAAAAAAATCACAATATTTTGCCTTCTTGTTTGTGTTCAGTCAATATTGATTGTTTGGACACCCTAAAGTCCTTTCTATTAGAATTTTGGGGAAAATAGATGGAACTAAAACATAGTCTATTGACTGAGTTAACCTACTCCCGGAGGGAACTCTTCAGGTTCTCTCTCATCTGTGGTCTATTGCGCAAAATCTCTTGATGTAAATATCACTCAGAGTAACAGCAGAATCTAGGAAAGAAAAATGATGCCAGTAAAGCAGAAGAGGCTGTTGTCACTAGGGAGAATACCAGAACACAAGTGATATAAAGGGGAAAGTTAAGGAAATGGTTATGGCTTTTAATTGGGAAAGGCAGAGGGAAACAATACAGGGGAAGAAGCAATGGGGATGATATGAGATTCCCTGTAAGCTGTGAATACCACTGGATAATAAAGGATCTGATTTTTACCTATTGCAGTACAGAATTGGGAAAGACTGGAATTCCAAGCCGATGGAGGAGAGAGTAGGCAGAGTAAGTGAGAAGCCATGTAACTTCAGCAGGATATAGATGCAAGACACTGGACAGAACCTTACCGGTTTGCCACAACCATATGGTAATATACAGATTAATATAAATGGGTTAATTTCAGATGTGAGGATTAGCCAGGAATACACTAGAGTAGTGTTTTCAATTGATATAGTTTCAGTTTGATTGTTTTGTGTCAGAGTGCCCAGGAAATAAACAACCAGGTTCTCTGACTACAAATTGGTGCCAACATGGTCAGCTATATACCTGCAAAACCTGAGAAAACTTGGAAAGAAATTCTAGACACAAAAGAACAGAGTTAAGCATGGCTTCTTGGTAGCCAGTATTTTTTTTTTTTTCAGATGGGCTCTGTTTGCTGGAGGCAAGCATGGGCACCGTGGCTTCTTTAAAGGTTTTCTGACTCAACAGTAGTTGCAAAAACCATGTGACTCCTTAAAAATGACTTCCTGGTTTGTGTTGCCTGTATAAACTCTGGCTATTTTAGGAGGCTGAGCACTTAAATGGGGGTTGTGAGGAGTATGTCACATACTGCTTGATGGGAGCAACATAGACCCACTGAATACTTGGAACTGGGTAGTGTGCGTGGTTCCCAAAGGCAACAAACAGATTCCACCATTTTGGAGTAGGCAGAACCAAAAGGCAAAACAACCTTATTTCTAGTCACATCACTTAGCATTTTCAGAAGTGGTCCTGGTCAGAAGAGGATTATAATTGTGCAATAAAAACAGATTCAGATGAAAAAGCCCTCTAAATGAGTCACTGAGTTCAATAAATGTATGTAGGCGTAGGAGAGAGAAGAAAACTAATATAGCTATTATATAAAAAGGAAATGGTTTTAAAAAATGAAGCAGTCTTTTAAAAGATAGTAAAGTAATATAAGAGTTCAGATAGTCATAGATTAAAGGATTAAAAAATAAACCATGTAAAGATAGAATATACACAGAGTCTGGATTATGTATATTATTTTCTCTATATTATTTTTGACTGTGAAGGAGCTAAGTACAGCCACATGACAATACACAGATTAATAGAAATGAGTTAATTTAAGATGTAAGAGCTAGCTATAAATATGCTTGAGTCATTGGCTAAGCAGTGTTGCAAGTAATATAATGATTATTTTGGGTCAGTGAAGCTAGGAAATAAACAAACATCCCATCTGACTACAGGGGAGGGAAAAATAATATTCAGGAAGTTTGAATATGGCATAAGTAATAATATTGGTTTTGTTTCCCCTCAAATTACATATAATACTTATAAGTGTACACAGATTACACACACACACACACACACACACACACACACACACACACACACGCGCGCGCCTGATAAAAGATGAAGGTAAACAACTGTTACAGAGATATGATGCATTTTGCTGAGAACTCAGAGAATCTAATCTGGATTTGATATGAAGCTCTAACTGGTCCAAAGACAGAGAGAAATGGATCATGTGTGCATGAGTTATGGTATGTCTATGCCTTTATCAATATCTAAAAGCATATATTTCTAATGTCTATCTATAGAGAGATATTTATATCTTTATATATCTCTATATAAATCAAATCATATGTTGATATATGTGCACATATCAAAATATGACATATATATAAAGATATAGAGACAGGTATATATGTAAATATAGATAGATAGATAGATAGATAGATAGATAGATAGATAGATAGATAGATAGATATATATTTTGGGGGCAAAATTGATTGTTAATAAAATTAATTAAATCTCAAAAATGGCTGATAATACCTGAGAGTTAGATTTCCTTGATTATATCATTTTCAGTTAGATGATCCATTTCAGGTCTGATCTTTGATGTGGGAAGAAAGTTATTTTATCCACATCTTTTGATGGGAGAGGAGCCATTTCTAACCTTTTTTTTTTTTTCAACATATTTTTTAATTAATTAATTTATTTATTTAAGATTTCTGTCTTTTCCCCACCGCCTATACCTTCTGCAGGAAGCTGTGCTCTTTGCCTGCTAGTTCTTTCCCTCTCCAGCAAATCCATTTATTCGTTGATATTAAAGCCTAAACTTCATGATTCTGCTATATACTGAACAGCAGCTGAGGCATTCAGTCTTGTACACTAAACAACTGCTGGATGCTTGGACTTTCCATTGTAGGCAGACATTGCTGTATTAGCTGGACCAAGGCCTATAAGTTGTAAGTCATTCTAATATATCCCCTTTACACATACATTCACAAATATGCACACAATATACATGTAGAATATATGTGTGTCTATCTGTGTGTGTATGTGTATGTGTTCTGGGTGTTGATAGCACACTCCTTTAATCCCAGCAAGGGGAGGCAGAGGCAGTCTGATCTCTGTGAATTCAAGATCAGCCTTGTCTACAAGAGTAGTTCCAGGACAGGCTCTAAAGCTACAGAGAATCCCTGACTAAAAAACCCACAAACAAAAAGAGTATATATTCTTTTATATTTTAAATATATATGTAGATATACACACATATGTATATTCTCTAAGTTCTCTTCCTCTAGATAACTATGGAACATAAATATATAGAGTATATGGATACAATCATCTATATACAGGACAAACAAGGGGAAAGAAATTATTATTTTTTCATGTGTATGCATTTATTCAGCATCAATAATTTTAAAGTCATTAAAAGAGATTTTACATGAATTACTCTTGTTATAGACAAAAATTGAAATTCAGCTGTCTTGAATGTATTATGTCCTTATTTTAGATGAAAGGCTTTATGTTATGAGCTGTAGAAATTAATAGACTTATTGAATCTTCAGGTACAGATGCATGTTAGATAATATCTAATCTCACTTCCTAAGTCATGCATGTATTTTGCCTTTAATACATTTCTCCCCTTGCCCTTCTTTCATTTTATTCACTGATTAGAAAATCATTTTTTAAGGCAGGTCACCTCATTTTCTGACAAATGAAATATGGGATTCTCATAGCTGTGACCTATTGATCTTTGTGTTGCTCTGCCGGCTTGCCTTTGTCAAGCTTAATCACTCAACAACATGACAGTGCTCTCAGTGACTTATAGCTCATTGTTACCTCCCCTAAGGAGGGGTAAACAGATGCAATGGAAGTCTAAGGCCCTCAGTTCTTCTTCTAACCTTGCTTTGCTATCATTTTTACTCTTATAAAACCTTTCTTTGTAATACTTCTCAACTACTAACTCTGGTACTGAACTCATCAAAAGTACTTATCTCTTTTCTTTTCTTTGTTCTTTTTCTTTTCTTTTCTTTAGGTACAAAGTAGATATCAGCAAATGACTGCTACTTTCAGAGTCCTGTCTCTTTACTACCATGTGTATTATTTTATTTCTTTGGATATCAACTATAAACATCTAGATTATCAGTGGCATGTACCTCTAATTTTTATACTTTGGAGTTATATTTTAAATGTTTTCTTTACAAAAGGAAAAGTAATTGTGTAAGCTTCATTTAATGTGATAAAATATTTGTTATGTTTAATATAAGTAGTGTTGACTTAAGTATGCATAAGCACATAGCTCTGTTTAGTGTGTTTACATTGTTGTATAATGATATCCATATATTTATGTCTTATATTTTCTTGTCTTTATCCCTAAATTGATTTTGTTTCATATTAACTATTAAGAGAAATTGAAATCAAACTATTGCATATATACATGTAAAATGTATATATATATATATATGTATATATCCTAAAAATTATGATACCAAATATTAACATCTGTTTATTTTTTATTTGTTAACATTTACACATTATAAATAGTTAATACTATTAGAAATCTTTTGAAATTATATTTTTGAGATATATATGTAAAGTTTACTTTTCCTTACCTCTGTTGTTACTATCGCCTATACAAACAAGAAGGGTTTGATAACCACTCACAAAAAGGAACAACAAAGGAGTCTCACTGTGGAAATAAAGTACTCTAACTTAAATTTCCTTTACATGCCAGCAGTAGATGACCAACAGAAAACAAACTCAACAGCATTTTTGGAAGTTCCTTGTCACATAAATTCATGTCAGAAGTCAGGACTCTTTTAAAAATATATTTTATTCTATTTTTTTATTTATTTATTTTTAATTAATTAATTTATTTATTTATTAAAGATTTCTGTCTCTTCCCCACCGCTGCCTCCCATTTCCCTCCCCCTCCCCCAATCAAGTCCCCCTTCCTCTTCAGCCCAAAGAGCCATCAGGGTTCCCTGTCCTGTGGAAAGTACAAGGACCACCCACCTCCATCGAGGTCTAGTAAGGTGAGTATCCAAACTGCCTAGGCTCCCACAAAGCCAATACGTGCAGTAGGATCAAAAACCTATTGCCCTTGTTCTTGAGTTCTCAGTAGTCCTCATTGTCTCTATGTTTTTTCCCAAGACCGGTTTTATCCCAGGCTTTTTCAGACCTAGGTCAGCTGGCCTTGGTGAGTTCCCGATAGGACATCCCATTGTCTCAGTGTGTGGGTGCACCCCTCGCGGTCCTGAGTTCCTTGCTCGTGCTCTCTCTCCATCTTCTCCTGATTTGGACCTTGAGATTTCAGTCCAGTGCTCCAATGTGGGTCTCTGTCTCTGTCTCCTTTCATCGCCTGATGAAGATTAATATTTCGGAGGATGCCTATATGTTTTTCTTTGGGTTCTCCTTCTTATTTAGCTTCTGTAAGATCACGTATTATAGGCTCAATGGCCTTTGTTTATGACTAGAAACCAAATATGAGTGAGTACATCCCATGTTCCTCTTTTTGGGTCTGGCTTACCTCACTCAGGATAGTGTTTTCAATTTCCATCCATTTGCCTGCAAACTTCAAGAAGTCCTTGTTTTTTACTGCTGAGTAGTACTCTAATATGTATATACTCCATACTTTCTTTATCCATTCTTCTATTGAAGGGCATCTAGGTTGTTTCCAGGTTCTGCCTATTACAAACAGTGCTGCTATGAACATAGTAGAGCATATACTTTTGTTGTATGATAAGGCCTCTGTTGGGTATATTCCCAAGAGTGGTATTGCTGGGTCCAGGGGTAGGTTGATCCCGAATTTCCTGAGAAACCTCCACACTGCTTTCCAAAGTGGTTGCACAAGTTTGCATTCCCACCAGCAATGGATGAGTGTACCCCTTTCTCCACACCCTCTCCAGCAAAGGCTATCATTGGTGTTTTTTATTTTCGCCATTCTGACAGGTGTAAGATGGTATCTTAAAAAGTTGTCTTGATTTGCATTTCCCTGATTGCTAAGGAAGTTGAGCATGACCTTAGGTGTCTTTTGGCCATTTAAACTTCTTCTGTTGAGAGATCTCTGTTCAGCTCAGTGCCCCATTTTATAAATGGGTTGATTAGACTTTTACGGTCTAGTTTCTTGAGTTCTTTATATATTTTGGAGATCAGTCCTTTGTCAGTTGTGTGGTTGGTGAAGATCTTCTCCCAGTCAGTTGGTTGCCTTTCTGTCTTAGCGGCAGTGTCCTTTGCTTTACAGAAGCTTCTCAGTCTCAGTAGGTCCCATTTATTCAATGAGGCCCTTACTGTCTGTGCTGCTGGGGTTATATGTAGGAAGTCTTCTCCTGTGCCCACGTGTTGTAGAGTATTTCCCACTTTCTCTTCTATAAGTTTCACCGTGTTCAGACTGATATTGAGGTCTTTAATCCACTTGGACTTTAGTTTTGTGCATGGTGATAGATATGGATCTATTTTCATTCTTTTACAGATTGACATCCAGTTTTGCCAGCACAATTTGTTGATGATGCTCTCTTTTTTCCATTGTATACTTTTAGCTCCTTTATCAAAAATCAGGTGTTCATAGGTTTGTGGGTTAAAGTCAGGGTCTTCTATTCAATTCCATTGGTCGACTTCTCTGTTTTTATTCCAATACCAAGCTGTTTTCAATACTGTAGCTCTGTAATAGAGTTTGAAGTCAGGGATGGTAATGCCTCCAGACGTTCCTTTATTGTATAAGATTGTTTTGGCTATCCTGGGTTTTTTTGTTTTTCCATATAAAGTTGATTATTGTCTTCTCCAGATCTGTGAAGAATTTTGATGGTATTTTGATGGGGATTGCATTGAATCTATAAATTGCTTTTGGTAGAATTGCCATTTTTACTATGTTGATCCTCCCAATCCAAGAGCAAGGGAGATCCTTCCATTCCAGCCGAATCTCCCTGTACTCTCTCCTCCACACCTACCTGATCCCTGATTTTTCCAGCCCCACTTGCCTCCAGGCCACCTGAAAAATTTATATTTCCCTTTATTAGGGAGATTCATGTATCACCTCTTGAGAGTATCTTGTTAGCATTTCTGAGTGTATGGATTATGCTATGATTATGCTTTACTTAACAGCTAATATCCAGTTGCAAATGAATATATCCCATGTTTTTCTTTCTAGTTTGTGTTGCTGTAGTTGATTGTTTGTTTGTTTGTTTTCTCTTTGCTTTTTGGGGGCCTGCCACCCAATTCCCGAATTATCACATGGAGACTTATTCTTATATTCATTCTTATGAATGACTGACATTACCTTGGCTTGTTTCTAGACAGCTATTCTTACTTAAATTATTCTGTCTATGTTTTGCCTCTGATCTTTTACCTTTCTCTGTTCTTGTACATATTTTCTTTTCTTCTTATTCCATGCTGACATCCTATACTCCTTTTTCTCACTTCCTCTCATTTTCTGCTCCATCTATTCATTCTATCTGCCTTCTAGCCTTGCTTATTTCTCTCTCCTGCCTAACTTTTGGCCATTCAGCTCTTTATTATACCAGCAGGTGTTTTAGACTGACAAAGTAACACAGCTTAGTAAAGTTAAACAAATGCCACACTAAAGAATACAACAAACCTTTGCATCATTAAACAAATACTTCACAGTATAAAAGAATGTAACCACAACTCTACCTAATATTCTACAATAGGTTACAATACTCAGAACGTTTTTTCCTGTTTATTTTTTTCATCAAGTTCCATCCATTTGCATGAAAATTTCATGATTTTTTTTTTTGAACAGGTGAGCAATACTCCTTTGCTTTGTACTACTACTATACCACATTTTCTTTATTCATTTGTCAGTTGAGGGAAATCTAGGTTGTTTACAGTTTCTGGCGGTTTATCTTTTAATGAGAGACAGATGGGAGTGAATCCAAATGGTAATGGAAGTTTGAAGAACTGAGAAAAGTAAAGGGAGGTTACACCTTAAGATCTATTTAAAAGCCAAACAAAAAACCCAAAGAACTGTCTTGTGATTCTGAGGACAAGAAGCTCACAAACATGGAATTAATTCCCACATTCACTTAAATTAATATATACAAGGATGTTTGTTTGGCCCAGGCATTCTTTTCAAAAGGAGAATGATGGCAAATATGTGTGTGACTCACTCTTTTGCATCGCGATGTGGATAATTTAGCAAAAACCTTCAGGTCTGATTACCCTTGTCTTGAGAAGATTTGCATGCAGCACCCCATTGTCCACTACTGCTTTGTCTCTGTCCTCTCATTGAGTCTTATGGCAGCATACTTACAGGACAGATAGTCTGAAGCCCTTAAAACTCCCAGGCAGTTACTATAAATGTGTACATTTTTCATTAAAATCTCTTCATTATTTTAGGAGAAATCAAGGGAGAACTAATGATTTACCCACTTTATGTCACATGTGTCTGGGTTCTGTACTTAAAACAAAATATCAATGGCACTGGGTTTTGTTCCTACTGCATGAACTGGCTTTGTGGGAGCCTAGCCTGTTTGGATGCCCACCTTCCTGGACCTGGATGGACTGGGGAGGACCTTGGACTGCCCACAGGGCAGGGAATCCAGACTGCTCTTCAGACTAGAGAGGGATGGGGAATGGAATGGGGGGAGGGGGAGAAGGGGGAGGGAAATGGGAGGCAGGGAGGAGGCGGAAATTTTTTTCAATAAAAAAGTAAATAAATAAGGCTGGGCGGTGGTGGCGCACGCCTTTAATCCCAGTACTCGGGAGGCAGAGGCAGGCTGATCTCTGTGAGTTCGAGACCAGCCTGGTCTACAAGAGCTAGTTCCAGGACAGGCTACAAGACCACAGAGAAACCCTGTCTCGAATAAATAAATAAATAAAAATATTTCTTTAAAAAATAAAAATAAATAAAACAAAATATCAAATATTCCCCCTGGAAATACCGATACTGGATTTTGTCCTCTCCTCTCACAACAGCATGTAGCCAACAAGGCAGTCTGATGAGAGCTCCTCACACGGTGAAGCTGGAAGCGCAACTTTCTTTTTCTTCATCCTACCCAAATGAGGTAATCATAGGTGGAATCATAGGAGATTCTTCAGATCAGAGCTCATAGGTTTGGAATTACACTGTGCACAGAATTAATTGCTGCTTTTTTTTCCCCACATCCTACAAGGCATTTTCTAAATTATTAGAAGCTTTGTTTGGGAGGGAAGGAGGAGAGTAAATTTTCAGAGAATTTTTATTTATTTTTATTATTGCTTTGCCTTTTTACTTAACACATTCCTAAAATAGTAAATAGCTAATAGATATCAATCTTTCACAGTGGCAGAAAATGATTTTCATTTCTGGGTAGGTTTTGTTTTACATTGTTAATTGTATTAAATTTAAATAACATTTAGTGAGGCTTCATAAAACACACCTGAGTGTGATTTCTATTTCAGAGCTAGAATCAACTTCTTAATCCCTACAACAGTAAATAGCAGCATTCTTGTATACCCACACACACACACACACACACACACACACACACAAACATGTATATATTCAGAGAGAGTGAGATAATATAGAATGAGATATAGACTGAGATATTTGTGGACATGGTACTGTTGTAAACAGTTGTGAAAATATTTAAGTTTGAACAGTTTGAATTATCCTTAAGAAAACAAAAATAGGAAAAGGTTATGTGATGCATCTACACTGTTCTCAAATCAAAAGTTAGACTAGAGACTGCATCAAGTAAATTAGCATGGCCAGAACAGAATGGCTCTTTAAATTTCAATCTCTTTAGCAGGCAATTGATTCTGCATGTGCAAGAAATTCAAAGAAGACAACAGAGTAGGAAAATTATCTTTTACTGCAGTGTATATTTAATCAATAAAAATAATAGAAATTCATATTGCTTTTCTAAATCACAGTGATGAAGAAACACTGTGTTAATATTATTAGCTACATTCTCACATACATGGTCATAGACTATTGGTGTCCGGGAAATAAGTATGATGACAAGGAAAAGGAGTGACAAATATGATTGTGAATAAAGACTACGTTGGTCTAGAAGATAAAGAAGGATTGTATCAGAAATTGAAGCCTGATGTTTCAGCATAAATAATGGCCAAGTGCAATTCTCTAAACAGAAACATATGAATGAAAGCTTTTAAAACCAATTATTGGATAGGGGAAATTAATCAATACTACCAATAAACTCAGACACAGGCCAAGGTCAAATACAAGAAAAATGGATTTTAAAAAATCAAAATTTAAGAATCAATAAGCAACGTCCTATGGACAGCTACCTTCGTTTATTAATAATTTCCATTGGATTATAGTTTTGTTCCTGTATAGACATTGTGTTGTGGCTGTTTCTAAGTCAATAAACCTGAAGAGATGCCACTGACATCTGGTGTTCCAAAAGGTGAAAGTTTTTATTATCCAGCATCCTAAGGAAACAACATACTATGCTTCAAAATCCTTAAACTCACTATTCCATGTAATGCAAATTTAAATTTATGCTGTAGAGTTCCCTAGCCTAGTGAGAACAATTAGATTTTGCCACTTGGTCTCTGAATTACACATATTTGAATTATGAAAACCTGTATGCTATGCATTCTTCTTTGAAGCAGTTTAATTATACTTGTTTCCTTTTATATATTCCCATATATTTATTTCATCTTATCTAATTCTCTTTTATGGCTTGGTATTATAGCTAGAAATTGAGCTTTCTCAATTTGAGCTGAAACTGGTGATGAAATTGGACTCACATAAATTAGAGCTCCTACCAATTAACATTTCAAGAATAAATGTGCCAGTAGACAGTCTAAAGAAGGATAGGCCTTAAATGCAAAAGTAACATTCTACTGTAGTGATATTTCATTTGTATTTTAATAAATAAAACCTGCCTTAAATTCAGAGAGCAAAGCAGTTCCACTGATTAGCCTTACAGATTAAACAGTCATGGCATATGTCTTTAATACAATAGCCACATTAGTTTGCCACAGAAACCTGTCCATAGTGGTGCATCCCTTTCATCCAAGCACTAGAGAGAAATATAAAACGGGAGGAGACAGCTCTCACACACAGTCTCATTCT
The DNA here is from genome assembly GCA_963919715.1 of Microtus obscurus. NCBI lineage: Eukaryota > Metazoa > Chordata > Mammalia > Rodentia > Cricetidae > Microtus > Microtus obscurus. The sequence continues at coordinate 39,177 of CAWTZC010000700.1, forward strand.
GAGACTACTGGAGGCAGGATTGCAATTTGGACTGAGGTGGAAGTAAAAGCCAATGTCTGGCTCTTTTGTTTTTCTAACCTTCAGGTTGAAATCCAATTTCTGTCTCTGGGTTTTTATTAATTGTGCGGCATTCCATACCCCTTTACCCACATTAGAAACCATGTTGATGCAAATTACTATATATGAATAATTAAACAAATCACACAGAAGTAAGCTATGCTTATAATCTAAAAAGTATTTGCTTTTTGATGTAGTATTTTCCAAGTAGTCATGTATATCAATTTATAAATTTAATTAACTCACAGTAGAAGTAATGATATGGGGAGATTTTAAGTGTATGTATATTAATTTGCATAGAGATTATGTATTGTTCCTCAACAGGTTTGTGCTTGGCTTTTCAAAATAACGTTTAATAGTATTGGCTTTCTTTCTTGGCTTCCTTTCTAATAGGAAAGATAGTGAATAGAAGACCTGATGAGATGGGTAGTCTGTGTTGTCAACTTGACATCTAGGGGAGAAGAAACCTCAACAGGAGGTTGCCTTATGTGGCTGCCTTTTAGTCGGTCTATATAGTACACTTTTATTGATTGCTATTGATGTCTATTCGATGTAGGAGCCACTACCCCACTCTACATGGCACTATCCCTAGGCAGCAAGGCCTGGACAATATAAAAAGACTAATTATATCTGAGTCAGTGCAAACCAGTAAACAACATTCATTGATGGTTTCCTCCTTAGGCCCTACCTTGAGTTCTAGTCTTAGTTTATAGACTGAAAGCTGAAATATATTATTTCTTCCCAACTCTCTCTTGGTAATACTGTGACCACAAGAATAAAAAGAAAACTCAAAGAGTTGATAACTTGGCTTATAACAATTTCAAGTAATATTTTCAAAAAAAGCTAAAATTGTTGACTTTGAAAGACTATACTAAACATTCAGACGTATCCTAGCAAACAAAGTATCAGCCAGAAGCATGTTGCATTGACTTCCAGAAAACTGACTGAAACACCACAAATATAAAACCACATGCGACTTTGTTTTGTAATAAATGTTACCAGGAATTTTCTTGTTAAATTCAATAATTTTTTTGTCACAGAAATGTGGAAAGAGTTTTAAAACAAATTGCATCAAAATCCTCTAATAAGCTATTGAAAAAAGACAAAGGATTTCTAGGGGCCCTGAAGCAAACTGGAGAAGCACTGATCACTGCTGCATGTCTAGTGTCCAATTTAAAATGAGGAATTGTTTTGGATCTTGTAGCTATAGGCTCAAGCATGAAAATAGCAGTTTTGCTCAAATGCCCTGAGAATGTGAAGAAATCTCATGAAATATAAAAGATTGAACTAGAATGGGAATAGCAAATCATTAACAATTGTCATGGGATTAGAGTGGCTCATAAGCACATCAGTCTATCGTATTAACCAATTCCTATTGAGAGAGTGCAAGTTCCATAACAATTTTTAATTAGTTACTCAAGCTAGACAAATTATCTAGGATGAAAGCACAAAGTAAAACTGAGAGGAAAAATTCAGCTTTTGTTATGAACGTTGACAAGAAAAAAGAAATGAGAGAGGAAGAAAGAATAGGAGGAAAAGAAGGGATGGAGAAATACAGTTAGTACAATACTAGATGCTACACACTGTGAGAGAACTAACACTAGCCCTAAACCAGTGATTTGATGACATCATGTTTCTTTTACTTTAGTCAAGAAATTAATGTTAATGTTAATTAATGTTAATTAATGATAAATGTTATCATGTCCAAATATACAGGTTTTGGCTCTAGGGAATGCTAAGTGTAATTCATTATTATTGTTTAGCGTTGAGGGCTATAATCTGAGTGGCTATGCATGAAACATGTTCTCTTCTTACCTACTGGACACATATGTGTTAATGTTTGACACCCTCCTGCCTTAGATGTCATCATATCAACAGTGTTGTTCATATTAAATTAAATATTGTTAACGAGTGCAAGATTATCAAATGAAGCACATAAAAAGTGGCAGGCAATGCTATTGTATTCAAAGTTATTACCTAAGATGAATCTCTATAGCAGAATTGAGGAGGGATGCATTGGCTAGTTTCATGTCAACTTGACATAAATAAGAGTCATCAGAAAGCAGGAAGCCTCAATAAAGAAAACGCCTTCTAAATACTGGTCTGTATGCAGTCCTGTAGGGCATTTTTGTCATTAGTGATTGATGTGGGAGGGTTCTGTACATTGTGGGTTCTGCATCCCTGGGCTAGTGTTCCTATGTTCTATAAGAAAGCAGGCTAATGTATGGGACCCAACTATGCCCTCTGCATGTGGATGACAGTGTGTAGTCGGGTCTCTTTGTGGAAACCCTGGCAGTGCGACTAGGATCTATCCCTGGTGCATGAGCTTGCTCAGCCTTGATGCAGGGAGGAGGGGCTTGGTCTAGCCTCAATTTAATGTGCCAGGCTTTGTTGACTTCCCAAGTGAGGCCTTACCGTTTCTGAGGAGTGTGGAGGAGCAGGAGGAAGGGAGATAGTGGGAACTGTAGTTCACATGTAAAATGAAGAAATAATAATAATTGATAATAATAATAATAATAATGGAAAACATTCAGCTTCCTCAACTTCTAGTCTCCAAATTTGTAGTTCACAGCCTTCAAAATGAAGTCACTGTCATCATACTATTTTCAGTCATTAATGGTTGGAACTGTAGAGTACACATGGCAGCATATGTTTAGCTTGCATTTCATAAATCAGAAGAATATTTTCAGAATTTGAAGAAAGGGGTTGGTGCATGCTTCATTTATACTGAACGTTCACAGGAGGCAGAATGCATCTCTCCACTCGTTCTCTGTTAGTGCCTCTTGTATAATTCGAATTGTAATCCCACAACTAGCAATGCCTTGAGATCTTAACTCCTGTGACTTAGATGCTCAGATTGCATGGCACAAAACATTATACCCTTGGAAAAAAACTCATTTTCAAAAATGTCTTCTATTATTTTCTGTTTTGTTATCTGTTTTATTCACTACTTATTACCATGGGTAATAGTAACTAGCATTGTTGACATAATAATAAACTTGCAAATTTCTTTCCCACTATAGAATTTTCTTGCCAACTCTTTCTTTTGTATTAACTGTTTTCTATTTCCAAATGAGTCTTCTGCATTTTTTTTTAGTTTATGGCAGAACCAACTGTTTGTGCAGAAACTTAACTGTTTTAGGGAGTTGTTTCACATATTGTCACACAGTTTGAAGATGCTTCACAAAAGAGTTTAACATATAAGAACTTCTCAGGACCATATAATTCCCATTCATTTCTGATGTCAGTGTTTTTCTCTTTGACTATTTGAAACAGCTTTAATTAGTACTCAATATCTTGCATTCATCACCTAATATTTTCATATTGTTATTGTTCAAGGAAATATTTAGTATAAGCATAGTGTTTCTAGTAATTGATGACTAGACTGTAGTATTCATTGTAGAGAGCCACACCTGATGGCAATGTAGAGAGCTACGTGGAGGCGCTCGGGACCTCCGCCATCCCGAAAGCAAGCACTCTCTATGATAATCAGCTCCGAATATTGGCTAAGACCTGACTTATGCTATCATCACGCAGTGATTGTCAGCTGCTTGCATATGCGTGGACCTGTGGGCAGTGCCCACCTGGCAATCCGGGGTTGGTAGCCTATGCCTACTTAAGGGCTAGGAGAGGTTTGCCCAGGGAGAGAGAGAGAAAGAGAAGGAGAAAGATTGCTGTGAATAAAGTCCTGAATAAAACTGCTGCAAGAAGAGCTCTGGGTGTTGTGTCTTCCTTGCTGGTCGAGGTGGGCGAGCCAGTTCATTATAATTCATTTGAACTTACAATCATAAAACTGAGCAAATGCAAAGCAAAATAAAAACTTTAAGATCAGAGGACAATAATTATAAAAATTCAAAATTTCAAAATTCGTTAAGAAAAATGAACATACAAAGTTATTTTTATTCAAAACATAGACTTTAGGGAAGATAAAAAAATAAAACAGCTCTAAAACAACCAAAGTAACCAATAATAAACTCCTAGAATAGGGCTGGCAAGATGGCTCAACGAAGAAAATCACATGTATCTCTCTGACAGAAGACCTGATTTGGTGTCCAGCACATCTGTGCTCACGTGTTACTCCTTCAGGGAAGATAATTCTCTCTTCTATCCCCCAAAGTCATCTGCACTTTGGTGAACAATCTTCTCCACACACATACAAGCACACACTCATAGACACATGCAAACTCACACAAACAGATAAGTTAAACCCTCCTTGAGGTGTTTCTAAATATAGATTCATGGAATTAAATCCAGTGTACATATTAATTTAAAATTAGTAATAATGAGTTGACTGTTTTCACAATACCATTTAATATTTCAGAATCAATAAATGAGAGAGCACTATGGGCCTTATTTGAGGACAAAGTAAAATAATGGACAACCATTAATCTGTGATAAAGAAGACATGGCCTACAATATTATATGTTCATCAATTTCTTGTATTTGTAGAACAGGATAACATAGTACTGACTAGTCAATTTAGAAAAACAAGAGTGCCCAAGAGGAAAAAAAAATTGTTTCCCATGGTTTTTGGACCCACCAATTAAAAAAAAAATTACTACCAGAGAAAGTTTGAGGAGAAAAACAGGCAAACAAATAATTACTTAAATAAGGATTGCATTGGTTGTTGTATATGTGTTTTCGAAATGAACCAATAGAGACACAATAATTCATTATGGTCTTAGGTTTGATTGCACCATAATTATGAATATTTTATTATTTAATATGAATTGATAGCCATGCATAGTAACAGAAACAGAAGTCATGTTATAAGCCTAGTAGATTGATTGGGTGTTTTAAGGTTGCAAGTTGAATTGTGCAATCGCTAGTATAGGAAGAACAGTTAAATCCCCAGCTTCCCAAGGAAAACTAAACACATAACATTTATCTTGCAAAACCTTTTGTTGATATGTGACAAGGAATTTAAGCTGCTCATTAGTCTTTCATTAAGGCAATCCAATTCTCTTGCTATGGGGTAGACAAAAAGATGCAGAAGTTAAAAAGACATTATTTTTCTAGCACTAATAGAGAAACACTTGATACATAATGCAGTTAACGTGCTATGATTTACACAAATTACCCCTGGGTTTGTTCCCAGCTGACATTTCTTGGCGTCTCATGGAAACCGCGATTGGAACATCTGTGCTGTTTCCGAACAAAGCACTTCCTAGAAGTTGTTCTGTAGCAATACCATATGGAGGGAATGTTTTCATGATTCCTTCATTCATTAGACGGTACATGAAAAGAGTTGTATAATTACCAAGAAAAAAGTCCAAGATGAAATAGTCCTTTGAAACATTCATTTCTTTTAGCTAATATAAACACAATACATTATACTTTTGCTTCTCTAGACTTTGATTCTAACAATTACTAAGACTTCAGAAAGAATAAGAAAGTATAAAGATGGAAAACAGCAATGATAATAATAATTGCTTACAATTAGATAGAATGTAAAAGGAGTCAAAAGCCTATGCCAAAATTTCACGGGATAATAATTCACATGCCCTGTGGCATGATTCTTCTTGTGGCATAACAGCCAATTATTTGATATGTTTATTACATAATACAATGTTCCTAAGTAATTCAAAGGGATTAGTATATTTATTGTTTGCCATTAATGGTATGGTGAACATTATGACATAGGAATTGGTTACATAATCTTACTCTTCATATTTACCTTAATGTGTGTGTGCACATGCTTAACTAAGCCATCTTTCCTAATATGACCCCCAAAAGTCCCTCTTGTAATAATGTAAACAATAAATGCTTAAGACTAACTTATTGCAATATAATTTTTGCTTAATTTATCTTATTTAAAATATTATTGTTTATCTAATTTCTGACGTACAGCTCTGTAGGTTAGATATACCATGAAAGGTAAAACATAAAATCATGCAAAGAATTTCTATTGTCTTCTCACTGATGAGTGACTTTTGTTTTCTCTCTTCCCGTACACAAACGAAAAGAACATGGCAGTGTCTGATCATGTACTCAGTTCTTTGCTTAAAGAATCATTCACCCACAATCAGTTTCACACATGATCAAGTAAGCCCATGGAATTGCATGCACTCCTGCTTTGAGGTTACAAACCAAAGAATGTTATTTCAGAAGCTTAAAGACTGCATTTTTATGTAGGGAATTGTTTAAAAGGGTTATGAATTAAAGATTAAAAACAACAAGTGAAAGAATGCATGGTTAAAAGCCAGCGTTTTTCCTAATTCAGTGAACAAATTACTATAGTGATTACCTTTTTTAGGTGCATGTTAAGAGTCTTTTGAATAGACTCTGAATGCATGGGACAAGATTGAGCAAGCACATCAGGTAATTGTGATTTACTGGGTTCATGAAGCCAAAATTAGAAACATTTTTATTTGTTCTGCTCTTTCCTAGTGAAAACACTTTTATTTCATGATTATTTTATTTTCTTGATGTATATGTGTAGAGTGAAAACATGTTTATATGAGTATGTGTATACCTGAGTGTGGTTCTCTCATCGCTCTCTCTCTCATTCTCTCTCTCTCTCTCTCTCTCTCTCTCTCTCTCTCTCTCTCTCTCGTGTGTGTGTGTTTGTGTGTGTGTCTGTGTACTAGGTGATATGAAGCCAATTTTTTCCATCACTCTCCAGCTTACTCATTTGCACAAGTTTTCTTGTTGAATCCCAAGGTCATCCATATAGCTACTGTAACTAGCCAGTTTCTATAGAAATCTTTCTCTAACCCAGAGTTTTTGACTTAGAGGTAAGATGCCATATCACCCATCATTTATTTTTATCCTGAAGATATGAACTCTGGTTCTAATAAAGCAAGAAATTCAATCACTGAGTCATTGCCTAAGCCCTATATCTTATGCCTTTAATGATAATTTAAATATTGGAAATGCCTCAATGAGTACTGAGTATTCCTTTTAAGTTAAAAATTCAGCTTATAGTACGGGATAGAAAGATAGTTTTAATACATTAAAATGGTTAGGAGAATTTATTAGTCTTTCGGAGAACCTGCATAGAGTTTGCAGCACCGGTAATGAGGCAGCTCACAACCTCTGGTAGCTCTAGGGCTAGAGGACCTAGTAGCCCACATCTAGCCTTCATGTACAACTGCACACATTTGGAATACACTCACATGATAAACAAATACACTTATATACATGTTATTTAAAAATTGCAAATGAAGTGAAATTATGCTGTTATTCTATATTACAAATTTTTATAAATTGATAAACTTAGTGAAATTGTCTAGTTTGTAGTTATTCTGACAGAAAAGAAGGTAACAAGATGTCCTGCAATTCTCCAGTCTTATGAGTTATACAAGAAGGACTCACAGGGAGCATAAAGCCTTTAAGCTTTGTCATCAGGAAAAAACTGACTTCTGCTTTCACTTCTGGTCTGGAGACTCTGAGGTGATTTGAGGGAGCAATGATACCCTCTGAGATCCTGCCTATGTAAATTCAGAATAACTCTTGCGGAAGAGTGAACAGCTCATTGTGAGAACATTGATTTGAAGTCATTAATCTAAATGACAAGATTTAGGTTACTGTCATGACTGCTGTCATCATTGTTATTGTTATTTTTATTTGGCTTTGATGAGCCTACAAAGATGTAGAAGTAAAGCCAGTTGCTCTACTTTGTTATTGTGACTAAAAGAGACTTGCAGCAAAAGGATTTTTATCTCCTCTTATACTTTACAGTCCATCATCATGGGAAGACACAGCAGGAACTCACCAAAAGAACCTTGTACTAGTTAAGTATACTGCTGTGATGAAACACCATGACCAAAGCAACATGGGAAGGAATGTGTTTATTTAACTCACAGTTCCATATAAGAGTTCAGTATCAAATGCGGGGAGGGCTGGAATTGACACAGGACAGGAACCTATGGACAGGCACTGATGCAGAGGCCATGGAAGGGTGCTTCTTACTGGCTTGCTTCACTTGGTTTCCTCAGCCTCTTTTTCTCATAGAATCCAAGAACAGCCCAGGCATGGCACCACTCACCATGTGCTGCATCCTTCCCTGTTGAAATATCATGCATCATGCATTTTGGTTCACCTAGCTAATTCTCATAGAAGGACATTTATAGGGCTGGTACATTTCAGTGTGTGTGTGTGTGATAGAGAGAGGGGGGGGGAGAGGGACAGAGAGAGAGAGAGAGAGAGAGAGAGGCATAAAGAGAAAGGGGTGGTCTTGACTTTTCATACTGTTTGTGTCCTTGTGTTGAGACCTTGGTATGTAGACTTTCTTTTACCAGTTATGGTTCTGAAGTGAGATTTTAAATTGTCTCTACTGCATGGAAGAATTTTTTGTTTTGTTTTGTTGTTTCACAGCCTGTTAGATTTCAGATCAGGAATGGGAAGATGGTATATTAGTATGATTAATGTTGACTTTGAATAGGAGAAATTGGGAATAATTCCAATTCAGTGGTAAGAAACCATGTAAATGGGATACATGGATGGATCCCCTTGGGCTAGTGTGAAAGCTGTACTACCCTAGCTATGCCTGGAGTGTAAAGATGTATGTTTGACTATTACCAGGCTAAGCTGTGAGACTGAGAATAGGCTTATGAGTTTGTTATGTTATGGTCAGACAAGGTTCCAGGGACTCACAAGGCTGGGCATGGAATTTGGATATAGTGTGGGTGTACTAGGCCCAGTGGTCTCCCATGACTTAACCATCTCACAGGATGTAGTATGTGGGCTATGACTGAAAACAGGATATTGTTTGAGTGAGCTAGGGACCAGGGGACCAAATAGACTTGGTTAGTACGCAGGGTATATAATAGTAGATAAAGCCTAGAAGTTCAGAATGAAAGAGGCAGGCTAGAATCTGTGAAACTCATCATAATGGTTGGTAAATTCACCAGGATGAGCAATTACAGACAAGTCTGGAGACTGGGAACAGAGCAAGAGGGACTCAGCAGATTGGACCAGCTCACAAGATGTACAACTTAGCCTATGCAAGGAAATTGGATACAATGTTTTAGGATCCTCTGGATTCAGTGGTTGAAATGACACACAGGATGTAAGACCAGAAATGTAACAGGAGCCAGGCTTAGAAATTGGGAAAGTGTAAACGGGATCTGCCAGAGTGTTATGTGCACAGGATGTGTGTTTAGGGATTGGGGATGGATAAGGTTGGTTAGAATCAGGTAGACCACCCTTCAAGAATTTTTAAGCACAAGGCTAGTAGTGATGTCCTTCAAATTATGTGGATTTATTACCTTGTTGCTACAATTTGTCTTGAGATTTTAAGTAATTTGATATGTACTGATCGTATCTGCATGTTCACCTGTTATTACTTTTATTATTTTTTTAACTAGCTGGCAGGTCTTTTCAATTGCATGCAGCAACTTGAATTACTTCTGTCATAAAATTACCACAGAAAAATGTTGTCTTAGTTGGGTTTTTATTACTGTTAAGAGGCACCATGACCCCAGAAATTCTTATAAAGGATAATATTTAATTGGGGATAACTCACAACTGAGAGTTCAGTCCATTATCATCATGGCAGGAAAATTTGCTACAGTAGAAGAAAACTGTCACGTTGGGCCTTTTTGAGCATATGAGACCTGAAAGTCCACCCCCACAGTGACAATTTCCAATTAGTGCCACTTTCTATGGTCTAGCATTCAAAAGCATGAGTCTCTGGGGGCCATTCTTATTCAAACCACCACCAATATGTAGTCCTGGAAATGAGGACCTTATATCTGTCTCCCTATATACAAAACCAAGGTTCTTTTTGTAGCTGTTTATGTGAATTTGTATAGATTCTTTCATATTAAAATATAAGAAGTGTGATTTAGTACAACTAAAAATAGTGATACATCTTTGAGGTGTATTTTGTTTTCTATTTTTCTGAAAGTGCATTGAATACTGCTTCATTTTAAATGATCTGTTTTTCATAGCATCGCATAGTTCAAGCCTAAACACTGAGGCAAGCTAGGTAAAAATCAAATGTTTCCATTTGTTATGATGTAAAAGAAAACATAACATTAATATGATTGCACATGGTCCATACACCTTTTTTAAAAGATAATTCCAGTATTGAGTTTAATCTTTTCATCTGGCTTTGTTGCCGAATACTTAGCTATTAAAATAGACATTTAAGACAGAAGAAGTTCAAATGGCCAAAAGGCACTTAAGGTCATGCTCAGCCTCCTTAGCGATCAGGGAAATGCAAATCAAAACAACATTGAGATATCACCTTACACCTGTCAGAATGGCTAAAATCAAAAACACCAATGATAGCCTTTGCTGGAGAGGCTGTGGAGAAAGGGGTACCCTCATCCATTGCTGGTGGGAATGCAAACTTGTGCAACCACTTTGGAAAGCAGTGTGGCAGTTTCTCAGGAAATTTGGGATCAACACACCCATGGACCCAGCAATGCCACTCTTGGGAATATACCCACGAGATGCCCGATCATATGACAAGGACATTTGTTCAACTATGTTCATAGCAGCATTATTTGTAATAGCCAGAACCTGGAAACAACCTAGATGCCCTTCAATGGAAGAATGGATGAAGAAAGTATGGAATATATATACATTAGAATACTACTCAGCGGTAAAAAACAATGACTTCGCAAATTTTGCATGCAATTGGATGGAAATAGAAAACACTATCCTGAGTGAGCTAACCCAGACCGAAAAGGATGAACATGGGAACTACTCACTCATAATTGGTTTCTAGAAATAAATAAAGGTCAGTGAGTCTATAATTTGATATCCTAAAGAAACTAAATAAGAACGTGAACCCAAAGAAAAGCATATAGCTATCCTCCTGGTTATGGGAAGTAGACCAGATTGCCAGGCAAAAATTTGGGATCTTGGGGGTGTGGTGGGAAGGGGGGTAAGGGTAGAAGGGGAGAGAAATGTGAGAAGGGGAGGGTGGGGGGAACTTGGGGAAACGGGATGATTGGGATAAAGGAAGGTTGGTTAGGGGAGCAGAGAAGCACACATCTTAATTCAGGGAGCCATCTTAGGGTTGGCAAGAGACTTGGATCTAGAGGGGCTCCCAGGTGCCCAGGGCTGTGGATAGGGAACCTGAAATGACTCTATCCTATAGCCATACTGATGAATATCTTGCATATCACCATAGAAACTTCACCTGGCGATGGATGGAGATAGAGACAGAGACCCACACTGGAGCACTGGACTGAGCTCCCAAAGTCCCAATGAGGAGCAGAAGGAGGGAGAATATGAGCAAAGAAGTCAGGACCACAAGGGGCATGCCCCCCCCCACCCCGTGGAGACAGTGGGGCTGATTCTTTGGGAGCTCACCAAGGCCAGCTGGACTGTGACTGAAAAAGCATGGGATAAAACCGGACTCTGAATTTGGCGGACAATGAGGGCTGCTGAGAAGCCAAGGACCATGACACCGGGTTTTGATCCTACTTCATGTTTTGGCTTTGTGGGAGCCTACCCAGTTTGGATGTTCACCTTCCTAGACCAGGATTGAGGGGGGAGGACTTTGGACTTTCCACAGCAGGGAACCCCTGACTGCTCTTCAGGCTGGAGAGGGAGGGGGAGGAGTGGGGGGGAGGGGAGGAGGAGGGGGAGGAGTGGGAGGGAAATGGGAGGCGGGGAGGAGGCAGAAATTTCTTTTTTTTTTTCCAAAAAAAAAAAAAGATTTAAATTGGAAAGAAACGTGCATGAACCCCTACCCTTGTTTGAGACAAGCTTTTCTTGGATTACAGAAGCAAGGCAACTCATGCCAGAATTATTTATCTTGAAATTTATTAATTAATCAATTAATTACTATGCTTAATTGTTTAAACTATATGTGAGATTGCGTTTCACCTAAGTTCAGGGCCCAAGGAAGTCAGAAGGGGATGTGGTGTTGTGTACCAGGAGCTAGAACTGTTGAATCTCCTCTGCCTCCAGGTGCCCTGCATGCTGTGACTCAAACCTGGTCCTCTGGAATATCAGTCAATGCTCTTATGTACCGAACTATCTCTCATGTCCCTGGAGTTATTTCTTTAAAAGAATATTTTTGTACATATGTGTGCCTATGTGAGGTTTTTTTGTACCACATCCATGCGCGTGCCCCTGAAGGCCAGAGTATGTGATTTTCTCTCGGACTTGAATTACAATCCCTTGTGAGATGCTTGACATCAGAGTTAGGCACTAATCCAAGGACTTCTTCAAGAACAGTCTGCGTTCTTATCACTGTAGCTCTCTCTTTGGTACCCAGAGGTATTCCTGATAGACTTCCCCTTTTTTTAACTTAAAACATAAGGCACAGGAGGACATCATTTCTGTGCTTAAACTTTCCATTGAATCTACATAATCATAAGGTAAAAAGAAATCCCAAGGTCACACCAGCTCTCTTCATATGTTCCTACTTTCTTCCAGCCTTATGTCTCAAGTTTGTTATGAGCATTCTGTTCTGAGGAAAATCAATTATTTGCCATTGTGAATGCAATTTCACACTATTTCTTTTCTGTTCATCTGTTCTCGTGTCTGCTCTAAAAGATCTCATCATTTATATTTAGGCTACTTCGAGCTTTTTTGGAGTTGCTGACTCCAGTGGATTCCACACGTGATAGTATTGCTCTCTCATCTTATACCTTTTATAAAGGAATGTGTCTGTGCCTTCCATTGCAAGGATGAGTAGAAGATGTCCTAGATAGAAGAATGTATGGTATTTCTCTTTATACCCCCCACACAGAAAGCATGGCAAGAAAATCAATATTTACCGAAGAAAAGAATAAAAAAGGAAAAGGGTGAAAAAACAAAGTCAGTTGGGAAATATTTGATCTGCTCTAGGTTAGGAAGGCAGAAACTAAATTGGCTATTGCCTAATGCAATATATGAAACATAAGTATTTTAAAATCAGTCATTCTTTTGATCCATCTGTAAAGTTCTGATATTAAAATAATAAGTAAATAATTTGGCATTGACTAATTTATAAATCTCAGAACCTTTCAATTAAAATGAGGCATTAAATTTGTGAAAAGTTTGTATAATAGTAAGTTCTCTCCTTTGGGAGAAAATATAATTTTCTTTTTGAATTGTTTGATATTTAGTTCTTTTCTATGTTGGTATTTTTGTCATTTGGTGTATTTTAAATTATTTGTTACTTACAGCTTATAGAAGTATAATAACTGAATTTTTACATAATTGAAGTATGGAGATAATTATAATGCATTTCAAAATGAGAAGCGACTTATTGTACCATTGGGGATTACCATGCTGGTCAGTGTCATGATTCCTAAGTGTTGCATCTGTGTACGGTTATTAAAAGCTTTCTTCCCTTCAAACCATGCAAAGTAATATCTCCTACTACAGAATCCAGATGTCAGGAATGGGGCTTTCAGATAGTATGCAGCTCAAAATGTCTGTGTCTGATGTCTTAAGTGTGCATGGCATTTTCAGCAGAAAAGAACTCCCCATCAAGTGTTGAGAGGATCCAAAGGGAAACATTGAACTACAATGTCAATGTTTGACCATCTGAAAAGAGGTTTCTTGTACCTTTGCACTGGGTTTTTTCTTAATCTATGTTTTATGTGTGGAACGCTGTAGCTCCATTGATATAACTTTGTGTGTGTGTTTGTGGAGGGAGGGAGAGAGGGGGGAGAGAGAGAGAGATGGAATTTAGATGTATCTGTTGGGGCTGAGCTACCCTCATTATCAATGATCTTTGTATTGTGGCCAGTTGTGGTTTTCTGTGAGAGCCTTCATTTGCTATAAAGAGACTTTTTCCATGATAAATGATAGTTTTAGCCGGGCGGTGGTGGCGCACACCTTTAATCCTAGCACTTGGGAGGAAGAGGCAGGCAGATCTCTGTGAGTTCGAGACCAGCCTGGTCTACAAGAGCTAGTTCAAGGACAGGCTCCAAAGCCACAGAGAAACCCTCGTCTTGAAAAACCAAAAAAAAAAAAAAAAAAAAAAAGATAGTTTTACTTATCTGTGGTTATAATGATAAAGTTTAGAATGTAGCAAGGAATTCTGCTAGTCCCTACACAATATTATTTATGGATTATGTATAAATTCATGTAACTATAAAATAATATGACTTCTTGAGGTTGGAGCCATAGTTAATGGTATTTGAACTTAAATCTCCATCAACAGGCAGAAGAGCATGCCTAGTGGAAATATAACCAATTTCCCATAAAGAGTGAAGTCATGGGTCTTAGAAAAGAATATACTACTGCCTACTTTGCTAGATCAACACAATCCCTTGCTATAGTCTATCATCAAAGAAGATGTATACACAACTATGTGTATATATATGAATACATATAGCATGTGTGTGTCTTTGAAAAAAGAGAGTTATCTAATTGAGAGCATTGTTGGTGTGGGAATATTTAAGAGATTGGTAACTTGGAGAGGTTTAAGGGAGGAAAGAAAAGGGAAAAAGAAGAATATAGTAATGCGTGTCATACTGGTTCCTATTGTCTTCCAGTAGTTTCACACTTGGATTAGCTTCTATACAAGCAGAACTCTCTACCACCCGCTGCTGTTTGTATCCTAGCTCCAAGCTTGGTCTCCTTATTGTTAACCATGCTGTAGCAACTATAGGCCTTGTTCTTGCTTTATTACACCAGCTTTCTCTCTTAAGATGGTTTTTCCTAGATTCCCAGCCTTAATTTTATCCTGTCTGCTGAATTTTCATCAACTTTTTATTCATTCCTAGCTCCTCTTGTAAAGACCTATATTTCCTAGTTTTTTGCCTCTATCAATTTCTTCAAAATAATTCTTTTTTTAATATTGAAAACTGTGTGATTCCTGAACTAAATCTTTCCCAACATGAAACTCATTTGGTATGTTTGAGCTAGGTATATTATGTGAGATTAAATATTATATCCCTATCACCTTATCCCCAAAAATATCTTGCTAAAGTTAGAGAGAAACCTACAGATTCCAGAGGTTGAAACCAACAGACCACCGATATAGTGACATGGAAGTAGAAATTTCGCTTACCATAGCCATCATTTATCATTCAAACAATCAAATTGATAAATTTTATGGGCTCAGCATAAATAGTAACTGACTCATCAAAGTACTACATGACATAAATCTAAAAAACAATTAATATGTGAGAAATATAACTGAAGGGCAAATGGGATAATCTGTGATTCCATGCAACTCCTTCTGTCTTGATGAGAAGATTAAACACTATTAAATCAGGCTGGTAAGTGCTGAATAAAAGCAAAGGACACAAAAAAACATTTGGAGGCTTTACTAGGAAATAAATGAACAAACTTATAAATACTTTGGGTACATATCTTGTGATATTTTATATAATATATATATGTTATATATCCACAATACAACCATGACAAGCAAGATATTGAATTTAACAATCTATAGCAATTGGCCTCTAATCATAATAACTATTCCTATCTGTTTTATAGGAACACATAAACTAAATTTCTTACAGCTGAAAGAAGTCTCTCTGCTAGTAACAAAAATATAAATCTAAACCACACACACACACATTGTTTATTACCAAACTTTTATTAAGTTATTAAAATACTGCTGGTTAACTTCCACTTTTGTACATAAATTAATTCCATTTGTCTTATTTTCTCTGACTGTACCAGTAACATAATTCTTTGGTTCTCCTTAGTTATTGGTTTTCAGGATACATGTTTATAGCAAGTGAATCATTTCTACTTTCAATTGATTGGGTTCATCGACATCAGACTATGTGTAGACAAATAAAAGAGAAACAATCTATAAATCCGAGGGCAACTCTGACATGACCTCTGTTGATATCATTATAAATTGTTTTTCTTAGTTACAGATTTCCTATTTTTATAATCAGTCATTTATGGTCATATATTGAACCTATTAATATTTTAGTGATATAAAGATTTCTCTACTTTACATATGCCAGCATGAAATCAAAGAAATTATTTCTTTTTCTCATGGGGAAATATTATAATCTTTTTTTTTCCTAAACTTGTTTTGTAAAATGTTGCATTTTTTTGATTCTGAGATGAGCAAAGTGCATCTTTTTCCAAGCGAGACATTTTTAAAATTCTAATGGATTAATACACCAATGAGCCTGCAAAGTGAAGTTTTAAAGCCACTATTACTATCAAAATTACAAAAATGACAACATCTTTATGCATTAACGCATGCATATCATCATAGTGGAGTGGATTGTGGGAAAGGTGAAACTATTTGGGTAAAGTAAGTAGCAAATGGAGGATATTTGAAGGCTGCATCTTATTCTTTGTCCCTTCCTAACTATATAATTAACTTTGTAATTTTACACCTTATAAATTCATTACACATGGTTCTTTAATTTTATCATCATGTGAGCTGACTTCAATATTATATGTTCTAGATATAACTAAGACATGTTTGAGAATTCTTGTGCAAAGCTTTTGTAAACATACTTCCATTTATTCAGATCAAATTTCTGACACTGGAGTTGCTGGCATGAAAAGAAAGATTTGTTTGGTAATTAAAATTCTTGATTTTTTGTAACCATTATACAAATCTTTTCTTAAAATATATTTTGACAAAAATAAGCATGCGTGAGTTACCCTTTCTTTTTCTTCATGATTAAAGTGTTGGTATTCTTTCTTCAAATATTATTCACATCCTTTCAATTGCTTTCAGCATTTGAGACATTTGTTGTTCAACATTATGTTACATATTCTCACTCCACTGGGACTTTTTAAAAATATTTTTAGTTGAATAAATAGTATGGTGTCTTAAAGGGCTACAAACCAATAAACAACATATGTGACCAATCTCTATTGAAATCTTCGTTTTGTGTAATTTTAAGTATTTTAAGTGTGTGTGAGTTTCTCTCTGTCTGTCTGTCTCTCTATCTGTTCTCTCTCTCTCTCTCTCTCTCTCTCTCTCTCTCTCTCTCTCTCTCTCTCTCTGTGTGTGTGTGTGTGTGTGTGTGTGTGTGTTTACCCAGTGAGTGCAGAAGAGAGCTTCAAATCCCCTAGAACAGGAGTTACAGGGGTTTTTACTTAACTGGAATGGGTGCTGAACTCAAATTCAGGTTTTCTGTAAGAACAGTAAGTGCTCTTAACCACTGAATCATTTGTTTCCTCAGCTAGAATCATTCTAGTCTGTAGCAGAGTTACTATTACACAAATAATTTGACACCAAGAATTGAATGATTTCAAAGGGTTTTAGTATTTTTCCAGAAATTATCTTCAATAAATTTTGATCTCTGAGCCAAAGCTTTGCACTTCTATTGCTCACATCAGAAATCTAGATTGATTTATCTGCCTTTCTTCAGTGGACATTGTGGTAGTCTTTGGAAGATCATGATTATTTTCTAATTCAGTCCATCTGTTGTCTGCCCTTACCTGCTATAGTCATAGTTGTGCATTTGGTTAAAGCCAGGAATGCCCCTGAGTTCCTTCTTTCAGCTTTCTTTGATTATTCAATTATTATTATTATTATTATTATGTTGTTGTTGTTGTTGTTGTTGTTGATGATGATGATGATGATAATGGCTGTTATTATTATTAAAATAGTCTTTCACACTGTATGAATATATTTCACTATAATTGGTTTAATGGAGAAGGTGTCTGGTTAATAACTCAACAAGATAAGGTTAGGCAGAAGTGCCAAACTGAGAATGCTGGGAAGAAGAAGGGATAAGTGAGGGGAGTTAGCAGCAGAAACAGAGGAAGCAGGATTAGTAGAAAATGAGATAACAAGCCATGGGACATGTTTTAGTGTGTAGATAAGAAATACGGCATAATTTAAAATGTAAGAGTTAGATAATAACAAACCCAAGCTATTTGTCAAGCATTTATAATTAATATTAAATCTTCATGTTAATTATTTGGGAACAGGTTGGTAGGAAAGAGATGTATGCATACAATTTTATTATTATTATTAATTTATTTATTTCCATGAGCTCAGTTAACACTTTATGCTTGGTTTGGTTGTTGGTGTTAGAAACAACAAAAATCACATGACTGTTTTAAGTTTATTAAGAAATGAAGGGACCAGAAGGTGTTAAAGCAGAGATTTAAATGATCCAATCCTACTCTCCTGAGACAAATCGAGTAAAGAAAAGATGAAAGAAACCTGCTTTATTTAATATCTCTAAACACCTTTTATGTGCTTAAGGATCGTTTGCTTATGAAAACAAGTGAAAGTGTTTTTGTTAATGATTTGCATTGAGCTATCAATCAATAAGAAAAATTTAATAGAAGAGATTTAAGTAGTTATCTAATGTGATAAAAAAAGAAAGAAAAATAAAAGACAGTATTTGGCTTGCTTTTCCAAAATACCTATTTGACTTTTGTAATTAGAGATACTTAATCTCTGTCTGCCAATTATGTCCCACCTCTGCAGAAAAGAGGAGTAATTGAACAGAACAAAAATAGCTCTCAAGACTATTTATCTGAATATAAGAATTGTGAGTAGCAATAAGCAATTTCAAGAAAATAAGTTATTATATTTTGATGAAAAATATTCTTCCCGCAATTTAAACTACAGATTCATGTACTGTTATATGCTTTCCATTTGGCCTTTTCATTCATCTATATATATGTTAAGTTATCCAATAACATCTCTACTATATCCTCCTGTTTTTTCCACTCCAGTGGTCTACTTAATTTCATATTTTATAACATAGCTAATCTTTAAATTTATCCATGATTATCCTGTGAAGACATCAATCTTCGTGCTGTCTATCAAGTTGTAGATGAGATACCAAAGAACTAGAACTTTAAAATGGTAGATAATTTATTAAACCACAGATTTTGAAAAGTCAGAATTTTACGTCCAAATTTCTAGTAATAGGTCCAAGAAGTCTTATTTCAACAGTCAAATTGCATCAAGTAAAATATCAGTTCTTGCTAATTGCATATTTATAATTGTTTGTATGTTTCTTTCTGTTTACACTAATTTACATAATAAAGAAAACTCCTAAGATATAGTTATAGCATAGTTTAATTGAGCAGAATAAGTGAATTGATATAATCAATGTTCATATATTATATCAGAACATTTTAAATTTAATCCAAGTATCTTGATTATTATTATTATTATTATCTCTTGAGAATATTAGAGCTCTAAAAATTTCTTTCATCTTCGTGAGTTAAAGAGAAGATAAATAATGAATTAGGTAAGAGTCAAAGAATAAGACCCAAATTTCTTCATTGATTAAGTTTTTGCGAGCCATCAAATGTTGTAACTTTCTGCTTATTGTTATGACTTTCTTACATATTAATATGAAATAACTATTACAGAACTTATTTATATGTGGATTAGAACAGTAAATTCCATGTTGTTTTATAGGGCTGATATTTTTCAAGATAGAATGCTAATACCTTTGCTCCTTCTCTTGCAAACATCTAAGATCATTTATTTCTTCATCCTAAAATGATATTTTGTGCCTTAACAAACTTGTTGTTGTTACACTTGCAGTGTTTTGGCTTATAGATTTTATAACTTAATAAACAAGGAGAAATAAAACGATAGTAAACAAATTTCTAATGGAACTATGAATTTAGGGGTATTGTTAACACAGAGAAAGTAATGAGTTGTACATTAAGGGACCTTAGCAGATTAGGGAATTTTAGCCAACCATATAGAGGGAAGACACCTCATATTGGAAAGACTTGGTCACAGTTGAGGGACTGGAGTGAGGTTGTCTATAAATTCTACATCCATAATATCCATAGGAACCAGGCAGAGAACCACTAGACTTGCCTTGGGCTTTGGTAACCTCAAAATCTGCCTCCAAGGATACACTTTCTCTAACAAGACCACACTTACTCCAAGAATATCATACCTCTTAATCTTTCTCAGAAGTTCAGTAATTGTGGACCAAGCATTCAAATATATGATCCTATTGTTGCTCTTATTCAAACCACAAGTGTAGAGTGAAAACTTTTACCAAGGTTATTAAAACCATCTCAGAATATTTTCACCTGTTATTAAGTAAAGGTATTATTTTCTTCTTGTGTATTTCAAAGTACACAAATAGTACCTAAGACAGATCCAGCCTTCAACACAATACAGGTACCAAGCTAAAATTTATAGGAATTGTATCAAACCCTGTATCAATTTATTTTTATTTTCAGCTTTCTGGCTTTAGAATTACCTAACAGATGACTCTTAGTTCCTTAAGTTGTTTCTTGTTAAGCATTTGGTCACAGTGATTATTAGCATAACAAATTTAAAAATTCACTCAACATATTGTCCAATATTATCATTGATATAATAACATCACTATGATACATTAATATTATTGATTATATTCTATTGTATTAAATTAAAATCATGTAACTTTGAAGTAACTGAATCTAGGAAACTACACAAGACCAAAAAAGCTAAATTTCTTTCTTTAGGCATTATCAAACTAGTAATGGATTTGAACTGGGCAGCAATTAACAAGGTCAGAGTTACATTTTAAAAGAGATTAATTTGTTGAAAGTTTGTTGGAGGGAAAATAGAGAATGTATTTAAGGGAATAATATATATATATATATATATATATATGAATGAATACTGGTGATTCAGCTGAAATTTGACAGGTAAATTTCTAATAGTATATTTAATGTTTTGAAAGTCTCCTTATTGATAACAGTTTGTCAATAGCCCAAAAGTTCTTCATTTAATAAAATGAACCATTATAAAAGTAATTACTAAAATGTGGAAATTAGTCATATAATGATTCCTATTTTTTTCACTGCTTATAATGTTCTGATATAAACTGCTGTTGCTCTGAAAGGAGTAATGGGAATTAAATAGTATTGCTATGACAAGTGAGATGGTTCAGCAAATTAAAAGTGCTTGAAACAGAATTGTGAGTTTGACGTCTGAAATCCATGGTGGGAGGAAAAACATAAGATAATCATTTCTTAAAAGTTGTCTTCTGACAACCACAAATGAACTATGAAAACTATAGTGTACCATATACATAAATATATATATGATTTAAGAAAAATGAATAATAATTCTTACTTGATTCACTATTTTAGTGTATTTAATTATAATGCTTTAAAATGTCTATTTATAATAGTTTTTGCTAAAAAAAAATTTGGTTTAATTTGTGTGTGTGTATGTATGCATGTCCTGAACTGTTAGTTATATATATCAGGTGAATGCAGATGCTCACAGGGGCCCTAAGAGAGGATCAGACCTTGGAAGGGCTGGAATTAGAGATGTAGTAATTGAAGCTACGTAGTGTGCATGCTAGAAACCGAACCCTGGGTCCTCGGCAAAAGTAGCAGATCTTCTCAAAAACTGAAAAATCTCTCCAGTATAGTATTTACCAAAATTTTGATGATCCTGTGTGATCAGTTCCCTGTTCATTTTAATATCCTTATTTAAAGGTTTGTTTACTTTTTATATTGTGTGTATGAGTATTTTCTTGTAAAATGTATATATGTACTGTGCTCTTGCACTTTGCTTTGGAGACTATAAGAGGCCATCAGAATATCTGGAACCAGAATTAAAGAAATCCTGGGGCCTGGGAAGCAAACCCAGGTTTCTTCAAGAGTAACAAGTGTTCAAAAATGCAGAGCCATCTTTCTACCCCTGTTTAAATCTCTTTTTAAAAATTGTTGATAACATTCTGACTAGCTCAGCAGGTAAATTACCTGTAGATTTTCACCATTCCCCCAATTCTTACTCCCCAGTTTCATCCTCAGCTTAATAGTGGACCTCCTGCTATTATGTGGTTGTGCCTTCCACTCACTCTGCTTCCATCTCCAGTTACCTTTCAAACTTCCATATCCCAATTGTCACTCTATCCCTACACCAACTCTAGCAAGCATTTCCTATAAATGAGCAGACTACTAGGATCATGTGGCAGGTAGACTAACTTCAGAGCTACACCTCTCACTCCTTTCTTCCAGTTTCATGCTCAGCCCTGTGGCAGACCACTTTTTGAGACCTTCTCTTTCTCTCTGAGCCTACCAACAGGGGATGTTCACCTCCATAATTTCTTCCCCCTACTAATCTCATCACCCTAACCTCCAAGTACAGCAGGCATTCCCTGGAGTCTGCAGGCTACTATAGCCAAGAAAGCAAGTAGGCTAATGGTAGATGTTGTCTCTCTCTCTCTCTCTCTCTCTCTCTCTCTCTCTCTCTCTCTCTCTCTCTCTCTCTCTCTTTCTCTCTCGTCTATTACAGACCCAATCTCCTATTCTCATACCTCCCTCTTTAACATAAAGCCACAAATTAGAAAGAATCTAGATGTCCCTTAAAAAGTGAATGGATAAATAATATGTTGCACATTTGCAAATGGGGTGTTATTCACCAGTTACAAAAACTGGCATCATGAAGTTCACAAGTAAATGGACAGAACTAGGGAAAATTATCCTGATCGAGGAAACCCAGTATGCATTTCGTTATGTTCAGATATTAGCTGTTAACTCAGTGATAACCAAACTACAATCCGTAGAAACACAGAGGTCAGGCAAAGAGTAAGGTACTTGTGTACAGGGAAAGGGAGACCAGTCTAGGAAAGGGAAATAGAACAGATACTTATGGATGTACAGTTCGAGGACTGTAATAGAGGATCAAGTGGAGGGCCAAGGGAATATGAAGAAAGATAGCTAAAATTAAAGACCAGTTGAGTGGTATTGTGAAAAACTAGTATATAAGAAGTTTCTTAAAATAAATGCACATATAAAAGGGATCTAAATGAAATGAATAATAATCTGTGAAATAGAGTCCCAACTGTCCATCTCTTGTCACCAAATAAAGCTTACAGTACTGAGCATAGGTTACATATAATTGAGTTAATGGTCGCAATGGTCTTCTAAACACCCTGAGGAATATAGGTTGCTCTCCACAAGCTGATGACATGGCACCATTGCTTAAGACATGTACAGATCATTGAACATGTAGAAGTTGAGCCGATGCCTATATAGACCTTGCACTCCTATGAGTTAGGGTCCTTAGAATAGGAAGGCCCTATGCATGCTAACAAAGGAGAGATTTAAACACCAAACCAAGTACAAACGCTTTTATTTATAATGGTGTCTGCATGTAAGAAATGGTAATTCAATGATAGCACAAATCTTGTGGGGGTAATCAACTCATATTTGATTTAGCATAAGACACACTCCATGAAATAGAATCCATAATCAACACTGTTTGGGTGACGAGGAACCTGAGGCTAGATAACCCAGAGACCCAGGGTAAAATCAAATTCTATTGTTAAAAAAATAACTCCTATGTTCAGCAAGACCAGTTTTATCCCGAGCTTTTTTCAGACCCTAGGCAGTTTGGATGCTCACTTTACTAGACCTGGATGGAGGTTCCCACAGGGCAGGGAACCCTGATTGCTCTTTGGGCTGACTAGGGAGGGGGACTTGATTGGGGGAGGGGGAGGGAAATGGGAGGCGGCGGTGGGGAAGAGACAGAAATCTTTAATAAATAAATCAATCAAATAAATAAATTATTTAATTATTAAATAATTATTTAATAAATAAATAATTTTAAAAAAAAGAACTGGGAGAGCAAAAATGAAAAAATAAAAAAATAAAATAACTCCTAACAACATTCTGTTATACTCTTAGGTTATTAAATTTCCCAGCCATCATCAGAGAAGCTTCCTCCTGCAGCAGATGGGAAGAAATGAAGGTCAATGCACATATGAATTCTCAGAGACTGAAGCAGCATATGCAGGGCCTGTGAGGGTCTGTATCAGTAAGAAAGTATGGACACATGCTCCCATCCCTAACCCAGAAGCAATTTTCAAGTGTTACTACTTGCAAATTAAATTGAGTTTCCTCCAAGGGAGTCTTTCTGAGCAAACAAACTACTTTTAATGGTAGGCTGCATGCCCAGTGTTAGATGATCAGCAGAAAATGAACTCGATGGCATCTGGAGGTTTCTTGCTTTATAATGTTGTGTTAGGAGTTCTATTTTTATATATTTAATTTTATATCTTGTTTCTTTGTTTTTATTGCACACAAATGCATACACACACACACACACACACATATATATATATATACATATGTATGTATACACACACACACACATATATATACTTTTTGTCCTAAATGTCCTCCTTTGACTATACATTATGACTTCCAGCTTAGTGTTTTTTTTTTTATTTTGTTTTAGGTTTGCTTTTTTCTTTAGTGCTATCCCTCCATTTCTGAACAAGTGGGCATGTGTTTCTTCTCTACTCTGTTGGACTCTTTTCCTTTTGTGTGTTTATTTTGTCCTAATCTGATGTTTTAGTTTTGTTTTATCTTGTTATATTTTGATTTTATTATACTTTGATTTATTATTGTTTCTCTGAACCTTGTTTGTTTTCTATTGATAGACAGAAATGAAATGGATAGTAATGGGAGAGAAAGGAGGAGAATTGGGGTTAGAGAGAAGGGAAAGTGTAACTAGGATCTATTTATGTGAGAAAAAATCTTATTTTCAATATAAAGAAAAAATCATTGATAAAAAAATGGGACGGTGAACTCTCTGCCTCACACGGTCTATTGTTTGGCAAATATCAATTAATAGTAGTTGATTTTCCTTAAGGGGATGGATTCAAGGAGAAGGAAGGTAGATCGATGAAATGTGAGGAGAATTTACTGTTACCAGATTATTTGAATACAGAAAGTCCATAATGTCAAAAGCTCAAGTTACACTGTAAAATCCTTTCTAAACCAAATATCATTGAAACCTATTGGAAACAAGAAATTTTTAAATTTATGAATAATTATACTTTTGTTACAAAGGAACTTGGTAATCTGAGGATAAGGTAGTATTTTACCTATCTTGTAACCAACTATGCTTCATGTAACACATATATTACATGAACTATCCAGATATATTTTTGAAATGATTTCTATATTCATTTTAGGAAAAACAATATTACATATTATTTTCATTATTCCAATATTTGAAAACATGAGTGTAAATTTCCGGATCATTTGTTTCCATGAGACAGAGGATACTGACAACTGTTCCTAACGCAGTTTCTATTAAACCAGGACAACAGTACACAGCTTTCTCCTAGCACTTCAGTTACTACACTTGAGCTTTAAAGTTCAAAACACAGCTATTTTTGCATCCAGTTTCAATATGTACTAAGTGATATAATAAAATAGCATGGAACAATTAAATTTAAAAGTGAAAAAATATCTGGAGGCACCAAGGAAATATGAAGGTCTAGAAGCAATACGAAAATATCCCTGCTAAAATTGCAAATAACAGCGAGCAATGAGTCTCAATAACTTCTATACTTCTAAAAGGAAGCAAAAGGAAGCAGGAAGGTGTTCTCAGGAAAATCATTTAAAAAACCAATGTTTTAAAATCTCATCAAAATAACTATTACCATTTCATATTGAACATATCTAAATAAATATTATCTCCAAACTGATGTTGTATTGTACAGAATAGACAAATTATGGGAAATAATCAGAAAAAAACAATTATGTAATGAAATTTGCCTTTAATGAAAATACTTCTAGTGTTTCATGGAATTAATGCAATTATTTTTAGTAGTATTTTCATTATTTTTTTTGAAGTTTTTAACACAATGTGTCTTGATTATGTAACTACTGTGTCTACCCTCTCTACTCTCACCTCTATATCCATCCAGCTTCCAAGTTTTTTCTCTTTATTAATTTATTTATTTTTTATTATAGGATCCAAATTGTATTACTCAACTGACTTTTGGGAGTGGGATTTGCCTGAAAAAGTGGTTATCCATTAAAGTAAACTGACTTTCCTTCTTTTAATAGCCATCAAGGTCCAATAGCTCTTTATCCAGGGGTAGGGTTTTATACATGTGATCATTGCTGGAGTATACTATTGAAATTAAGAACTATCCACAGATTTCATAATATGGAGTCAGTATTCTATCCCACTGAATTTTCTCAAATAACTTATTTTAAACTTCCAGATTATGTTACTGTTTCATTTATATTTATCCTTCAGAGCGCATACTAATAGACATTGAAACGTTCAAAGTTTTCCAACCATTTCTATAATATGAGGGATACTCAATATTTAATTTTATATAGCTACTGCACATAAATCAGGTCCCTGTATATTCCGTCATAGTCTATTTAAATAATGCTATAAAAAGCTGTGACATGGAACTTAAGGGTTTCATGGGCTAGAAAAGGTTGTCAATTATTTCCAAGGGAGAATCACAGTAGGGCGCTATAACACAAAGGAAGCGCTCATTACTGTGTAACTTCACAGACAATCAGAGTGAAAGAGGCTATAGCTCCTAGTGTAAAGTACTGTCTCTTCACGATCTGTGCAGGATGTACAGAAGGAGGCTGAATTTGAAGGTTGGTATCTAGGTTGTGATGGTATATACATGTGTCCATACTGACTATATCAGTGATTTTTAGAACATCACTTACTCTTTCCCTTTACACTCAAAACTACTGAGCTTTATCTTTTACAATAATACTTATCTCATTTTCATGGGTACATTCATATATATGTGACGTTATGTTCATTTGTGAGTGCAGGTGCCCATAGATTCTAGAAGACAGTGACCTGTACCTGGAGCCAGAGTTGCAGATAGTTGTGAGCTGCCCCACCTGGATGCTTGACACAAGGCATAGGTTCTCTGCAAGACCACTATGTGTCCTTAACCACTGAGAAACTTCTACAGTAACCTTGAGTTTATATTTTAATGTTGTTATATTTATAATTATTCATCAAAATAACAATCACTAAAAATCAATGTGCAGTCTGTCATCAACACCTACCCTTAACTGAAGAAGAGCTGATAGCTTCTGGAAGTAATGAACTTTGTTTAAGGGCATTGTCCTTGGTGGGCTGACCATGTAATCAGTGGTTAGTCCTCCCACAGGCATATGAAGTAGGACACACAGAACGTATAGAATCATTTTTTTAAAAAAAAATTGAAACTAGGAAAGATAATTTTTGTGGAAGGTGTACAGGGGTGAATCTGGGAGGAGTTAGGCAAGTGAATACAGATGAATATGATTACAATACATTGAATATAATTCTCAAAAAGTTTTAAAATATATTTTTATCCATACCATGTTCATGTGTTGATACAAAATAGGAGTAAAACTAAAATAAATGAAACAATTTGCAAAATATAATAATATTAAAATAGTTTAGCATTTCAGTTTTAATTTTAATCTATTTCACTTTAGTACATTTTAAATATTTTTATTATATTTACTAGATGTAGCTCTGAGTTTCATTATTACATTTTCATAAGTTGTTTATATTCTAGTTGCCCTTCATTATCCCATCCCATTCCTCTCCACTCCTGTTCATCTACATTTTCTTCTTCTAATTAATCTATTTCTGCTCTTGTTTCTTTTCTGTTTCTCTATTGTTTGTATGTTTGTTTCTTCGTGAAGATTGTTTACCTAGGCATATACATCAAAATGTTTCTCCTTTCCCAGTCAACCTTTAACTGTATATATCTCAGAGAAGGGTAAGGACCAATGAGTTTATTTTTTTCTACGCCAAAGTAATCTTCTGGAACTCATCCATTCCACACTATTTCCCTCATCAAAATTTCTTCCATCTCAAAATCCTTTGTTTGTATCTATTTTTTTCATTTTTATTTATTAATTTATTAATTATTTATTAAAGATTTATGCCTCCTCCCTGCCACCACCTCCCATTTCCCTCCCCCTCCCCTGGTCAATTCCCCCTCTCTTGTCAGCCCAAAGAACAATCAGGGTTCTCTGCCCTGTGGGAAGTCCAAGGACCACCCACCTCCATCCAGGTCTAGTAAGGTGAGCATCCAAACTGCCAAGCTCCCTCAAAGCCAGTTCGTGCAGTAGGATAAAAACCCATTGCGATTGTTCTTGAGTTCTCAGTAGTCCTCATAGTCTGCTATGTTCAGTGAGTCCGGTTTTATCCCATGCTTTTTCAGACCTGGGCCCGCTGGTCTTGGTGAGTTCCTGATAGAACATCCCCATTGTCTCAGTGTGTGGGTGCACCCCTCACGATCCTGAGTTCCTTGCTCATGTTCTCTCTCCATCGGCTCCTGATTTGGTCTGGTGCTCCAATGTGGGTCTGTGTCTCTGTCTCCTTTCATCGCCTGATGAAGGTTAATATTCAGGAGGATTCCTATATGTTTTTCTTTGGGTTCACCTTCTTATTTAGCTTCTCTAGGATCACGAATTATAGGCTCAATGTCCTTTATTTATGGCTAGAAACCAAATATGAGTGAGTACATCCCATGTTCCTCTTTTTGGGTCTGGCTTACCTCACTCAGGATAGTGTTTTCTATTTCCATCCATTTGTATGCAAAATTCAAGAAGTCATTGTTTTTTATGAACACCTGATTTTCTATGAAGGAGCTAAAGTATATAATGGAAAAAAGAGAGCATCTTCAACAAATTGTGCTGGCAAAACCGGATTTCAATCTGTAGAAGAATGAAAATAGATCCATATCTATCACCATGCACAAAACTCAAGTCCAAATGGATTAAAGACCTCAATATCAGTCCGAACACATTGAACCTGATAGAAGAGAAAGTGGGAAGTACTCTACAGCACATGGGCACATGAGACCACTTCCTACGTATAACTCCAGCAGCACAGACAGTAAGGGCCTCATTGAATAAATGGGACCTACAGAGACTGAGAAACTTCTGTAAAACAAACGACACTGTCACTAAGACAAAAAGGCAACCCACTGACTGGGAGAAGATCTTCACCAACCCCGCAACTGACAAAGGTCTGATCTTCAAAATATATAAAGAACTCAAGAAACTAGACTGTAAAATGCTAATCAACCCAATTATAAAATGGGGCACTGAGCTGAACAGAGAATTTTCAACAGAAGAAGTTCAAATGGCCAAAAGACACTTAAGATCATGTTCAACTTCCCTAGCGATCAGGGAAATGCAAATCAAGACAACTTCAAGATACCATCTTACACCTGTCAGAATGGCAAAAATAAAAAGCACAAATGATAGCCTTTGCTGGAGAGGTTGTGGAGAAAGGGGTACCCTCATCCATTGCTGGTGGGAATGCAAACTTGTGCAACCACTTTGGAAAGCAGTGTGGTGGTTTCTCAGGAAATTTGGGATCAACCTACCCCTGGACCCAGCAATACCACTCTTGGAAATATAGCCAAGAGATGCCCTATCATACAACAAAAGTATTTGCTCAACTATGTTCATAGCAGCATTATTTGTAATAGCCAGAACATGGAAACAACCTAGATGCCCTTCAATGGAAGAATGGATGAAGAAAGTATGGAATATATACATATTAGAGTACTACTCAGTAGTAAAAACACCAATGTTTGTATCTATTTATGCATGTGTTCTTTGAATAACATTTGAACCTTATAAAATTTTCTTCACCTATTGGCATGATCACTGATATCCTTGTTCAGCTCATATTTGGGCAGTCATGTAAGTAAGATTTTATGGTTGTAACTTCGGATGTTACTGGAAGATACACTCTTGTGCCAAACTACCTGATCTTCTGGCTCTTATAGTCTTTCTGCTCCCTCTTTACCAATGTTCCAGAATCCTTAGGTATAAATGTATCCACTGGTGCCAGGATCCATGAATCTGCATTTTGGTTGATTGTGGTTTTCTGTAATGGTCTCTAACTGTTAGACTTTCTCACAGAGATAGATATAAAAAGTAAACAAATTTTAATATGACTTTTTTCACAATATATACCCAGGAAGATTAGTGCAGATAAATTTGTCATCCTATCTTGTAATTTATAAAATGAAATTGTCTCGATGACAGGTGAGTGACACAAGCTGATAAAGAATAGGATATGAACACTTCTCACAGCATATGGAGAGCATAAACAATGTTAAACCCACAGGTTTTCATTCTTTATCAGAACTTACATTGTCATAGATGCAGTCCAGCATGAAAAGCAATGTGTCATTTTAAAAACTGGTTATAAAGACAGTGATTATTAGTAATTTATAAATATATGATGAAATTGTTCATGAGTTGCAAATTTTGCTTTTAAATGCAGGAACATTCTTGATACTCGAATCTGAATTACCTATTTCCAAATATTTCAGAGCATTTCTAGTAATTAATTTATATTTTATTCAGGTGTCACAATTTTCAAAATAAATCCATGCTCAGAACCCAATTTTCATAAGATATCTAAACCAAGGACTATCAACTGGAGGTGACATCTTTATTTCTGAAGGAATATTCATTGTAGATTGAATGCATTTTTCAAATTAATACAACTGAGAAAGTTGTTGAATGCACTAGGTAGTAAGTAAACTGCAGAAGTGTCTTAAAAAAATCCATCACATACAGAACAACAGTTCCAGACACAACCAACATCCAAATTGCCAAGGTGGAAAAACTGGCAATAGGTCACATATTGAAATTCTTGTATTAATAGATATTAATTATGTATGAACATATATAATATTTATAGCTTGACTTATCAATATTTAGTCAATTAAGTTGAATTTGTTTGTAAGTGAATGGAATTAATGAAATATGTGCTCACTATCAAATGTTTGAAAATTTAAAATGTAACATTCAGCTCTAATATAAGAATATCATCTACAAATGATGGTCAAAGCATATTTTCATGATCTATGTTTTAAAATTCTCTATGGCTGGAAGAAATAGACCTTGCTCATTTTTGAGAGGATGAGAATTTGGTTTTTATTAGCCCTGTCAGGTGGCTTAAAAATGCTTGTAACTGTACTCCTGGAAATTTGGCATCTTCTTCTGTTTTTCCACAAGCAGCAACACACACTTAAACACACACACATACCACACATGTAACTACACACCTAAATCAAAATAAATATTTCATACATGACCTGCCAGAGGTTCATGCAGCATCGAGGAGAAAGTGGAAAGAGACTGTAAATGCAGTTGACCAGGAAGGCTGATAATAGATAGAGCCCTCAATATATGACAGCAAAGCTGTACCTATGAAATCTCAAAAGTAGAGCTGCCAAAATAGGACTTGAAAATTGTCACCACTAGTCGGCATACCTATTGGAAGGGTTAAATCTCTCAAGAACTTAACTCTATTTTAACACCACAAGCAATGAAAGCCTTCTGACATAGTTATAATTAGTCTTCTCTGAAGATGAGTCAATGATATATCATCCAACCCTAAGTGAGACAGCCAACCCCACAGACTTAACAACTAGAAGAGTCTTGGAAATTCCATTGATAGATAACCAGGGTTGGAGTAACTGAACCACCGTCTTTAAGCTGTTAGTATATACACATATATGTTCTGTTCATCTAAAGAACTCTCACTAATACAGGAGTGTTTTCCAATGGGGTGTGTTGGAAGACAGAAATAATGTCATTATTTTAAAAGCTGAAAAGGAATGAAAAGTATTCCAAAGCAGAAATCTAGACTTTCCCCATGCTTCAATGCATGTGAGAATCAGAAGCTACTTCTGTATTTAACTGAAGTGACCAAAGAAGTCACATGGATAAAGGTGGAAGAATACATATGCGTGCATCTTTTTGATAAGTGGAATTGTTTATTTTAGCATAGAAATCGAGGTGATATCCTATGCATGGAGAACAGAAGGACACTAATGTGGCTATGTCTCTCAGTTGCCTGTATTAGATGATATAGCAGGTGACCACAAGAAAGTTCTCAATAGCTGCCTAAGGAATTTTGCAGACACTTTTAATATAGGCTCATCATTCTGACAGGTACAATTAGCTACAAATGGGTTCAAGAAAATAGAATAAAATAAGCCCAAACATTACTACTCCATAGCAAAAGAGTAAAGGCTTTCTTCTTTTCTCCCCTCTTCATTCTCAACCAGGGAGGTGACAAAAGGAGCACATTCCAGGGAAAGCGTAAACAAGAAAGGATTGAGTCAGCTGCAGAACACAAGAATGATTTATTTTTTTTGCCATAAGT
The DNA here is from genome assembly GCA_963919715.1 of Microtus obscurus. Taxonomy (NCBI): domain Eukaryota; kingdom Metazoa; phylum Chordata; class Mammalia; order Rodentia; family Cricetidae; genus Microtus; species Microtus obscurus. The sequence continues at coordinate 71,002 of CAWTZC010000700.1, forward strand.
AAATTACACGCAAAGTTGTGTGAATGGTTTATCACACTGCTTACACTCTCTGCAGAGTTATTTATCTTATTAAAGTTAAAAGACCCAATTATAGAAAAACAATCATATAGTAAGTCTCCCGGTTGAATTGAAAGTGTTCAGTTAATGAATTGTGGAATCTATGGTCAAAAGGAGAGGGATGTTTAAATGAGACATACTTGCAATTTTTCAATTTATTAGTAACTTTTCTTTGATGGTGACTTTAATTGTTCCCTCTAATCTCATAACTGTGGGTGTTTTGTTATTGAACACTTCAGTAATGTGCACGTTCTAGATCTTTTCAATGCTATTTTATATTTATTTTATACTTACTGGGCTAAATTTAATTTTTTACTTATTATGTTTGTATAAAATGATGAGGTTCATATAAAACTGAAGGATTCAATAGCTACTAAAATCTTAATAGAATGTTCTCTTCTGGAAATGTGGCATTTAATTGGTTATTTGAAATTAAGAAGTGTGCTTTTCTTTATAAAACATTGCATGGTCAATCCCTTGAATTCCTATGTCTTTAAATAATAACATGACTCTAAGTGAAACCGGCTCTAAAATTTGATGTTGCCCCATGTAGAAAAACTTTCTAGTGATATTAGTAAATCTTCAGTATTTGATATCTTTTTATTTTAAATTGCAATTATGTTCCATTATAATAAATAATTATTGAAAATCATTTGTTCATGATTCTATTTTAACCAGTATCAATATTTTCCATATACATGTTCATACTTTAGAAGACAGACACAGTGTTATAGGACAGTACAGTAAATAGAATGACAAGGGAAGGTTTAGTTTGGTAAATAAAAAGCTGAAGAAATAACTTAAGTTTAACATTGTTGGCTTTTAAAAAGAAACAGTGAATGAAAAATTTAAAAAGCTTGGCTAACGAACTCAGTCACCATGAGCATGATCATATTAGAGAGCACTACTATAGCTAATATGAATGCAGCTTACAGGAATGACTCCCAATGTGCTTGCTTTGCTTTTTGTATGGGCCCTATCATGGAGACAGAGTTTCAAAATGAGAGAGAAGCCAGTCAACATCTGCATTCTGGTGTGAAAAGTCTATTTCTTGTAACCTTTAAAGAGGCTTCTTCATCTTTAATGGACATCAAAAAAAGAGGCCCATTGTCATCTCAGTAATCAGAGGAACAGCTTGAGAAGACAGAGATAATTGCTGTAGGCTGCTCCCTATTTCAATCTAGCAAATTAAGTGCAGTTGTTTCTTTGGTTGGAGCTGAGACCTGAAACCAAAATCTCCAGAATGCTAGATATGATTTACCACCATAGCACCTCTCGGTCCATGTTTTTTTTTTTTCCCCTAACGAGTAACTTTACAAACAGATAATAGTCATTATCATATCCTTTGGCTTAATCTTTATTTTTGGAGTATGATGGCTATTCTTGGTTACCAAGCAGACTACATCTGGATAAATTAAAACCCAAGTGCCATAGTATTTATTTAAATAAAACCCAAGTGGGGGATATTTGTTGGTTGAACTATTTGAAGTGGGAAAATACATCTTGAATCTGCATATTTTGAGACAGCTATATCCACTTTTAATCTGGGCCACATCTTCTGGTGGCAGATTACATAAAGAAGATGGAAACAGGAAGCCCCTTTTACTTTCCCTGCTTGCCTTAGCTTTTGCTGGCAAGTTTATTCATGCACTGGCATGAGAGGATAATTCCAGCATGTACTGAAGACACATTAAGAAATCCAGCTTTGTGGACTGAACAACTACAGGATTCTTGAACCTCTGTAGGAAGTCAACCATTGTTGGAATTGTAGGGCCATACTCTCTAAATCACTCTAATGTATCCTATACTAACATGTGTGTGTGTGTGTGTGTGTGTTTTCTACATCAGCTCTGCTTCTGTTAAGAAACATACAGTGAGTAATTAGTTGCCATGAATTAAATCTATCATGATAAAATTCTTGGACTATAGTCTGATCACATGTGTATTATCCAAGGAAGGGTAATCTTAGGGAATTCTTGTTATAATCTTTATGTTTTCACTTAAATCAAGTGTTAATGCTATTAATATTTCAAAAATATAGTTACTATTATAAGTATAAGTACTGTTATTCCATTTATATTTTTATGAATAAATTATATATTATTATATATTGATATATTTAATATATTTGTTATCATGTTTTGCTACACTTTATATAATACGTAAATAAAAATTGGAAAATGTTTTCTTACTTAACATATTTGCAATATATTTTACTTTAATATGACAATATTCTCCATTTTACATGACAAAGTGAGATTCATATAGTGTTTAAAAATTAATATAATAAGCCGGGTGGTGGTGGCACACGCCTTTAATCCCAGCACTCGGGAGGCAGAGGCAGGTGGATCTCTGTGAGTTCGAGACCAGCCTGGTCTACAAGAGCTAGTTCCAGGACAGGCTCCAAAACCACAGAGAAACCCTGTCTCGAAAAACCAAAAAAAAAAAAAAAAAAAAAATTAATATAATAAAGTACAAGATCTACCCAAACCCACATCATATTTGGTGCTTTTATATACTAAAAAAATGCTTTCTAATTTTTTAAAAATTATATTTAATTGTTTATTCTTTGTATTATCCGCTAAAGCTAAATTAATAATAGCCTCTCAGAAAAAGACCTGTTAAAATCATCATTATGCTTTATGTGTTAAACCAGTTTTTTCTTCTTCCTTTCATTTTCATTACACTTCATCCAAATATAATTCCATATGTTCCAAGTTTATTCCTGTCATCAACATTTGCATTTAACCCCTTAAGCTTAAGACATATAAAAATTAAAAATGAATGTTTACTAAATTAATAATAATAAATAAACAATTCTAAGACCTTGGTAAATTAATATGGATTTTCACATTTCATCTTCTGTTTCTTTCTTTTATCACTCAATTTTATAAACCTAGTTTTATTAAATTATCTTCTATCAGAATATAAAATTTATGAAGGTATGAAGTCAAATACATGAGAAAAAATATATTTGGTACAATTTATATAATATAATCTCAGTTTCTCCTACTATTTTAGTAACAGCTAGTACAATTTTTAAATTGAAACCTTTTTTTAGATCCCCATTAGAAATGAGTATTTGCACACATAAGTTCACAAATCTCTTAAAATTAGTTGTAGAATCTACTTAATCATGTTTTCCTTGTGCTTGTTCAGTTTAATATTTGTTTTAGCTGAATTCGCTTCCCATTAATACCCCTTCTTTCAAATAAATGCATTATACCTACTGGCTCATATTTGGACAAACTTAAGTTTATATTTTTTTTGTTTGCTTCTCTTGTTTTTTTTTTGTTTTCTTTTTCTTTTTTCTTTCATTTATTTATTTATTTATTTATTTTTATTTATTTATTTATTTAAGATTTCTGTCTCTTCCCCACAGCAGCCTCCCATTTCCCTCCCCCTCCCCCAGTCAAGTACCCCTCCCTCTTCAGCCCAAAGAGCTATCAGGGTTCCCTGCCCTGTGGAAAGTCCATGGACCACCCACCTCCATCCTTGTCTAATAAGGTGAGCATCCAAACTGCCTAGGCTCCCACAAAGCCAATACGTGCAGTAGGATCAAAAACCCATTGCCATTGTTCTTGAGATCTCAGTAGTCCTCATTGTCTCTATGTTTTTTCCCAAGACGGTTTTATCCCAGGCTTTTTCAAACCCAGGTCAGCTGGCCTTGGTGAGTTCCCGGTAGAAAATCCCCATTGTTTCGGTGTGTGGGTGCACCCTCGCAGTCCTGAGTTCCTTGCTCGTGCTCTCTCTCTATCTTCTCCTGATATGGACCTTGAGATTTCAGTCCGGTGCTCCAATGTGGGTCTCTGTCTCTGTCTCCTTTCATCGCCTGATGAAGGTTAATATTCAGGAGGATGACTATATGTTTTCTTTGGGTTCTCCTTCTTATTTAGCTTCTCTAAGATCACGTATTAGAGGCTCAATGTCCTTTGTTTATGTCTAGAAACCAAATATGAGTGAGTACATCCCATGTTCCTCTTTTTGGGTCTGGCTTACCTCACTCAGGATCGTGTTCTCTATTTCCATCCATTTGCCGGCAAACTTCAAGAAGTCCTTGTTTTTTAGTGCTGAGAAGTACTCTAATATGTATATATTCCATACTTTCTTCATCTATTCTTCCATTGAATGGCATCTAGGTTGTTTCCAGGTTCTGGCTATTACAAACAGTGCTGCTATGAACATAGTAGAGCATATACTTTTGTTTTATGATAAGGCCTCTCTTGGGTATATTCCCAAGAGTGGTATTGCTGGGTCCAGGGGTAGGTTGATCCCGAATTTCCTGAGAAACCTCCACACAGCTTTCCAAAGTTGTTGCACAAGTTTGCATTCCCACCAGCAATGGATGAGGGTACCCCTTTCTCCATACCCTCTCCAGCAAAGGCTATCATTGGTGTTTTTTATTTTTGCCATTTTGACAGGTGTAAGATGGTATCTTAAAGCTGTCTTGATTTGCATTTCCCTGATCGCTAAGGAAGTTAAGCATGACCTAAGGTGTCTTTTGGCCATTTGAACTTCTTCTGTTGAGAGATCTCTGTTCAGCTCAGTGCCCCATTTTATAAAAGGGTTGATTAGCCTTTTACTGTATAGTTTCTTGAGTTCTTTATATATTTTGGAGATCAGACCTTTGTCAGTTGCAGGGTTGGTGAAGATCTTCTCCCAGTCAGTGGGTTACCTTTCTGTCTCAGCGGCAGTATCCTTTGCTTTACAGAAGCTTCTCAGTCTCAGTAGGTCCCATTTATTCAATGAGGCCCTTACTGTCTGTGCTGCTGGGGTTATACCTAGGAAGTGGTCTCCTGTGCCCACTTTTTGTAGAGTACTTCCCACTTTCTCTTCTATCAGGTTCAGCGTGTGCAGACTGATATTGAGGTCTTTAATCCACTTGGACTTGAGTTTTGTGCATGGTGATAGGTATGGGTCTATTTTCAATCTTCTACAGATTGACATCCAGTTTTGCCAGCACAATTTGTTGAAGATGCTCTCTTTTTTCCATTGTATACTTTTAGCTCCTTTATCAAAAATCAGGTGTTCATAGGTTTGTGGGTTAAAGTCAGGGTTTTCTATTCAATTCCACTGGTCGACTTCTCTGTTTTTATTCCTATACCAAGCTGTTTTTAATATGTAGCTCTGTAATAGAGTTTGAAGTCAGCGATGGTAATGCCTCCAGACGTTCCTTTATTGTATAAGATTGTTTTGGCTATCCTGGGTTTTTTGTTTTTCCATATAAAGTTGATTATTGTCTTCTCCAGATCTGTGAAGAATTTTGATGGTATTTTGATGGGGATTGCATTGAATCTATATATTACTTTTGGTAGAATTTCCATTTTTACTATGTTGATCCTCCCAATCCAAGAGCAAGGGAGATCCTTCCATTTTCTGGTGTCATCTTCAATTTCTTTCTTCAAAGACTTAAAGTTTTCCTCAAATAGATCTTTCACTTCCTTGGTTAGAGTTACCCCTAGATATTTTATGCTATTTGTGGCTATCGTGAAAGGTGATGCTTCTCTGATTTCCCTCTCTGCTTCCTTATCCTTATTGTATAGGAAGGCCACTGACTTTTTGGAGTTGATCTTGTATCCTGCCACATTACTAAAGGCGTTTATCAGCTGTAGGAGTTCTTTGGTAGAGTTTTTTGGGTCGCTTATGTATACTATCATATCATCTGCAAATAACGAAAACTTAACTTCTTCCTTTCCAATTCGAATCCCCTTGATCCCCTTATGTTGTCTAATTGCTATTGCTAGAACTTCAAGCACTATATTGAAGAGGTACGGAGAGATTGGACATCCTTGTCTTGTTCCTGATTTTAGTGGGATGGCTTTGAGTTTTTCTCCGTTCAATATAATGTTAGCTGTCGGCTTGCTATAAATAGCTTTTATTATATTTAGGTATGACCCTTTTATCCCTAATCTCTCCAAGACCTTTATCATAAAGGGGTGCTGAATTTTGTTGAATGCTTTTTCAGCATCTAATGAAATGATCATATGTTTTTTTTTCTTTCAGTTTATTTATATGGTGGATTACATTGATAGATTTGCATATGTTGAACCAGCCCTGCATCTCTGGGATGAAGCCTACTTGATCATAATGGATAATTTTTCTGATGTGTTCTTGGATACGGTTTGCCAGTATTTTATTGAGAATTTTTGCGTCGATATGCATGAGTGAGATAGGCCTATAATTCTCTTTCTTGGTTGGGTCTTTGTGTGGTTTTGCTATCAGGGTAACTGTGGCTTTATAAAAGGAATTTGGCAATGACTCTTCTGTTTCTATATTGTGAACTACATTAAGGAGTATAGGTATTAGCTCTTCTTGGAAGTTCTGGTAGAATTCTGCATTGAAACCATCTGGTCCTGGGCTTTTTTTGGTAGGGAGATTTTTGATAACAGTTTCTAGTTCTTCGCGACTAACAGGTCTATTTAGATCGTTCACCTGGTCTTGGTTTAGCTTTGGTATGTGGTACTTATCTAAAAAACTGTCCATTTCTTTTGCATTTTCCAGTTTTGTGGTATACAGGCTTTTGTAGTAAGATCTAATGGTTCTCTGAATTTCCTCTGTGTCTGTGGTTATGCCCCCCTTTTTATTGCTGATCTTATTTATTTGTGTGTTCTCTCTCTGTTGTTTAATTAGTTTGGATAGGGGTTTGTCGATCTTGTTGATTTTCTCAAAGAACCAACTTTTTGTTTCATTGATTCTTTGGACTGTTTTATGTGTTTCTATTTTGTTGATTTCTGCCCTCAGTTTGACTATTTCCAGTCTTCTACTCCTCCTGTGCGCATCTGCTTCTTTTTTTTCCAGAGCTTTCAGGTGTGCAATTAAGTCCTCAATGTATGCTTTCTCTGTTTTCTTTAAGTGGGCACTTAGTGCTATGAACTTTCCTCTTAGCACTGTTTTCAACGTGTCCCATAGGTTTGAGTATGTTGTCTCTTTATTTTCATTAAATTCAAGGAAGACTTTAATCTCTTTCTTAATTTCTTCCTTGACCCATGTGTGGTTCAGTAGTTGACTGTTCAGTTTCCATGAGTTTGTCGGCTTTCTGGGGGTAGCATTGTTATTGCCTTCTAGCTTTAGTCCGTGGTGATCGGATAAGACACAGGTGGACACTGATATTTTTTTTGTATCTGTGGAGGTTTCCTTTGTTTCCGAGTATGTGGTCAATTTTTGAGAAGGTTCCATGAGCTGCAGAGAAGAAGGTATATTCTTTCCTTTTTGGGTGGAATGTTCTATAGATGTCTGTTAAGTCCATTTGCTTCATTACCTCCAATAATTCTCTTAATTCTCTATTAGGTTTCTGTCTGATTGACCTGTCCATTGGAGAACGAGGTGTATTGAAGTCTCCTATTACTAGTGTGTGTGGTTTGATGTCTGCCTTGAGTTCTAGTAATATTTCTTTTACATAGGTGGGTGCTTTTATGTTAGGGGCGTAGATATTCAGGATTGAGACTTCATCCTGATGAATTGTTCCTGTTATGAGTATAAAGTGTCCATCTCGGTCTCTTCTGATTGACTTTAGTTTGAAGTCAGTTTTGTTAGAAATTAGTATGGCCACACCTGCTTTTTTCTTAGGACCATTTGCTTGAAACACCTTTTCCCAACCCTTTACTCTGAGTAGATGCCTGTCTTTGTGGTTGAGATGTGTTTCTTGCAAACAGCAGAATGTTGGGTCCTGTTTTCGTATCCAATCCCTTAGCCTGTGCCTTTTTATGGGTGAATTGAGGCCATTAATATTAAGTGATACTAATGACCAGTGGTTGTTTACTCCGGTTATTATTATTGGTTTTGGTAGTAGCGTTTGTGTGTCTCCCTTCTTTGAGGTGTGCCGGTGAAGGTTCGCTAGACACCCGAGTTATTGTAGGCAGTGTTGGCAATGCTGGATTTTTTAGGTTGTGATTTTCCTTCTATTATTTTCTGTAGGGCTGGGTTTGTGGCTACATATTGTTTAAATTTGTTCTTATCTTGGAAAGTCTTGTTTTCTCCATTGATAGTGAACAATAGCTGGGTGGGTATAGTAGTTTGGGTTTGCATCCATGATCCCTTAGTTTTTGCAGAACCTCTATCCAGGACCTTCTGGCTTTCATAGTTTCCATAGAGAAGTCAGGTGTAAGTCTGATTGCTTTTCCTTTATAAGTTACTTGCCCCTTTTCCTTTGCAGCTCTTAATATTCTTTCTTTAACCTGTATATTTTGTGTTTTGATTATTATATGGCGAGGGGATGTTTTTCTTTGATCCAGTCTGTTTGGTGTTCTGTATGCTTCTTGAATATTCAAAGGAATATCTTTCTTTATGTTGGGAAAGTTTTCTTCCATAATTTTGTTAAAAATATTTTCTGGGCCTTTGAGCTGTGACTCTTCTCCTTCTTCTATTCATATTATTCTTATGTTTGGTCTTTTTATTGTGTCCCATATTTCCTGAATGTTTTGTGATGAGTATTTGTTGGCTTTGCTGTTTTCTTTGATCAGTGCGTTTATTTTCTCTATGGTGTCCTCATAATCTGAGATTCTTTCTTCTATCTCTTGTATTCTATTGATTATTCTTGTTTCTGTAGACTCTGCTCGTTGACCTAGATTTTCCATATCCAGCTGGTCCTCAGTCTGTGTTTTCTTCCTTGCTTCCATTTCAGTTTTCAATTCTTGAACTGTTTCCCCCAGGGTCTCATGTACATATTTACTCAATTCTTCAAACTTTTTACTCATTTCTTCAAACTTTTTGTCGTACTTCTCTATTTCTATAAGGGTGTTTTTTACATGTTGTTTAAGGGACTCTATTGCTTTCATAAAGTCATTTTTTTCCCACTTCTTCAGTGTTAGGGTGTTCAAGTCCTTCTGTTGTGAGATCATTAGGTTCTGGTGTTTTCATGTTGCTTTTCAGATTGTTGGTTGAATTCTTGCCTTGGCGCCTGCCCATCTCGTCTTATCGATGCTGTCTAATGTGTCTTTTAATGCAGGAATGGGTTTTCCTGCTGGCCAGGGGCCCTGCTTACAAAATGCCTTCTCTCCGTTTCTTGGGTCCCGCCGCTGGCCAAGATCTCTTTCACTACTCAGAAGGGTCTTCAGGACCAGGACCAGGCTCCTGGTTTGCCAGGGACCTCGCCAAGAAAAGGCCTACCCCTCTGCAGGCCAGCCACCAAAACAGAGGAACTCGCGGTGCCCTCTGCTCTGAAATCCCTATCCAGGGCCCAAACAAGTTAAATTTGGTGGTCGCGCCCAGCGGGAGGGGGGGAGTGAGTTTGTGAAGGAGGACCCTGGGCTCAATCTGGGATATGCCAGGGAGAGAGAGGTCTCAGCGAGGAGGAGCATCCCCAGCAGAGGGTAGCAGCCCTCACAGGCTAACCGGGGGGTCAAGGTGGTCAGGGAGTGCCCCCACTCCATTTCCTGTGTCCAGCTGAGGGTCAAGAACACTCTCCCTAGTTTGCCAGAAACCTCGCCAACAAAAGGCCTACCCCTCTGCAGGCCAGCCACCAAAACAGAGGAACTCCCGCTGCCCACTGCCCCGAGCTCCCTATCCAGCGCCCAAAGAGGTTAAACTTGCTGCGCCCAGCGGAAGGAAGGGGGAGTGAAGGAGGATCCTGGGCACAATCTGGGATATGTCAGGGAGAGAGAGGTCTCAGCGAGGAGGAGCAGCCCCAGTAGAGGGTAGCAGCCCTCGCAGGCTAACCGTGGGGTCAAGGTGGTCAGGGAGTGCCCCAGCTCCGTTTCCTGTGTCCAGCCGCGGGTCAAGAACACTCTCCCTATACAGGGTGGTCTTCAGGGATACTACTAGGCTCACCGTTCACCACCCCGTGGACCTCCTCTGCTCGCTGGTGTCTGCAGGTCTCCGCAGCATCTGCTGCGTGCCAGGGATCTGCCTCATCTCGCTTCTTTTGTTTTTATAAGTTGATATTGTCTGTTGAATTGTTTGAAACTTAAAGGATGCAAGTGAAAGTTCACATAAATAACCAGAATATTCTGTAGCCTCATTCTCCTGGCTATTTTCACAAAGCAGACTTTGTTTTTGTTGAAGCCAAGAAGCCATGGAGGCTAACTGTTATTTCTGCCCCCAGCAAAATCTACAGAAGGTTCATAGCCCTGAGCATGCTACTTTTTAACCCAGAGATTAAAGAATAAAAAGGCCCATCCACTTCACTGCTACAAGAAATTCAATTTAAATTAATTTTCAGGACTCATGTTGGAAAGCAAGCAAAATCACTAACTCTAGAGATGAAATAAGATAAATTCCTATGACATAGGATCTAGAAGACAGCTGTGAATAACACCAGTGAAGCAAGAACGAAACAAACTTATGAACTGTTTCAGACATTTTTCTAGTTTATATATTAGATAAAATGTTTTCAGTTTAGTGGTCACAAATGTTAGAAAAATAAATTAAATTTGTGGATATAAGAGTATGGAAGTCAGATAAGTAAATATTATGAATAAATAGGAACAAGGATTTATAACCATTGAGAAAATCTTGGAAAGACCAATAATAAAACCATCAAATTTAGTTGCCAATACAATGTAAGTTAGTAAAATAAGGAATAAAACTTATAATTTAATATAACTTTTTATTTTCATTCAATTATGAGAAAATTATATATTTTAAATATCTATTTTGAATGAAAATGTTCTTAGGTATATCAATAAGCCAATTATTTTGTAAAAGAAATAAAAAAAGTATTTGACCAATTCAGGAAGAATCACTATCTTCACTGTACCTCCCAACCCTTTTCAAACTGTACAAAGCTAAATTTATTCAGATCTCCCTACATCTTCTGTGTCATATCTTTTTTACTCTCTTAGAAAAGCATTAAGCAGGTTTATATAGCATTATATCAAAGTACTTCATGTTCACTGAAACACTTGTAAAGGCCAGTGAGTTTTTCATTTGTTGTTGTTAACATATACACGTTTGACTGCTTTTTAATTTAATTTATCTTGTTACTGTGTCCTTGCTGAATATATTTGGTTCTCAAAGATTTTTCATTTTATATTATTTTTCCTTTTAGTGTGCTATGACTTTGTCGGTTTCTATGGAAACATTGTCATCTGTAATTTAAGGTTTGAGTGTTTCCTTTTTAATAACTATGTCTAGGGTATTTTTTAGCCTTTCTTTGTACTTGTTTACTATCTCTACTAAAATTCTAATAGTGCTTTCTAGAAGAGTAGTATGAGACAATTTTGCTCTATGTGTAATTTTAAATGAAAAGCATTTATTTTTCACTATTGAGTGCAATGACATCCAAAAGGTTTTATTGGAATTTTTAAAGCTTAGGAAGTCTCTTTTAGCTCCTAAGTAACTGAAAGATATAATCATTTTCCATAAAGAACTTGAAATGATGATAGATCTAAATCAGTTGAAGAGGCAATAGAATATTTTTTTACATTTTTTCCTTATAGTAGATTACGATGATTGATTCTCAAATATTGTTTTAGACATGCATACCAGGAATCAATTCCCAATAAGTGATAATTTTATACATATATGTGTATGTATGTTTATGTGTGTATATATGTATGTATACACACACACACACACACACACACACACATATATATATATATGTTTTTTATTTATATTTTCAAGATATTCCTGATTTATAAATGCTCTTAGGTGATGGCTGTGCTCTAGATTTAATATCATGTTTTGTGATCAGATGTGAACTAATATTTTATTCTATTTATAAAATAAATAGCTAAGTACAAATGCATTTATCATTTTTTTCTGTTTTTTTCTCTATCTCCACTTTTATGTTTTTGACTTTCTATTCCTTTCTCCACTCCTCTCTTCTTGTTATCTTTGAAACTAGAATTTATTTCTTACAAAGTTCTTTTTTCAAAGTTCTGTGAGTATTTGAGATGATCTCATAAGTAAAATGTAGAATCCCCACAAAACTATGGATATAAATCAAAGGATAAATTTTCCTCCATTTTCCTTTTGTATTTAATAATAGCTGTATCCATGTCAAGGTTGTTAAATTTTATCAAGCTCTTTCAGAAAAAGGGAGAAAACATATGGAGAATATCTGAGAAGTGAAAACCAGTTATAAAGATATCCATTTTCCAAATATAAAATATTTCTTTCTCTTATGACTCATGGGCTTCAGTCAGCCTGCTGTAGCTGAGAGCCATCAGGAAGTCCCGAGAGTTCAGTCTTGCTATTATATTGTCTCCAAAAGGTGAAAGAGGTCCTGGCATCAGTTCTCCAGGGAACACAAAATATGTGTCAGTGTGAACTTCAGGAAAGGTACTTTTCTGCTCTTGATGTATATTGACCTGCATTAACCATTTTTAGAAGTTTAACTCAGATAAATCAAATAACTTAATAAGATTTTGCTAACCTTGGCAAATATTTTACTTGAGTACAAGAATGAGTTGGCTCAATACAAAAAATAAAAATAAAAAAAAATAGTATGGCTGAGTACAATGGAATGACAGGAAGGTTAATATTTCAGGAAGAATGAAAAGACTTTAGAGTAATAATGGTATGAATATGTATGTTGATGTTTTATTTTCAAATACAACAAAAACAAACAACAAAACAGACTTATTTTGCCCTCTCATTGATGAGCCCATTCCAACTCACTTATTAATTCTATAGTTTCCTGAACAAAATAATACATCTGCATTTCAATACCCACAGATCTATATGTACTATTTCTTCTTTTTACATAGTCTTGACAAAAGATTTGATAAATAAATTGAACATTAAATACATAATCTACATATTTATCCTCTGTATTTTACTACACATTAGTTTTATATGTATGCTGACATTTATGATACACATTAAGTTATGATAGATTTTGTACTTAGACAAATGTAAACATAATAAGGATGCATAATTTTGGGGGAAAATATAAACAAATTTCAATTCAGCCCAAATAGGTAGGGCAAAACATCTGTAAGATGATTTGACCATGATGTATCTTCAAAGCAATAAAAAAACGTAACTACAATGGGAAATTTTCTGAGACAGCTGAACCAAAAACATGGGAACTCATGGACTCAGGACCTACAGCTGTGGAGCATGCATGAAATCAAGCTAGACCCTCTGCATATGGGCCACAGTTCTGTAGTTGTGTCTGTTTGTGGGGCCCCCAGCCATTTACTGTACTAAGATACCTTGCTCAGCCTTGATGCAGACCAGAGGGGGCTTGGTCCTTCCTCAACTAAATGTACCAGGCTTTGTGCTTTGTAGACTCTTCGTGGGAGGCCTTACCCTTTCTGAGGAAGTTGATTCGGGTGAACTGTGGTTGGTATGTAAAATGAATAAAAATATTTTTTAAAAAGTAAGTAAGACGAAATGGGTATGAAAAATTTAGCTATTGTTATGAGAGGATTTACCAAGTTATTTATTGAAAAATTGGGAAGACTTTTGGACTTCGGGCTAGGAAAGTGGTTAAACACTGTAAGCAGTGCTGAATCGGGCCATCCCAGTAGGAGCTTAGGGGAAAACAGTGCTGAGAGCAATGTGGAATACAGAGACGCCACTCTAATGGTGTCAGAGGGCAACAATAACAGCAATTGGGCTAGAGACCATTCTTATGTTATATTGGTAAAGGCAGTGATTGGTTTTTGCCCTTGCTCTGAGAATGTGTCAAATGTTAAAATGAAAAATTGTGGACTAATTTAATTTCCAGAGGATACTTCATATCAGTCTAATATTGACTATGTCAAGTGGTCATTAGTGATGACTCTTATGCACATCTAAAATTTAAAAAATAGTAAGAAGAGTAAAAACATAAAATGTACACTTGAATCTTGGTATTGAAGCCTATTTCCTTGGCATTCCAATGTATCTTGAAGTTTATCCTCTCTTTCTGTCTCTCTGTATCTATTGCTTTCTCTTCTCTCTCTCTCTCTCTCTCTCTCTCTCTCTCTCTCTCTCACACACACACACACACACACACATACACATCTCTCTGTCATCTCTGTTTTTCTAAAGAACCATAATACAGTAGCAAAACAAAAATGCTATGCTACATTATGTTTGAATCTACTGTAGACAAAAGGATAAATATTTTGAAAAAAAATACTAAACAGAAACTGAAACAAAAACTAAAACTCATCTATTTATTTTCAAAGCTACAAATCCGAAAATGTTTTAGTTTACGAGTTATGTTTCTGTTGATAAAACTGGAGGTTTGATGTATATATACTAATTACAGCATTTCAAGATGCAAATGTGAATTCATTTGATACTGAGTTGTGAAGACTTTAGGGATTTCTGCTGTAATTTCATTGAATAAGTCTGCGATTTAGTTAACAAATTAACACTTTTATAAACAGGAGGTGGAAACAGCATCGGTGGGGATATAGTTTGAAATCCTCAACTTCACACAGTGAAAGTTGTTAGTAAAAAAATCTTAAGATGGCCATTGATTCCTCCTGTTCTTCTCAGTCTTTGCTTTTTTATCAGCTTCTGTGGTTTTGCTGCTATGAGTAGATATTACTTTTGCCCTTATCGGGCATGTACTTTATGCGGAAGGATGTAGAATGAATAATTAACATATCAATTATATATGTCATATCATACAACTGATGTGATATTGAATAAGTTTCTAGACAAGAAAGGCTGTGCCTGAATTCTTATTTCCATGTAGTGACGAGCAACAATTGTTGGATATCGTTTTTTGTGTTTGTTTTGGGGGCATGGTTTCATGTATCCTAAGCTGGCCTCAAAGCTCAATTTGGAGCTAAAGGTAAAGATCCCTTTGGAATTCCTCTTTCTCTCAAGTTTATCCAGTTTATACAGAGTTGGGATAGAACCCATGACTTTGTTTCTGGTTGTCCAGCAATTTATTACCTGATCTACATTCACAGGAAATTTACACTGAAAGGAGAGAAAAGTAAGCAGAGGTAAGGAAGAAGAAAGTAAGTGTTATAACTAGAAAGTAAGCCTACAGGGAAAGGAATATTTGTAAGAATGAACAAGAAAGCTATTTATAGTTCTAAGCTGTAGAATACAGAAATAAAAGAGCTCAGTCAAGTAGCCTAATCTCTACTTCATTTGAACATGATGCAACAGAAATGATTCTTTCTGCCATTGTCCTATTGTGGACTTTAGTATGAATCATAAATAAAGACAAGAAAACACCACTGCAAACAAAGAGACAGAAGGCCTTTGAGATATCATAAAATACCTATAGTCTTGCTTGGTTTATTTATAAACATAGGTCATTACTCACACATGGGATTTGACGGTGGGTACACTTATAACAAGAGCAAAGCTTGGGAACATATACAGGATGAAGAAATGATGGTGGAAAAAATCAAAAACTCTTAAAATTATTATTAAAATGGATGTATGGAAAGAAAAGACAATGAATTTAAATCTTAGGCTCTGTCTTTCCAAGTCATAGGTTGTGAGCAAAGGTGATTCATTAACCATACATAATGCTTACAAACACCATTCAATCCTGCTTTTCTGTGGGCAAATGCCTCTCTTGAGGAGTAAAGTGCTTTCTCATGTTTTAGAATGGTAAGATGTTGAAGACCAACCTCGATAAAACTCATATGCTTCAAGGTAGGAGGAATAGAAATATTAAGTAAAAGGAACAGAGATATGAGGGAAATAAGAGGCAGAAACACAGAACAGCATTCAGAAGGAAATTCAGTGAATGATGAATCCTGAATCTTTTATTTGCCACATGCTTATATACTTCACTCCAAAAAGGAGAGGGGAGGCAACAGACATCATTAACATGATATAAGGAATAGACTTTAATTCTCTGATTTTTGGTCTAGGTGAAGTGTATGCACCTTTACTCAATACTAATTAACCACACCCTGGATTCAGAATCTCTTGTTTGTAACCACATCTGTTGTCAACAACTTTGAAAGAGGAAAAATAACGCTCAAATTCTCTGACCTCACAGTAGCATTAACCTGAAAATAAAGTATCATTTTTGAGCTGGAGAAGCAAATGCCCATGGTAGAGGTAGAATTACAACCTTCCAATGCTGTATTAGATCAGATATAGGGTGAAGCCTCTGTCAGTACATGATAATCTTACAGAATAATGAAACTGAATTTCTAACAAGTCTCACCAATATGGTATCTTCTACCATGTTGCTATTCAGCAAGGAAGTCTTCACAGAAGGTTGAGCAAACGCTGCTCTAGGAGCTTGAGTGCTTGCTCAGTCATGAGAGTATCAAGCTACCAGACTACTTATGAAACAAAGAAAATGGATTAAAACAGTCATTAAAGATATTTTTAATGAACCAATTTACACAAGCTGCAGTGAAAACTTTGGCATAATTATGTCAATTATATTTTAATTAGGCAATAATATTTTTCCAGTTGACTCAAAGTTGTGCATGGCTATATTCCTTCTAGTTTTTATGCATTCACATGGTTAACTTGGATGGTAAAATTATAACATACCTCTAAGGACTCTAAATACTCATTTATAAAACACACAAATAGTTCTCTGAACTTGGACACCCACAGCTGCCTACATTAATATTATTTTCTTCAGTAACATAGAGAAAACTCTTGCTTCTTTACAGAGCAAATAACCCTACAAACTGGGTGTTATATTCTTAATTCTTTACTTTTACTTTCCAAAGTACTGTTTACAAGCTAGGCTTTACTAAAGTGCAATACACAATCAAGACACAAGCACAAATATATACTTTGATAACAACTAGATTTTTACATTTATATTAGTTTAGGTTAAGTTCATTAAAGCTATAGGATGAATGTGAATGGAAGCAAAACAGAATTTTTATGGTAAGAAATGATCATCTTTGTGAATTGGTATTTAGTATCTGTATAATTACAACTACTTCAAGACAGACTGTTCAGAAGTTGTCTTAACATCTTTCTGTGTACCCATCCTTAAAAATATTTGGTTAATGGTAGAATATTCTACGAAAGTACTTTTCATACTGTAAGTAACAGAATCTGTGGCCAATTTGTGCCTAAGGTTTACTCCAGCATATCAAGAAAAGAAAGGTATTAAAATTTTGTGATGATCCAATCAAAATCACTCACAAAGAGGCTTAACATTTACACAGTATTGGATTCTCTCCTCTCTCTCCATGGAGTTCATCTTAGACAGTCATACTCTGAGTAGTTGTCCCATTTTCGCTTTGTACAGGAAGGGTCTGTATTCATTTCTGCTAAGATTCTTCTGCCTTGGTAAGCTATCATCTTGCTTGTCAGGACACATTCAATCTACTCAGGCTGGCTCAACCTCCGCTATTTCTGCTTGGCCCAAGAGAAATCCTGAGGCTACCCATCTGCTCCCTCCATCCTTACCCTGCTATTTGCCCCATCCAGCCTCCAGCCTTCCAGATGGAAGACAGGCACCAGCTGTTCCCTCTACATTAGTGCAGTCCTCTGTATAGAATTAATCTTTTTGCTTGTTTTTAACTGTCGGAGACCACAGACTATTTTTGGCTAATATAATACAATAAATTATTTTAAAACTAAACTTATAAGTGGACAGTAAGTTTATGTAGGATTATAACTTTTTATTATTTTTATAAGGTACAGTAGATACTCTGGAATTGCCAATGCTTGTGATTTAGCTCTTTACTTTTAGGCAGTTCCACAATCTTCTTCTAACCTGCATGCACTAGATTCAGCTGGAAGAACACTAGAATGGAAAGCATCCAGCCTGGAGTACACTTTCAACATGTGTTTATCATTTTCAGTCCATCTTTTAAGATAGTAGATTCTCCTTATTGGAACCTGTGCATTTACATAACTTCAATTTCCATCTTGAAGCTCTAGTGTTTTATAAGTTGGAAGTGAGTGGTGGAGTGTGTACTGTCTGTATAATAAAAAAAATTATATGTGTTCTGTATTTAAAATGTGTGTTTGTGTGCATGCCTGTGTATATGCATGTGTGTGTGTATACACGTTCATTTGAACACGTGCCCTTGTGTATTCAAGTGTATTTGGATGTGCAAAGTTTAACATCTGTTGTATCAGGTCTCTGCCATAGTTTTTGAGATAGTCTTTTAATGAAGATGGAGTTCACTGCTTCAGTTTGAATGGCCAACCAATGATCTTTGGAATCCATCTGCCACTACCTCTCCAGAAGTAGGATTATAGCCACAGACTCCCACAATTTTTTCTCATAGGTTTTGGGGATCCAAACTTATTTCTTCTTCCTTTATTACCATTAACTTTCTCACTAAGGCAGGTATGCAGGCCCTCACGATTTTACAAGTGTAGCTTCTTATACTAACAGCAAATGCTTGTTTGTTCAAAAAAACACTTAAGTGGTTAAAACACATACCCCAAAATATGAAGATTTGAGTTTTTGGTGACAGAGCACCCAAAATGCTGAGAGGGCAGGGCAGGCCATTTGTATTTCCATCCTTGGAGAGTAGAGACAGGGGATACCAAGTGAAGGTTGGATGGCAAGATTAGCGATGTTAGACTTTCGTAATTGTTTACTTTATTCACTATCTGTCTGGAAACCATGATTGTACCATAGGAAAAAACTTGTCTGTATTCACCTTCCTGAATTTTTTTGAAGTGCCAATGAGTTATTAACTTGGTCATTATTCTGCCTTAGCGACTGTTATAGTTGCTGCATTTCCATACATTTGCTTTAGTTTACTACAGTGATTTGCTTTAGTTTACTATAGAATCCCAGGAGGCACTGAAGATAATCACTAGCTCTGAAAATACTGGCACATAAGGAATAAATTTACAAAAATTCAGGCAAAAACCTGTTTTTAAAATGTCTATTACAATAGAAACAATGAATTTCACTTCTTTTCTCTTTGAATTTGATAATTAAAGTTACTATATAATTTCAATGAAGATACAAACCTACCCCTAATTATATATTTGGTGTCCAGATTGAAACAGGAATGGCTCAGGTTTTTATGGGGTCTTATTTTTTTATATTCAGATTTTATTTTTATCCCTTCTTTAGGATATCAGTTAGTTATTGTTTGCATTTCTATGAAGATTTTTGTCATGTGTATTTAGTGGAGTGTGATGTTTGGAGCAAAATGACATACTAGAAATCTTTATTGTAGGAGGCTCTTTTTTCATTTCTTGGCCACTCAGACTCCCGAAAGCACCACACAAAAACTGTAATAATTAAATCACTGCTTGGCCAATCACTTAGGTGTATTTCTAGCCATATTCTTACATGTAGAATTAACCTATTTCCATTATTTTATATTTGACTATGAGGCTCATGACCTACTGGCAAAATTCCAATTGGCAGCTTTTGCCGTTCTCCTCTGGAGGATTCGTGGCATTTCTCAACTCTGCCTTCCTTCTCCCAGAATTCAGTTTAGGTTTCTCCACCTATCTTTACTCTTTTGCCCTATCACAGAACAAAGAAACTTTCTTTATTAACAATTATATTCACAGCATACAAAGGGGAATCTAATTTCACCTCCCTTTTTCTGTCTAAATAAAAAGGGAGGTTTTAATTTTAACATAGTAAAATTACATATAACAAAACAGTTATCAAGCAGGAATTACAGTTACAATACTTATATCTACTTTATATTTTATCATAACTAAGGAAAACTATAATTATAAGTATTTATTCTTCAACTCCACCAAAGACTCCAGAAGGATATAATATTACCCCAGTTAACAGGAAGTGCATTGTAAGCAACTTCCAAAACTCTAGAATTGTCAGAGACATCTTGCTGCTTGGACAGTCACCCCAATTTTTTCTGTACTGGTGGGGCATCTATCTTCAGCCTACATGCCCATAGTGTCTGGCAGACTTTTCCATGAAGCAGGGAATTTCAAAGACCGTACCGCCTATATTGGTAGTTTGTCATTCACTTTCTTCTGTGTCTTGCAGAATGTCTGACAGACTCTTTCATGAAACAGGAACCCCAAAGGACTGTCTCACCTTTAGGCAAGTACAGTAGTCATCTCTCTGTGGGTCCTGCATATCCAACTCACACATTATAACATCAAGCAGTCCAGACAAGAGCAGTTTCTTTCCGAAATGCCTAACAAACTCCATAAGAAGTCTCTTTGATGCCCCTTTTCCCCTTGAATTAATTGGTGCTGCCAAAAGAAGATATATCTCATGTCATGAAAAGTCCTAAGTTATTAAAACATTTTAAATGCCACATCATGAAGGTCTTTGAAAGATTTAAAGACTACCTAACTAAAATATATCTCTATATATCTAGAAAATCTAACTAACATCACTACAAGCTTGACTATTACAGATGACTACTTATTAACCTGTATTTCTTAATTATACATTACATTTTTAAATGAGCTATGCAAACAAAATACCTTAAACAAGGGCAGAAATACACATATAACAAAATTGACCTTAAATTTGTATCAATAAACCAAGATCTATACCAATGCAAATCTCTATAGCATATCCCTCTTTAAATGTAAACAAACATTTATAAACAATCATTTAGGGAATTTGGGCATAGTTCTCTCTAAAGTGCTTCCTATGTTTTGTTGCATGAAGAAAATTTGTCTTCATGGCATTTTTTCTAGGGTCTTTGACCATCAAATAACATTAGCCTGAAATGAATCTACAAGTTCTCTTCATCTGTGGAAACAAAAGAAAAACCTCTTTTCCTTAGACTAAAATTTTGAAGTCAAGAAACTTTAAAATCATGTATGTTGGTTTAGCTAAGCAGTCCCCAGAATCAAATGGATCTCTACAGTCAAAGTATTCAAAGAAAACATAGTTATATACATAATCCAGACTCTGTGTATATTCCATCTTTCTGTCTTATTTTTCTTTATTCCTTTTAATCTATGACTGCCTGTACTCTGTTTCTATAAAGACTTTGTTTGTTTAATGATTTACTTCTTTTTTTAACTCTCTATACTCTTTTTCTTCTCTCTCCTAAGCCTATGTACATTTATCAAACATTGTGACCCATTTAGAGGTAATTTTTATCTGAATCTGTCTTTATTGTGTATCTGTAATTATTTTCTGACCAGAAGCATCTTTTTCCTTTTTTTTTTTCACCAAGTGGACTTGGCTAGAGCCAAGAAGGCCGAGCTTGTTGGCTCCACCCAGTCCCACCTGGAGGAAGCATGTTTATAACCATCCCCACCACCTCAACTCTGCCACGGAGTGCACTACATGGCCTGGAAATATCTCTGTGTATGCCTAGTAGACTTTATTCCACTACCTGACCAGGCAGTGAGTGCTGGCCATGGGCATGGTCTCAGCTACTTTTCTCCAAACCCTGAATGGGCACACAAGCAAACAGGACCATGAATGCCTTTCAAGTGCTCTGCCTCCTGAAACAGCCAGAGTGGTTTGTGCTACCATTTAGAAACTGTGCAGGTACTGGTTCCTTCGTGTAATGGTTAGCACTCTGGACTCTGAAACTGCGCGGGTTTTTTTGTTTTGTTTTGTTTTGTTTCCTACCACTGAATCAGGAAGATCTCTCTTAAAGGAGCTTCAGCATGCTGCCAGCAAACTCAGTCCATCCGAAAAAAAAAATGCAGCTAAACCTTTCTGTTTAGTGTGTAGAATTCCTTCCCAACCCCACTCAGGTTTTATGTGAAATTAGCTAGCACATGTTGGAGTGCCAATTTCTTGTAGAAGGTTTCCATCATGCCCAGACCTGTAATAGTCACACAGAAACTATATTATTTGCAATACAGTGTGGTTAATAGCTTAAATAGCTTATCATAAATATGTAATAATATTTTTGAAAGAAAAGGTCATGAATGTGAGGGCCATGTGAGGAGTTGAAGGGGAGGAAGAGGGTGGAAATGACAGAAATATAGAATTCATGTATGCAATTTTTAAAACTAAATGTTAAAAATTTTCCAAATGTCCTCTATATGGTTCTATCTGTCGCTGTACTTAAGAACTAAAACATTAGTGTTTTAACCAGGGTCTAATACTCAATATTTAAAGTAAAGTGTTTCTTGACCACCGGTCCTCAGCTTAAAGGGACAAAAATCATTACAACATTTGCCAGTATTCTTGAAAATTGCACAGTAGCTAGAGAAATTGTAGGATGTTCGCTTTTAAACTTTAATGGGTGCACAAATCATATGAGGTCAATTTTAAATGAAGATAACTGTACCTTTCTTCCAAGAAATTCAGTTCAATAGCTTTTCAATCATGCCTATAAGATGAGGTTATGGCTAACCAACCATTGAAACTGAGGAGTCATGAGAGTAATGCATAGAAACAATAAGAAAAATACCAGGAGTTGTCAAATAACACATAATAAAAGAGTATAGTTGAGGCAAATAATATGGGATGCAATGGACACTTCAGGGTGATAAATGCCCTGCTTCAAGAGGAAAAAAAAAATCTTTCTTTTTCTCTAACCAATGAGGTTTCAACAAATCGATTCACCTTACATTGCTTTGGAATTAAATACTTACTTTAACCTTGAGGCAGTTAAAAATACAAGCCGTGCATAAAGACAGAACAAATGTCATGTACAAGAAATCACGGCTATTTCCCTTATTCACTGATAGTTCTGCCACTTAAAGAAGCAGATGCCAAATTGACTTTTGTGGGAAGCCTTGGTTGCATCCCATTTCTAATCTTCTCAATGACTTCTCGTGTTCCAAAGATGCAGCTGAGCACATCACTTGTCAAGTTGTTTATTGTAGAGACCAAGCAAAGAATACCATGGAGGCTTAATATTGATGTGGCATTACCATCCGCAGGAACGCTTACACCAGGTTTGGACATGTTCATTGCTCCTTCTCAAAGCTGGGCTGACACACACTCATCAGCTTGCTGCAAACAGCGATTGCCGGGCACAATCATTTCTGTCAGCTGGATAAGGAGTTCCTTCTGAATTTACTCAGACGACGCTGCTCCTTTCACTTTTCTTTTTAGAGTAATGTATAGATTGCAACAAAGGCTACAGAAAGTTATTTTCCTCTTATAACACTAGATAGCAGTGTGGCAAGTTTACTCAGTCTTCAAGTTTTAGTTTCATATTCAATGGTTTGTTAAAAGGCATCTTGTTCACAGCCATCTTTAATCCCACTGGGGTATTTAAAATACTTCCTAAATTAAGAAATAAACAATACTTTGTATGCTGCTGTGCATGATAATAAATAAATTGAATATAATTAGAATGTAAGTAAATACTGATAAATGAATGTACCCTTTTTGATCTGGAGCCAAAATGTCCATTCAACATAGAAAATCTGTTCTCATCTACCCAGAGCATTTAATTCTCTTCCTCTTGTCTAGTGGGCTTCATACTTACCCTTTGTGCAGACAATGTCCTTGTCTAGGCAGGAAACCTACACTGAAAGAATTTATTTTTCCCATGTACTTCTATTTACAAAATGGATTTAAGGTCACATCTTTTTGATTTTTAAAATTTCATACATTTATGCAATGTATATTTTGATCAATGCCTTCAATTTCATCCCATCCTACTCTTCCTCTACTTGCTCCCCCACCTTTTCTTAAAATTTCAAGTGCTTAAAAAAACTTACAGAGAGAATTTATTGTAGGTATTATGCCTGTATGTAAAAGGGTATAGGACCATCTACTGGAACGTAGGCAGCCTCTCTAAGTCTGAAACCCTGGTGAAGGCTTTCTTACCCTGAAGCAACCATTAATTGACAATTAAGTTGCCCAGAATTATTTATTATCCATATTCCTTCATGTGTTTTATGGGATTCGGGCTGGTTGATCTTGTGGAGGTGTTATGCATGAAGACCCTGCTAGTGTGGGTTTATGTCTGCAATAGTGCAGTCAGGTCTGGAAAAATGCTGTCTTGGTGATAATGTCTACTGTCTTTAGCCCTTACAATCTTTCTGATCCATTTTCCACAGCTGTTCCTGAGCCTTGAAGATTGAATGTGACATAGTTATCAAATTTAGATATGAATATGGCAGTCTCTTGCTTTTTTTAAACATTAACCAGTTGTGAGTTTCTGTATTAATCATTCTATCATTTACTATAAAAGCAAGATTCTATGGTGATGGTTGAGAGATGAGTTACTCTATGATAATGGCCAAAAGGACTTAGACAACACTTTAATATTATGTCCATGTTGAAGATTAACTGTACCAGGTTCGGACTTGTGTCTTACCTAGCCAGTGTGTGTTTGGGCCTGCTTAACAGTAATAGACATGGGTTCCTTTTTGCGGAAAGAACCTAAAACCCTATCAGAAAAAAGTTAGAAACTTCTACAATGTTCATACAACAAACTATGGCACCAGTGGGCACAGCGGGGAAGGGCAGTTGTTACTGTAGGTTTCAGTATTCACAGCTGATTAAAACTGCTGACTATCTTTTCTCTTCATGTGTCATGGATATAACTTTCAAGACTATGAAAGCTGGCCATTAAGGATGTAGCTTTCAGTTGAATATCAGCCTGGTTTTTCCATGTTCTGTGACTCAAGTGTGTGATGTCTTCAGCAACCGGCACTTGAATCGATTTCTAGAGGGTAACCAACAGCAACAGCAATAGCCTGTGTTCTTTATATTTCTTTGCGGAACCCCTCTGAACAACAGCAAATAAAGTGGTAGCCCATTCCTGGCACTGTGCTTTCCATTTGATATCCTGTGGCAATTGGGAGAGACATTATCCTTCCATTATGGAGTAACACCATTTAAACACTTTCCAATGCATCTATCATAGTATATTTACATAGGGCTGTTTCAAAGGTACTTCGAGTAGTTCTTCTTCTTTCTCATATGCCCACTTCTGCACTGCACTCCTATCCTAAATAGCACTTCCCATTCCATTATTTCTCTTTCCTCTTTTGTAGCACCCATGTTTTATCCTCACTTCACTCTAATATGACTGTTACTATTTCCTTGTCTGATGTGGATGCTCCAATTTAAACACCAAAGATTCAGGGTCAATGCTACTGTGTGTCAAACTGTTATGTGTCTATTTGAGTCTCTGGTACCTAATTCAGAATGGCTGTTTCAAACTCCATCCATTTACCTCTGAATTTAACAAAGTTATATTTCTTACAGCTGAATAATATTTTATCATGCATGTGAACAAAGTTTCATTGTTCATTCATTGTTACGACTCTAAATTTATTACATTATCTGGAAATTATGAACAGAGCAGTGGTGATAGATGAATTAATACAATTACAATAGAATGGAGAATATGCCCAAGCAGAATAGCTTGACCATGTAGTAGATCTACTTATTTCTATGTGAAGGACTTCCACATTGATCCCCATAGATTCTGTACCAGTTTACAAACTCATTTCCCTTTAATTACATGTATACCATCCTTTAATATGTCTTATTCCCCCAGTCATAACCATTCTGACCATAATCAATGAAATACCAAAGTACGTTTAATTTTAAGTGCCTCATGACTGAGATAGTGAACTTTTTAAAAATATCATTTTATCAATTGTGTTTATTCCTTTGAGATCTATTTAGTTCCATGGACCAGGTTTGCATAGTTTGTTATTGTTGTTACTGTTCAGATATTTACTCCTTGTATAATTTATACACAAATCTTATGTCAAATGCAAAGCTTGCTAAGAAAATTTTCTTGTATATTGGTCAGCTGCTTGAATAGGATGGTGATTTGCTTTACTATCCAGAATCTTTTTAATTCCATGGATTCTTACTTTTTAATCCTTGGGCTTAATGCCTGTACTACCAAGGTCATAGGTAGAAATTCCTTTGCTATGCTTATAAATTGAAATTTATTCTCTACATTCTCCTCTTTTGAAGGCAGGGCTTAAGGGCCTTGATCTATTTGGAGTCAATATTTCTACAGGGTGATATGCAATAATTCTTCCATGACTCAGCATAGACTAGAAAAAGTTTATGAAGTTCTAATCCTAGTTGAATCACTACTGGCTATTGAAGACTATTGGAGGAGTTATAGTCAGTTTTTTTTTCTTTTTCCTACGATGTGGCCTCTGAGAAACTACCCATACTCCAGTAGGCTATTCTATACTCATTGATTCAGGGGGTTTAAAAAAGAGGCCCATATATCAGAAGAAAAAGAGATGGAGTGGAATGGAAGGATAGTAAATTTGAGGCCATTGTGAGATACGAGGTAAGTTTCAATAAAATTGAAGTATATAGAAATTCTATTTCACACTCAGCAAAACGTGAACAAAAGCGAAGCTTCACTGCAAGTAGTTCCTTTCATTATGTGTGATTCATCAAAAAAGGGGGAGGAAGAAAGCACATCCCCTGCACAAAGGGGACTCTTACTCTCTCTCACTGTAATTCTGATTCTCTGGGATTCAAAAAGAGGGTAGGTGTTTGTCAAGATAAAATGTACACTGTTTATGTTGATGTGTGTATGTATGAAAATAACTGTGATACTAAATTTCTAAGTATTATAAGCCTAAGGAAATTAAACAAAGTGGAACTAAAATAAGTAAGTTCTGCTTTAGACAATACTAAGGATTAGAATAAAAGAGTTGCATGAAGCTTTTGAAGACAGGAGTATTTAAGAATAACTTTAGATACCAGATAGTCTCATAATACTTGAAATTTGTTATCTTTTCAGCTGGCCTTGGATTGCTTCTAGTCATACAGAGGTTGCATTATTGCATGTAGCAAGTAATGAGGGGAAGATAGCAGTTTAGACCCATATTCACTCTGTCCAGAGGTAAAAATAGGTACACAGACTGGCCTGCTATCAATCTCAAACTGACTTTTTTTCTCACAACAGATTGATAAGGGCATACCCACAGGTTTCCATAGAGAAAAAAAAATACCACATAGTAGTATAGGTTCCATTGTTCTCTATAGAGAGACCCTAATGAGCTATTGTTGCGGCAACTCTATTGAGTCTAACAATACAGCTAAAATAAGATTGTGCTGTATAAACTGCATTATAAAGAATTTTTTTTTGTAATACACAACCTGGCCCCAGGCCTTATCTGTAGATTCTACCTGGCTGAACAGATCTCTTGCTATAATTTGTTGCAAACTGTCTTCCCAATTCTCCAGGACTACATGTCTTAATGAGCCACAGCAAATGGGACAGGTCAATTCATAGCTGCTGTCATATACTGTAGCCTCAACCTCAATTACAGTTATAGATTGATTCTTAGCATTGCTCATTGGGAGTGCCTGAAACAATGGCACAGAGTACTCTCATTAACCCTTGATCAAATTTAAGCTCACAAACTGGACATTTCTACAAGGAAGCTATTGCTTTACTGTTACATTTTTGCATAATGACTGACAGAAATTGGGATAATTATCCTCCCAATTATCTAACTAGTGTTGTTTTTTTACCAGATATACTATCAATTATATAAAAAAGACAAAGCAGGCACACAAATTTAGAGCCATGTTCAAAACTGTCACTGAATTTCTATAATAGCTCAATATATCTATTTGCAAAACATGTATTGAATTGTATTTATGGGTAAATTAACAACTTTTCAGGAATTGTCATTTATGAATGATTTTTAACTTAAAAAATTAAAAGTAAAATGTAAAACAAAATGAATAGTAAACCAATGTAGTGTTAGCAATTTATAACATTAATTTTTTTAAAATTTTTTTTTTGTTGAAAAAAAATTTCTGCCTCCTCCCCGCCTCCCATTTTCCTCCCCCTCTTCCCACTCCTCTCGCCCTCCCCCTACCCCATTCCCCCTCCCTCTTGAGTCTGAAGAGCAGTCCGGATTCCCAGCCCCAAGTGTTGTAAAGATTTGAGTGGAGATCACATTCAGGCAAATGAAGAAATACAACATTAGATTGATGAAATAAAACTTTTATTCATTCTTGAAAAACATAAAATTTTGTGTGTAACAAACAGGCAGGAATGAATGTTCTTCCAGATACAACAAAGAGCAATGATCATGATCATACTGAAGTTGGAGTAGCTGTGCCTCTAATCTAACACAACAACATGTCATTCAAATGAGTATTTGTTCCAAAAACAAAGTGATGGATATTCTAAAACTCTATTTCTCATGCTTTACAGTGTTTGGAGGAAGACATAAATGACACATGGACAATTTAAGTCCATGATAATCTTTAATAAATATATTACAACCCAATGGTTTCCATAAACCTTTGACAGCAGTAATGAGGCATCATTTGGGAGGTGGTGTCAATAAATGCTTTTCTCTTCACCTGGCATTAATTATTCAAGAATTACCTACAAGAAAGCTGCGGTACACTTACATTAAGGTACTATGCTATTAGCACAGCTTTTCTATGTGGTTCAAGCCTTTCCCTACTCTATTTTTATATTGCTTTCTGATTAATCATGTTCAAAATGATATATGAAAATTCTATTTATGTAACCTGTTCTTAAACATTAAGAGACCTGTGGCCCTGGTGCATCACACATTCTGAAATTTGAACCATATCGTTCTCTTACACAAAAAGTAAAATGTTTAAAAATTCTTGATCAATGCAAAATTTTTCAGTACTTATTTCACTCTGAAAAAAATTAACTTGGAAAGATGTGTTAACAATTTATTTTATCTGAATCATGTTGGTTAAAACTGCCTCATGATCAAATTCACTCCCTGCTGAATTTACAATAATTCTGAATACCTAAAAGATACTTTCTCCCTAAATGATTTCTTTAGAACATTCTAAGTTTGGAATATTGGCATTCAAATAGCATTCAGCTCAGCTGTGACCAAAGAAATTCTTCTTATCTCTTATCATATTAACACATTACAAAAGTTAGCCCATGTCCAGTTTCTTTAATTTTTCAATGAGGCATCCATAGCTCATTATTATCAATACTTTTCCTAGAAAAGAAGTTTGGAAGGAATAAATATAAAATGTATATGTCATAATTAGTTTATGGCCAAAAATCCATTCCTTAGAATTCCTCACTGGAATTAATTCATGAAATTCTCAGAAGAATATTTCTCTTATACTATTCCCACCTTTGGGTTAAGGTTAACTATTTTATTTCTTCACTACATTAGTAACTTTTGAATTGTGAAAGTAAGTGATAAAAGAAAAAATAAGATTTCTAGACCAAGTGATTTAATTCTTAAGAATGAATACATGTGTATGTCACTTAGAACTTCCACTTCATGAATATTGTTACCAGATTAATTTCTAAGATGACAGGTCACAACTGTCCACAAGTGTTAATAAATATCAGAAAGTCCAAAGCCAAGAGCCAGTACATCAGGAATCCCATGGAATTCACAAGACAGGGTCTTCGATGATTAAATTTAAAGACATAAAGATATTTTCCTCTAATGAATGCAGATTACATCCACTTTTTGAGACGCATATACCATTATGAATGAGCTTGCACATACTTTGGGCTAATTTAGTAATACAAATACTTTACCCAATAATCTGAAGTATGAATTTGAAGATAGACATTTTAAATAATGGTGAGATAGAAACTGCCTGTCAGAGTTTTCTAATTTTTTTTTCCTTAAAGGCTGCATCTGTACTGAAGAAGGGGAATTACTTATAAAAATAACCCTTCCCAAATAGCCAAGACGTCCATTTCAGTTGCACAGTGGGAGAGTATTTATCACATTCTGTCCTTTCTTTGAGTCTGTTACATTAGGATAAAGAAATATTAGGTTGTGGTAATTGCACCCTTATTGGTAAGTAATATGATAATTCATTAGCTTCCATAAAGAGGAAGATGGAACATACATTGTGATAACAATGCACTCTCTCCTGAAGTATATTTTTACACATTCTTATCGAACTGATGGGGGAAAATGTCATCCATTTTGATAATTCCCTGTAACTTCTCAAGACAAGTAGCAGCAGATAAATCCTGATGGCATGCATTGCAGGCTTCAACCCCCATGATCCTGGAATTTCACTCTCAAACAGAACTTTCTCAAAAATTCAATGTCTTCTCTAATTTTCATTACTTTGTCTATATGAGTTATTAGAGGAACAAGCTTTAATTTGAAAGAGTCACCATGTTACCTTCTTTTATAACCTGCTGTGAGGATCTAATAATGTGGTACAACTGCCAGTTTGGATTGTAGACCCCAAGCCCACTTTTTTGTTCTTCTTTCAGGGACTTAAAGCAATTTTTTGTGGTTGTATCCTTACACTGAGCAAATTGTAAAACAGAAATAAATCTCCAAGTCAGAGTCCTGCTTTATTTTTAAAATGTTTTACCCAAATATCATTTCAAGAAGAGATAGCTTACATAACCTATGGCAAATAAAATATAACATGTTTAATATCTGAGGGATAGAGCCTCTGAAGGTCAGTTCAGACTCCTTACTTGGGTAAGTATTCTCATCCAGTTTCTAATTCCTCAGTTCTCCTACTATTCTGACCTCATGATGTTGACATGTCTTTGGGTACCTTCCAGAAAAAAGTGGATGTTCTACAAAGCTATAGATTTTCATGAACCAAGAGGAACAGGTAGAACAGAATCAGTATTTCTGCTTCTATCCCTCAATTTATTTTTCACATTCTACTGCAGCAGGTTACTAAATACACACTAGAACTGCCAGAACTGACTAACTGCTTGACTAGCCTAAGCTGTCAGATATGTTGCTTTAGTTTTAACTAAAACAATCCACTAAACACTAGCATATGATTTTTGACATATTAATGCATTAATTCCTGCTAAAATGATACTAATGATGATTATCATTGTCTTCTATGGATCACAATGATGTTGTATAGTGATTATTTAGACCTTCCATGAACAAACTTCTTAAGATTGGCACTGTATATTAAATAGAAATATAGATTCCTAAGCCCTTACACATGACTCCTTACCCCAAGCAAAAGAGTGGAGATAACACAGACAGGTAATTAATATCAAAAGAAGTTCATTAACCACAGAACCAGAAAGAAATTTAAAAGAAATAGTAGTGACTTTATGATTGTGAGACAAAATCCCAAATTACTTGCCAGAACAGTGTCTCAAAGTCTCAGAGTCCCACAAATCCTTCATATGTAACCCATACTTGGGATGTGAATGTATGTTCAGGAAGACTATGGAGAAACAATTATTTAGACCTGACCATAAGACAGGGCCTTTGTCTAAGATCAGCAGCACTAAAAGACACATCAAAAGATATTCACTCTTGTCCCTGTGTCAGGTGGACACAAGAAGGTGATTATTTGTAGAGCAAGAAGGCAGGACTCACTAAACATTTTAGCATAAAAATGTTAAGACTCTGGCTTTTAGAATATGAGGAAGTAAGTATCAGTTACTTAAATTAACAAGTCAATAGTATTATGGTATGACAACTTAATTATTATAATTGGATTCAATCTCTGGTATAATCAAATCATTTCTGAAGCTATACTGTATTCTTTAAAGTTAAAAACAATAAACCAAATATAAATAACCCACATTGACTAGTTTAACCCAGCAACCCAAAGGAAAAAAATGCAAATAGATACATATTAAATATCTAAGTGATGACAAGTAGAAGTACATCTTCAATTAGAAAGAAAGAAAGTAAATTCAAAGAGACATTCAGAGAAAATGATATATCTTAAGTGGAAAAGTAAAAGACAGATATAAAATTATACACTTACGCCAGAACAATTATAGGAATGATTTAATTGGCATACACTGTTATTTTAGTTTCTTGCTTCAACTATAGTAGATTAAGATTTGATGTTTTCCCTCACTTTGAAACAAAGTAATTATTTGTTAAAGTGAACACAATTTCATAGCTTATAAAGTGTAAATGATTGCTCTTTAAATTATTGTAAAGCTTGTTTTCCACAGTTAAGTTGTCTTTAGGAGAAAAAAAAATGACATATATTATCAAGTTTTTCTAAGAACAAAATATATGCTAGTAGAAAAAATATGATCAAAACGACCTAAATGAAAAGTACAAATGAGAAATTAGGCTCTAACATGGCACATTAAATTTTTTAGCATGCATGGGCAGTCCATATATAGTGTGGTTTTTGAACTTGTCCATATTGGGTTTTCTGGTCTAAGTTGATAAGGATGACTGACCAGGTCTCTTCCTCAAGAAGGCACCAGATCTATTTATAAATTGTATAACATGGCATACAATGAATAAATTTTCCTGTAAAAGGATCTGAAATAAACCAAAGTCAGCAATGTTTCTCACAGAAGGAATTAGTCATCTCTATTTGGTACATTGGTCCAAATCAACAAAGCAACTGTGACACACACATGGAGATAGACACTCCATTTGGAGAAACAGATCAATGCAATCGGTTAAAAAGAAAACTTGTTTGTTTACAATACTTCATGATTACTGACAATGATAAACCCTAAAATCTAAGTTGACTGTATGTGCGTGGTGTATACAACAGATATGTAGTAGGAAAACACAAATCTGTTAAAGCTTGTGATTCATTTAATACATGTTTGAGAATTGTACAGCAGTACATGCAAACAAAGAAGGAGGGAGAGTGGAAACCTGCACCAGGAATTTATAGCACACTTATAAAACTGAGAGACCAATATTTTAATTTGTATTTTTTCTTTTGTCAGCATACAATTGAATGTCTGAGAAAAGTCTTAAATTTTCAGATCATTTGCATTCAGACTCTTCTTACATATCTGTTGTTTGTTAATACTGAACCTTTTTATTACATCCTTAAGCAAACCTCTAATTATTTATCAGAGACATATGATCTTGCTGGTAACAGGGCTCCTATGGTAAATCTCTACTTCACAGCAGAGCCCTAATGCTTAAAGTCCATTAGGAGTGATACATAAAGACTCTAATTATCCATCACTGTCACATAATCATGCTGGTGAGAGTGGCTCCTATGGCAATCAGAATAGAAATCATTTCTGTAAACAAAAATCGGAAGTACTGCCAGTACCAAGCAATGGCCGCAGAAGGACAGCATTATCATTGTGCATGTGTTTAAGATAATGCACAGACACAAGAAGGCACAGCTTCTCTAGCAAGGTAGTTAGATCATACAAAAATGGTCTAAAATATAAAATTCAATGTGGGTGCCATAATGTAAATTGTGCCAAGATTGTGCAAATATTGTATTAATCAAAGTTTAATTGCTTCATTATTGCTATTTAAAAAATACTAAATGTCAGAAAATCTGTAATGTTTTATTTGAGTGATGTAAATCATCTATACATTCATATGTGATGGAATGTGAGGTATTTCAATTCTATGTTTTTCTAAGAAAGAAATGTTTATAAGAAATAAACATTAAAAACACTTATGCTTGTCCATGAAAAATATTCTGAATCTATGAAATATACTGACTGGGAAGTATCAAAATGAAAATGTGTTATGTTCACAATTCAAAATAAATAGAATGAGTAAAGCTTACTGAAAAATTACTCAATTCTACAGTAAGCCAGTCAAAAGAAAGGGGTAATCACCATGATAGATTAAATTTGAGCTCATTTTTTTTTTTACACATAAATTTGTAACAAACTGGCTAAAAACAAAGTTTTTACCTGGATGTTGAAAGGCACAATACAGAAAATGATTGATAACAAATACATATAAATATAATTTTTTCCTTTAGTTTACACTGTCTTTGTGTACGAGAAAGATTTAATTGATAACTCGTCACAGAAAGACATGGGATAACCAATATTCCTTTAGCACAAAGGCACTCAGGCCTAATTATCTGACCTCTTTCTTTCATCTGACATCTTTTTCTTTCTCATTAGCTCTTCACTGTGATCATGATCACAACAATTTAAGAACCTTGCAGATCAAGATGCTTGGGAATTCTGCTTTTCATTTTGATAATGAGCTTTCCTCAAATTACTTTCTTGATTAAGTCATGGAAAATATTTATTTGAAATTATTCATCCTGTATTAGTAGTAGACTTTTATGGGCAAGTAATAAAAATGATTATTAACTACTATTTTTTGCTAATGTTATTAATTGGTACTAATGATTACTAATGTTTAGAATATTTAACCTGATTGTCTTTAGTAATTAATTCGGCAAATGAAAGACTGCAAGTAAATATTCGAATATAATTATTAATACAATCTTATTAAATATGATCAAGTTAAATTGGGCTTGAGTATTTTGACATATATGTACATACATATCTATACATTTTTAAAGGTATTTGGAGGAATGAGTAGAAAAATTGTAGAACAATATATTGTTTATGAAAATTTTTATTTCAAAATTTAAGCAATTTATCTTTCTATATTAGAAGACTTAAATAGTTTAGTGACTTGCTTCATTTGGACAGAGAAGAAAAAGAAAGCATATTATAAAATGTGCAATTTGTAGCAAAATTTGTAAGAACTTGCACTCATTTCGCTAGTAGCAAATTTGCAGAAATTACTGGACTTTGCCAAAGTAAGCGCCAGAAAAATATCTCCTTGAAAGCCTGCCTTGAAGAGAGGAGGCACTTAGCTAATGCCTTCATCCCCGAAATAAGTGGGACTCCGTACTGCAGAGTCCATTTATTAAGCTTGGGCAGACAGAGGCAAAAAGAAGGCAAAGAACTTGGCTCAGTTTGGTTTTTACACTCACTGAATTTTGAGGTAAAGAGCCTCTTATCAGTCTTTTAGTCATTCTGTAGTAGCGTGATTTAAAAATAAAAGTGAAAAGTTAATTTACAGGCTGCTTTGAGGAGTGATGTCAGGATATTCCAAAGGTTCACAGTTGTGTTTTGCTGAGAAATTATAGAAATGATGAAACAAGAGGCATCTTCAAGGTGTCTCCTCGTGCCCTCAGATCTCTCTGCTAAGGAGTTACATTTTGCTTTCTCCAGTCACCAAGAAGTTTAAATTTTTCATCATATCATGTTAAATGATTGCTAGTTACTTTATGTCTTCTCACCGTAGAATTTCATCCAGCAACTGACTGTAGCAGATGCAGAAATTTACTTTCATAGTATGTATCTCTGTTTATACTCAAAACTGTCTCCTACTGGCATAAATTTTGTGCAATTTATCTATCCTAAAGTATTATTTATAAAAAAAATATGTCTTACTAATTTTTGTATTTCCTGTAATCTCAAAACAATGCTGGAAATGCATCATCTCTACAGGGATTTCTTTTTTTTTATTCATTTATTAAAGATTTTTGTCTCTTCCCCACCACTGCCTCCCATTTCCCTCCCCCTCCCCCATTCAAGTCCCCCTCCCTCGTCAGCCCAAAGAGCAATCAAGTGTTTCATAACAATCATATTTATTTCAGTAAAGAAAAACAAATATACAGGTTAGAGCTTTTAGGTCTATCCATGTGTCTAACTAACTTTCTATCAAGCTATCTACCTACCTTCTATCTCTCAAATGTTAAAAAAAAGCCCCAAGTGTAAATTTGGGTATTTCTTAAAGATAAAACTATATATAAATTTATTTTATGGTAATTTCTTCCATCATGAAATTTATTTTTCATTTCGTCCACAGTACCATTAAAAATTATGGATAAATGTTAAGATTCATTATATAAATTTTAACTATATGAGTGCATATGTGTCTGCCTGTGTATGGCTATGTGCGTGTGAATTCAGGTATAGGCAGTTGACCCCTTGATGCTCTGGATGCTGAAGAGTAGAACTTGAGTCTCTGAATAAAAAGTACATGCTGTCACTACTGAAATGCCTCTACTATCCTCATACATTTCAGTTGTTTAATTACTATAAGATATTTCTTTTATTCTTTCAATATTCATATTCTTTCAATAACCACAAAAGCATTCATTATTCTAAATATGATCAATCATTAACTATCCAAGGAAAATATTAACAAAATTGTAAGCCTGAAGTTCAATAGTGAACAGTGAGCAAGGAAACAGAGAGTGATAATTCTTATGTGATAGTTTTCATAGCTTTTTAGTCTATTGAAACTTCCCCCAAGTAAACTGATCATAAAGACTAAAAATTGAAGAGAAGTAGTTATTTTGGAGACTATGCCCTCATCATGGTTAACTGGACCCTGAACTATCCTGACTAACTTTTGTCATGTGTTTACTCACTCTTATAAGCCACTAGCCTCAACTATTTTTATTATTTTACATTTTTTCTTAAATTATAGAGCAATTGTATGATCATAGCTGCTGAACAATATATTATATCTAAAAGTTAAGCTAATTTCAGTCAGTGAATAATGATTGACAGCCCACAACAATTGTTCCTCTACATGCTTGTTATAGGACAACAAATGAAGCAGATATGACATGAGACATCTTGGAGTTTTGCATCTCAGAGAAAATAGCTGGCAGATAAATAAATAAAGCAAAAATATACAAAATTTAAATTTTATTCATATTGTTTGTGTGTTTTTAACTGTAATAGAGCATTTCGAATCATGATTTAGACTAAGGGATAAGAAGAAAAGAAATGGTGTTTTTAAAATTAGGTTCTACTTACATATGAGCTCCATTTATTGAATAGACCTTGATTATGATCTCTAATCTTGGATTTACAAGCAGTAAAGGGGAAAAATTTTATCTAGATGTATCAGAGCTGTGTTAATAGGTTCATATGTGGTGCACAAAACTCAAAACCAAATGCATCAAAGACCTCAACATAAAACCAAACATACTGAACTTCATAGAAGAGAAAGTGGGAAGTACACTTGAACAAATTGGCACATGAGACAACTTCCTAAATGTAACACCAGTAGCCCAGACACTAAGAGAAACAATTAATAAGTTTAGAGAATGCCTACCTCATATTTAAAAAAAATTCAGTAACAAGTAAGAAAAAATAAGAAATAAAGTTATTTTAAAAATAAAAGACCTACATAGTCAGAGGCAGTGCTGAGATTCATTTGGGGGAATTCTTACTCTTAGGAATGAGAGTAAGAATTTTATGCCGATTATATACAGATGCCTTCATCATCATAGCCTGTGTTTGGTAAAGACACATTTTAAGTCTAATATTAAAATCAAAAAGAGATCACATAATTATTGCTTATAAACTAAGACAAACATGAAAATTTAATTTATTTAACTCAATAATTTTATCTTTATATAAATACTTTATGTCCCTATGGTATTTTGCTAAAACCTTTTGTGACATAAAAAACTTGGTGTTATAATATATTAAAGGTATGAAGTAGTATTTTCACATTTTTAGCAGTAATAAATCTCCATAGCTTTCTTTTTAGAAGTAAACCAGAGAAAATCAGCCTACAATTCACAATCCTAGAGAACCTAGACAACAATGAGGACCCTAGAAGAGACATACAAGGATCTAATCTACATGGGAAGCAGAAAAAGACAAGATCCCCTGAGTAAATAGGGAGCATAGCGACCATGGGAGTGAGTAGAAGGGGTGGGGAGAGAAATAGCGCGAAGCAGAGAAAAATGTATTGCTCAATAAAATCAATTAAAATATTTTTTAAAGAGTTAATATGAGAACGTAATATTACTGAAAACTACTGAAAAAAAACAGGTTGCAGCAAATTACAGATTATCTGCAGGGCAAAACCTTGAATTTGATTTACTCAAGACTATTCAAAGGCAAACCCTGGGATGTGGATCTCAAATATCCCTTTCATCTACTTGGATGATGAGGTCTATTCAGAACTCTAAACCTAGAATGCCGCAGAATTAGGTCTTGCTTTGAAATCTCTGAATTTGTTATTGTAAGGTTAAGAAGAGAAATATCTCTTGAGATATAAAAAGTTAATCTTCATGGTTCTTAAGTACATTTCTGTTGACGCTTTCTTCACTCTAAATGTTGCACCACTTTAAATCTACTTTGCCCAGAAAATTGTCTCTAATCACTTTATGCGACATCATTCTTCATGGGAATTCAGGCCACCATACTATAAAATACAGACTGTATTCCTTACGTTTGCCTCTGCCAAAATGCAGTTACTCTCATTCGGCATATAATCAATAAATAGGCTAGGTGTCCTTCATTTATATTCTTAAATTAATTTATGCTATTAAACTAGTAGATTAGTTTCTTGATATACCATGTAACAGAAACAAGAGCCCATCTGCTGTTACAATGCTGAGCAACCTAGTTTCTTATGTTTCACATAATTGCATATTTTTCCTCTTGTTCCAATTTTATTGCACCTCAATTATCAACCAGACTACTTGTATTCAAGTATATGTTTAAAATAATATAAACTTGTTATATTACATGTCAAACTACTGGTACGGCATGTCGTCATCATGTATAACAATTTAAGTAAAGCATATTTGAATTTTTATTTTGAAACATCTAGTTATTTTTTTCTCTATCTTTATTCATTACATCACAATATTTTTGTTTAAAAGTTTATATTATAAAAATGACTGAAACTAGCCAGACGGTGGTGGCACACGCCTTTAATTCCAGCACTCGTGAGGCAGAGGCATGTGGACCTCTGTGAGTTTGAGGCCACTCTGGTCTACAAGAGCTAGTTCCAGGACAGGCTCCAAAGCCACAGAGAAACCCGGTCAAAAAACCAAAAAAAAAAAATACTGAAACTATATCAAGGTATATGGGACTATTGGGGAGGAAACAAACACAGTCACATTTCCTTTAAACTAATGGAGAAGATATTATCTTTCCACAAGCAAAATGAAAGATAAATTTTGATAGTGTGATAGTGTTAGTTTACACCAACCTAACTTGGTGAATATACTGTGCCATATGTCCATGCATAGTTGGTATATGGTGATGATCTTGCAAAAAGAGGTATAATTCTTGCTTTAAATTTTCCATAGTCAAATTAAACCACCTGCACATTTGAAAGACAGGAAGAAGATACTCCCTTCTTTAAAATATAACTTTGAAATTATATCTATTTATGTCAATTCATTATTTACTACAACTGTAAAAAGTAATTGCTAATAAGAAATGATAGTATTGATACTTGCTTTAAATATAAAGTTATTTGTTTTGAAATCATATTTGTGACAATTGTAAGTAATATTTTGGCATGATTGTCGCGACAAACATTTAACTTTTTAAATTTTTATTTGAGAACTTCCAAATAGATAATAAAAACAAAATCAAATATTTAGAACATTTGCATCATAAACGAAACCTTCTATTAAAATGAAAAGGAAATCTATTAGGTTTTGCTAGATACATATAGTGTATACTTTTGCTCAGAATTCATGTATGATGGACAAAGGAAATGTTTCAGTTGTCTTTAAGTACACTTTTGCTTCCTTCATCATACTTGTTTTCCCACTTTCTTCCCAATATATAATTTGGTAAGAAAAATTATCTGTTGGTGATGACTAGCCCTACTGCCAGAGTTCCCTTAGTGGAATGTTGCATCTGAGATGTTTCTGAAGTATGAACTTTTCCACAGTTGGTAGGATAGAACATCTGCACAACTTCTCTCCATAATCCAGATTTATTAGAATGAACAGATGTGAATTCCTATAGTAAGATGAGCTACAGATTTGAGATTGATCGAATGTGTTTCACAGAAAAATAATGGCTTTACCTTTTTAGGCTACTAACCGAGCATGCAGCATGTTTAAAAAAATCTTTAAGTTCAACTTAGAAATCATTCGAGGTTTAAAATACAGCTAACTGTGATAAGGTTATTGATTCTTCCAGATTATTTTTCTATTGTTCTCAGTCTAACAGTCAATAAAATATTATTAATTAATAACACTTTTTTAAGCTTTTAGAGTATGTGGTGACACATCAGAAGACAAACCATATCATAACAAATTAAAAAAATAGTTATGGCGCTTTATTACTGCTAAAAATGTGGAAATACTACTTCATACCTTTAATATATTATAACACCAAGTTTTTTTATGACACAATAGTTTTTAGCAAAATAACTTAGGGACATAAATTATTTATATAAAGATAAAATTATTGAGTTAAATAAATTAAATTTTGCATGTTCATCTTGTTTTTCTGGTTTCCTCTCTACCCTCTGGCTCTCACATTCATTCTGCCCTTCTCTTCTCAAGGGTTCCCTGAGCTCTATGATGAGAGATTTGGTGGAGGCATCCGATTTAAGGCTGAGTGTTCCAGGGTCTCGCATTATCTACTTATTGTCTATTTGTGGGCATCTCTATTGATGAGCAGATGGAAGGTAACAGAAAGAATCTTCTCTGATGATGATTGATCAAGACACTGACATATGAAAATAGTACTTTGGCAAGGGATGTCATTCCAGCATTACCTTTTGTGGTGATATTATGTTAGTGCTTTAAAAAAATAAAGCTTGCATGAAGATCAGAGTGCAGAGCTACTCACACTAGTTATCCATAGAAGCCAGGCAGTAGTGGCACACACATTTAACTCCATTACTCAGGAGATAGAGGCAGAGGATTTTCTGTGAGTTCTAGCCATCCTGTGCTACATGAGCTTAATCCAATCTAAAAGAAAAACAGAGTCAAGTGATGGTGGCTCACTCCTTTAATCCCAGCACTAGGGAGGTGGAGACAGGAAATGATATGACTGGAAAGAGAGGAATATAAGGCAGGATGCGACAGTGCACAGTTTTCAACCTGAAATTTCATAGATATGGCTTTCAGTCTGAGGACTGAATACACAATACCCCATTCGGTCTGAGGAGTTCGTAGAGGTAAAAACTAGTTGCTGGTTGGTTTGCTTCTGCTTTTCAAATCTTTCAGCTTTCACCCCCTACTGACTCTGGGATTTTATTATTAAGACCAATGAGAATTTGCACTACAACTTCTTTGTCTTTTTCTTTCTTTTTTTTTTTAAACTGGTAAGACATATTTGGCTTAACCCTAGGTCTCTGAGATATCTAGTTCTCAG
The DNA here is from genome assembly GCA_963919715.1 of Microtus obscurus. NCBI lineage: Eukaryota > Metazoa > Chordata > Mammalia > Rodentia > Cricetidae > Microtus > Microtus obscurus. The sequence continues at coordinate 111,543 of CAWTZC010000700.1, forward strand.
TCACCCAAGCAGTGCTGTGAGGTGGTTCCGTCGCATAGTGTTGCCTTTAAGTCAAACAGATGTTGGTTATTGGGGTTTTAAAGTGACTAACACAATATGTTTTATGCTAAGTGTATTTTATCAAAATATAAGTTAAATATTTAAAAAGATATTTTGAATATCCTTTGAAATGTCTGCTCAGTCATTATAAACTGTTTTAATTTGCCTTTGTCTTGAAAATTTCTTATCTCTCTAACAATTTTCTAAACATACTTTTTCATTAGTACAGAAGTTGTGATTGTCAATCAAACCTGGAAATGAAATATCCTGTCCTTTCCTGGTCTTCAGAGGTAATGTTCAGAGATGTAATACTATTCTAATGTGCTTGTTATTATAGGTGAGTTTGTATTTTTTTATCTCTAAATAACCTCGTAAGCAAGGGCCTTCCTCCAATCATCTCAGTGGACTTGAATGTCTCCACCAGATTCCACTTTCTTTATTACATGTGTGTTTGTTCTATGTAGTTACTGCTGGACTATGGTCTGCACTACCATGTAGAAGGGGCAGTAGTCAAAAACAAACAAACAAAAACTAGTACAGAGATTTGATAAAATAGGTTTTTAAGTGTAAGAAAATCTTGTGTACATCAATTACATAAACAATCCTATAGGAGAAATTAGGATTGTCTTAGAGTGGGTGCAAAAGAATGTTTAAATAAAGGTAGGTTTAAAGATTTTTGAACTTAATATGGATAATTAAGAAGTAAAATTAAGAGATAAGGAAAAGATGAAAATGAAAAAGGCAAGAAAAAGCAGGAATATAAGTCAGAGGTATGAGGTATTGTACAGAAAATGCGATAGAATATATGCATATGCTAATATAACGATATATTTATATATAATACAAGCTATAATATTATATATGCATATATGCACGGTATATTTTAGTCATTAAAACCAATTATGTCAGAAGAAAGGCAGAAAAATTAAAATGAAGGAGGAAATCTTTGAAAAATAGAAATGAAATGAAGTAGAAAATCACATATGTTATATTTCTTCTGTTATTAATGGAAGTAGAGATCTCCAAGATGCAAACTCCCATATTTTCTTTGGGGTTCACTCTGCTGAAAGAAAGAAGGGTACCATTCTCCAATAACTCATAAAAAGTTCCACTACATTATCTTCTAGCTTTGTCCCCTCTCTGCACATGAATAACCAACTCTTTAGAGATATTTTCTAATTATAAGACTAGGATACCACCCTTCCCCCAACTCCCACCTTTGTCCTTTCATATTTCATTGTCTATGTTTCTTTCCATGGTTATTAATCTCTCAGTATCTAAAGAGAGGCAATGGCAGTCATGCATTTACCTTTCCTTCTGGTTTCCCCTCTTTCAGTTATGTCCATTTTTGTGTTTCCTTGAAAAATGCACAGCTTCCTTCACCAGAGCTTATGAAGACCCACTGTTTCATTTTCAACTCACTTCTAATGTTGAAATTATCGGAACCTTTATTTTTCTAGAACATGGAAGGTGTGGGGCCTTGGTTTACAACCATATTTTCTGTTCTCAACAGATGAATAGTTCCTTCACTCCAGTCTCAAAAGAATTGAGGGACACAGTACAAGACACAGAGGATCAGGGAAGAGTTGGAGGAGGGGAAACTGAGATAAAAATACATTGCATGTGGGAGGAAAAAAAAAACCTACTGTCAAAAAGCAAAATCTGCATCACAGACTAACTATAGTTTTCTGTGTTCCCAGTTTTTTCTCCATATGCTCAGGACACATGTCTTCTTTTGTTTGTAGCTCAAGGTGGGACTGAGAGGTAGTCTTCTGGCTTTTCTTTGATTTTTTTTTTCAATTTGATTTTCATTGTAACTATGAAATTGAGTCTTATGTATTTATCTCACTTCTCTATATACTGTTTACTCTGGCCCTTTCTTATCTTTTCTTTCTGTGGTCACTGGTTTCCTGTTCTCTGTGGGACTTATGAAGACGTAGTTGAGTTGTGTTTGTCTCTATATCACAATCTGCTCAAAGCAACAGATTTTATTTTATTTTATTTCTTTTAAAAGAACTTGTAAGTGTTCATAGTATTTTCTAATTTTAGAAATTGAAGCACAAAAAAGTAAATAAATAAACCTTTAATCTTACTGAGTTACCTTACTTGTCACATTCACATGATTAGTCACGTTTGTAGCAAGGATGTAAGCATTTCTAAGCCTTGCATTTACCTACAGTGTTATTCTGACACATGAAATTGTTGTAAATATTTTCTTCTCCAAAGGACCTGGTAGTTGCAAGAGTCTTGAGGATGCATGAGATGCCTGTGTCCAGGATATATTCTCTAGAAAAGAGATATACAACTTTGGAAAATTGCTCTTTTCTTTGTTAAGTGCTGACAGGAGCAAATGATTCACTTCCTTGCTCAGACTTCTATCTGAAGCTTAAATGGAATAAAAATTTTGATTATTTACTTAAATAAATTAATCTTTGTATAAAAATCAATTGAGTTCTAGAATTAGAGCATAATGTAATGTATGATTAACATAAAATGTTATTATGTTATCTGAACTGAAATGAATAATCAATGTTTTCACTATAAAATTGGCAATAGAACAAAAACAACAATAAAAAAACAACTTTCTCCAACCAGTACCAAATTCAAACATATTTTGTCATGTTTTAACGTGTGATATTTGCCTGCAATGCTCACTTCATCTCTACCTACCTGAATCTCACTTGTGTAATCAACTATTTTTTTACACTTTTACGTCATGCTATTATATTTTAAGGAATTCACTGAGGTATGTAAACTAAGATTCTAAATAACTCTTATGTGTTGATATGAAATGGTGGCTTCATTGCTTATTACTGTTCAAACAGTTCTATACATTTGCTTCCCCATTTAGCTCTAAAGTCAGTGTTATGAAGGAGGAAATCCTTCTCTTCGACTGCATTATGCCTTAGTAGATTACATGCAGAAAATGAATACTTGAAATGCCAAGCTGATGTTTACTGACTGTTAAGAATTAAGATTGAAGTCTTAAAATCAAGTGAGTTGGAAATTTATATAGTCTAATTTATTGCAGCAATTTTTATTGATGTGCCTATAAAATAATAACTTACTGAGTGTAAAGATGTATTTTCCCTGTCTATTGCCAAAAGTTGGAAGAAATTATAGCTAGTGACATTCTAGATAAGTATCTAAAGAGACAGGTTCTACAAAAAGGGAAAAAGATCTTCACCAGCCCCACATCATACAGAGGGCTAATCTCCAAAATAAACAAAATAACTCAAGAAATTGGTCATTGAAAGAACAAGTAATTCAAGAAAAATGGGTCACAGACCTAAGCAGATAAATCTAAAATTTCTGGAAGATGCTTAAGGAAATAATCAACATCCTTAGCCAACAGATATATGCAAATCAAAACAACTCTGATATTCCATATTATATTTGTCGGAGTTGCCAAAATCAAAAACACTGATGACAACTTATGCTGGAAAGTATGTGGGGTAAAGGGAACACTCTTCCATTGCTGGTGGGATTGCAAAATGATACAGCCACTTTGGAAATCAGTATGGTGATTTCTCAGAAAACAACCTACCTTAAGACCCAGCCATACCACTTTTGGGTATATACCCAAAGGATGCTCAATCGTACAACAAGGACATGTGCTCATCTATGTTCATAACAGCATTGTTTGTCATAGCCAGAACCTAAGAACAACCAAAATGACCCTTGACCAAAGAATGGGTAAGAAAAATGTGACACATTTACACAAAGGTTTATAACACAGAGGAAAAAATAATAGCTTCTGAAATTTGCAAGCAAATGGATGCATTTAGAAAATATCATATTGAGTGAGGTAACCCAGACCCAGAAAAACAAATATAATATGTACTCACTCTTAATTTGACTTTTAGACATAAAACAAACAAAAACCATCCTATAATTTACAACCTCAGAAGACGTAGACAACACAGAAGATCCTAAGAGAGAAGTACATGGACCTAATCTACATGGAAAGTAGAAAAGGATAAGAACTCCTGGGTAAATTGGAAGGATGAGAATCATGGGAAACAGTAAAAGGGGAAGGGGGAGTAAGGTAGGGAAGTGGAGAAAAATACATTGCTGAAGAAAAACCATAAAAAGGAAGAGAGAGAGGTTCTGTGGGTTTCTATGCTGTAAATGTCCTGAAATGAATTTTTCAGCCTAGCTTTTCCACAGTTCTTTCCTTTAAATTTGGAAATACAACCTTCAAATACATGAATAATGTCGCATACTGAGAAAAAGAAAAACAACTTTCTGGAACAGATCTGCTCTTACCATTCTCTTCCCTCCTAGAACATGGAGCCCTATGATATGCTAGTCAAGAGTATCAGTGCACAAATGAGGAATAAAACCAAGATTAAAGTGATTTTTTTCACAAACATTACCTTCTATTTATAAAATTAATTGTTCATCATAGATTGTGATGCTCTGTAAAATGTCATCCATTTTGTCTTAAGGAAATGTATGTGATCTATAAAATCAGTATAGTTACTAGTTCACAAACTGTTTCATTAAAATTGGAGGAACTTTATATGTGTGTATCTGTGACACATTTTATTTATTTATTTTTTTAAACTTTAATTCAGCTGCAGGGCATTTTTTTTATTTTTTTGGTTTTTCGAGACAGGGTTTCTCTGTGGTTTTGGAGCCTGTCCTGGAACTAGCTCTTGTAGACCAGGCTGGTCTCGAACTCACAGAGATCCGCCTGCCTCTGCCTCCCAAGTGCTGGGATTAAAGGCGTGTGCCACCACCGCCTGGCTCTGTGACACATTTTAATGGTTCAATTAAGAATACCGTATACTCCAAGTGTGTCATAATAACTGGGTATTGACATTTGTACTCTCATAAAAACACGTCTTATCATCTTGTTTTGACCACACCTTTTTATATTATGATGCTGCTCATATTAGTTCTGAGTCCCCCTACATAAAATCTTCCAAAAAATATCTCTACATTTATAAAAATCTACTGTAGGAACATAATAAAAGGAAAGCCCGAACTACAATCAGTGGTAGTCTAATATTATGAATACAACATAAGTTAATTAAATGCCACAGTAATCTCTTATATACCTTGAAGGATAAATAAAGATATTTGTTATCTTCAAAGTATTTGAGAGAGGTTCTCAATTCTGTGGAAATTACTCCTGCCAATAAGTCAGTTTTTTTTTTTTTAGATTCTAAACCCACTATTGAATTAACATGGAAGTTTTAATGAAAATATCAGTCTAAAATCTATTTAGAGCACTTTCAGACACTATTTTAAATATATGGGTCAGAATTTTTTTTAAAAAGACTTGTTCTTTTTCCCTAATATTACATTATATCAGTTACAAAATATACATTATTTCCTTCATCAATATATAGCCTCAGAAAGCTATTTTATTTATGTGATATGTTCATGGAATCTATTTAAAAGAAAGTGAGGTAATCCCTAGTAAATAAACCCTAAGCGATTAGAATCCTTCATTACCTTTATGATCACATAGTTGTCCCTCAAGAGGCTCTAACTTTCAGAGGAAGACAGCAAGCTAGAATGAGACAATTCAATTGTGGTAGGAAGCAATTGACCAAGGCAGCATTTATCCATGCCATGTAGTACCTGATGAAATGTAAAATGAGTAATAAGAGGATTAAATGCTCACACATTTCTGAATCAAATGCTTCATGGGTTAAGCATTACTTTGACCTCCGTCAGTCTTTGAAAATTCTGTTGGTCAATGTTTATTATGGTAGTTGAATTTTAGTAATGTAAAAATGGTATGATTTGTCATCATATCAAATGCCACATCAACGTTAGAACATATAACACATATACCTTCTGATAAAATCTGATATTAGCATGTCTAGATTAGGGATCTAGGTGTAGATATTGATCAGGATATGGTATGTAATATTTAAAATTCAGAAACATATTAATAGATATTATGATCTCAGATTAGCAAAATGATAAGCCTAGAATAAAGATTTTGACTTTGGATGATCTTCACAAGTAATTAAAACCTCCCAGTCATGTCTTTAAAAAAAATCTATGCTGTTAAACAGAGTAACTTGACAATTTCATAGTTATTTTTGTAAGATTGTTCCAGTGCGGTTTAGTGATACCACCAATTTAGACTGTGAACTATTTTTTTTCCCAGTTTCAGCCTCAAAAGTGTCCTTAAACTTCACCTGAGGAATCTGATCCATAGCAAGATAGGCCTTGCCAATCTTCCAGTTCCCAATAGTTCAGGAGGAGTGAAACTTCTTCTACATGTTGACTTTTAATTCGAGATACTCTACTTCCCTTTAGATTCTAGTAGGTAAAATTTATGAATCATTCCACTTGCAAATCTAGTTAATTAGACTCAGCTATTTAAGAAAAATGCTCAAAACTCAGAATTTTTCAGAAGGACTGTGTCATAGGTATTAGTTTGCAGACTCTGATAACACCTTTAACAAATCAAAATGCTGTGTTTAATATGAACTAAGAGCAGAAATGTGAGTATCTCAAATATTAATTCAGGACAGTATTTTTTAATTAATTAATTTATTTATTAAAGATTTCTGCCTCCTCCCCGCCACCGCCTCCCATTTCCTTCCCCCTCCCCAAATCAAGTCCCCCTCCCTCATCAGCCCAAAGAGCAGTCAGGGTTCCCTGCCCTGTGGGAAGTCCAAAAACCGCCCACCTCCATCCAGGTCTAGTAAAGTGAGCATCCAAACAGCCTAGGCACCCACAAAGCCAGTACGTGCACTAGGATCAAAAACCCATTACCATTGTTCTTGAGGTCTCAGTGGTCCTCATTGTCCACTATGTTCAGCGAGAACGGTTTTAACCAGGCTTTTTCAGACCCAGGCCAGCTGGCCTTGGTGAGTTCCCGACAGAACATCCCCACTGTTTCACTGTGTGGGTGCACCCCTCGCGGTCCTGAGCTCCCTGCTCGTGCTCTCTCTCCTTCCGCTCCTGACTTGGACCTTGAGATTTCAGTCCGGTGCTCCAGTGTGGGTCTCTGTCTCTGTCTCCTTTCATCGCCTGATGAAGGTTAATATTCAGGAGGATGCCTATATGTTTTTCTTTGGGTTCTCCTTCTTATTTGGCTTCTCTAAGAACCCGAATTATAGGCTCAATGTCCTTTATTTATGGCTAGAAACCAAATATGAGTGAGTACATCCCATGTTAAAGGCCGTATCATACAGGGACCTTTATCTTTTGTTTTCTGGGAAAAAAAGAGATTAATAAACTGAGGTATATAGTATGTAGTATGTATATATAGTAATATATCCTATGTACAGGAGAGCTTGGTGAAGAGCATAGTCATGTACAAAATATAGAATAAATATGACTCAAGGATGCAGAAATGCAGTCCTTGTTTGTATAAGGAGGACATTTGTCTGCTATTAAACATCATACTAATCATCTAATATAGCTTTCCTGTAGTAGTGAAGAATAGTTTCAATAGTCTCCATAGGATTAAAGGAATAATGTCTTGTCTTGACTAACTGTTGTGCTTCACACAGCACTGTTCAAATATTCAGCACTAAGCTCTGACTTCTAGGTTTTATCCTTGCACTAGATCTCATAACAAGATACCTTATGTTTTTAGTTATTAAAGTCTAACCTTTTAGAGCTGAGACATCCCTCCAGCCCAACCAGCATGGCATTGAGTTTATACCTGCTCTACTGCATGGGCAGAACCTAAAACAGAAGACCAACTAATTCTGTTCTCTTTGAGACATGTCCTCTCACTGGACACGAAGCTTACTAATTCAGCTATACTGGCTGTCCAACTAGTGCCAGAAATCTTCCTGTCTCATTCCCCACATTATTGGGATTAAAAGTAAATAGTGCTCTGTATGACCTCTTATTTGAGTGCCAGGAATCTAGCATTGCATCCTCGTACTTTTGTAACAAATACTTCACCAGGAAAACATCTCCTTAGCGCCTAACAAAAGTAGTTTAAAGGAGGAATTGAAAAAGAGGGAAGGGATCAGAAAAAGGAGAACAGAGCAAAGCAAACAAAATGAGAGAGGGAAACATAGTGTTCTACAAAAGTGAAGCACATCAAATGTTACTAAAGCTATTTAACACAAAGAACATAATATAAATGCACACATTTGCAACTAATCTAAAACATTTATAAAACATATTTGTTTGAATAGAAAAGTAAATATCATAAGAATGAAATCAAGGTTGGCATAATATTTTTTAAATGTTTATTTAAAAGGGAATCACCAAAATATAAATAGAAATATGTTGGAAACAACCTAGGTGTCCCTCAATATGGATAAAGAAGGTGTGACACATATACTCTTTAGAGTTGTACTCAGCAGTAAAACACAATGACATTTTAAATTTTGCATGGAAATGGATGGAAATAAAAAACACTATCATGAGTGAGGTAAGCCAGACGCAAAAAAAAATGATTAAGGTATGTACTCACTCATAAGTGGATTCTAGTCATAAATAAAGGACATTGAGCCTATAATTCGTGATTCTAGAGAAGCTAAATAAGAAGGTGAACCCAAAGAATAATATATAGTTATCCTCCTGGATATTGGAAGTGGACAAGATTGTGTGACAGGGGTTGGGAGCATAGGGGTGGGGGTGGGGTGGGGATTAGGGGAGATTGGGAGAGAGAAGGGAGAAGAGGAGGATGGGGAGAGCTTGAAAGAATGGGATGGTTGGGATGCAGGAGGGGTGGATGAGGGAGCAGGGAAGTAGATATCTTAATTAAGGGAGCCATTTTAAGGTTGGCAAGAGACTTGAAACTGGAGGGGTTCCCAGTTGTCCAAGGAGATGTCCCCAGCTAGTTACTTGGGAAGCAGAAGAGAGGGTGCCTGAACTGGCTTTATCCCATAGCCATACTGATGAATATCTTGCATATCACCATAGAACCTTCATCTGGCGATGGATGGAGATAGAGACAGAGACACATTGAAGCACTGGACTGAGCTCCCAAGGTCCATATGAAGAGCAGAAGGAGGGAGAACATGAGCAAGGAAGTCAGGATTGCCAGGAGTGCATTCACCTACTGAGACCGCGACTGATCTAATGGGAGAGATTACCAAGGCCAGTTGGACTAGAACTGATGGAGCATGTGACTGAGAAGCCAATGATAATGGCACTGGGACTTGTTTTCTACTGCATGTACTAGCCTTTTGGGACCCTAGTCTATTTGGATGCACACCTTCCTAGACCTGGATGGAGGAGGGAGGGCCTTGGACTTCCCACAGGGCAGGGCACCCTGCCCTCTCTTAAGACTGGAGAGGGATGGAAGAAGGGGAGTGGGGGAGCTGGAGGGGAATAGAAGGAGAGAAGAAAGTGGGAATTTTTGAATGGAAAAATAAAAATATTATAAATAAATAACTGCAATAAAAAGAACAATAATTTAAATATATAACTTGACCAAACTTATATGAAAAAGTAACTTGATAATTAGAGAAACTCTTCACCCTGAGAAGTCCATCTCCCTACTGTTACAAGTGATATTTTATCTGAACATTTACCAAAGAAGTGATGCTATTTTATTGAAATTTGTTCATAGAAGAGACACTAAAATGATTCTGAACACATTTTTTTTTTTTAGTGAGCAGGACTCTACCAACTTCTCTCCACTCACCATGTTCCAAACCTTTCCCAACTTCTAATAATTATCATTTTCCAATCAAAATGACATCTTTCAAACTTTCACACATGAGAAAGAACATGCAGTACTTTTCTTTGTGAGCCTGGTATATTCAATTACCATAATGTCCCCCAGTTCATCCATTTTGCTACAAATGAGAGGATATCATTCTTTTTTATGGCTGAATAAATTTTAATGAGGACACAAAACTTTTATTTTTAATGAGAATCACTAAAAAGTCTTGATGAAATGGACTTCATTAAGATTTTGAATTTATGTTCATTCATAGACACTATACTATGAAGGAATGGAAAAAGAAGCCGGACATAATAGTGTACACTTAAATTCCCAATATTCAAGATGTTGAGGAGGAGGAGGAGGAAGAGGAGGAGGAAATCACCCTGAGATATATAAATGGTTCTTTTCTCCAAAAAGAATGATGAAATTCTGCAATATGATAAATAAAAGAAAAGATTATTAATATGTATAAGCCAAATTATATGTCAATATAAATACCAAACAGACATTTGACATTTTAATAGACCTTATAAGTCACAATACCATTTGTCATTCAAGAGTCACTTACAACTGCAACAGTGACTTGACTGCTACTGGCATAATCAAGTGAATTCTCATTGGGGTGGATTTGAGGTCCACTCCAGAGGAATATTCATGACCAGGACTGTAGACTTTATGAAAGTTCTATTGCTGGATACGTTATAGACATGAGGACTTAGCTTATTCCTTTTATTTTGGTAAATGGACTAGTAATCAAATCACCTCTTTAGATTTATTTTGATATCCATAAATTGAAGAAAAATTCATTTTGATAAATAAATACATTTCTTTTCGGAGTAAGACTAGTTAAGTAAGATAATCATGGTTAAATTAAGGCACTTTAAACAAATTAATTTTGAATGCACACCAAATGATTCACTCTAAAACTAAGGAATGTCTTAAAAGAAGAAACAAAGAGTAAAAGAAAAAAAAGAATAGGAGAAAGAGAGCTATTATATGTTGCTTTAGGTGCCTGGTGTATTTGTGGCATTCATGAAATAACAACACCTGTCGTCTGCTTATCAGCTACACAAGAACAGTCCAGTGAATATTCAGCTATAGTTTACAGAGCAATTTATAGGGTCCTACACACACAACAGGAGACAATGTCAACTGAAAAGTATAGAGGATGGGTGAAATGCCATAGCCTTCAGCAAGATAAGCAAAATCAGGTGAGTAGAATCACGCCCAAGAACATGCGGCAAGCCCTGGATAAAAACAGTGGTCCATAAAGCAAAACAAAAGCAATAAAGACATTAAAATTGGATAAGAACTTGATAATAAGAAAAGGGGTTGGGTGGTAAGTGTGGGAGGAGGATAGGACAAGGCTCAGGCATGACTGCATACTGAGTGTATCATTTACATATGTGAAACTGTCAAATAATAAAATTTAAAAATATGATAAACAATTGCAATGGTCATTTCAGGTCAGACTAATCAGTGATCCATGTTACTTTAAATTATTATTTTAAAAGTCAAACTGAAACTCCATTCAGTTTTGATACATGCCTGCTGGTAGAAATATCATTCTTGAGAGTAATCCTATGAGAAGACCTTTTCTTGGTCTTGTATATATTTAAATAGGTTCTTATTAAAGGTAAAGGCATAAAAATGCATTAGACTGTATGTTGGATCACTTAAAAATTGTGCCTAATAATAAGAAAAAAATCATTTTTTTGCTGGAAGTTTATATATGTTATTTGAATAATAATATTTTTGATTAATTTATGAAAATTTTCTAGAAGAAATCACTTTCTTTAGGGTGAGAGCTCTCTAGTGAGCAGAGAGATGAGATCTAGGATGCTGTGGCAAACGTTTCTTGCATCTAAAGCATCTTCTCACTTTTATTTCTACTGAATCATTTTGGTTTTTTATTGTTGCTGTGGTTGCTGCTGCTGTGGTTGCTGCTGCTGTAGTTGCTGTTAATTTGTGCCACTTTCCCTTCACTAGCATACATTTCTTCTGATTTAGTAATTTTAAAATGAGATTAAGAATATATTTGTAGAAAAAAAAACTGGACACATACTCAGATCCTATAGGTATCCAACTGTTTTAAAATGCAGATGGGTATTGATAGCATTTTTTTCTGTATCAAGCCAACACATTTCCATATCTTACATGTAAAGAAAATCTGAATGCAGTTGGGAAGTCAATATTTCATTGTTTTGTTTCTTTTGTACCAGCCTTTAAAATGAATGACTTAGTCTGTTAAACTGATTAACAATGGTCTTAACACATTTTGGCTCAAAGTATGTGTGTATGAATGATTTGCACGATTGAAGCATTGGTGAACAAATTGACTCTTTGGAATTATTCTTTAAATTACCTAACCAAAACACTGTAGCATTTATAATGCTGAGGAACATATGCTGAAAACATATCTCTTAATCAATTACCACTTTTTTTCCTTCTTAACTAAAAGTTTTACTTCCTTGCAATCTCATTTCTTATAAAAACAAAACCTGTTCTTTTTCATTAATCTTACAAAAATCATTTTGAATAAATGATACATTCTGGAAAAGAGTGAAAAAATTAGTTCTTTTCTGAGTTCTTTAATGATCACCTCAATTTCATGATGGGCAAGGAAGTATGTACTCATCTGAACTTCATATATGTTCACCATCACCCCCAGAATTATTCTGATCAGGTGCTTTGTATTATGAGATGGCTTATGACTGGAACAGGTTAGATAAACTTCTAAAGAAATATGAAGCAGAGTGAATGACAGATTTAGCTTGGAGAAATGTCTGTCTTTTCTTACAGTCTTTCTGTATTGAAGGAAAGGACCTTCTCATGCTTTCTATTGCCACATTATTTACAGATTAATAAACAAAAAAACAAAAACTTATAGACTAAAATTTCCAATTATTATATGAAAATATTTTTAAATAGATACTGGTAGGAAATACCGAACAAAATAGAGCTTCCAAACTTTAGTGGGTTTCTACCTTATATTTAATTACAATATTTTTCAAAGTATACTGTTTATGGTAATTACCCTGTGATTATCATAAGAAATCAGCTGTTTCATGCTCAAAATTGGGAATGAGTAGAAAAACACATTATTTTGCACATTGTACATAGAAATTCAATAATTTTACAGGGCTTTCCGAGATCATTTTTTTCTCTATTTGAGTACAAGTTACTTGCGTGAGAGTTTAACTGTTGTGTGACATGCAGGATGTTTTGGTATGAATATGTTAAGTGATTTTTGCTTTAGAAAATCATAGTTATATCCACTAGTAACTGAAATGGTCAATTTCTCATTGCTGTCGTTACTAATAAAAATGGTAATCAGCATAGTTTGAAAAGTTCATATAACTTATTTGCTTAAGATAGTTATAATAAGCCTTACTATACAGCGTTTTTTGTTATTCTTTTGTTTTGTTTTGGCATTGAGATAGCAAGACTGACACATTGATTAGTCTTTATAATTATGTTTTCAAATCAATAACAAAATGTTAAACATACTGATAGATTCATCTTGTACACATGAGTCATTAGAATTTAATGATGTATTTCATCTTGTACACGAGTCATTAGAATTTAATGTATGTATGTTTACTACTGTGTCTATAACATTACAACACACAACATGTTGAATAATGTTCTTCAGATACCATGTGTGTCTGGTTAGGAGGCATAATGAATGTATATGATTATCTTTGTTTTCTGTTACATAATGAAACAATACAGTTGTGAACATTTGTGAGCTAGACTCTGAGATCTACACATGGTGGGAATTATCACTAAATGCAAATTTCAGGCCCTTGAAACTCAAGTTAGATTTACAAGTACTATAATCTCTCTCCTTGAATGTATTCTGACTGTGACCTACATTCATCCTTTTTCATTACTACCTCAAAATACCTAAAATTGAATCTATTCATTAAGATAGACATTTATTTCTTTTGAGATATTCAAGGACATGATACCAAAATAACTTTACCTCTGTTCAAGGCCTCATAGCAGATAGAATCATAATAGTGGTCCTACATGCAAAAGGAAGATGACCTCATCAGACAGAAGAAGAGGGACAACTCTCTATCTCATAATAGCTCACTCTCATGAACACTAATAGTCTGTGAAGAACTTGACTCCCTCTCAAGGATTGTGACCTCAATTTGAGAGTGATCTTGCAGTCTCTACTTAGAGATCTCACAGATTACAACTTTACTGAGGGTCTGAACTTCCAATGCAAGATTACTAGGAAACAAGCCATATATAAACCAGTGTGTGTGTGTATGTGTGTGTCTTGAGTGAAGGAAGGTTTGCATGCACACACATGCAAAATACTATATAGTGTTTCACAGAAGTAGTGAATTATAGAGGGAAATATAATTTCTGAATCTGCATCTAGGATATACAATGTATCCTAGATGCAGATTCAGAAATATGTAGAAAAGGGATTTCGGCCATAAAGCATAGTCAAACTAAAGGGACTTGTAGGTGATAGAAAATTAGGTCCTATTATTAGATCATATGCATGTCTTTGAAAGGAGTATGAATTATTATAAAAAGGTAGAGAGATAGACAGACAGGCAGACAGATAAATAGAGATATACACATGGATAGATATAGAGTATGTTGTTGTTTTCACTCATACAGTTTCTTGAATGATCATTTTCCTCTGTATCCTGTAACCAATTTGGAGGCTCATACCTAGGAAAGATTAATACTCTCTATCTCAGCAGTCATTACTTGTGGTTCTTTGTCTATGGTGGGTACTAGTAAAACTTTTCCTTCTTTTATATTACAATGTTTCATAATCCTATCATTGTTCATGTCTTATTTTTTGTAGCTTTTTCTAAGAAAGACAATCTCACAGCAGACTGTTTGGTATTCTTGGTCTTTAACATAGTTCTTCCCCTCTTTCATAATATTCTTGGCACTGTAGATGTTGGGGTGATGCTGCTGGTGTATATATCCACTGGATCTAGGTTCCTCACAATCTACTGGGCCTTGCATTGTAAGTAGTTAGTTTTCTGTGATTAACTCCATTGCATTAATAGTTTTCAGTCTTGTCTATGTGATTGGAGCACCCATAGATTCAATACCTAAAGAGTCCTGAAACAAATCCCCTGTGATGGCACCTATTTCAGAGAACAATCACAAATGATGGCAGAAGGATTGTTCATATTCACGTTTTATCAATATCTGACAATTCAACAAATGGTATTGAGGAACCCAGTGACTATTTACTCTTTTGTATTAAAAAAGCTGGAAAAAAATGAAAGTTAAATTTCAAAGGGGATCTTTTGCTTTGAACTTAAAGCAATATATAAGTCTCATACACTTCATTTTACTTCTTATCAGTAAAGTAAACACTAAATTTTCACTTTATTTTACAACTTCTTTGAAATCCTAATCATGTATATAAATATATTTATTCTACTTCTTTAAACATTTATAGGATCAGTAGTTACAATTATATACATAGAGATTCCACAAAAATATGTACTATAATTATAACTTATATCTGATATCAACATATAAGTAATATTTATTTAAATAAAATTAGATTACTCATCTGGGCTTCTCTTCTCATTGTGCAATTAATTAAATCAAAAGAAATGAAGACATCAAAATACAACTGTAATGAATTATTTGGTTAATTCAGACACCTAAATACATGTTGCAATTACAGAAGAGATTATTTCAGAAGAGATGACATGCACTAAAAAATCCAATTATTGTTAGAAAATGTTATAGGTATTGTCATTTAATAACATAGTCATCTTAAAAGCTAAAAACTTATTAATCAAAATTCATAATACATTGAAAACATAAAAGACAAATAACATATTCAGCACTTAATAAACAAATATATTGTATTTATCCTATAGCTATTTTGTAGAGGTATATTCAATTGCTACTCATCAGCATAAGGAGGCTCATAGAAATTTTAGTAAATTATAGCATAATAAAACATTAAATGTGAATTTTCTGTAAAAAACAGTAAAATCGGCTCTCCCAAAAATTTCAGGAACTAAATAAGGAATGCTGAAAACAAAATAAATTTTCCTTTGCATATAAGAGCACACTAGTGGTTATCCAATATCAGATGGTCAAACTTGAATACATACATTCAAGTAAATTTATACTGACTGAGCAGGTGTTAGTTATGTACTTTGAATATATATGTATATGGATTAACATATTTGTATGTTACAACATTTGATGAAAAAAGTTAATATTAATTTGAAAGAGAACAAGGAGGCATATAGGGGATGTTTGGAGGGTAGAAAGGGAAGGGGAAATGGTATAACTATATTGAAACTATCAAAATATAACAGAAATTATTTTTAAAAATTAATTGCTAAAGCTCTTGGCTCAGTTCAAAAGTTTGGCATCATACAGCTGGCCACACAGAGGCGTGCATACAGTAGTTACTTGACATTATTAAACCACTAATACTAAGCATGAATTTTATAGATGTATGTTTTTTAGTTATATATCTATATTAGAAACAAAAACTTATACTCTAATAAACTATAATTTTTACCAAAATTGTTTACAGTCTCTTTCCTTAAACTAATTATTTTCTACCCTTTGTGACAAACTATTTGGAAAAAACTCCTCAAACAATCAATAGTGAAGAATTCTAACAGCTTGTCTCTTTGTTATACACTTGCAGTTCCATAAGAGACAAAGTTCATTTAAACACTGACAGTTGTTTGAAAATAGCTCATAGTCCATTGAAAGCAACTAAGATTGAATGCCAGTTTCTCTCTAACCAATAATCAGAGAGACATAGTTTTATTTTTACTTAATTGCCTTTTATTGCTTAAATGTTACAGGGTATTTTAGCATGTGTAACATGTCCACCTATTAGAAATAATCACTCAGAGGAAGACAGAGATGGAGCACATGATTTTGAGGTGTATTAGTTGTGACCAAACGATCCTTGCCAAACAATCAAAATATTTTATCCAATTCTTGTTAAGATATTGTTTCCTTGGAAGAATAATATGCTGTTAAAATTTAGAATTGATGCTTGTTTCTGTAGTTATGATGAGCTGCCCTTGAAGGCTGTAGAATATGGGCTTTAAACTGCTGCTGTTTCCACTGAGTTTTAACATGTTTTATTGATAGAGGCTTATTAAAGAAATCTAGTAACTATGGAGCATAAAGTGCATGACTTTCACCTGTAGTCTTTAAACAATATGAGGGTTCTTAGATAATGTTTAGACTATTTCCAAAGTATTCCTAACTAATTTCTAATAATCCTCTCTCCCTGTCTGGCCAAATTACAGATAAATATTTCACTATGTCAACGTTCACTTATTTCATGAATATATTAGAAAAAGTGATGTCGATCAACTTATTTGGGGACCACACATTGGATTCTGAATGTATTCCATGACTGTTTACCTCTGTTCTGCTGATTATTTGTTTTTGTTTGTTTTTGAGGAAGTAGGGCTTCCCTTACCTCTGATTATATGTCTTGGGTAGCTATTTTACGTCACAAAATTGAAAATCTTTTGCGGGCTCTATCTCAGGTCCACTTTTCCAGGAAGAGAAAACAACGCTACTCCTCTTCATTCTCTCTGACAAAACATGATACAGTTATGGAGATGGAATAGCTTCTGTGAAACTGGAAGGCAACTGCATAAGAAAAACAGTCACAGAACACTGGCCCATGATTTAATCAACAGCACATCTGAATTTATTTGATTATCCGATTCAATTGCTACTTTGTAACTACCTAATTTTTTTCCTAAGCGACAGTGGGAGGCATCTGTTACCTGCAGTGCTGTAATATTAGTGGCATCAACAAATTTCCTAAGTTACCTTTGGTTATGGTTGATGTGGGAGTGTCATATATCAATCTGTTGATTTCATTGGTTAAAATAAAGAAACTGCCTGAGCTCATTGATAGGCCAACCCTTATGTGGGTGGAGTAAACAGAACAGGATTCTGGGAAAGAGAAGCTGAGAAGGAGTCGCCATGATGTTCACACTCCAGAGAGACACAGGCTAGAATCTCCCCAGTAAGCACACCTTGGGGTGCTATACAGATTATCAGAAATGGCCTAGTCCAAGTGCAAGAGCTAGCCAATAAGAGGCTGGAACTAATGGGTCAGGCAGTGATTAAATGAATACAGTTTGTGTGTTGTTATTTCGGGGCTTAAGCTAAGCCATGCGGATAGCTGGGTACAGGGACACAGCAGCGCCGCTCCGTATTACTACATATGGTTATCATCTCGAACTCAGGCATCAAAGGTGCAATGTACACTCAGGCTTCCTGGCTCAGAGGACAAGTGGGATTGGGTGGCTGACTTGTACGTGTTCAGGAACAGGCTGTAGCTGCTGCTCTCAGTGTATGATAAACTTGTTCCATCTAGCAGCAAGGCTTGATTTTATGTAGGGAGAAATTTGTACCTAGGGGCTTGAACTTTTGATGAAGGCAAATAACAGGACATGAGAAAGCTGCCGAAAGCTAAAGGCCTTCTCTACTTCCTTCTAAGAGATTATTCTAAATTTAGTAGTTCAGTATTTCCCGGGATGTTCACTGAGACTGAATGAATCACCTGCTTAATGCCAGGAGCTTTATCTGCCTGAGAAAATAACCTGAAGACATCTTCAATGTTCTTCATATCATCCTCTGCATTTCCACTTCACCACATCTGGATTCCCGGGACTCCACACTATAATTACGGGAAATAGCACTTTTTCCTAGTTTTCAAGTACGATTTTTTTTTTAAATTATGGCTTAAAACAATCCTTTCTTATTTTACATACCAATCTTTTCTCTCTCCCTCCCTTCCTCCTGCTCCCCACACCTTCTTCCTACCCCACTCCCATCCACTTCTCAGAGAGGGTAAGACTTCCCAAGGGGAGTCAACAGATTGGCACATCACTTTGAGGCAAGGCCAAGGCCCTCCCCCTATATCTAGGCTGAACAAGTATCCCTCCAAAGAGAATGGGCTCAAACAAGCCATTTCAAGTACTAGGTATGAATCCTGGCCCCACTGCCAGTAACCCCACAGTCTACTCCAGTTGTACAACTGTCACGCACGTTAAAAGGACCTAGTTTGGGCGTACCTGTGCAGGTTCCCTTGCTGTTAGACTGGAGTCAGTGAACTCCCACTAGATCAGTTCAGCTGTTTCTGTGGGTGTCATCATCATGGTCTTGACCCCCTTCAATCAAATTATCATTCCTTCCTCTCTTCGACTGGACTCTAGGAGCTCAGCTCGGTGTTAGGTGTGGATTTCTGCAACTGCTACCATCAGTTGCTGGATGAAGTTTCTATGATGACAATTAAGGTAGTCATCAATCTGATTACAGAGGAAAGCCAATTCAGGCACGCTCTCTACTATTGCTTAAAGTCTTAGCTGGGGTCATTATTGTGAATTCCTGGGAATTTCCCTAGTGCCACGTTTCTTGCGAGCCCCATAGTAGCTTCTTAAATCAAGGTGTCTATTTCCTTGCTCTCTCTGTCCTTCTCCCATCTTGACCATTGCATTCCACCATGCTCCCTTTCCCTTCTCTCCTTCTCTTCCCCTCCCTTTCCGACCTCCCTTCTCCACCCTGGTCTATGCTCCTAATTTTATCAGGAGTTGTTGCCTATTTCCTCTTCCCCGGAGAATCCATGTATATGTGTCTTAGTGTTCTCCTTGTTACCTAACTTCCCTGGGGTCGTGGACAATAAGCTAGTTTGCTTTACATCTAAGATCCACGTATGAGTGGGTACATACCATGTTCGTCTCTAGTAACAGATAAATTTTATGGGTTGCCTTCATTTATAATCAGATTTGTGACCTTCCTAAAGCCGTGAACCTATCAGTATGTGCCTTTTCTCATCTCTAACCTAACGAACATAATTATAATTACTTAAAATTTCAGTTTAAATTCTTGCTGAGAATAAATGCACAGATAGCAGCCATTTTAGATACTTTCATCTGTTTTGATATTCTTGGGATATTTTATTAAAAATTTTAAGTTAATTAGTAAGATATTCTTACAGAATATGGTATTTATGTAAATGCATTATGTGCTCTTATATAATATATGCATGCATAAAAATCTCAAAATCAAGAATAAAAATCAAAAACATTTATTTAAATAGATTTACAACTGAATTAAAGGGAAGTTTTTGTCTGTCATTGTTAAGCACAAAATGAAGCAATAATAAATCAAGATGGTACATAGCCAGTTTCACAGTAATATGTCTGTGCTCCAGTCTGAGCAGCAATAATCAGGGTATAGTCTAAAATAGAAAAATGAATATCCCTTAAACAGGTATTAAGCAGCAGAGGAATAATTCAAAGAAGGTTAAACCTTGTCACTTCTTGTAGGAGTCTCTGAATAGAAATATTTTCACAGAGCACAGTTAATTTAATTTGAATTTAAAATCTTGACTTCTCATTGACCCCCTTATTCTAAAACAGATGAACTAAAGTCTTAATGGATTTCTTTAAAGTTAATTAGAATCTGGTTTAAACCGGACACCTAATCCCAGAAGAAAAACTTCAGCAGGTGTTACAGCCAAATCTTTATTAAAATACACTATACCATGGTAGAAATACATCCAATACAAAAAATGCATATGGCAGGGCATGTTTTTCTTTTTTTTTTTTTTTTTTTTTTTTTTTTGGTTTTCGAGACAGGGTTTCTCTGTGGTTTTGGAGCCTGTTCTGGAAATAGCTCTTGTAGACCAGGCTGGTCTCTTACTCACAGAGATCCGCCTGCCTCTGCCTCCCGAGTGCGGGGATTAAAGGCATGCGCCACCACCGCCCAGCCAGGACATGGTTTTTGCTCTCACTTCATTTTTTCAGGCTAGAAGACACAGTGCCTAAAAGCAAAAGCAAAATGTTATCATTTATATTCAATTTATTTTACATATACATGTATGCAGTATATGGATATAGACATGCTAACAAATATATGTATATACACATGCATATATGTGTATGGATTTTACTCCACCAAGAACAGTATTTATTTTTTATAATGTAGTAATCACAGTGAGTCTTAAAATTAAAAACTCTCTAAAATGTAATTGACAAATAAATTTCCCTAATCTCACAAATTGTTGACTGTTTTGCTGTAAATCGAGTCTTTAATATCTGAGGCTTCCCTGCTAGATCTGCAATACACTTTTGACTCAAAACTTGGGGACATTGAATCCTGGGTTCATAACTGTGTCTGTTTAGAATGCTAGAGTAGAGGATGGAAGTAGAAGTTATTGCTGAAATCCCACACTTCTGTCTAGTTAATTTTAATAGGTTTAATTTTCAGTTGATATTTTCATTTGCCTTATTGAGTTTACTTCATTACTTTTAGTAATAAAGTCTTTTCTGAAATTTTAAATGACATATTTTTTAAGAAAATTCATCAGTTTTTTGGGCAGTGTTTCATCAAACTTTCCACAATTACTATGAGTACTTTATTAACAAATAGAATTTTCAAATTTTATTACCTATGGAAAGATAAGAGGTTTCTGAGTCTCTACCAGATAATTTGACATTGAAAACAAAACAAAACAAAAAAAAAAACAAAAAAACTGTCCTAACTTTCCATCACTTCTGGGAAGGGATTAAAGACAGGTAAGCAAAACATGTATTTATGTCTCCTCCCTGGGGATGGTCTGAAGTGCAGAGATGGTCCTGTTTTTAGCATCTCTTCATCTCAGAAGGGCTGCATCATTGATCTGCTGTGTCTATCATTGTCGGCCTTTGATCTGTCATTTTTCAAGGGTGTACTGCTGCTTTGTACAGTAGGGTACAGAATACTAGTTCGTTTCAGAAGCAAGTCCAACCAAAGAAACAGAGAGAAAAATAACTTGAATGTAAATATAAAAGTTAGGCAGAATGTCTCATCTCAAAATAGGCGGTTGATGACAGTAAGATGGGGAAGAGCAGACATTCTTTAGAGGAAAAAGAAGAAAATATTCTTTCTTTTGAATTTAGTTAAAAAAAAAACTCATCCACTGCTGATCTTATAGTAAAGTAGACAAACATTCTGAGGAGAAAGACCTGCGTCTTATTGAGCTAACTTTTTTGATGATTGAATAAGTGTATACATCAATTTTCATCATTTATTTTTATGCTATAATTCCTTTCATCAGTTTCCTCAAACAATAACCAGGATTTATTGCTTGATATAACTTAAACCCCAGAACTATTATGTTTCTATTTTTACAATAGGAATTCACTTTTGCAATAAAAAACCTTAGTTCTTTTTCACATATTGCTGTGACTTTGTATAATGTCAACATCATCCTAAGCTGGGGTTTACTCTTTACTCATAATGGTTATTCACTCATCAATTATAGTTATTGTTCTATCTTTCAAAAGTTAAAAGAGAACTATCCAGAGGGGAGGAGGGAATGGGAA
The DNA here is from genome assembly GCA_963919715.1 of Microtus obscurus. NCBI lineage: Eukaryota > Metazoa > Chordata > Mammalia > Rodentia > Cricetidae > Microtus > Microtus obscurus. Next base: position 133,578 of record CAWTZC010000700.1, read on the forward strand.
GAGAAGAGAGATAGAAGAAGTATGATAATTGGGGGAGGAAGTAGGAAATAGAAATGGAAAGGGGCAGAAAATGGAAGGAAAGGGCAGAGGCAGAAGCAGAAGGGATAAAGGAATCCCTTCTATTTCATTGCTGTCTGCCTTTTCTGTATCTCTGTATTTCTATTTAGCTTATCACTAATTAAAGACTTGGAAATTTAAAAAGCTGGGAACACAAAGTTTTTCAATATGTTCATATAAACTAACTAAAATTTTAGGAGATAGAGTTCTTCCAAATAACTAGAAATTCTTTCTTAAACTCGATGCACAAAAATAGTACATTATTGTCACACATTTTAATACTTACAAATAAAAGGCTGGGGATAGTGATGCCTTGGTATATCAGGAGATAAAATGAGCAAAATTTGAGGAAATGTTCACACTTTGATTGGATTAATGTTTAATTAGTGGCAATGCTCAACAGCGTCATTTGTACTCTGTTGGTCATTCTGCACTGAATTAAGCTGTATTAATTTATTGATTTATTTATTACATGTGAAGGTTTTTTCCGATTATTAATTTTTCCTATAAATTAAGTCAATCATATTTATTTCTTTCATCCAAAGCGGATAAATACACCTACCATCTCAAATAACAATATTTAGGTATTTAATAGATTTTTAGTTATTCGTGCATAGAGGCTTAAATCTCATATTGTTTAGTAAGTTTAGATTATTAAGCTCAATTAACTGGATCTAGATATAGATAACATTTGAGTAATATCATTTTTACTTAATAAAAGTATTTTAAGTGAAAATGAACATACAATTGACCTTTGCAACAGATCAGTCACAAACTTAATGTGTCATCCATATCCATCAACATACCAACTGTGTTCATAGTGGTATAGCTGGCCTTGGCTCAGAGGTATTTGTCTCTCTGTTGGGACTCTGTGTTGACAGCATCCTCCTGTTGCTTGTCCATTTGCTATCCTTGGCAAATGTCCAGGTTCATGAGAAATGGTGTTAATATTTTTCTCACAGTGTGATCTGGGGACAGATAAACATGCACACAGAATGGCTGAATGGGAGAATCAATTTATATACTTAAGCTTTATTACTATATGCATTAGAAAGGATATTTGTATCGTATTTGGCATTATCATTAATTTTTATTTCTGTTTTTCTCTTTACATACGAAAGTCTGGAAACAGGGATCTACTGAATTTCAGAGTGTTTGAAGAAATGCTAGGCAATACAGACCTAGAAATATTAAGTCAGAAGTTAAGGGCCTATAATTTCCAGTAAGGGTAGCTTACACATGTAGACTATCACTTCTAAAGAAGATTTAATGTTGGCAAGCTCAGTTACTCATTCTCTGTAATAAGACTGCATGGAGGTCTGGATAAATAAAATGAAAACATCTGTAAACACTTGAATTGTTCTACATAGCTGATTCAGAAGCATGTGCCTGACTATATAAGACTACTTCCAATTTATGAAATACTGAGATTTACTGTTTATTACTTTGTTTATTGATAATTGAATGCTTTATTTGTTTTTGCTTTAACTCTGAAGCAAATAATTACAAATTTGCCCATCAGTTTAAGCATGGTATTTAAAGGGCTGATAAAAGGCACATTATTACTTTCTAAAATATTCAAAATTCAAATACAATGTGATAGTATCAGTTGATGCCACCATAAAGAATGTAGAAAATACCAGTCACAATATCTGCCAACATTATTGGTTATTTGGGTTTAGACCTACAATGTATTTCTTTTTACTTTTAATTTCCATGACTTAGATACCCATGAGTAGATGATACTTTAAAATGCGTTTGCATTTATGATTTTGCAAATCATTTTTTATATTTCTATACTGAATTTAATAGAACTTTTCATGATTTTGCTGAAATGTATGTATTCCATATATTTTCAGGGATCAACATGACAATTACTTAACACAAATATTTTTCTTGTCTATAATATTTCATTTATAAATTTTATTGGTAATTTTTTACTTCTTTAGTAGTATAAATATGCATGAGTAGAGGTTTATACAGTAAAATATATAGATTTTATGACTTTCATTTCATGACTTCAGACAAATATATAAGCTATATATTAATTAATAGATTAAGATCATGATATCAGGACTTTCTAACAATATTCCATGGAGGCATATACCATTCCCCACACCCAAGCATCAGAGCCCAGGAGACCTGAGATCACCCTTCCTACACCGTAACCACCCCCCACAGCATCTGTGACTATCTTGGACTCGCCCCCACCTGGAAAGAACCTTGGCCATGCTCCCACCTGGAGAGGTGAATATCTAGCTTGCCTTCTGGAGGGTCTTACTTTATAGACCATAGTCCCAGATGTTCATCTGTACCCCATCCCCACACACTGGAGCCCACGAGATCTGGAAACAGCCTCCCAACACCTCCACCCACACCTACAGCATGTTTGACCACCAGAGTCTTGGCCCCACCATCACATAGAGAAGTAAATATCTGGCTCCCCATCTTGAGGGTCCTATACACTCTATGTTCTAGTCCCTGGAGGCAAATCCCAAACCACATCCACACCCACCAGAGCCCCCAAAGACCTGGGAGCACCCTCCCCATACAATCAACATACCCGGTGACATCTGCCACCACCAGGGCCTTGGACCTGATTCCAAGTTATCTGAGTAGCCAGCTAGAGGGCCCTACTCTCTAGGCCATATTCCCGGAGGCTCATGTAATGCCCTATCTGGAACCACCAGAGCTCAGGGAAACGGAGAGCAATCTCTGTACACACCAACCACTCCCCACAGCATCTGAGACCAATGGAGCCTAATCCCAACCTACTGCATCTGGAGAAGCTTCAGAGAGAGTAACAGTTCACTTTAGACACTAGACTGAAGCTACAATGGTCCATTTACAGAATTAACAGATTCAAAACTTTCTTTTCTATTCAACTTCTTAAATTCAGTGAATTTTTAAGAAAAAAAATTAAAATCATTAACTAAATATTCTAGAGGAAGAAGGTTTTCTAAAAGAACAGTAAAAGTAGTCAGATGGTCCTGGCTCATGCCTTTGATGAAAGCTTTCAGGAGGCAGAGGCAGGTGGATTTTTCCGAGTTTGAGGTAAGGCTGGTATACAGAATGAGTTCCAGGACAGCCAGGACTGTTTCACAAGGAACTCTGTCTCTAAAATAATAATTATTATTATTATTGTTATAAAAGATGAAAATGCACCAAGTACTCAAATAATAGTAATAAATGAGCAAACACACAAATCAATATTAGAATAAGAAAGAATAGAGCAAAAGTAAATTTATAACAAAAGAATATAATCAAAATTCTTTGTTATGCATGCTATTTTATGCATGTTTATTACTAATTAAATATTAAAATACTTGAAAATATTCATGTGTTACTATTTCCAAGATATGTCATGATATATACAGTTTGAGATTATTAGAAAATATAATATAAAAATACTAATAAAAGAATGGTAATAATTAAAGCTGGAAGCTACATTAGATGTAGTTATTTCATTAATCAAATCACAAGTAAAATATTATTATAAAACCTAAAACTCAATCAATAATATAAAACTATTAAATATAAAAATATGCATAAATTAAAATTAAAAGCAAGTATAAGAGCATGATAAAATTTTAATAATATCAACACATGTCAATATCATACACTACTAAGAGAGATTATATATATATATATATATGTATACACAAAAATGATTAATGCAAAAATCATATATTTTCACAATGCTTAAGATTTACCTAAATAAACCTGACAAAGAAATCACATCAAAGGCAAGGGATAAGCACAGATATAATGGTAAAATGAGGAAAGTTAAAAGTTGAGTTGTTCGTTTAAGACAAGGTGTAATTAATGAAGAAAGCATTCAAGGAGACAGAAAACATCATTTTATATTGATAGAAAATAGTATGTACAGTGAAAATATCACAGTCGTAAAATTTTATGAGCCATATAATGGAGCATTAAAGTATATTAAGCAGAAAGTGTTAGAAATTTAGGGATACAAACAAAGCATACTTGATTTTAACATACCATTATCTTCTCGTGAAGTGTAAAATTCTAAAATGCAGCCAACCGTGTTTGGTACTGTAGTTCGAGCTCAGATAAAAGTTAGATAAAAACTCAGGAACCTATATGCAAATTTTATTTTCCTTCTCTTTTTTATCGTATTCATGGAGAAGTATTAGTGAAAGATATATATTGAGATAACTCTTGTAGTGATATTTCACTTGTATTTTAATAAATAAATATTTTCTGAAGATCACAGTGTTTAATATTTCCACTGGCCAGCCTTACAGACCAGCCAGTGTTGACATGAACCTTTTATCCCAGTAGCTACACTAGTTTGCCAAAGAAACCAGGCAATAATGGTGCTTGCTTTGAATCCCAGTCATAAAGAGGAATATGAAATAGGGGAAGACAGATCTCAGGTACAGTCTCATTCTCAGATTCCTAAAGGCAGGATCACCACTTCAGGCTGAGATAGAGGTAAAAGCCAGTGGTTAGCAATTCAGAGAGTTGCCTAAACACATTTTATTTGCTAAACTAGTAGTTTTAAATATCATAGGTAATACCTCTAATTATTTTGATTATTTTCTAAGTTTATAGTAACTAAACAATGCTAGATTCCACAATATTTAAGCCCTATAAATCTAATTCTAAGCATCATTAAAGACATTATATAGAAATTATAAATGGCTCTGTATTTTAAAATATATGATCTTATTTAGTTCATTTGTACTTGTAACAATTCTATATAAGTGTTACTTTGTATTAAAAAACATTTGTATTATAAGTTACTTTTTTCTTTTCAACTTTTTAACATATTATTTTAATGATCATTTTGGATTTCAAATAATGTATTCCAATGACTTTTATTTCCCAAACTTCCAGGATCTACCCCACTATGCCTGTGTCCTCCCTGAAAATAATAAATAAATAAATAAATAAACACAAAGAAACATCTAAATAAACTACAACTTTTTATTGAAAACTTTCATATTTTAATCTTCTCCTTTCTTCACTGTACTTGTTCTAAAAGCTATTGCATAAGGTCCAACTTCTGACAGTGCAAACACCAATCAACAGATCACAAAAAACATAAGGAAATATGTTTCCTCTGTGAACAAACAGCAAGCAAGAAAAAATTCTCCTCAAAAAATGGCATACTTTGGAATTTGCAGTTTTAGAAATGACTAAAGTATATTCAAATCAATTAATGCACTTGAAACATAATTCTTTCAAAGATTTAATTAGAACAGCTGGAAAATCTGAGGGAATTGTCTAGCTCTTGCTTTATTAAATATTGTCAGGAAGGTAAGCATCAGCAACATTACTGGCTGTGCTCTTCGGTGTTTTTATTAGCTAGCTTTGTATTTTCAGTAATGATTCAAGAATTGTCTTCAAAATAGTAACCTCTATATAAAGTCCATTACATAAACCAAAATAAGCAGTGGACCTTTCTCTTCCAATTACTTTTACATATGGAAGACATAGTTCTTCACACAACAACATCAAAATTATTAGAAAAAAAAAAGGCCCCACCCAGAAATGAAGAGCAACAACCTCTTAATGTGAGCTGAAAGAGGAAGAAACATGCTTCTCCAGTAATTAGCTTTCTTATATGATCTTCAGTCCAAAGTAGCCATCCTGAAACACATATCTGCATGATCTCAACAGGAGATGTGTGTATGAAGGGGTTGGTATAGTTTTGGGTGTGGCTATGTATTTTATTCATGTAACAAATACTGAAGAAGAATGGGGGCCAGTGTGTTGTGTTTAAGTTTTTGCTATTTTCTCAAAAACAGTAAAATAAATATTTAAAAATAAGAGAGTATAACTGAAAGAATTCCCTAACTTCTTTATTAAATTTTAAGAATAATATTACTAGTTTTAAAGGGGGTAAAACTAGCTCAGGGCCTGTTTGGGAAGACGACTCACTATGTGAATGTGCTTATGTGGAGATGGAGGTTCTGAGTTTGATTCCAACACCTACTTCTTTCAAGTCCATAGTGTTCATGCCACAGCAGGCACAAGAGAAAAGGAAAATTCGAATTCTTCCATTTCATATTGTGGAGTTATTGCTAAAACCACTTCCACATATAAGGTTCAGGGCATATTGTACAGAAGGGACAGGAAAAGGGAGAAAGAAGACAACAGAGTTTTTTGTGAGCTTTCTTCTAATAATTTCAGAAGCTAAACCCATAAAGTTTTGCAATCATATTGTCTAGGATGATCTGTACAATGACAACAATAATACACACACTTAAGTGGAGGGGAGGAAAAACCAAGAGGCAATGACACAAAAGAAAGATCTATTCAGTTCAGTACCCCATTTTTAATTGAATTATTTAGAATTTTAATGTCTGGTTTCTTGAGTTCTTTATATATTTTGGAGATCAGACCTTTGATGTGGGGATGGTGAAAACAGGCCTTGGATTTAGAAGAGTAATGGGAGGAGTATGTAGATGGTATTGTGAGAGGAAAGAAAAGGGAAAAATTAAAAACTTTAAATAAAATCTCACAAATACTTGAATTACCAGGTCTGGCTATTAATCACACCTGTTGTCTAAACTGTTGGTTACAACATTGAAAGAGTAGAACTCCCTGATCTAAATCGGGGTAGAATGGGAGACTTGACCTTTGTTTGGAGTAGAAATAGATCTGTCTTAATACCTAACATACAAGGTTTGGATATTAGCAATGCCTGTTATTTGAACTGTTGACTATAACCTTGAAAGAACTGAAGTAAATTCCAACTCTTTGACCTTTAGTCAAGGTACAATGGACCAATATCTATGGTCCCCATCATCTATCCAGGTCTATAGATGTGCAGAGCACATTTTAAAGAATGTAAGTCCGTAACTATGTAATGCTGACACTGAATCTGTCAAACCAGAGTTGCCTCATCTTCTTACAGAAGCAACGTTTCCTTGCAGAACAGAGCATCATGATTCAAGCAAGTGTTTTTTACACTAAAATTTAACTGACTATAAATATTATGCTCAAAATATGTAATCAATTATATAGGTTACTAGTAACTTAATAAGCGAAATAAACACTGCTCTGCCTTTGCTTAAAACATTAGGGAAAAGCAGGACCTTGTCCCAGGGCGGACACAGAGCTTTCTATTCTGAGAAGTCTTTTAAAGGAAGAGAAATGCAAAGTGCAATGCTGTCAGCCTCAACCCTAGAGTGGGACAAACAGCATCTGCCAATTGTGCTTTCTTACATAATCAAGCATTGGAATTTTCCTCAGAGGACTCTCTGCTGCAGTTGCCATGGATACAGCTGAAACGTAAAAGCCCATTTACCACATTTCAGGGAATTCATATTTACATACGGAAAAAGGAAGAAAAGCAGTATACAGTTGGACTCAAATTTTGCCTCACAGAAAGTGGGCCCAATCAATGTGAATTATTAAACTCCTACTGAGTCTTCCCATTACGATTATCAATATAACCAAATCAACAGGCCATGCTGCCCTCCTATAGCACACGAGTTTAATCACGGACATAACCAGGCAAAGTTTCAGGGGCAATTACAGGAATTAGAAAATCTATAGCACATTTTGAATAAAGTTTTTGAAGGTGGCCTAATGAAACACATTTGGTTCAATCAATACAAAGCAGCAGGGCAGAGCTGTCCAGTGATTCTCTTTCTGCATTTTGATGTAAATTATGGGGCTGACTGTGCAAAGCCTTCCCTACAGCTTTACATTTCAAAGCTGTAGAAACTAATAGCATTGCTTTTTGCTGAAAATGACAACTAAAATTGCACACATTCACCTGAGAAAAAGAACAAACAAATTAAAAGAGCTATATATTTGAAATGGGAAACTGACCCTACAATAGGATTAGAATTGTCCTTTTTTTCTGACCATTGTGTGTTTTTTTTTTTCAAGCAAATGTAACTATTTTTTGTTAGCATTCTGCTTCATTTAATTTATTGCAATTATCCCGTATGGTTCCTTAAGATTCATGAGTGTTACTGACATCCAACAGCATGTTAAACATAAAAGTATGCTCTTGTTGAGTGTGACACCTTAAGCAGGAGGGAGATTAGATAAAAATAAGAGAAAAGTAAGCACAAAATGAAATATAGCAGAGAGCAAAAGGAGGTGAACATTACTATAACACATTACATACTTCTTTACATACTTCTATGAAACTGTCCAAAAGCTTTACAAACTTATTATGTCTATTATTTTAAAAGTTGGTGCCACTGTTTATTGAGTATATATTATGTCATGCATAGAATTTGTTTTGTAGATAGATATTTCAGATAATAGAAATATACCACATTAAAAACTTTAGTATTAAAATTGTGGTGTAAACCACATGTTAGTTAAGTTTCTAATTTTCTTTTTATTCTGAATGAAAGAAAATATGTAGGTGCCTTCATTTGTAACATATAAAATTGGGTATTTATAGGAGGATATATCTACATGTATGATGTGTATGTTGTATGTGTACATATAATTATGTCTAAGATTGATAAGCTTTTCTAGATTATAGAAGTGCTTGCAAATATCATTGAATAAAGATCTTTATTCTGTTTTCAAAATGTATGTAGCCACACTATATTTTGTAATGAAGCATTCTTATCTTTTTTACTTTTAAATATTTATATTTAAAATAGTATTTAAAAAAAAACATATTTTGGTTCTTTCCTCTTCCCCAATCTGTACAAAATCCTCTCATGTTTCCAGCTTCTTAACTTCATTTTCTTTCTCACTCTCTCTCAAAAATACGGACAATCAAATAGCAAAATGAAAACCAAAACAGACAAATTAAAATAATGAGAAAAAGACAATAACAAAACAAAACAGAAAGCATAAACAAAAGAACAAAAAGTCCAATTGTCTTGCCTACTAATGTGAGCTGCCCTGAATTGTGGCTGATACACCCAATAACATTCATTTGAGAAAACTGATTTGCTTTTCCTTGCAGGTATCAACTGCAAACAACTTTTTGGCTAAGTGTAGGGCTTTCTTTATACATTCCGTTATCAAGGCTTGAATTTTATCAGGTTTTGAAATTGACCATAAAAATTGTACACATTCCATTGCAAATTTACAAATTAGGTTACAAGGTTTAGAAAGTGAGAAAATTGGTATGTAGGAATGGACAGAAATGGGCATCAATGAACTGGTAGTCAATTTAAAAGGAGTTCCTGTTAATTATAAGACCACAGAAGTAAGGCCACTCAAAATAAGAGGTCACAAATGTGAGGTACTAGGATTTGGGCTATAGAAAATCAAACTTTATTGAAATTTGGACAGTGAGGCAGTTATCACAATTATTAAGTAACTGTGGCAATTACTTAAAATTACTGGAATATTAAATACAGATATTTGTAAGAGAACGGACACAGGAAACTAGCAAGGACTTGAAGCACTTGTTCTTTATGTCTACCCAGGCACTTGCTCTTTGTGTTCACTTATGTATGATTTTTAACTACAAACAATGTTTAAAAGAAAGATACTTCTTGTTAGGTGGTCTCTGGCTCTTGAAGGAAGCACTGTCAATCCAGATGAGAAAAGTTTATTAAGGTTTATGTGGATACACTAAATTACATATGTTATGGTTTTTATTTAGGTAAAAGCTTAACAGTATGATATCCTGTGGCTATTTTTTTTAGCAAATTATGTTGTTATTTTAGCCCTCTCTCTCATTCTCCTGCAATTATCTCTACCCTTCCTTGATAAGCCCTCAATTTTTCCATTTTTCTCTATTAGAACTATCATATCCTGCTATTCCTCTTTACCCTCCTCCTGTCTCTTCTGCGATTATCTCCCTCTATTTCCCTAAAATGATCCTTTTCCCCATTTTCTTGATAAGATTATTTAAAATCAACTCAAAAAGAGTGATATCATTCCTAGGACTGGAAACCCAGCTAATGACTCAGTTTCAGTAAATCTTGGTACTGGATGAGAATCTACAGCTGCAAATTTCCTACACCAGCATACTCCCTAACAACAACACTTTAAAATTTGTCTTTCTACCCAGGTATACATGCAGTCTCAACCCATCATCAAGAAAATTTCTCTTTATAATACATGAAAACTATTATATATAATCGCAATCAAAATGCAGACTTCCAGGGCCATCTTTCAGTGGATGTATCTATAAAGCACTCCAGCACCTATGGCTCAGAGTAACTTGGAGAAGACAGGGCAGGATAACTGTGAAAATCAGAGGTTCAGGAATTGTGCTATGAGCTTGTGTATTCTATTAATATTAGAAACTATATCTATAATATCTTGCCAACATGATAGACCAAACAAGAGATTAATAAGGACAACATTAGTAAACATTACAATCAGGATTGAAAAAAGTTCTGAGGCCTCACCCCTCATGTAGATGGTATTGTGAGAGGAAAGAAAAGGGAAAAATTAAAAACTTTAAATAAAATCTCACAAATAAACGAGAAGTGCTTTTTAAAGGCGATTTCTTAAGAAGTGTAAGAAAAACAGCAATTTTCTACTCTAAGACTGAAAATTGATTTTGTTGAAATGACCAGCTTGTCCTTGAGGACTAATCAACAAAGCATAGTATTTTGAAGAAAGAAGTTATATTTCTCGCTGAGTCTCATAAGGAATCTTCAGGGGAGATTTTAAGATGTTAAAGCTGCTCAGTAATTATCTTCCACATCTTAAAAAGGAAAAAATTGTGATGATAAATCAAAAAGTCAAGTTCATTTCTATTTATATATTTCAGATGAAATGTGTTTGATTGTCTTGAAAAGGATGCTTTCAAACTATTGATGTATCCTTTACAATTCAAGATTTTAGTTTGATCTCAACAAATATTAAACTTTTCATTTTTATGGCAAAAGTGTAAAAAGTCTCAATAGAAATAATAAATAAATAAAATATTATATAAAGAAACCCAAAACTAGGATCTCCTTTTATCAGGTAATTTAGGATAAACTTCAATCAAGGAACAGCTGAATGTTCTGAGCAGTTGAGTAAAATTCATGAAGCATCATCTCTTTGTCCTGAAGTCAATGAGGTCACTTTTGGCAAGGTCCAATCATTGATTTGCTGTCTGTGTCAGCCAAGAAAGGATTACAAACCCATGTTTCAATTTTAAGGTCATATGAGCAAGAGTAATCTTCTATAATTTTCTTTAGGGTTTCCAAATATCTGCAGATTTCTTTATGCAGACAAATTAAAAGGGGGAATTTTTATAGCTGTTCTTCACAGGTACTTTTAATATAACCACCAACCGTGGTCAGAGCAGTGGCCTCAATGATGATCTGCAACACTTGGATTTTAAAGGCTTGTTTTTCCTTATATCTATCTATAACATGTGACACACACAGCAGATTTATTCTTGTGTTTTCTCTCAGTTTTACTCTTACATCCACTATTCACTATAAAATAAGCCTAAAAGGAGCCTTATCTTATCACTGAAAAAAGAAATTTCTGCTAGCTTTTGAGTATTTTATCATATGCTCTGATCTTCTCTATTAAACCAGCAAACATTATGTGGTTAGGAAATTTTGTATTTTTCTTTCCAGTTGTTACAATCCACTGGAAAACACATCACTGTTTATCCAGAGAAACAATTTTATAGTGGTAACAACAACAAAAGTATATGAGTCACACAACACTGTAAGTTGCTCCACATCCATGCTCAGTGGAAACAAGTGTGCCCTCGCCAAGCGGGATATTTCCATCTTCCAAGAGTCCATAAAAATCTCATCAGTTGTAAAGAATCAGAATGGCCTTACGAGAAAGTGAAGTTTCTAGCTTTTCTCCTACCTGTGGATAGCAGAGAACTAGCTAAATTTTTGTATTTTGTAATTCTTATTATTTCAGAAATTACTGATTTTTTTGCTCATATTATTTGCAAAATGTTTCTAAATAATGTTATAATGTGTGTTTCAATGTTTAAGCTGCTTACTCCATTTTTCTAATCTTTTAAAGTTTGTTTTTATTGAGTGTTTTTATCTTCTTTTGGAGAAATATTTTATTGTTACCTTGAATACATGCATTGATTACTGTTTTATAAATCTTATAAATGTGGACTTTGTATTTACACTGATTGTATTATATTCATAGAGGTAAAACACCACACTTCTCTGTTTTTGTTTATTTATTTTTTTCGAGACAGGGTTTCTCTGTGGCTTTGGAGCCTGTCCTGGAACTAGCTCTGTAGACCAGGCTGGTCTCGAACTCTCTGTTTTTATTTTTAATTTTTTAAGATAGGTTTTCAACCATTTGACCTAACTGGTTTTTTACCTCAGTTTATTCCTAGGCTACATTGGAGCTTGTGAGTTGCCTGCCTCAAATTCCTAATTGGGGAAGGTTAATATGCCTTAAAGCGTACCTTAGACATTTTCGTGAAACATGGAACAACTTTAATGATGACAATTTTGAAGCCCTGAATTTTATTATCTTGTGATAAAGTGTTTTGAAATAATTTTATGGACAATAATGCAATTATTGCTTATTCGTCTTGATGCTAATTATATGTGTTTAATGCTGAGTGGTAGGTGGAGTGCTCCACAAGTTCATTAGGTAATGTAACAGTGTGTATCTGAGCCTAAAATTGCTCCATTCCTTTACTTCAGCCAAGATTTACATCTTCTGAGACTGTATTGTATCTTAAATATTTTACCATTATTTCCCTTCACTATTCTCAATCAGAGTTTTCTTAGGTTAATAACTTGAACAATTCTTTTTAATAATTATTTATCCAGTGCTGTATGACCTATCAGAGTGTTTGTTCTTTGTGTATTTCTGCTTTCAACCCTGAAAGAGCTAAGCCTTTCTAAATCCCATACTTTCTCCCTACAACAATTCAAACCCTCTTATAACACAGAGCTCAGTGCCAACATCTGTTCATATCTAATTAAAGACTCCTAGATGTATCACTGAGTGAATACCAGTATCACAGAGGCCGGTGACGTGTGTGGGAGGACCTGGAAACAGGATTAGCAGATCAAAGTACATAGGGGCTGGGGTTTTTCTTTTATAGCAGTCCATTTTTAAGAACACAAGTTACATTCTTAGAAAATTACATTTCTTCCAAGGTAGGCACTCCCAAAGCAGTGCTAAGAGGAAAGTTCATTGCACTAAGTGCCACCCCCTCCACCCCCCGCCCCCCCCAAAAAAAAACCCTGAGAAAGCTCACATTAGAGACTTAACAGCACAGCTGAAAGCTCTAGAAAAAAAAAAAGAAGCAGACTGACCCAGGAGGAGTAGAAGCTGGAAATAATAAAACTCAAGGCTGAAATCAACAAAATAGAAACACAGAAAACAATCCAAAAATCAATGAAACAAAGAGCTGGTTCTTTGCGAAAATCAACAAGAATGACAAACCCCTATCCAAACTAATCAAAAGACAGAGAACACTCAAATTAACAAGAGCAGAAATGAAAAGGGGAACATAACAACAGACACTGAGGAAATTCAGAGAATCATTAGGTCTTACTACAAAAGCCTGTATGCCACAAAGTTGAAAAATGTAAAAGAAATAGAACATTTACACATTAGAGTACTACTCAGGAGTAAAAATCAATGACATCTTGAATTTTGCATGTGAATGGATGGAAATAGAAAACACTATCCTGAGTGAGATAACCCAGACCCAAAAAGATGAATATGTTATGTACTCACTCATTAGTGGACTCTAGCCATAAACAAAGGACATTGAGCCTATACTTCACAAGCCTAGAGAAGCCAAATAATAAAGTGACCCCAAAGAAAAACATATATAGATCTTCCTGGAAATTGGAAGAAGACAAAATTGTTGGGCAAAAGTTGGGAGCATAGGAGTGGAGGTAGGGAGGGGGGAGGAGGAGAGGTGGAGAGAAAAGGGAGAAGGGGAGGATTGGGGAGAGCTTGGGGGAGTGGGAGAGTTGAGATGGAGGAGGGCGGATATAGAAGTAGGGAAGAAGATAATCTTAATTAATGGAGCCATTTTATGCTTGGCGAGAGACTTGGCTCTAGAGGAGATCCCAGGTGTCCATGGGGTTGTCCCCAGCTAGGTCCTTGGGCAGTAGAGAAGAGGGTGCCTGAACTGGCCTTGTCCCATAGTCAAACTGATGAATACATGGAATATTACCATAGAACCTTCGTCGGCAGTGGATGGAGATAGAGACAGAGACCCACGTCAGAGCACTAGACTGAGCTCCCAAGGTCCAGTTGAAGAGCAGAAGGAGGCAGACGATGAACAAGAAAGTAAGACAGTGGGGCTGATCTAATGGGAGCTCACCAAATCCAGCTGTAATGGGACTGAAGGAGCATGTGATCAAACTGGACTCTCTGAGTGTGGCTGAACATGGGTGCTGACTGAGAAGCTATTGATAATAGCACTGGGACTTGTTTCTATTGCATGTACTGGCTTTTTGGGACCCCAGTCTATTTGGATGCATACCTTCCTAAGCCTGCATAGAGGGGGAGGGCCTTGGACTTCCCACAGGGCAGGGTACCTGCCCTCTCTCCAGCAGGGAGGGGGAGGGAGGAGGGGGAGTGGAAGGGGAATGGGAGGAGGGGAGTAAGTGGAAATTTTTGAATGGAGAAATAAAAAATAATAATAAAAATGAAAAGCTTCTGTGGAAGGGAAAAATAAATACAATTAATTTCATATTCACTTGTATCCTTTCAATGGGTTTGTATCTATAATTTTTCTCCTCATCTCTTGGATATTCCACAAAATAAAAATAACATGATAAACTAACTTGAATGTATATATTGCCAATTTTTCTGTATAAAATACCATCATGAACTAATTTGAATGAAGATAATGCCATTTTAACTCTCTTGTGTAGATCTTGTCAATTATCTGTGAAAAGTGTAGCAGTAAGCCTCAGTTTATAGTATAGGTACCTGTTAAATCACTGCTATGTACTTCTACATAATGAAGCTTGAAATTCTTTCTACCAGTTTATAAATCTACATAATATCTTCATCATTATATTTAGTGTGATCATTAGTCAAGTTTTTAGCACATTTTTTAATATTTACAGATAGACTATTGGGAAATATCAAGAAAGGACAGTTTAGGACATTTCTAATTTGTCTAGAAGGGAGTTTATGCCAATCTGATCTATGGGGCACATAAATATTTATGAAATCAGTCATCGAAGGGGCTAGAGGAATTAGCTTTGTATTGATTATGCCTCGTTATCTATTATGTGTGTGACAATATGAAAATGGGCACAAGCTACTTGTATTGATTTACTGTCCAATAAATAATTACAGTTCATTACTTATTGATTATATATTTCCATTATCATTTTATCTCTCTCTTAGTGGAGATATCAGTGTCAACTTAGAGTCTGAACAATTTATGCACAAAAAATTAAAAGCTAGTTTCAAAGGAAATATGCACTGTCAGGTATTCTTTGTCTGGCTTACATTTTTGTGCATAATAAAAAGATGCATTGTTCTGGTTTTTAGCATCAGACTTCTAACTATACTGAGTGAGTCTTACCAAATTGACAAGAGAGGGTGTCCTGTTGCTATACAAGGTTTTAACTTGTCTCAGTTCCAAAATCCATGACAGAACACCTGGAAGAATAGTGCTGTGGGTCATATATTGACAGATGGGAAACTAGCTAAAGGGCACTGTAGGTCATTTTCCATACTTCTCCACTCATGTCCCTGTCTCTATATTGCTGTTACTGCCGTAAGTACTGGCATTTGTCCATCTTAGAAGACAATACTATCAGAAACCATTTTGGATAATGATAGGAGATAATGTCAGCCAGATTTCTGTTGCATTTCCCTGTCTGTATAGGATAAGAGGAAAATGTAAAAGCAACAGAAAAGATGAAGATTTTCATAGACATAATTAGTAATCATTTTAAGTGAATTTCTGTGGGTATTAAGAGCCACACGTTCCCTAATTTCTTCTTAGCTACTTAGATTAAAGTGCATGGAAAGAGAAAAAGTTTAATTGACACCTTAGTTCCCTTAGTATTTTTAATCATGCCTCAAGTGGCATTAAAAATTATCATAGAGTAAAAACTGAATGGTCATACATAATCTTATGTAATACAAATGCAAATAGCTTCCCATTAAATATTTCTATTTAATGATTAAATAAAGAAAAGTATATGGGGATCGGTACAATATTTTCAAATGTGTCCACTTTTAAAATACCTAAATTTGTGAACAAATTTAAAAGCTAGCAAGCAAAAATTTTAAATGTTATTTTGTCTTTCCTATTTTCTTATAATTTTAGCATATTCTCTTCACATTTCTTGATCTAAATAAAATATGTCATACAGCTAAAACAAAAACAAACAAAAAAAAAACCCAATTAACTTTAGTGTAAAAAGAACATTCCTGTTAGAATCCTGAATTCATTCAATTGGTCTCAGTAGTAACTAGGTGTCTCAATTCAATTATCCCATAGTGCATTTTCTTTGAATGATCTTTTCTTCAGTCAAAAGAAATTTTCTTCATAGTTTTCCCTTCTACGAAAGAAACTACCATTGTTCATATTGTTTCTATTTTGTTTTCAAGATTTTTATTTTAATTTTTACTTAGAATTCTTCTGACATAATAATTATACAGAATATTGAGTCTCGTAGTATTTTCACTCATTCATAAATATATATTTTGAATATCCAACCTTTGGAGAAGCAGGTGTATATCTCGGTAACTTTGGGGCAATGTATCCCTTGAAATTTAAATCTATGCAAAAGGAAAGTATTAGACCAGCCAGGTTTACACAGAGTAAAAACCTATCTCAAAATATATTTTTTTAAAAAAATCACGCCATTATCTTGCCCATTGTCTGATCATCTTCCTCATCTCTACTGGTCTCTTTTACTTTCATCATTATCCAGCTCTCAATTATCTAGATGAGAGAAAATGTTTGTATGATTTTTCATGGAAATTACTTTGATTTTTCTATGCATAACACTCTTTACCCATTGTACTGAAATGACTTAATTATTTTCTTCTTGGCTAAATGATGCCTATTTTCTTGACCAAATCAGATTCAATAAACTTAAAAAAAATCTATTGTCAATTGTGCTGTGATTATTTTTAAGCATGTTTGATCATATTATCCTGTATGCATGAATGTTTCCCTTGTTCTCCAGCAAACTGCATAAGATAACAATAACAATTGCCTGGCTTATAATTTCAAGCGTGATATCAAACAAATCAGTTTCTCGCACATTATTTCAGATTGCATTGTTTAACACACATATGTGTTCATCTAAAGTTGGGTATGATATACTAGGAAATAGCAAAGGATACCAAGGGCCTACATGGGATGTCTGTTGTCTCTCTAGCTCCTAGCCATTCTCTGTTCAGTGTTTGCTGCAACTCTTCAGGTCAAAATCTTTGGAATACTTTGGAACTCTTTGTAAGTTTCTGTTTATCTTTTGCATCCCACAGAATTCCTCTCAGGCATCTATGAACCATAGACTTTTTCTTCTGTTTTCTTTCTATAATTCACCTTGTTTAAGTGTACAGGAATAGAAGCATGTTGTAAAGTTAAAATTAAATTTTAGTTTCATGAATTGTTCTTCATCCAGAAACAGTTAAAAATTATTTATGTTTTTCATCTTGACATTACTACAGAAGAAGCTTTCTTTGATGTCTATTTTTAAACAATTATATATATATATATATACATATATATAATTTGATATATGTAATTTCAAGCATATAAGCATATATAAAATTATCCTTTTCCAAATTATACAAAAATAATTCAAGATGCAATAAGCATTTATAAAAGTCAGAGTGTAACAATCATAATGTAAATTGTAGGTGATACTCTCTAATGCTTCCATGCTTGGAAGTGACTTTAGATTTGACGCCATTCCTGGGTTGACTCCTATTGTTGTGATGAAGCACTGACCAAAAGTGGCCTCAGGGAAAAGGGTTTATTTCAGATGGAAGGCCACAGTCCTTTGAAAGAAATCAAAGCAGGAACCTGGAGGCAGGAACTAAAACAAAGGATTAATTTTTCTTTTACTCTACTTTTCCATAATTTGCTCACCTTTCTTTCTGATATGACCCAGGGACATATGCCCAGAGATGACACCTGCCATAGTGGAATGGGATCTTCTCCATCAAACATCAGTCAATAAATTGCCCCACAGACACCCTCAGGCCAATCTGATGGAATCAATCCCTCGATTGAGGATTAATCTTCAAAAGTGACTGCACTTTCTGTCAAGATGACAAAAAATACCTGTACAAAAGAAAAATTCAACTAAGAAATTCAAGAGTAAAGGAGTACTCATATCTACACAGTAAAGGAAATAATAAACAACATGCAAAATTAAGTTGTCAGGAAGAACAACAAAACTGTTGGAAATATGGCATTCATCTTATATAAAAAATAATAAGCTCTATATCAATAATTATAAAAAATAACTGTGACTTAACACTCACATAAAAAAGAATACATGAAATCTTTGCCTTTCTCAGTTTGGTTACATCATTCAAGACAATTAATTCTTTCTCCGTTAGCTGACCTATAAATTTCATTTGGCATTTAGGATGTTTCCCATTATGACTACTATAAATTGAGAAGCAATAAACAAGGATTAACAAACTTCTCCATTCTAAGATGTAAAGTCCATATGTGCTAATGATGGATCTTTGGTAGATCTATTGCCAACTGTTTGAGAACATTATTTCCATATTGGTTTTTTCAGTTTACACTCCTGAGAGCAATAAATAGTTCTTCCTCTTCCCTGTATCCTCACCGGCATCTGCTGTCAGCTGCTGCATTAATCTTAGGCATGTTGAATAAGGTAAGATGGAATGTTAGAGTCATTTTAATTTTAATTTTCCTTATAATTAAAGATATTGAACATTTCTTTAAGTGTCTCTCACCCATTCATGTATCATCATTTTAAAATTCTGTTTTTTGTGTATTTCAGTTTTGACAGAGTTAATTGTGTTCTTTGTGCTCAGTATTTTGATTTCTTTGTGTGCATGGTATAATAAGACTCTGTCACATAAAATTGATTTTTTTTTCATTTTATAAACTGTCACTTTGCTCAGAGATAGTGTCCTGGGCTTAATATAACATTTTATTAGCTTTATAACATCATTCATTAATTATTGACCTTAATGTTTATGATATCAGGGTCCTGATTAAAAATTCCTTCCTTAAGCCAGTAAATTCCAATCCATTCTATATTTTCTCTTCTATCAAATTTATGGTTTCTGGTCTTATGTTGTGGTCTTTGACCCTTTCAGTGTTGAATTTTTTGAAGAGTGATGGGTATAGGTCTATTTTCATTCTCCTATATGCGGCTATCTGATTTGTTCATCACCATTTTCTGAAGATGCCATCTTTTCCGCAGTATGTATTTTTGGCTTACCAAAAAACCAAGTTTATCTGTAGGTGTGTGGAGTTAGGTCCATGTTTTCTAGTCTATTCCATTAATCAGCATATCTGAATTTAGAATAATCATAAAGTTCAGGTAGCTTCAAATGGATAGGAGTAAAGGAACAGAAAATAGAAAATGCTTTTATAAAGTGATAAGAGGTAAAATAGAATTGGGAAAATAATTGGGGATGTGTGGGAAAGAAAGGTATAGGTGGAATGACTGGGTAGAAAAAGCAGCACTAAAAGTCTTTGGAAAAGCCATCTGGAAAGCTACTCTACACTGTACTTACAGTTTCAGAGGTTCAGTTCATTATTATTATGCTAAGGAACATGGCGGTGTGCAGACAGACATGGTGCTGTAGTATTAGTTGAGAGTCCCACATATTGCAACAAAGAAAGTCAGCTGAAACATTGGGCAGTATCCTTAGCAGAGGGAACCTGCTCATAGAGTGACACACCTCCAACAAGGCCATACCCATTCCAATAAAGTCACACCTTATAATGGTGCCACTCCCTATAGAGATGATGGTGGCCAGTTACATTCAAATAACCACATGCAAGGTATATAACATGAAGTCACCACAAAAGTATGAAAGTAGAAAGGGTAATAGGTGAAACAGGAAAGTAGAAATTCTTTAGATAGAGATAATATACACAGGTTATTTAAAAAGTGAATTGGGAAAATTTGCTGGATGTTGACTGGACAGTGGCTTGTTAGTACAATACACACAGAGAAAGAGAGAGACAGAGACAAAGACAGAGAGGAAGAAGGTGAAGAAGAAGAGGAGGAGGAGGAGAATAAAACTAAGGTTGCTTGAAAAAAAACATATAAAATGTATTTTACCAGCTTATGTTTAAAGTTGTACTCTGTCTAGAGACAGAGAGAGATAGAGACAGAGACAGAAAGACAGAGAAAGAAACAGAGAGACAGACAGACACACACTTATTTAATGGAGTAGTAGCACATTGAGTCTCAAGAACTGTAGATGAAAACAAAACAAAGAAAGAAAAAAAAACCTAGGAGCAGAAGGAGACAACATGAGCAAGGAAGTCAGGGCCACGAGGGGTGCACCCATCCACTGTGACGGTGGGGCTGATCTAATGGGAGCTCACCAAGGCCAGCTGGACTGGGACTGATGGAGCATGTGATCAAACTGGACTCTCTGAATGTGGCTGACGTGAAGGGCTGACTGAGAAGCCAAGGACAATGGCACTGGGTTTTGATTCTACTGCATGTACTGGCTTTGTGGTAGCCTAGTCTGTTTGGATGCTCACCTTCCTAGACCTGGATGGAGGGGGAAGAACCTTGGACTTCCCACAGGGCAGGAAACCCTGACTGCTCTTTGGACTAGAGAGGGAGGGGGAGTGGGATGGGGGGTAAGAGGAAGATAAATGTGAGGAGGTGAAAATTTGTAATAATAATAATAATAATGGAGAATAAAAAAACCAAAAAACAGTGCCAGGCATAGAAAATCTCCCCTCAATTAATGATGAGGAAAGATGAAGAGATTTCTTTAACAATGTAAGTTTATTGCCACTGCCCTTGGTTGACTGCCAGAACTTGAAGGGAAGGCACTCTTGATGAAGACACCACACAGTTTAAACGTAAGGCATAAAAGAACCAAGATAGAACTGACCTCAATGTCTCTTCTCAGAATATTGGCTCATATAGCACCGAAAAATGCTATACAAGTTGCCAAGAAAGAAAATTAATCAATACTTATGTGAGTTATCTTTTCTGCTGCTGTGATGAAATATCATGACCATAAACAACTTTTAGAGGAAAGAATTTATTTAGGTTCCATATCAAGCTCTGTTATCACAAGGAGTCAGGGCAGAAACTGAAGATAGGAACCTGGATGCAGGACATGACTAGAGACCAGATAACATAAGAGAGTGTCATTCTCTTCAGCAGTTAACATTATTACAAATAGCATCAAAACAAAACGTAATTATGGTAAATTTTATGATTTACTAAAACTTTCTAGCTTTAATGCCTGGGCTATCTGGATGCTATCCAGAGAGTCCTATTTACCCATGAATTCCAGTAAATCTCCTATTTTCTTTTCTGTCAGATAAGAGCATCTGGTATTACATTGAAGTCCTATATTCATTTTGAGTTGAGTTTTGTACAGGGAAATAGATATGACCTATATCCTTGTCTGTCATAGGTTAGTACACTTCTCTTCTTGAAATAGAATCATTTATGGTTATTGTTTCATACATGAATATAATGTGTTGGACTAAACAGAAACAATATTCTCTCCCCCACAATTTCTTCAATGATTCTTATCACCTCTCTCCCCCAACCTCATGGTGCTCCTTTTTAAATCCACTGAGTCTCTGTAATAATAATTATATGTAAAATAATAGGCCCATCCCTAAATATGGCTTCAGAAGATTACCATCAGTTGTCCTACCCATACATACAATTTTCTTTTTCTTCATGAATATGCATCATGCCCTGAATTTGGTTTCCTCTGATTAAAATTCAGTTTGCTCATAGTTTCATATAGTTCTGAATTCTCTGGTGTGGTTCTCCGAACGTTCGGTATACTAATGTCCAATTTGAGAAATGAACTACTCATCCTTTTTTTTTTAACTATCATGTGATTGAGGGAAAATGTGTATAGTCTTAAATGTAGTAAAATGAAAATAAGCACATATTTTTAGAGCCCTTCTCCCTTAATTCATTTTCCTAGGGAGCAAATGTTCATTTTTATTGTAAAAAGAAGAGAGAGAGAGATGATTGATCTTTTTGAAAATTGTCACTGAATCAAACTAGTTTTTTTTTGAGAGAGAGCATCTATTTGAATTTATTTAAAATCATGTATAATAAAATGCTTATGAATAATTTGCTTTTAGCTTTTATCCTATAAACATTATTTTCTAAAATAATTACAACCTATTTCTTGACTTAGACTCAAAATATGAAAAAATGGTGACATTTTGCAATTAGAATACATTCTTTTTCATTTCCATATATTGTGAAAAAAGACACTTGACAGGCATGTTTTTTTAATTAGCAAAATATAATTGTTTGATGATTTTATGTAGATTATAAAGTTACTCTCACAATTTGCTATCCAAAAGCTGAAAAATAAAATTTCTTAAGAATTATAATGTCTTCAAGTTTATAGAAATATTTGAAATCTGCATTAATTATGTACTCCACTTGATTTTATGTAGAAATCTCCTCGAAATACTGGACATAGATTATGTATGTTCATATTATGTATGACATATTCTGTCATATTTGTTCAGAATATAAATATTGTGTGTGTGTGCTCAAAGCACACGTTCCTCAATAACAGAGATGTTGAATAATCAAACATGATTGTTTTCATATCTAGCACACCAACAAGGTGTGATTCATGTTTTTTTAGCATGTACTTAAGTGACACAGGTATAAAAGTTGTTTGCTCGATACACACAAGAATGTTTAATCACAAGTATTGGTGTTAAATAGGTACAAGCATTGGAGGGCATTACATTTGCCACATGTAATTATTGGTTTTAACAGAATCATAGCATCCTTTTAACTATGATGAGCAAACAGTTCAGTTATCTTTAATGCTAAAAATAATCATTAGAAGGAGTATCTCCTCCAGCGCAAAAAACTCAAATCAAACCAGATTAAACCAATTAAAAGTGCCCACATTTAATAAATGCCACACTTCCAGCCTAAATACCCTGTGGGAAGAGTTCCGTCCCTTCCTAAGAAGGGGTCAGCACATGGCAGGCTGGGAATTGGAGTCCAGACCAAAGCAATTACCAGGCCAGGGACTGGGGTGACACTTCCAACTCAATATTACATTTAATGGCATATGTTTTCATTTACAATTGCAGAGATTAACTAGACCTATAATTAAAAGTCCCTAAATTTTTATAATTCAGCTTCTAGGAGGACTCAAGTTAGTTTTTTTTTAAGGTCTAAATGTTGTTATCCTTGAAGAGATTTAAAAACATTACCTTCACAAATATGAATGTTTTAAAACCTTTAAAATAATTGTCAACCTTTTTTAGCTTTAGTAGTGTTGGAAAGAAGACAGATTAGATGGTTTTTAATTTTTTTTTTCTGGAAACAGTGTTTTTCTGTAGCTTTGAAACCTGTCCTTGCACCCACTCTGCAGATAGCAGACCAGGTTGGCCTCTAAATCACAGAGATTTGATTGCTCCTACCTCCCTAGTGCTAGGATTAAAGGCATGCACGATCACAACCTGGTGGTTTGTAAGCTATCTAAATTATACATGTCCATCAAATACTTCTCTACTCCATTTCATAACCTTTAGACAGCAGATGCTCTGGGAGTCAAGCAGTTACAAGTCTCAAGAAAAAAAGTAAATAAAAAGGTTTAATGTAGAAAACAAGTCCTAAGACACTTATAGAGGCATTTTTTTCAACCTGTCAGCTTACTAACCTAAATAATTTAACTGTCAAGGACACTCTTTTCTAATCACTGATTTCTTTTAGAATTTATTACATAAATAAGGGTTCTAGGAAAAAAAAGTTTTAGGCCTTCTTGTTGCTTATGCTTGGTAAAGTGGTAAAAACAAAATTCTGCGTCTAAAAATTCTGAATTTCTACTGATTATTAGTGCTATCATTCTTCTCAGAAACTCCCAGAAAACCCACAACTAATTATTACAAATCTCCTTATTGATTTCCAGTGTGTTGAAGTCACATGTAATGCATCAGAAAGGAGGCTTGCAATTTTAACAAAGCGAATATTTTTTTTTATGTTTTCCAACACCATAATGGCTTGAGATTCTCTTGACAATAATGAAAAACAGTGACAATTTGATTTGTTTTATGAAGAGAAATTAAGTCACAAGTCTTAACTTGGGCTTACGTAATATTACTTTACTCTAAATTACTTAATTGAATGATTTTTGTTTCTTGGTATTTAGAAGCTCAAATATTCGTTTGTGTACCCTATAGGTTCCAAGATATGTCACATTTAAAGAGAAAAGGAAAGCTGAGGATTTTGACATGTTATTGAGAATAGTCAAGAAGCTACCTAAAAAAAATCTTTTTTAGTATGATTTCTCACACTATTTTCTTTGTTCTTCATTTGACTATGCTGTTTAAAAGAACAATTTTTTATGGTAATATATAATACGTGATTGTTCACTAAAGAAAAGTAATTATATTATTTTTCTTCCAGCTCTACATATTCCTGTCCCATTAAAGTAAGTCATAGATCCACACTGTCTTCTCAAACCACTGCATCGCCATAAGCCAAAGATAAGTGGCAAATTTATCTGACAAGTACATGATAGAATTCTTACCACCAAATGGTTTTCAAATCGCAGCAGAAAAAGAAGCCTTGGGAAACAAGTCTACAGATTGGGAACAACTCTTCAAAAATTGCCTGAATAATCTTCTTCATAGCCCAGAGCAAGATGTAAATTAAGAAGCAATATACTATGGGTTTAATGGAGCATGCACTTCTAAATTCATGGTTCCATTCATCTCATGTAAACGGCCCCGACTATGTACCTCCCAGGAACAATTACACAACACTAAAGGCTTCTAAATTATAAATATTAAGGCAGAATATTTTTTGTTCATTTCTTTATAGAGAAGTTTGGAGAGGCAAAGGAATATAATCCTTAATTGTCAGATTGCTTTTTAATTGTGTGCTTTGTAGAGTGAACATTAAAAAAAAATAAAACCAGCTGAAAATACAAGAATGTTGAAATGGTTTTGCTAGTTGGTTGGCATGGCAGCAGTTTTCTGAATTACCAGTTACACCTTTAGCATTCAGAACAGGACATGAAGGTGCTCAAGTTCATAATGCTAAAAGCTGAACTCTTTAAATAGATGAAAACGGATCACTTTGGTGGAGGACTTTAAAAGAAATAAAAAATAACAATTAGCAAGAAATTGGCTGAACTAAAGATTCTTGTGTAAAGTATACTTTCAGTTTCTCCAAATATAGAATTAATTGTTTTACAAATCTGCTCAAAATAGTTTTCAGTGTTACAATCGGGAAAAATAATAAAAAAATAATA
Organism: Microtus obscurus; assembly: GCA_963919715.1. Classification (NCBI taxonomy): domain Eukaryota; kingdom Metazoa; phylum Chordata; class Mammalia; order Rodentia; family Cricetidae; genus Microtus; species Microtus obscurus. The sequence continues at coordinate 158,952 of CAWTZC010000700.1, forward strand.
AAATAACTATACTCTGTAAATATTAAGTAGCTAGTCAGATTTATTTTAATTCTGGAAAAAGTGATGTGGGCCTCATGATTGGCTTTCACAATTTAAAGGTATCTATATAAATCAATTAAAGAAGTAATATGTATATATAACAATATAGAAAGAAAATACCATTTCCTTTTTGCATACCAAGGAAATACTTCATATCAACAGTTACTTCGAAGATCAAAGCAGTCAGTTAGATGAAATCACAAGTATTCTGAAATTTTTGAGATTTTGATATATTGTCAGGACATCGAAAAAGGCCTGCAACTTTGTTTTTAAGTATATAAATGAAGAGTTTGCAGGTAGGCTGATATGCTTAATATATTCATCAAACAGGGGAAAAATTCCAAATAGGAAGGTAAATAGTTCTTCTGGATTATTTTAAGAAAAGTATAGCCCTACCATTACCAGGAAATTCTTGATTCCCATTTTGGTTCTTCATCTCCTATATAAAGTGGATAAAAATGTTAATTAACTCCAAAGGAAGTTCCAAAGCAAATTTATTAAACTTTGAGAGAAAAAATTAGGACAGGCATCAATTGGGGGATAGGTATGATGGAAATAGAAAATCTTGACCTTTAACTTAGGGTAAAAGAAAGCCTACATGTTCAGTAATGGAAGTTAGCAAGTAACCACATGGAGAGGAGAGATGACTTCAGAGAAAAAGTGAGAAAACCCTGTGTTTGAAAGAAAGCATACACAATATTTTGTTATTTGTGGAAAGAGAAAAACTGAGAGAGAGCTGGAGTGAGAAAGGGCAAGGGAGTGGAAGGATAAAGAATTTCATCAGGAACATGAGGAGTCCAAGGAAGCAGATTTTTAACTGATTTGTACTATGTCAGCCTTTGTGGATATCAACATTACTTTCTTTTAATAATACCACTATGAAAAGAACTGCATTAAACATTTTGATAATAAGCCTCTGAATTCTTACTAGTATGTAAAAAACTAATTGAAAATATGTATATGTTCCTGGGAGATTTCACTTTATATAAAAGGATTTGCGTCATAATAGCTGAATATATGTATATTTAATATTGATTCAAATTTAAGTTGTATGTGTGTTTATCAATTTGTGAATGCACATTTTTTTCACAAATGCTTAGGTAGGTACACATATTTTGCTTTTTACATTTGTATATATTAAAACAATTAATTTTATTTTCATTGTACTTAATAGTACCCATATCTTTAAAACAACTAAATATAGTATATTTTAGTTTTATTTTTAAATCTATATAAGAGTATAAATGTCATATTATTTTTATATATTTTATTCTCTGAGAGAAAATAGTTCAACACAAAATTATGTTTATATTTATCATCATAAAAGACAATATTCTAGATAGATAGATACATAGATAAATAGATGGGTGGTTAGACAGACAGATAGTCAGTCTGTTTATGTAACTCTGGATATTCTAGAACTCACCGTGTATACTAGGCTAGTCTGGAAATCACTGAGATATACCTGCCCATATTTCCTAAGTCCTGAGATTATGGGCATGAGAACCAAGACCTAATAGTTACTCACAATTGATGTTAACTTCTTTTGTCATCTTGCATTTGGTTACTTAGAAACATTCATTTTTATATAATAAAAAACTTTATTCCCAATATGATTATGTGATAACTGAATTACAACAATTTTAGTCAAACCTTTTTGTTTTATATGAGGGTCAAGATCATAAAGAAAAACATATGAAATTTTGACTAAAATACTGCTTTTTTGTCTTTTCTTTAAAGTCATTGACTAAACTAGTCATTTAGAAAATAAATACTTGACAGAAAACAAATTATAGATTTAAGAAACAATTGTTTGTTTTCATGAAAACTTTTAACAACTGGGCAGAAACACTCTGTCAATGAAGCCCAAACTAAAGCTGCATTCTTGCAAAAGGCAGTGTTTTAATGGGCTTGCAAGAGCAAGTTCAGCTAATGCATAATGAAATCAATACAGTGAAGCAACTGATATACCAGAGGCCATTAAAGGTCATTTTGAAAGGATGTTTAACAGGATAATTTGCCAAATCCCAATAAAGAAAATGGAATGTGTTTTAAAACTGTTCAATGCAAAGTAACTGAGAAGCAGGCACAATGCTGGGAAGTGAATTCAGTTAATCACCTCACAGGGAGAGAAAGCACTAGTAGTGACCTCAGAGAAACACTGTCAATATCTGGGACTCTTATAGCCCCTATTCTTGAATGTTTTAGCATTTCAATGAAAAAAAATACCTTTTAAGTGTTTAAAAAATATGACACTGTTTAATATACTCCTAAACCATTGTGGCCCTAAGTTAGAATAAATGAACAGCTTTGGTCTGTAATGCATATGAGACCTTGCATATCTTCAAATATACTGTTTCAAATCTATAAAAGAACATATAGAAAAATAGCTTTGTCTTCTCCCTTGGCACAAGGAAATTCAAAATAACCAAAAACCTTAATTTATAATGATTCAAAGTATCTTTGTAGTAGGAAAACACAGCTAATTCTGCAATTTTGCAAAGACAGGACAGATGACCACATGAAGAAGATATGATATAAGCATACTGTAATAGTTTGCTCTCTTTTTCATAAGAAAATACCTAAAGAAGTCTACTTATAAATTAAAAACAGGGAGGTTTATTTAATTTAGAATTTAGGATGTTCAAACTACACAGTTGGGAACCCATAGTTTAAGGCTGAATTGATGGTTGAGAACAGTGGCATCTGTTGTGGACTATATAAAGGAGAGAATATTCACATATGAAACCAGAGAAAAGAGATGTCAATGCATTTACTGATTTATCAGTTCTCTATCTTTCTATCTCCTTCTGTCTATTCTTACATGCTTTCCCTCCCCTGTTCTTACATTTAATTGACTGTTTCCTTCAGGATTCCCACTGTTTTATTTTTATTATTATTACTTTAGCAATGTAGAATTCTATATCTATCTATTTATTTATTTGTAAATACATTTCTTTGTGATTTATTATTTGAAAGTTTTTGATTTTTTTTAAAATTGCCATACCAAGTAACAGGTGCCTCTGTGATAATTTTAATACATACTTTGTTTTGCTTGAACCTCACTACATCCCCACCATCTTCCTCCTCTCCCAACAAATTATGGAATAATATTCATCTGTAAAGGAACATGAAAAAATAAACTTTGACAGTAAATGGGTGAAACTAGAAAAGATTATATTGATGTATCCCAATCCCAGAAAGACAAATGTTGTATATTCTCTCTTACCTGAAGCTCCTAGCTCTAAAAATTCATCTGGGAGTACATATCCTAAAGCAATTGAAGAAACCAAAATAGTAAAACTGGGATATTGCCAGGGGAGAATATGCTGAAAAACAACAGAGATAAGAATATAAGGGCAAGAACTATTTGAACTGGGAAATGGAAATACAGAATAAGAAAGGAGAAGAGAGAAATAACAGTAAAGGTTTCTGAAAACTCAAAAGGAATCATGCATTAAATATTTATCTCAAAAGCCTATGACACATGTAATTCTATATATAGAATTCATGTGTGTGTGTGTGTGTGTGTGTGTGTGTAATTTTCTCCTCTAGACTGACAATGTTTTCTCCATATAAACCCCACACCCTAACAACAGGAACAAGAATTCTTTTAAGTTTAAGGTCAGGGTTGACAAAGAGATTCTCAAAACATACAGAGAATTGTTATTTCCCTTTGCTGCCCAAAAAGAAGCGGAAGGTACGTCCTTATTGCTGCTCATAGTATGCACTTCAGATGTAGTTTCCAGAGGCCCTTGAGCTGGAATTGCCTTGTCAGCTTCATCCCTGAGGACTAGCTTTTATGATACCAGAATTCTCCATTCAATCCTCCAAAGGAGGGATGCAACTAACATACTTACTCTGCTCTAACACCTATAAACCACAACGATGACCAGACCAATCTGGCATAACTCAAAAGCACTGGGTGGCATGCTACATGTGCGTGATTCTCTCTCTTTCTCTCCCCCTTTTCTGTGTATTTATTTTATGGATATTTCAAATATTCAGTTTGATAGCGTAGAATAGTTATATAGTCTGTATACTTTATACTGACTTTATGTAACTATAGACTATATATTTATAGTATACATAGAAATTTTATATATTTAAAATATGCTCTTTATCTATATTCAAGTATGTATCAGTATGAAAGCTTAAAATTAAAAAAATAAATTCTTCACTATATATGTCCAGGAACAGGAGAAATCGGCCCTAAGCTCTCAAAACTGCTAGGTAAATAGCCAAAAGTTTATGTGCACCAGGATAACTAACTCTTCAGTTAGATGATGACAAACTTGAGTTTTCTGTAGACAGTACTATAATGAACACACTCAAAATACTGAAAAATTTGAAAATAAATTTAAAATGTAACTTCTAGATAAATTTTGAGGGTTAGATAAAGAGCATAGCAAATATGTAGAAGCTAAACTGATAATAATAATGCTATAAACAAATGAAAAATAGCAATTTCAAGAGTATTTAAACACTGATAGTATAATAAAAAAATGTTCAAGTTAGGTTGCAAACACTCTTAACATATAATGGGTAAGAGAGAAAAGGAAGAGAGCACACGCCACAATACTAATCCCCCTAATAAAACAGATCAATTCTTTTTATTTTTTGGTGTTGTTTTTGAGTTTTTTTTTTTTTGTTTCTTTGTTTGTTTGTTTTTATTTTTTTTTTGTTTTTTCAAGACAGGGTTTCTCTGTAGTTTTGGAGCCTGTCCTGGAACTAGCCCTTGTAGACCAGGCTGGTCTCAAACTCATAGAGATCCTCCTGAGTGCTAGGATTAAAGGCATGCACCAACACTACCCGACCGACAGACCAGTTCTTAAGAGAACAGATAATTAACATCAAGAGTGGGGTAAACCATATGTTGGGTTATCAAGCATGTTCTTTAAAGCAGCCTTTACAACTATGTTTGAAAATTACTAAAGCTCTTGGACCTAAAAAAAAAAAAAAAAGTACCAATTTTCATTAGGTAAAACACATTGTCTTAGAAATACGTATATTTTAAAATAGAAAATTAGCAACAGGAATTAGTAAATTCCTATAATTGGTGTGATGGTATTAGAAAATGTCACCGACTTATAAAATGGGTCAAATGAATTTACCTTCTCTGCGTAAGAACAAAATTATTTTAAAGTAGTGACCTTTCAGGAATATAAGGTGATATTGAAAAATCTAAAATCTGAATGTCCAACATGGAAAATAAACATAGAAAGAATAAAATTCTTTCTGCAGTACATGATTTTTATAAGATGCTCAGCCACTTAAAAACCATGTTCAAAACTTTCATACTCAAATCATGAACAGAAATATTGTAAACAAATTGTCTGAAACCAATCATTAAACAATGCTATCTTAGAGCAACCAGACAGCAATTGCATAGTCAGGGGAAAAGAATAAAATTATCTTGGAGAATTGAGCATTCTAAACCCTGGAGACTCGGGGAAGGCACAGGAATATTTAAAAGATTCAAAATAAAGAATTGCCAAATCCTAGCTGTGTGCCGAGCCAAAATATGCTTTAATACTATAGGGGAATTTAAGACTCAGTTTGATGATTGGCAGTTATCAATAGACGTGCTGTGAAGGAAATGCTGAGCGAACATTCTTTGGCTAAAGAGGAATGATTCAGAAAATCAGAGATGACTGTAAATTATTGAATTCTACTATGTACAGACTACAAAATAAACATCACTATTCAAAAGTTCTGCAAAGAGAATGCTAGTTGTACTATCGTTAATATTTGCTGATCTGTTTCTGAAAGCCTCTGTACCATGTTTAAATACAGATGTAACTTCCATTTTCATTGGTGTTACAGTTACAAAGCAGGCAACTTCCCCGTTTTTTTACATGGACATTTCTAAAAGTATAAACTGTCTAAAACCTATTAGTCCAGGTCTTATTATCATTGTGCTGATTTTTCTATTCCTTTCTATATTTTTAAAATTTATTTTCTCTTTAAAGGTTTCATAGATATTTCTGAGGTTTTTTTTTTTTTGTTACAATTACTGCTCTCTAGAGAGCTGGTTTAAAATTAAAGTGTTACCTAAAATCAGGGTAAGATAAAAAGGAATATTCCGTTACAGTGACGGCAAAGTGTTTGATGTCCTCTATGGAAGATGTGGCAAATTAGTCAGCTCTCCATAGATATGTGAATTACTTAGACGCTCTTACAATGTTGGAAAATATTTTTAAGATACATGTGTTCTCATTACTGCACAGCAGGACATGGAAGGAAGACTTCTGATGATATTCAAGAAGTGTGCTCTAATACTCTCTGATATTTTGCTCTTGTGTTCAAACTTGCCAACTGTGTTTGACTCCACACTCTCTTTCTCTTTAAAGACTTCCCAGAACTCTGCCTTCCTTCTTTGCGTACTAAATTTTTTCTCTCCATGATCTGCAATCCTTCCATTCACATCTTTAGTTTTTCCATTTTCATTTGTTCAATACTCTTTAACTTGATTGAAACCAATATTTCATATCTACCTCAGTTTTTGTTGCTTTTCTAAGGCATTGGTAAATCCAATCCTGACTGCTCCAGTTTTTCCTCAGTACCTGGATGATCAGTTTATGTATGTGTATCAAGAGCCTGACAGCAAAGACAATGATTAAGAACACCGCCGTATACACATTTCCACATAGAAGCACTTCTTTATGGGGAGATACCCACTTATTCACATGTAGAAAACAGAAAAATAACAAAATATAGTTGGAAACTTACAAGATCACTTTGAGCAGAAGCTTGGCAACAATTGATGTTGCCTTCCAATTAAAGTCACTGAGTTTACTTGGAAAAAAGTTGATGACAGAAAACCAGTCACCCGACATCCACTCTCCAATGGTGCTTGAACGGCTGTGAAAGGAGTCTGAAGAACACATGCAGGTCCCACTACTTTAGAGTCATAGGAAAGCTCACCAGAGGACTCCTGAATGTAATCACTTCTGATGCTTAACCTTTGTTTTCCCTGTTATTAGACCTACTGTGTCTTCATCTTTGGAATCTTAGCTCAGGAAAGTTGTATGGTTGTCTGCTGAGAGGGGAATCAAATACGAAATGGCATGTATTAACCATGCAATATTCAGACTTCATTAAGAAACACTTAAGGACCTGTTTCATATATAGCTGACATGAGTTATAACTGATCAAGAGTCAGCATGAAGCTTGAGGAAATTGTTTCTAAAAGTAAAAGAACAGATGCCATCTCAAAGATGGAGAAGAATTTTCCTGAGAGAAATGCATTAGAACGCAGTGCTCCAGGGAAATAACTGTAGGGAACTGCAGGACAGATGTTCTCAAGAGTCATTTGGCTTTCTGTGGAGCACAGGACAGCACATATAGTCTAGCACAAGGCTCATACACATCCAGGCCACGAATCACATGACTACTTACAATGTCGCCTGGTAGATGGCTACTTAGTTCTTTGTGGTCAATGTGCTCCAAATTCAGAAGGCTCAGACCAATCTGTCAGGAAGAAAACCACGAAGAAGCACATGGCAGAGATATACAGGATATATCCATCTTAACTTCTGAAGTAAAGTAATAATAACTAAGCTAATGTAAAATTATTAGCCTATACTTTATCAAGTAGGATTTTGCAAACATCACTATATATTCAAGTACAAAAAGGTGAGGAAGTTGTGTCTGCTTAATAACAATGTGTCTATATTTTTATAGCAGTTTTATATTAGAATAAATAAATATTATGCTATACATTTTTCTGTTCAGAAGGCTTCTTCTTATATATTTTCTAATTATTGCTGTATTAACAGTGCTTTCCTGAGTGGCAAGAGAAAGAACAGACCAGAGACAATTGGTTACTATAATACCAGTGACGATCTAGGCCATGACAGTGTCTCAGGACCGCACTTAATAAGAAGCCAAATTTGCCAGCAGCCACTATCTTATATATAGCAATTAGTAACAATTTCTAGGGGAGTTAATTATTTAACAATGTCAGGAGAGGCTACTTCGCAACAAGGCTTAATGTGAATGATTAATGATCGCTCTCATCCCAAAGCTGTAGGACTAAATGGGTAGATCAGGGGAAGATCACACAAATGTCTCTGATGCTTCATCAATGTCTCGTCCTTTTTCTTGGCTTGGCCTGTGACTGTATCTACTAATGAGTTCTAAATGCCACCGGCCCATCAGTAGAGTCCAAAAATATCCCAGAAGAGTTCAGGGAGACACAATTAGATGCCATGAGTCCCGTATTTGTTAACATGTCCTGGTGATGATAAACCTGTCTTTCTAATGCTTGGGTCATCTAATTTAGAACTTGTCAGGGGATACTCGAAGGAGAGCCATCCCTGGAACTCTCAGACTGTCAGCAGCATGTAGCATAGGGCATTTGCCCAAGAGTGGCTCCTAGCACTAGGAATCTATCACATGACTCTCAGGTGCTGATTTAGAAGCACCACGAAAACAAGATAAATGCCACACTGCAGGTAGTAGGGCTTTTAACAATAGGGAAGGCATTTTAGATATGTGGCCATCCTAATGCTGTAATATTCACTTTCTACTTTGAGACGAGTAAGAAGAGAAAAAATAGGAATTACAGTTTTCAATACTCCTGAATTTGACCCAAATGAAGTTCACTCTAATTTTGATGGAGAATAAGTGAGATAATTGTATTTTCTACAATTCATTTTTTCCTAGAATCAACACAAAATTATTTTTATCCTTTTTTCAATTTGAAATTGCTAACATGTATATGCTCCCCAAAGAATAAAAGTTATGTTGCTGTAAAAAACACAGAAAAACTATCACTTGAAATGTTTTTGCTTCTTCGGATGGAGACATCAAATCCCTTATTCTCTTTAGTTATTTATCTGTGGTACAAATCCCCATGAAGTAACTGGCAAAAGTATGTAAGTTGGAATAATAAATATAAAATAATATAATTTGAATGTTTCTTTCCAATTTCAATTCATAATTAGAGAATTTTAAGCTATTCCATTAACATATACTAATATAATAAAATGGTGGCTTATTAGATGACTCAGTATATAAAGGAATTGACCTGTTAGTTGGATGGTCTGAGAAAGATCCCTTTAAATCTACATAGTGGAAGATGAGAACTTACTTCTTCAAGGAATCCTTTGCTTACCACTTGTGTACCATGGCAATACACCCCCCTCCATATGTACACAAACATACACATTTCTCCCACACACATATACACAAACACATAAGAAATACAAACAAATCAATTTCAAAATAAAAGAAAATTCATATTTTGAAACCCAGTGACCAATGTGATATACTGGGAAGTAATACATTCCAAAGGGTTATTAAGTAACAGAGTACAGTCTAAACTCATGAATGGGATTATCATTACTACAGAATAACTGACATGGAATTGAAGAACCTTCCATTTACCTTCTAACAGTTGATTTGACACACTAGGAAGGGTGATATAAAATATAGACAATAGGATCTCAACACACAGACAATAATTAGGGGCATAATTTTAGGTATCTCTGCCTCTGAAATCTTGAGAAATAAATGTTTATTTTATTAGTTATATACTTCCCAGTTTTAGTATGCTCTGTTTTTCTATTATATGTATTTATCTGTGTCTGTGTATGGTTATGTGCACCTGTGAATAAGTCCCTGCAGAAGTCAGAAGATGTTATCTATCTCTGGAGCTAGAGTTATAGAAAACTGTGACTGGCCTGAAGTGGATGCTGGGAATTGAACCCAGTTCTTCTGCAAAAACAGTATGTACTGCTAATGACAAAGCTCTTAATCAGCCTTATCTCATATTTTCCAATAGCTGCTGAATGGTAATGAGACATGACATCTCATTATTAATGGTCCTTTTCTTACCAAAATCAAATTTAGGAATGACAATTTGGGATTGACAGGGAGTAATTTCAAGTCATCCATCAGTGACCCTCTAATCACGTACTATGTTAATCCTCCCGAACATTCACCATTTTAACCTAAATTGAACACAGCGCCATTAAACTGATCACTCTACAAAATAATTCATTTAATCAAGCAGTGGGTGTTTTATTTCAAAATCTGTGTCCCTTGAAGGTACTGCAACTGCACAGCAAGATGTTCCATGAACAGTTGTTTTGTTTTACTACAATGATTTTAAAAATAAGGTTGTCGAAATATATTAACAAAATAATATGCATAAAAATTTCCTTCTAAAGTACAATGTTCATTTCTGTTCAGGCCCTGCAATCATAGTATTGTGTAGCCATAGCAGCTACCAAGATTGGTATATTTCTACTAACTTCCAAAGAAAATTAAAGTTTTATTCTTCATTTCTACTTCACCAGAGTCCATGGAACTAACTAATATTTCTGATATATTTGTCTATTCTGGGTAAGGGTGATGTGTACTTCATGGTAATCGAAAATGTGGGATTTTGGGTTTGGGTCCCTATTGTACCTAACAATTTCGATTCTGTGTTATGTCATACATCATTCATATTCATTTCTGAGAAACTCGAGTAATATTCTACAAATAGGCACCATTCTGTTTGGCTACTAGGAGTATTTCTGGTTTTATATGTCATATGTAGATTTGAATATGTCTTTTACATTTTGAGAAATGACTTTTCTAAGATGGATGCATCATTTTCTGACTGCCCTGACTTGAGTCTGTAGGCATATGTTCTTCAAGTGCAATTGCTTAGAGGTTGTATGCAGAATTTGAGAATTGGTGGATCATCAGAACTCAGATTTACCGGTGGATTAGTCTGCTATGACTTTATAATTTTACGACAGTGTTGGAAGGGAGTGGAATCTAGGAGTAACAGTACATTTGAAGGATGTAGGTTGCTGGGAACATGCTCTGGAGGAGCAATGTTTATCCCTGGTTGGCAGTATCACTCTCTGCTTCCTAGCTGCCATGAAGTGAGCAACTCTGTTCTTTCAGGCCCCTTTTACTACGCTCTGACTCATCAGGTGGGCCATACATTTACAGTTCTAAAACACTGACTTGAACTTTCACTTCTTTAACTATTTTTTTGTAACTTACTTGCTCAAAGGAATAAAAATTAAGCTAAGATGCAATCACACTGGCAAGGTCTCCACATTTACATCACCATTTGCTTTTGTCTTTTTAAATTTTCTTCTATGTATATGGTGCCCATAAAAGGCAGAAGAAGACACCTGGATCCCTAAAGTTTGAGTTACAAGTGATTGTGGACTGACAGAAATCATCAAGTCAAATTCACAACCTCAAACATTAATTACTAATTTACAGCACATTTAGAAGTCTTTATTAAGGAAAAATAGTTGAAAGTGGCAAGTATTACAGAATATCAAATTGCCATAGTCTCATCTTGTCAGTATCATAACAATCTTGAAAATAACAGAAAAAGTAGCCTTACATTTACAGCATCTGGCCGGGCGGTGGTGGTGCACGCCTTTAATCCCAGCACTCGGGAGGCAGAGGCAGGCGGATCTCTGGGAGTTCGAGGCCAGCCTGGTCTACAAGAGCTAGTTCCGGGACGTTCACCAAAGCTACAGAGAAACCCTGTCTCGAAAAACAAAAACAAAAAAGCGTTTACAGCATCTGTGTAAATCAAAGAAGTAAAGCCCTGGAGGAGGAAGAAAAGGTCAGCAGACATTCAAAACCCTCAGTCTAAAACAGTTATCACTGCTTGACCTGGCTGGTAATTCTACAGGAATCCTATTGTCTGGGCTTTTCTTAATTGGTCTGGTTTAGATTATTTCCACAGTGAACATCTGTTTTCCACAGGCATTTTAAAAATTAATCAATAGCAGTGGCTTAACATCTCACTGATTAGGGGTCATATCATTTAGAGGTCAACAAGGAACCTTAAGCTGAAAAATGAAATGTCTATAAAGCTCTTAGAAAAGTTGAGCTGCATCCCTGAGACTTTGGAAGCCATTTTTGTGTGTAATGTTGTGCACATGAATAGCAATTCTCTGAGAAGAATCTAATCATTCCTTTGTGGCTTGCATTCAGACTTTCTTAAAAAGAATATCAACTTTAAAACACAGATGAAAACTGTTTGCCAGAATGGTGAAAATATACTACAAATGAACACACAAACTCTAAGTAAAATTGGAGGCACCACTAGATAAAATTTATGGAAACCTCTGTCCATTCATTTGTAGAAAACTAAGATAAGTGTCCAGAGACTAGGATAGCATTTGGCAGAAAAAAATAAATGTGGACAGTCCTTAAATAAGCAGTACCCGCAGCAGAAGCAGCAAAACAACATACCACAATAACTTAGCATGAAACTGTGGGAACGGAAATTTTTGTTAGATTCAGATATTAATTCTATGTAGCCTAAAGCTAACTGAGAGAGTCTCAACTGAGGGATTTCTACAATCAAACTAGTCTAATTTTTATTGCTATTTGATATGAGTGTCCACTCCACTATGTATGATGCTATCTATGAACAGGTGGACCTGGACTATGTAAGAAAGGTAGTTGACTGTGAACCTGGGAGCAAGCAGTAAACAGGGTGCCTCCGTGGATGCTGCTTGGTTCCTGCCTCCAGATTACTGGCCTGACTTCTTGCCCCGATTTCCATCAGTGATGGACTATTACCTGGAATTGTAAGCTGGAGCAAACCCTTTCCTCCTCAAGTTGATTTTTTTTATACTGTTTTATCATGATATCATAAATGAAAACAGGAAAAGGGGTCCTGAGTAAATTGGGAACACGAGGGGGCAAGGGAGAGAGTCGAAGGGGAGAGGGGAGGAAGGAAAGGAAGTGGGGAGAATGTATAGCTCAATTAAAAACAATAAAGTATAAAAAATGTAGGAGCTAAGGAACATAGCACAGTGGTTAGGATGAGAACTGTCCTCCAGGAGCTCCGCTGTTTCAACACTTCAATCACAGTTGGAGACACTGTTTGCGAAGGTATGTGGCACAGCCTTTCTGGATATAAGATCACTGAGTGTGGGCTTTGTGATTAAATGACTCACATCTATCTCCTCCACAGTTTGTTCTCTCTGCATTAAGCTGGCATTTGAAAATATGAAGTCAGCTTCCTGCTCCTCCCTTATTGCTTTCTGCCTGTTAATTGGGCCTCACTTCCATGAGAACTCTTTCCCAAATAAACGCTTCTCCAAAGAGCTGTTTTAGGTTATGATGTTTTATCACAGCAGCAGAAAAGTGGCTGATATACATAACAATTATGTGATCTATTTAAAAGGAAGGTAAAGGCCAAACATCCTACCCATAACACATTTTATTTTTCATCTTTTCTAGTACAAATTTCATTAGTTTCAAATTTAGAAAAAACAATTTCAATGATATTATTGAACAAAATGAACTGATTTCATGTTTTACCAGGCAGGGACATGTAATGGTTTGATGAGAGATGCTGTTATAGGCTCATATATCTGAATGTTTGGTCCCTAGTTTGTAAGAATGCTTGGAGAATTATTGAAAGATGTGGCCTTATTGGAGGAAAAATGTCCCTGAGGTTGAGTTTTGAAATTTCAAAAGCACACAACAGTCCCAGACTCTCAAACTTTGCTCCAACTTGCAGATAAGGTGTAAACCCTGAACTACTGCTCTGGTGTCATGTCATCTGAGCAGCAGTCAGGCTTCCCCCCATAGGGATCATAAACTTACCCTCTCAAACTGTAAACAAGCTCACAATTAATTTCTGCTTTTTTATAAGTTGCCTTGGTCAAGGTGTCTCTTCCTGGCAATAAAAACTCATAGAGTACCAACTGCTGACCTAAGAAGGGGGGGAAAAAAAAACCCTCTTCATTGGACAGAAGAGTCAGCTTTATTTCCTCTGTCCTCTATAGGCTAGGTCTCTCCACATCTGACATGGTCTCTTACGTCCTCTATCTCCTGCAACTTCATATTTTCTACTTCCTAATATCTTTCTATATGTTAGTGTATGACCTTGCATGATGTGATATAGGTGGTAGAAATACTTACTTATACGTATTGCTAGTTTATGAAATAAGATTGCCTAAGTGGCAAAATCAGGCATATAATCAAAGATGCCAGTGCACTGAGTCCAAAAGAATTTTATTCCTTTCTAATGTATATTTAATAAATATAGGCCAATGGTTATCTGGGATAACATAAGAAACTCATGTTGTGAAAAGAAAAACACTCGTTGCAATCAAACCTCTCTAATCTGTGTTCCTTGGTGTAAAATCATTGCCCTATATAGTATTTTTCTTTTATCATTACTATTACAATATACTTGATAAGATAAAGGAAAGAAATGCTTATTGGACTCACAGCCTGAGAGTACCATGGCATCAGAATTGGAAGTCATGGTGCAACTCTACTTATATGTTCACACTCATGACACAGAAGAAAAGGATCACTAGTGCTCAACTTGTGTACCTTATATACTGGTTTGCTTTTGTAAACAAAATACAAACGAGAGTCACTTGATTAAATGGAACATCAACTGAGGAATCTGCTTTATTGACTTTGCCTGGGAGTAAAACTGTGACCTATTTTATTGACTGGTGGTTGATGTTGAAAGTCCAAAACAACGATGGGTAGTGGATCAGCTGGACTGAAAAAGTCAAGAGGAGGAAGCCAGTGAACAGCATTCCTCCATGGCTTCTGTGTCAATACCTGCCCCTAGGTTCTTGCCTTTACTTTTTGCCCTGGCAACCTTTATTGGTGTACTATTAGATGGAAGAATAAGCCAAATAAACTATTTTCACCCCAAGTTTCTTTACTTAGATTGTTTTATCAGAGCAGTAGAAAGAAAACCATGGAATGAACCCACTCACAAGTTGGGTAGCTCTCCCAATTTCAATTATTCTAATCTAGATAATCACTCATAGCCATACGGCATAATAGTACCCCTCAAGTTGACAACCGTAAACCATAATGCCCAGCAAGGTCAAGTTTTCAAGCTAATTTTGCTCATCTGCAAGAGGAGATTAACTCCACTTTTCTAACATGGCAGAATAAAGATTTAATGACATAATGTGATTATTCAGCATAGTAAGAGTCACGTAAGGACTCTGGGTTTGACATAATCATAAATAATAAATACTGCTCTTAGGAACTCTTCGTTACTCTCATTCTTTAATTGTAATGCTGAAGTTTCAAGAAGCATTCAATTCCTTGTGCCTTTTTCTCAATTGTGTGTCCAGGGAAAATAAGCACATAATGGTACTTTTTCAACATTTTGCAGAGTTGGGGAAAAACTAGAAATTCTTACATGACAGCTAAATATGTATGGATGACAATAATATCTACTTACCAGTTAGGGTACTTAAATATAGGTGCTTTCTTTGACAAAATGTAATAGGAATATTTAAACAGAAATTTAAATTGATTTTTTGGTAACTAAACTTCTATAAATACAGTCAGTTGTGTTTATAAATTTCTCTTATTTAATATTGATCACTTCTGCTTTTTGAGACATTAACCAACTTATAAAATGTCAAAATATTTATTTGATGTATTCAGTAAGATTTAATATGATCCCTGCATATCATTTAGGTAAACAGATTGAAAATGCAATCAAAACACACTTACTAAAGTAGGTATTATTCATGTATTCTTTGGATATATGATTAAAATAAAAATGTTTTCATGGTGGTTCTGCCTTATAAGAAAATAGAAGTAGAAGAAGTTATGCAGAGCAGGCCAATAAGCAGCATATATCAATGACTTTTGATCAGTTCAAGTTCCCAGGTTATTATCTGGAGTGATTGCCTGGCTTATTGTTTTTCATGCTGTTGAATTTTATTTTCTTCTTCTTCCAATGGGGGACAGGAAATACTAGTAGCCCAATTTTTTAAAAATAAACATTTTCTAATATCCCAGTATGAATGTAAAAAGTATTCTGACTTCATTTTTAGTTTTGATCCTTCACTTATGTTTAGCATTTTCTTGAATATTCTTCTTTTGTAAACCAAAGTCACAATGGCGTAAAACATATTTATTAAAATTATTTTTATTTTTTAACTATTTGTTTTCTTTTTTCCATGTGGGTGCATGCCTATTTTCATAGGTATCAGTACATGTGTGTGTTGGTGCCTATACAAAGGTGTCTTTGCGTTTGCAGGCTTAAAATTGATGAGAGGGATCATTCTTGATCACCCTAAATTGTTATCCATTGAGGCCAAGTCTCTAATTCAAACACAGAACTCATTAGTATGGCTAGTTTTATTAGCCAGCTTGTTCTGGAGATGTTCTTTATTCTTCTCCCACGGCTGGAATCACAGGCCACTGACACATCGACCAGGCAAATATGGAGGTTCTAGGATATGAATTCTAGTTCTAACACTTCCATGGAAAGCATTTTTACCACTGCACTATCTCCTCAACCCCAGTTCTTGTAACACTTTCTTTGTTTTGATTAATATTTCTCCACATTTCCTCAGTATACTCAAGCTCCTGGTAGCCACTATTCTATTCTCTGCTTCTAAGAGATCAATAATTTTAGTTTTCATATGAGTGTGACTATGTAATACTCATTTATCTATGCTTGTATTATTTTACTTAATATCAGAGCATCTAGGTTCATCTATATTCTTTTTTTTTTAAATAAATGAATCCTTTATTTAAAAAATACATGCATGCATGCATACCAACATATTCTGTTTAGGACAATAGGAAGGATGCCTGGTGTATATCTCGGAAATTATGAAAGATGTTCCCCCATAATAATAATCAAGATATTATTAGTTCTTTGTTTTATTTTTTTATTGAGAAAAGGAAAAAAAAATTCCGCCTCCTCCCAGCCTCCCATTTCCCTCCCCTTCCTCTCATCCTTCTCCCCCTCCCCCCACTCCTCTCCCCCTCCCTCTCCAGTCCAAAGAGCAGTCAGGGTTCCCTGCCCTGTGGAAAGTCCAAGGTCCTCCCCCCTCCGTCCATGTCTAGGAAGGTGAACCTCCAAACTGGCTAGAACATGAAGTAGGATCAAAACCCTGCGCCATTGTCCTTGGCTTCTCATCAGCCCTCATTGTTCGCCATGTTCAGAGAGTCCGGTTTTATCCCATGCTTTTTCAGTCACAGTCCAGCTGGCCTTGGACTGTGAGCTCCCAATAGATCAGCCCCACTGTCTCAGTGGATGGGTGCACCCCTCGTGGTCCTGACTTCCTTGCTCATGTTCTCCCTCCTTCTGCTCCTCATTGGGACCTTGGGAGCTCAGTCCTGTGCTCCAGTGTGGATCTCTGTCTCTATCTCCATCATCCATATTCTTAATAAAGTAAGAATATCCATCTTTTTATTCACATGCATTAACTATGAAAAGAAGTATTTCCTTGTGGAATTTCTATATTTGTATACACTGTGTTCTGACCCTATTTTCTCAGTATTCCTCTCTCGATGAATTTCATATGTTTGCATTCCTCTTTCTACCTAGCTTTCTATTTATATTTCTAGCTTTATATCTTATTCTTTTATCACATGGAGTCTGTCCACAGTTGTCTTTCTGACACTAGTTTAATTTGCTTTAATAACATGTTGTTCATTTCCAATATTTTCTTGTAAATTTTAAATTTTATTCTTTTTCATGACTGAATAAAAAAAGGTAAAAAGATGGAACTAGAAAAAAATCATACTGGCTGAAGAAATCCAGACTCAGAAAGATAAACATGGCATATTCTCACTCATAACTGAATATTAACTGTAAAGTAAAGGATAACCACACTACAATACAGAGATACAAAGAGGCTAGATAACAAAAAGGGCCCAAGGAGGGGATGCATGGATGCCCAAGTGTGTTGTAAGCAGGCCGCTAGTTAGTGCCAGCTGCTCAACCCCAAATAACCACAAAGAAACTGTATTAATTAAATCACTTCCTGGACTGTTAGCTAGAACTTCTTATTGGCTAGTTTTCACATCTTAATTTAACACATTTCCATTATTTTATATTTTACCATGTGACTCTGGACTACTGGCAAGATTCCAATGTGTCTATCTCTGGTAGTGGCTCCATGGCTTCTCTCTGCCATTCAATTTAGTTTCCCCCACCAAGCTCTATTCCACTCTGTCACGGGCTCAAGACAGCTTCTTTATTAGCCAATGTTCTTTACAGAGGGGTATCCCACATCACCTCCCCTTTTCTGTTTAAATAAAGAAGGTTTTAACTTTAACATAGAAATTTAAATAAAAAATAGGTATCAAGCAAGAATTACAGTTACAATATTTATATCTACTTTATCTTTTATCATAATTAACAAAAACTATATCTACTTTCTATCTATTCTCTAACTTGATCAAAGACTCCAGAAGGATATAATATTATCTAAGAAAACAGGAAGTGCATTGTAAGCTACTTCCAGAACTCTAGAATTGACAGCGACATTTCGCTGCCTAAACAGTCACCCAAAGCTCTTATGTGCCATTGGGGCATCAATCCCCAGCCTACAGGCCCATGGTATCCAGAAAACTTTTCATGAAGCAGGAAATTTCAAAGACATGTCTGCCTATATTGGCAGTTTGTCAGTCACTTTCTTCTGTATCGTGCAGAATGTCTGGCAGACACTTTCATGAAGCAGGAACCCCAAAAGATGGTCTTACCTTTAGGCAAATCAGCAGTCATTTCTCTGTGGGTCCTGCATGTCCAGTTAAAACAGCACAGCATCAAGCAGTCCATGCTAGAGCAGTTTCGAACCTCTTCAATGCCCATCATCCTCTTGATGTAGATTGATGCTGCCAGGAGCAGATGAATCTCATTGTAATGAAAAGTCCTAGCTTCTTAAACATTTAAAATGCCATATTCACAGTAGTCTTTGAGAGGTTGAAGAATACCTATCTTTATACATCTAGAAAATATACATATTGTTTCTATGAATATCCCAATATATATACTTTTTTTTTCAGAAAGTGGTTTAGAAAACTGGAAACAAACTTTGTTTTCAGACAAAATATCACTTTATTTATATCTTATAATTTATATTGGAGCTTGAATATCTCAAAACCTGCAATAAAGAATCTCAAAATAAACATAGATATTTCTTTTAAAATGTGACTTCAAGATGAAGATAATATAATATTGAGAATTCTGTGACCAAACTATATTTCAGAAGATCTGAAAGTTATTTCGCATAAATTTGTATTTAACTATAGTTTAAGGATTTACTATTCAGCCTGGTATATATAAAATCAGTTTAGAAGATTATGATAAGTATGGGATTTAAAAATGATCCTGATTATTAATGAGAAAATTAGAATAGCTTGTCCTTCAAAGTGTATACTTTTAAGAAATATAAAAATAACCTAACTTCATAGCGTTAACTTCAAAATTATGCATTTGCTTATTTAAGTTAAAATATAAATAGATATTCTCCTCCCTGCTCCCATTCTACTTTACTTTACTTTTGCCCTCCATTCTCTTCATACCCCCATGCTCACAATTTTCTCAGATCTTGAGAATTTCCCTTTCCTAGGAGAATTCATGTATGTTGCTCTTAAGGTTTTCTTTGCTACCTAGCTTCTCTGGGGTCATGGTCTATAGCCTAGTTATCTTTTGCTTTATATCAAATATTAGACATTTTGCTCAACTTTAAGACATGTAAACAATCCCAGATATGGGTATTTGTCAAATATCTTCTAGGGAGGAAAAGCTCCCAGTGGTAGGACTAGGTTGCTTTCTGCTGAGATGGTGGCTGATGGGATCTTGTGGAGATCCCCAAAAGCCCAGACTGATGCTAGGACAAAAGATGCTTTCAACAAACTGAGGACAACACCTACATAGTTCATTGAACACAAAGAGATCATGCTGGTGACTGTATGTAGTATTTACCCCTGGAGTCTAGTCTCTTTGCTGTAGGAAGGTACTCCATAGGTACTGAAACAGACACCTGGACACTAACCCAGCCACAACACCTTTAACATATAGTCTGTCCTGCCTGCAAGATGCCCTGAGGCAGTGGTAACATAGAACTTATGGCAGTGACCAACAGATGTCTAATTTAAATTGAGTTCCACTCAACAGACGGGAGTTTATGCCCAGCCCTAGTTGTATGGCCAGTCACTAGAGACTGGATAGCCCAGGAGCTTAAGGTAGAACCAAAAACTTCTGGTCTAAAAAAATTAAATAAAATGAATGATTGTAAGTTTGATGTTTTTGTGAGACTCCTAATTGTGGGAGCAGATGTGACTTTGGCTCATTTGCCTGTTCTTGGGACTCTTTTTCTCCTGTCAGGTTGTCTTTTCTAGCCTTGCTGTGAGAGATTTTGCCTTGTCTTATTTTATCATTTTTGTCATATTCTTGTTTCTTGGAAGGCTGCTCTTTTCTGGAGGGGGACAGATTGGGAAGGGATTTGTGGGAGAGGGAAAGTGGGGGAGCTATGAGGAGAGGGGCTAGAATGAACTGGGGTCTGGATTTATTGTATGGGAGGGAATATTTTTTAATGTTTAAAATAGAGAGAAGAATAAAAAAGAAAATTGACTAAAAAATTATTATCTTATGTGGTTGGAGATATGGCTCAGCAGTTCAGAGAATGTGATGCTTTTATAGAGGTCCTATGTTTATTAATTTCCAATTGCTGTCTTTAAAAAAATACAAAAAGTTTGGTTTAAACAACCAAAGTATTTTAGCTCAAAGTCTAAACCCATAGGGAACTTACAACTGTGTTGAAATTGGGGCATCGGGGGTTGCGTCCCCAACACCCCAGCCGCCTGGCTAGCTTAAGCCCAAAATAACAACACACAAACTGTATTCATTTAAACACTGCTTGGCCCATTATTTCTAGTCTTTTATGGGCTAACTCTCGCACCTGGTTTAACCCATTTCTAATATTCTGTGTTAGCACCCCAAGGTGCGCTTACCGGGGGAGATTCTAGCCTTTCATCCTTGGTTGGAGCTTCATCGTGAGCATGCCTCAGAGAGCCGGGCTATCCTGTCCGCCTGCGAGAGAGGAGCCTGGCTTCTCTGAGCGGAGCTGCATGATTTCTGACCTCACTTCCTCTTCCGCCCAGTTCTGTTTACTCCACCCACCTATGTTCTAACATATAGGACCAGCCAAGCAGTTTCTTTATTTTAACCAATGAAATCAACAGATTGATATGACACTCCCACATCACAACTGTATGTCATTCTATCTCTAGGTGATTGGATTCCCTCCTCTATCCTCCACTTTCACATATATTACCCCTACCCAGAACACATAATTGAAAAAAAATAAATACATATAATAACAGTGATTAAAGAAATAATGATTTTAGGAAGAAGGGCAGAGAAAGCAAAATTATGTAATTATATTATAAATTAGAAAAGAAAATTTTCAAGTAGTTTCAAAATTTAAAAAAATATCTAAACATACCCATTAATCAGGATCTATTACATTAGTAAAAGTTAAAATATTATTTATAAAATATTGGGTTGGAACCATGAAAACAGAGGCAAGAGAGAAATTAACAACATTAAATATACATATTGAAAGAAGAAAGATGAAAGGGTTAAATTTAGTTATCATGATAATGAAAATTAAGGTGAAATCAGTAAATTCAGATGCAAGGAAACAATAAAAAAAGAATTTTCAGCTCTGTGAATACTAAAATATGGGTGATAAAATTTTGGGCTATTAAAACAAGGGAAGACAGAAACTACTGATGTGAAGTATAAAGGAATGCCATAGCTACTGATCCTTTAAACAAAGAAAAGATAAATAATAATTCAAAGCATTCTAGAGTCACCAGGTGACAAATCATTGGATGTGTTTGTGTTGGAAAAACTGCACTAGGTTTACTGAGGTAGAAAGTGCAATCCTACATGCCAGACGAACAAGAAGAACCACGGGAGCTGAACATTAATATCCATTGCTCTGTTTCCTGACCTGCGTGCCATGGGGTCAGATCATCTCACTTCTTCCAATTATGGGGCAAACAAATGCTTTTGTTGTGGTAAGTATCACAGCAACAGAACAAGTAACGAATACTGCACCTAACTCACACAGTGGGAAATAGGTGGTCAAGACCAAACTCTCACAAACTTGAACCCACAGTCTTTCTCTCAGATGAGTTCACCTGTGATCTCTCTCAGGTTTAGAGAAGTAATGCTGTCATCTGTTTTCAATCATCTCACTAAACAGAAGCAAAGGAAACACTTTCAAACTGAACCAATTTAAGGCTATCATTACACTGACAATAAATTGGGAAACTGGCCCAGGCATGATGGCAAACGCCTTTAATCCCAGCACTTGGAGGCAGATGCAGGAAAATCTGTTTTTGAAGCAAACTTGGTCTACATAGGTAACTGTAGGATAAACAGAACTACATAGTCTATGTTTAAAAAAAATGAAACAAATAAAAACAAAAAACAACCTGAAACAAAATAAAAACTGTTTTCATAGGCATAGATTCAAAATCTTCAGCAGAATTTTTACAGATTAAGCTTAACTGATGTACAGAAACATCACATAATACAAACAAGCATAATTAATTCTAGATATACATCATTACTTTAATACTTGAAAGTCAATTACTATAATTTATCTCTATGCTAGATAAATGATGAAACTCATGTGATCAGAAGAATTGATAGATGAAGTATTATACAAAATTTGATAGTTACTTATCATGTACTACTCTCAAAAATGGAATTACACTCTTTTTATCTTAAGAAAAACGAGTTAAAAAATTAGCTTACAACTAACATTTTATTTACTGCAGGATACTCTGTTAGGTTCTGGACATTATACTGGCCCACTCATTCAGCCAGCATGATGCACCCACCGGTATTCTGGAAAATACCTACCCAGCCCAGAGGACCTAGAACCATACATCACTATTTCATACATTGTGTGGCTGAGTCATGCATTAAAATGCTGTGTAAGGTCCTGTACACATGCACAATCTTTCTCTTTTAAGCAAGCACTGACCAGTCATTTTACTTTCTTTCTCAGTTGATAGATGGCTACAACCCCTTCTCACCCCTTCTCTTTTCTAATAAACTCCCATGTGGGTTTGTTGTCCACTGTGACTCATTCCTCAGTGCTGCTGCCGTGGCTAAACAATAACATTCGCCCTACTCTATAAAGGATAATAGTTGAAATTAAAGGTGGTAAAATAAGGGGAAAGAAAAGATGATTCCCACACAGATTTATAATGAATCTTCCTGTACTCACAGATTACATGGTTATTTATGTACTGTATTATTATTATCCAGAAGAGATGAAACAGATTCTTGAAAGTTAGATGATACAGAAAAATATAAAATTAGCCATTTTAATATTTTAAAAAGGTAAAAGCTATTTCAGATATTCATAATTAACACTTTCAATTTGAAGCTTTAAAAATATTGCTAAAACAAAAAATTAAATGTGTAGCTATAAATCTGACTATATATATATGTGAAAAATCAAAGGTTTGGTGAAAGAAAAAAGCTAAGTGTTCTATACTGGAGATATACCTGATGTTCATGGGTTGAAATTTTAAAAAATATAGGCATATGAGTCAAACAAGGAAATCCCAGAAATAAGTCCACATAAATATGTCTTAATAATTATTAATAAAGGAACTTAGATTCTTTTCCTGGTGCAAGCAATTCAAGAAATATGGGTTTATTTGGCTCACAATCCCAGGCTCTAGCATGGCAGTGGAGTTATAAAGGTAAGAGCATGAAGGAACTGGTCTGTCCCATCATACCTCCAATCAGGACACAGAGGAATACGTCATGATGCCATTCACTTCCCTTCCTTCATTTACAAAATCTAATATCTCAATCATGGAATAATAACACCCACAGTGGATGAATCTTCAAATCTCAATTAGGATAATCAAAGTACTCACCACAGGAATTTCCCAGAAGATCATCTCCCAGAAGCATTGATTCTGTAATCTGAACATTAACCACCACAAGCACTGAAGTGATACACTAGAATAGCAATGTTAACTGTGAGCATAGGTACACCTTGCTATGTGCAGAAAGTGAAAAGAAAGAAAAAACAATTTACAATTTCCTGAATAACATTTTAATATAACTGTTACAATTAATTATAAACTCCGAAGATATAAAACATGTCAAATAAATTACCGTGCCAAATTCTGAATGAACTTAAAGTAGTTGCTTTTTAGATACAATGTCAAAATAGAGGCAAAAAATAAATCAATGAAATAGTTTTTTTTTTGATTTTTTTTAATTGAGAAAAGGAAAAAAAAGTTTCCGCCTCCTCCCAGCCTTCCATTTCCCTCCCCCCTCCTCCCACCCTTCTCCCCCTCCCCCCACTCCTCTCCCTCTCCCTCTCCAATCCAAAGAGCAGTCAGGGCTGGGCGGTGGTGGCACACGCCTTTAATCCCAGCACTCGGGAGGCAGAGGCAAGCGGATCTCTGTGAGTTCGAGACCAGCCTGGTCTACAGATCTAGTTCCAGAACAGGCTCCAAAGCCACAGAGAAACCCTGTTTCGAAAAACCAAAATAAATAAATAAAATAAAACAAAACAAACAAACAAAAAACAAAAAAACAAAGAGCAGTCAGGGTTCCCTGCCCTGTGGAAAGTCCAAGGTCCTCCCCCCTCCGTCCATGTCTAGGAAGGTGAACATCCAAACTGGCTAGAACATGAAGAAGGATCAAAACCCCGTGCCATTGTCCTTGGCTTCTCATCAGCCCTCATTGTTCACCATGATCAGAGAGTCCGGTTTTATCCCATGCTTTTTCAGTCACAGTCCAGCTGGCCTTGGACTGTGAGCTCCCAATAGATCAGCCCCACTGTCTCAGTGGGTGGGTGCACCCCTCGTGGTCCTGACTTCCTTGCTCACAAGGCGATGTCCCCAGTTAGTTTCTTGGGCAGCTGAGGATAGGGTACCTGAAATGACCCTATCCTATAGCAGACGAATATCTTGCATATCACCATAGAACCTTCATCTGGTGATGGATGGAGATAGAGACAGAGACCCACACTGGAGCACTGGACTGAGCTCCCAATGTCCCAATAAAATAGTTTATTAAAAGTTAAAAGTACTCTGAGAAAAATTTTGTTAAGCATATGAAAAACAAGTCAATAACTAGTGAAGTTTCATTGGATTACAAAAAATAAACAAAGATAATTTACATAAATGATCTCAACAATAAGCCTAATTTTGGCATTTACATATAAGTGTAGAACAATTTCATTATTTATTGGAAAAATTTGTTAGTGTAAGTAGTTTCTTGTAAAGAGAATGCACCATTTCACGTTTCCCGGCTGCCTAGACCCAAAATAATTACACAAAAACTGTATTAATTACAATACTTCTTGGCCAATAATCTCACACATATTTCTAACTACCTCTTACATTTTGAATTAACTGATTTCTATTCATCTATGTATCACCAGAAGGGCATGGAGTCTCTGCCACTCTGCCTTCTGTTTTTCTCTATCTCTATTTGGAATTTCTGTCTTGCTCTATTTCGTATGGTCATAGGCCCAAGCAGCTTCTTTATTAACCAACTGAAATAAAACATATTCACAGTATATAGACGGGAATCCCACATCTGTTTCAGAGTGATGGGGAAGTCTCATTCACTTCCCAACACACGGTTGTATTCCTGAAATAAAGTATCTGTAAACATATTTTTTCTATAAAGAGAGGCTGATTGCACATTCCTACAAAGGATTTGTATTAGCCATCCAGTGGAATTTAAAATGTCTGTAATAAAATATTGATCCATGTCTTGTCATAACATTAATTTAAGTACTTTATTTTCTTCCCCATAGAAGCATATTTTTATCCCAACAAGAGATTAATTGGGGGCTGAAGAGATGGCTCAGCAGTTAAGAGCACTGCCTACTCTTCCAGAATTTGTGAGTTCAATTCCCAGGAAACACATAGTAGCTCGCAACCATCTGTAATGAGGTCTGGTGTCTTCTTCTGGCCTACAAGCATACATACAGACAGAACACTGTATACATAATAATTATATCTAAAAAATTATAAAAAAGAGAATACTCAATTTCATGAATATCTTTAGACACAATTTTGAAAAATATACTAATACAGTTTAGAACATACTAGGAAATAAAAACACAATATAAAGGAAATTTTAATCATCTTTATATCATAAACCAATGATAATGTACTGTTTGTGTGCTGAGTAGTTTCTATTTGTAGTGTATAATCTTGATTGTTGACTTGATGGGATTTAGAACCACAATGTAAACAAATATCTCTGTGGGGATTTTCTAGACTTGGGTAATTGATATGGAAAGACCCAACTTTAACAGTAGATAGAATTGTTCTGTTCTGGAACACTAGTCTGAACACAAGGGAGAAAGGCAGGATAGCAGCATGTTTTTCTCTGTCTAATTCCTCACTGTGAAAGTACTACAAGATGCTTCATGAGCCTTCTGCCATGCCTTTTGGGACATGATGGACTGGACCTGCAAACTTTAAGGCAAAATGCTTTTTGTCCTTTAAGTTGCATTTGTTAGATATTTTGCTGTAGCGATATGAAAAGTAACAGATTCAAAAAAAGTCAAGAAATAAGGACATTGTTTTCATCAACTTTACACCATGATCCTTAGACTTTTGAAACTGTTTTCAATGGTTTGGAACTTTGGATTAGAAAGGCTTTTCAGTGGTACAGACAGAACGTAGTAATGGGTTGCTATAGGGGGAGGTTTGAAAGGTTAGAGTTCTCAAAGACATGTGGATAGGTCAGGCCAGGAAACAAACATTCTATTGGGAACTTGGGAAGAGGCCGTTCTTGTGCTCTTCATACAGTCTCAATGACTTCTGCTTATGTCTGAGAACTTTAATGAGGCCAAGTACAAGAGTAATGGACTAATTTGTGTGTTAGAAAAAACTCCAAGACAGATCAGGTATGGTTGATACTTCATTCTCTTTTCCAGGTTCACAGTAAGAGAAAGTAAAAAGTGAAGTAGTGAAGACAAGAAAAATGTTTGCCCGTGAACAAAACACGTGAATCAATTTAGCACAAGTGATGAGGCAATTTGAAAGCAGTCATCATTGTTAAAGAAAGGTATGAACTTTTTCTGGGAAAACAGGAAATTTCCTAAGATCGCTCACTTATTAATTTGAAAGGGAGCTCCTGTTGTGAGAATGCTGCTGAACAGGTTCTCACCTGATTGGAAACAACTGTCTAGGAGAGGATTTTGACAGGTCAAATACTCAGCTGGTATTGTCCAAGGGATCCCAAGGCTCCTTCCCAAGCAGGCCACAGAACCTGCAACAACACCCATGTGCTACTGGTTGTGTAGGCATGAAGGGTGCAGTTTTGAAGGGGTCATGAAGTCTTATACCATCGTGTCAGAGAACTGCTGCTAAGCAGAGACAAGGTGTGCTTTGCCAGAATTTCTTCAAGGGGACCCTTAGAGTACACTGAAAGACGTATGGGAGGTGAACACGTGGAAACATCCTAACCTAAGTGTTGAGAACAACATTCTGTAGGATGGAGTCGTGAACTGAATAGACAGAGGAGGTAATATGAACATCAGCGTTCCTCTCCATTGATGGAGGTGGGTCTTGTATCTTATCTGTTGCTTTCATTGGTTAACTAATAAAGAAACTGCCTTGGCTCTCATAATAGGACAGAAAATTAGGTAGGCGGAATAGACAGAACAGGATGCTGGGAAAGAGAAGCTCAGTGATGAGTCGCCATGATGTTCCCACTCTAGGCGGACACAGGCTAGAATCTCCCCGGTAAGCACACCTTGGGGTGATACACACATTATCATAAATGGGCTAGTCCAGGTGAAAGAGCTAGCCAATAAGAGGCTAAAACTAAAGGGCCAGGCAGTGTTTAAAAGAATACAGTTTCCTTGTAATTATTTCGGGGCATAAGCTAACCATGTGGGCGGCTAGGTGCCGGGAACACAGCCCGGCCGCTCTTCTTTCAACACTCCATCTGTTTATTACCTGAAGATCCATGCTGGCCAAGTGCCTCGTGTACCTGCCCCCTTTCCTTCACCACTACAATGGACTGGGCTTCTCCCTCTGTAAGTGCTTGACTTAGTTATTTTGCCACAGCAGCAAGAAAAATATGTGATGATATCTTCATCAGGGGAATTTTTACTCATGTACATGTTTTGAATGTTTTGTTTTAATCTATTTATTCTAAGTGTCTGAGAATGAAACTATTAATTACAAAATAGTATCTTATTAAGTTTTTCTGTGTCTTTTGTTTAAAATCTGCTTGTAAAAAGTATATATAAATTTATATCAAAAGTTATGAGCTCATCTTATTTTGTTGAGTATTATGCTAATGGTGTAAGGTATTTAGTCAAACTGTTATTATGAGATCTTGACAAAAATAAGAATCTTTTCATTATTGGTTGATTTAGGAATAGAAAAGTCAAGAAAAATAATGAATGTGGTATTCTGTTTCCTAATGAAAAAGCATTTTTTACTATATCTGTTCTGTTAGTCAAGAAAGGGAAAGCTGAAAGACTTTGAGACACCTCAGCACTACTGCACCCCCCTTCCTGGGAACCAGGCCTTTAGCATTAGGAGGCACCTTACTTAGCACTACTGCACCCCCCTTCCTGGGAAGCAGGACCCTGGTAACCAACCACGCATGCACAGGAGCTTTGAGTACTTTCCATCCCCATTGTAGTCTTTCTTCAATAGACCCGGACCCTGGAACTGGGGTGAGACGACCTGCAGGTGTTTCTCCTTGTAATCGCCATAACATTGATCAAGTAGAGTTAGCTGACCATTGTATGAACTAGTCAAAATAGTTGACAAATGATTTTTGGACTTTCCCTTTGATTCTGTACTACCCCCTCCCCGATTTTGTGGTTTTTTCCTTTAAAAGATCTTGTAATAGACAAAGCAGGAGTCCTTCTCCTCTCGAGGCTGAGGGACCTCTGCCGTGGCAGAATAAAAATTCCTCTTGCTATTGCATCAACCGTGCTGTGAGTGTCTCTTGGGGCAACCTCCTCCTTGGTGGGTCTTTATGGCCCAACAAAGCAACACAATGGTTTGTAGTTCCACTATTGGACATTAGAAATCATATTCCAAAGCCTTTACAGTGTAGTAAAAGCAGATCTGGCTAGACTTCATGTAAGGAAGTTTAGTAAAAAAAAAAAGTCTCATTAAACATGAGACAAAATTATATTCTCTCCAATCGCTTGAGAAGCATGCTAAGTGCTGGGCAGAAGAAAATCTGGTTTACATTAAAAAGGAGAGTCCAAGCCAGGGAATGATGGCACATGCCTTTAATTCCAGCACTCAGGATGCAGAGGTGGCCTGATCTCTAGGAGTTCAAGGCCAACCTCATCTGGAAGAGCTAGTTCCAGGTCAAGCACCAAAGCTACACAGAGAATCTCTTCTTGAAAAAAGAATGGAAGGAAGGAAAGAAGGAAAGAAGGAAAGAAGGAAGGAAGGAAGGAAGGAAGGAAGGAAGGAAAAGAAATTGAATCCAGATTATTGAGTACAAATAAGTTAAAATTAATATGATATTTAGAGACTCATAGTTAAAGGAAACATATTGGTTCAGGGTCCCCAAGACCAAGTTCCTAGCACAAAGGAGAATTATTTTCCCCAGAGGAGCAGAGGGCAAGGAATAAGAGAGAAAGACAGGAAGTAGAGGACCAGGGAGAAGGGAAAGGGGACATGCATATTTGTCGGGAGGGACAAAAAACTGCCTCTGGATAGAGAGTAGACAGACAGATGTGGCATGTAGGAAAATGGCAGTTCAGAAAGACACAAACAGAAATTCCATTTTAGGATGAAATGTTTAATTTTGATTGGGAATGTTAATTTAGTGAGTTAAAGGGGGCTTTTGATTGCTGGACTTCATTACTTTGATAGCTGGATCTTGGTAGTCAGCCTCAGGAGGATGAAGTGGTCAAATGAGAGAACAAATGTAGGTGGTTATCTTTAGGAATATAATGGGCAAGGCCTACCAGTGTTGTGTCTGCCACGCTCAAGCTGGCCAGAGTCCCTTCATATAGAAGGAATCAAAAAGTGAAAAGATTACAAAGAAACTGCCTCTTGGGCATAGGCAACATTGCTGGAGCTCTGGAAAGTGTCAACACTATGGGATTTATTAGGTTCAGTTAGAGAAACACAACAGGTCATAGACATGAATATAGATTCTGGAAGACACTGAATAAAGTCCTACTGATTTATGTTTTTATTGAGTAAATGTGCTTCTGATTGCTTCAGGTCTTTAGGAAAACAGTATACACTTGCTGTGAATGCTGTTTGAATGTAGCAATGGACATACTGGGTGTGTTTTTTATAGGCCAGTTGAGTCCATTGATATTAAGGGATATTAATGACCAGTGATTGTTAATTCCTGTTATTTTTTGGGTGGTTGTGTGTGTTTTTTCCTTCTTTAGGATTTTCTGCTGTGGGATTTTCTATTGACTGTACTTTTGTGATTTGTTAAGAGGATAAGGTACATAAAGTTATGTGTTAGAAGATTTAGAAAATATTGAACTTGTACCCAGCGTCTTCACTGTGGGCCAGGATCCTATGTGGTGATATAGAAATGAAAAGAGGTGTCATCAAATTTTGACAACATATATGGTTCTGAGGACACAATGACAAAAAACAAGCAAATACCCACAGACAAACATTAGGACAAGCTCTGGGAACTCCACTGAAGAGGAAGAGGAAGGATTGTAGGAGCCAGAGCGTTTGAGAACACCAGGAAAGCACAAAATCAGCTCAACAGGGTGCATAGAGTCTCACAAAGACTGAAACAGCAGTCATAGAAGCTGCATAGTCTGTGTTAGGTCCTCTGCATACAAGCTGCAGTTGCTTGGTTTAGGGTTTTTATGGGACAGCTAGCTATATGGGTTGGGGCGTCTCTTCCTTTTCTGACTACTCTTGGATCTTTGTTCTTCTACTGACTTGCCATGTCCAGTCTTGATAGCAGAGTTTGTGCCAAGCCTTATTTCATCTTGTTTTTTTTTTAATTTATTTATTTATTAAAGATTTCTGCCTCCTCCCCGCCACCACCTTCCATTTCCCTCCCCCGATCAAGTCCCCTCCCTCATCAGCTCAAAGAGCAATCAGGGTTCCCTGACCTGTGGGAAGTCCAAGGACCACCCACCTCCATCCAGGTCTAGTAAGGTGAACATCCAAACTGCCTAGGCTCCCACAAAGCCAGTACGTGCAGTAGGATCAAAAACCCATTGCCATTGTTCTTGAGTTCTCAGTAGTCCTCCTTGTCCACTATGTTCAGCGAGACCGGTTTTATCCCATGCCTTTTCAGAGCCAGGCAAGCTGGCCTTGGTGGGTTTCGGATAGAACATCCCCATTGTCTCAGTGTGTGGGTGCACCCCTCGCTGTCCTGAGTTCCTTGCTCGTGCTCTCTCTCCTTCTGCTCCTGATTTGGACCTTGAGATTTCTGTCCGGTGCTCCAATGTGGGTCTCTATATCTGTCTCCTGAAATACCTTATTAGGTTGACATTCCTGGGAGGCCTGCTCTTTTCTGAATGGAAATGGAGGGGTAGTGGATCTGATGGAGAGGGGAGGGGGTGGCACAGGAAGGAGTGGGTAGTGGCTGCAGTCAGGGTGTACTGTATGAGAGAAGAATAAAAAACAAACAAAGAAACAAATAGAAATTACCATTACTACCATGTCCATGGGGAGAAAGCAACCTGCATAATGACCTAAATGAATAATGAACTTTGATGCAAAGTTATTGAACCTGCATGTATAATACACCTGCAGTTATCCTAGTATTGTTGCTAGTGTGGGGTTATGTGACTTCACTGATTTCATGTACACTTTGCACACACATACCTTCACAGCATGCAAACAATTAATAATGACAGAAAAATCACAGTGCTTGCTCTACGTACACAATATCTGACAGAAACACAATAGTTTAATTAACGACAAAATAAAAAAAGAAAGCAGAGAAAAGAAGACTTGAATGTTTCTGGCCACCATTCCTCAGCAGCATATAACTGTCAAATTTAGTGTAACTTTTAATTGTGTTCTGTAAGGATTTTGTTGGTTTTGTTTTTCTCTTTTTAATTTACTGTTTGAATTTCTATTTTGTTTTCATTTAAAATGTCAGTAAATGGATTTTTACTTGTGATTAAGATAGAAAATTTTAATTAGCCATTAAATATACTCTACTACGTTTGCAATATATATTTATGCAAGACAGCATTCTCAGCATTGAGAATTATAAAAGCAATAATTAATTATTGATGATGGTCTGTGTATTTAATGCCAAATATTTATCCATGATACAATCATGTAAAACAATTACATTACCTCAGCGTGTAAATTTGCTACTGTTTTGGATGCTATATCTTTAAGATGTATTTATTTAATGTATGGGTGTGGGTGCCCACATGTATTTCTGTGCACTATGTGCATGCAGGTGTACTTACAGTATTTAGCTGTCACTTATCCTGGAACTGTAGTTGCAGGCAGTTGTGAGCCAACAGATACTGTTTCTGCAGGGGCAGTAGTGCTCTTAAGTGTTAGTCCATCTTTTTAGCTCACTTTAAGCTTTTATTATTAATGAATACTTGATTTCTATATTTCCTTATATACTCTTATACCATGGTTGTATAAAGTTATTATATAGTGAAAAATGGTTCAAGAATGGATGAGGTCCTGTACTATAAGAATGCACTGTTATTGGAATGCAGAGGAAATGATTGTGATCATTATTTAATTTAACTGTGTTTTTTTCAAGATATAAAGATTATTTTCAATGATATTCATAGAGATTTATATATTCTATCTGGCTGCAAAATTCCCCTTGAAGAAATTGCACTGAACTAGTGTAGTAGGAAATGATTAAAAAAGAATTATTTACTTTAATAGTGGGTAGTTTAAGATATTGTTGATATGGTCAGAGAGATAGTTCATCAAGGAAAGGTGCTTGTTATTCAAGTCTGGTGATCTGAGCCCATGTAAACAGAGAAGGGGAGATTTGAGTGACTCATATTCATAATACACAAACACCACATTAATAATATAGATATAGTTGATAATATTGTATATTTTACTTTAAGAAAGCAAATGACTAGATTTAATTCTAGGACGTTGATGTGAAGTGAGACACAGTATTTCATTTGAGAAGAAAAAAAAAAAAAAAGCCAAGCTGGAGATGTGAGTGGTAGCACACGCCTATCAAGTTCATGGCCCTGGGTCAATCCCCAGCATATCACAAAACATATAAAAATATTTTAAGCAAAATAAATAAAGCAAAAGAAACAGAATCTCACTGAAATTTTAATGTTATGTCTTCATAGAACCAACCCAGAAGAAGAAAGTTGTGAAACTCATTTATAGAGAGTACTGCTGGTTTATAAACAATGCTTTTTAAAATGCCTACATAAACTTCACAGATAATTTGAGAATGTTTTACAACAAGTTTTTTTTCTCTGACAAGCTTAATAGCAAGTGCATACAAATGATTTTCTATAAAACAAAAACCATAAAGTGTATATACGACCTCCTGTGGCACAGACAAACTACGTCATTCTGTAAGCAAAATAACGCATTAGCACTTCCCGTAATGTACTATTGAAGGCTCTTTATATTTTGCATAACGACAGTGTTGACCATAAAGAGAGGTATATTCTTTTTACTATCACTTTATGTTCTCAGGAGTATGTTTTATTAGGCTCCTGGGTAGCAAATTAATTTGAAAAATCTCTTAGACTGTGTATGTGCCTTGAAATATTTGAGTGGTTTATTTTGCTCTCCTTAATGTTACCTATTTACATTTCTGTCATTTTGTGGAATTCAATTGCTTTTCAGTAATAACTATACACAGTATTTTTTAATATAATGAAATCCAAGTTAAAATTGCAGGCAGCTAAGACTTAGAACTGAGGAAGTTAGCAGCCCTCCTATTGAGATGACTATTAGAGTTAATTTTTGCATTTGTAGATGTAATCATGCACCCTACCCTAAATTCATTCTTTTCTGAATAATGGAATAATAAAATGTTACTCTGGAGACACATTAATAGTTTCCCTATTTATCCTTATTTATCAAGGAGCTACCGATTTTCAAAAGAATAAAATTACCCTTTTTAAATTACACCTCTTAAATATTTTTTCCTATCTTAATTCTGAACCAAAGCAGTAGAGTGTAACCAGGCTAAGTGCAGTGGGCAGAGCAGCTGTGAAACAGAGGTCTGTTTATGAGCTGCAGCAAGAGGAGCAACTTTGTTTGTTGGAGTATGGGACTTCAGTGCCTCACTTCTTTCATTTAATAAACATCCAAAGTAATTGTCATGAAGGGGAATGAGAGAGAGAGAGAGAGAGAGAGAGAGAGAGAGAGAGAGAGAGAGAGAATAGCAGTCTTTTTGAATATATAACCAAACTCTGATTTGCTGTGGTCTGTAATACAAGGCTTTGTTGGCATGTCTTTCTTTTTGTCCAAAGTTCCACACTTCAAAAGTATTTTCACAATAGAGATATGTTTCCTATTTGTCTCTGAGAGACCTATGAATGAAGTGTTCTTCCCTATCTTGGTGCTATGGGAGGAGGTAGAATCTTTTTTTTAATTGATTTTTATTGAGCTCTACATTTTTCTCTACTCCCCTCCCTGCCTCTACTCCCTCCCCCCTTCAACCCTACCCCAAGGTCCCCATGCTCCCAATTTACTCAGGAGATATTTGTTGTTGTTGTTGTTTTTGGTTTTGGTTTTTCGAGACAGGGTTTCTCTGTAGCTTTGGAGCCTGTCCTGGAACTCCCTTTGTAGACCAGGCTGGCCTGAAACTCACAGAGATCCACCTGCCTCTGCCTCCGGAGTGCTGGGATTAAAGGCGTGCACCACCACCGCCTGGCTGAGATCTTGTTTTTAAAGGAGGTAGAACCTGTAAAACAGAGTCCTTACTAAGATATCCTATAGGAGTGGAATGTATCCTTAAGGGGGGAAAGTATAATACAACCTTTTAGCTACTCACACATTTGAGGCATTAAAGTGAGATTTGATATACCACATTTCTTATCATGACAAGCTTCCCTGAAGCAGACTAAGATCTATGGACCAGCATCCATGGACTCAAGCTCTCAAAAAAAAAAAAAAAAGAAAGAAAGAAAGAAAGAAAGAAAGAAAGAAAGAAAGAAAAAGAAAAATAGCTCTTTGTATTTCAATTATTCCAGGTATTTGGTATGGCCATGAGAAGATGATTAATGCATTTGGTTCTTGATTAGATTTTCTAGTAATAGTATTTTGGAGATAGTTAGAAAGAGAAAAATTCAGACTTACCGCTATTTCTGAAGACAAAACAACACTGAAAGAACACGATATATATCCAGACACTGTAGAGTGCACTCTGTGTAAATATCGTTTTAACCATTCACACTGAGACAATGACTCACAAAGTCATCGAAGAGGTACGAATGGAACACTGTCATTTTCACTACAGAAAAACAAATGGGTCTAATGTGTGTCCAAATATGCACTATAGATCTTTCCCAACATGTCTGCCTTACATTAATGTCTCTCTGAACTCTTACTGGACCCAAGGAGATTATGGTGGCAGTTTGAGTTTTCCTCATTAATAACTTGCACCTCTGGGGTATGCAGTTTCACCTACTAAACAATATCAGCTTTCTTTTCCTTTCATTTTAACTTCATTGATTTTTTTCTTTTGTTAATCTTAGTACAAGATTTATGTATAAGTTGTGGGAGTGTTATATTTCATCTGATTTTTGAATGATTTCTGCAAATCACCAGACTGGTTCTCACATTGGAGCTGAAAGTACTTTAACCATTGGTGAAAGATCTGTCTTTCACCATTCAGGTACCTTTCCTAATTGGTTTGAGGAAGCCTGAATCCTTTCCTTTCCTTTTTTTTTTTTTTTTTTTTTTTTTTTTGCATCAGTTCTTTTCTCTTCCTAAATTTAGCTATATGGAGAGTTTTCAGATGAATAACCAGAAATTAAAAAAAAAATCAACAGTACGTTGACTTTCTACATATTACTTTCCTAAGAAAGATACAGCAATTCTTTCCAACTGTGCATATACATTCATGGTAGTAACAAAGGGGACAGTAGAATCCCAAGACTTAAGAGATGGCACTGTTGATTAAGACCACATACAGATCTTGTAGAGGACCTAGATCTGCCTAACAGCGTCCACACTGGGTGACTTACAACCATCTGTAACTCCAGATCCAAGGTATTGGAAACTCTCTTCTAGCCTTAGTTGTTATCTGCATTCTTATACTTATCCTCCAAAATAGACAGACAGACAGAAACACACGTCTCTCCCTACAAACACATTACAGAGAGAAAGAGAAAAAAAATACATGCACACACAAACACACCCTCACACATATACATAATTAAAATATTGCAAAAATATTTAATAAGATTATTCACAATTCAAGTAATTCAAGAATATGTGAAGAAATAATTCATTCTAATATAGTAGATTTCATCCTAGAGGCACAGGGTTGACTCAACATGCATAAATTGATAAAAATAATCTACCACGTAAGCAGGCTGAAAGACAAAAAACACATGGTCATCTCATTAGATGCAGAAGACCTTTGACAAAATCCAAACATCATTTCTTTATAAAAGTACTTTATAGATTGGGGACACATCAAGAACTCATCATGCATAGTAAACACAATTTATCATAAGACAATAGCCAATATAAACCTAAATGGAGAGAAACACAAAACATTTGCACTAAAATTTGACAGAAGACAAATATGACAACTCTCTCAATACCTTTTCAAGATAGTACTTAATGTTTTAGCTAGAGCAAAAAGACAGTTTTTAGAAAACAAATGCATACTGTGGCAGAATTCCTTCTGGGTTGCATCTGAATGAGTGCCAGAGAGTTAGCGCCTAGCACTAATCCCAGCTGGGCTACTCCTGGCCCTGCTCCAGAGTGCTAGCACCTAGCTATAATCCGTCTTTTATTTAGCAGATACCTTTTTTCGGACCTATGTGAATCTTGTCTCTGTTTCCCAAGGATACAAAACCTACACAAAACTTGGTTCAGGTAACCTGGAAAACTGTGGTACTTGATGAATTGAAAATTTGCACTTGGCATTGTACTTTAGAAGCTTCATTCAGGTTGTTTTGAGCATATGAAAATCAATTGGATTAATTGTAAATATGGAGAAACATAAAAATGCCCTGGGCAAAAGAAAGACTCTTCAGTTCTGAGAGGCTGAGGTTTCCTGCAGCTGCAAATGCTAGGCTTATTCTTACAGTGTTTCTGAGTCTTCCTTTCAACAGATCCACATGAACCTACACTTGTGAAAAGACACACGCAACAGCATGCACATAGTAAAGGAAAAAATCAAGTTCTCTTTATTTGTGAATGATATGATTTTATATATAAAAGATCCTGAAAAACCCAACCAGGAAATTGCTACATCTGATAACCACATTAAAGAAAAAAGTAGCAGGATACAAAATCAACACACAAAAATCAGTAACCTTCTTATATATGAATGACTAATATATAAATAAATGGAGCTCAGCTAAGAAAGCAGTGGAAGAGTCTTAACACATAAAGCCCAAATGAAAGTGACAGTCAAGTCTTTTATCCCTCACTGGTATTGTAAACAAGAGGCTAAAATAGAGAAATCACCCTCCTTGTCTTCCATTCCCTCCACAGAAACTGCAGACACCAAGGGTAATATGCATCAGTACAGATGCTGAGAATTTGGAACAAAAGGCTTCCACACTCTTTACTATTCCAGAAGCAGGAGAAAGGGTGTCAGGAAACCTAAATAAAAATGGTGACCTGTTTTTTCTCCTCGCCTCCAACTTAATGAACTAAATTATATTAGAATACAGTTAAATTATTTTTTTTTTGAAAAAAAAAATGGTGTTAGCAGCAAAACCTGAAGAAAGATTCTATGTAAAGTTTCCAGGAAAGCAACTTCTGAAGAGTGGTCCCTAGTGGCAGCTACTTCACTGACTATGAGTATGAGCTACATGCCCTACTCAGCAATGGAGAGCCACTTCCTTTGGTGATCTACCCTGGAAAGCATTTGTTGCTTTGGTCAAGCCAATAAACTCACAGAGCTTTTAAGCTACAAGCTAGAATTCTGTAATATATAATATTTTCAAAGCTTGTCTTAAGACATATACTTTGTTTCCTCCCACACACACCCAGAGGAAAAGAGCAGAACATACATAGCTTGTTCATAATGATGATCTTTTCTATTTAGGATTAATTGAATACTAAAATGGGGATATGATGATTTCGTAAAGAGGGAGAAATTTTCCCACCAAACTGTGTTATAAAGAACACAGCCTGGAGGACGGAAGTCATTCCATTAAAAAAAAAAAAAAGTACAACTTGTATTTGATCTCATATCGCAAAAAATCACCATATGCGAAAAAGGTAGGGGGGGGATCATGAAACAGGAGAAAACTAAAGAAAAGTTTTGAAAAAATAATTATTAGTTTTATTGTATTTTATTCCAAACACAACATACACATTTAGAAAAGGTAAGAGTAGAACAAAAGATATACATGCATAATATTATATATATATATAAATATGGGTTGAAATTTATGAATTTTATGATGTTAGGTATCATGACTCATATGCAATGTTACAATCATGGAGAATTATTGAAATTTTTAGAAAGCAAAACACCTATTTAGTTAGTAAAAGTTTTTATGTAATTGCGGAAATAGTTCTGAGACTATCATATGTATTCCGTAGTTTGGGTTGGCGACACTTCAGGAGTGAAGCATAACAGACTCCCTAAATATGAATTTCCTGATATTGTCTTTAACGGGCTTCTGATGTTAGAATCCTTTCTGTTTGCCTGGCTTATCTGTAATACCTGTGGATTTGATCTCTTCATGCTGTAAACGAGGAAAAGGAGACAGATGGAAAATGGTTTACATAGTGGAAATCTGCATTTATGAACTAATTAGTTGTGGTGAAAAGAAAAAGATAAACGTTTATTTGAAGCTTTCTTTTCCAAATTTGCCTTCATCTCCTTATCTTAGTGCTTATCTGAATTTGATGAGACTCAAATGACCATGGGTTTTGTCATGCATTCCAAGGTTCAGCCAAGTTAGTTTACACTCAGTCCAATCAAAAAACATGTAAGAATATGTGAATGGCACAGAAACATTACAAAATGGGATTTCAGGGAAATAGCGTGAACATTTTACATACAATTAACTCTGGTGTGTGTTTGTATCTGTGCTGTTGAATATTGATATGTGGCTTTTTTTTAGCTGCTAGCCCTTGTTGAACACCATTTTAATATGACTGTATATGCATCAATTCATGAAATCAATTATATTTTAAACAACCAACTATAATAACTCAAATATTTTCTAAGTAAACCCATGTCAGTTTTTAGAGCTTGGAGGCAAAATGCAGTTTCTACTGCCTATATTTTGAAGTTCCCTAAGTTTTCATCAATTAATTTAAAATCTTCAAGTCTTAATATTGAGAATTTGATTTATGTGTGGGTGTTTCATATAGTACGATGATTATTAATCTACTTTTATGTTGATACATATCAATATCTAATTTTTACCATCACTTTTTGACCAGGTTTTTTTCTCCAGGTTAATGCTTTTGAAAGATTATCAAAAACTGAATAACTGTAGCATCAAATGTGTATTCTTTATTCCTTTTCATTGGTGTATATGTTTACCTGTTTTTTGTGTCACTATTAAAAAATATAGATTTGTGATGTAATTTGAAATCATATATTGTAATACCTCCAGCATTATTATCTTTATCAGGATTGCTCTGCTATTAATTATGTTTCTTCATAGTTAGTTTTAGAATTTATTTTCTCTTTCTGTGAGAAAAATATGTCGTAGGGACTTTGATAGTTGTTGCATAGAAATTTTAGATTGTTAATGAAAATTTAATACATTTTTTCAATATTAATCAGACTGATCAATTAACATGCAGATTATTTCTACCTTGGTGTGTCATTTTCAATTTCTTTCTTTAGTATTTAGTGTTCTAATATTTGTAGTGATATTTTACTTACATATTTAGGTTTATGATTAAGTATATATTTCAAACTCTTCTGAATAAGGTTTATATGTGGATTTGTTCACAGGATGTAGATAATTTCTGTACAGATTTCCTTGAAAATTAGAAGCTGACATTGTCTCCAAATATCTTGAATGACATGCTTTATAGTAATAGAACCAGATTTGGACCAGTGTCAAACCAAAGGGATATCTCTTTTAAGCCTCAGAATAGGTAAACACCTCTGAGTTATACATTGCAGGTAGGTGAACAAGAGAAACAATTACTTTGCATGACTTTCTAGGCATTTTTATATAATGAAAACCATAAATAACCCATATGGAGAAAAAAAAATGTGGTACAGACATGAAGAAGAGTTCTGGAACTGTGATCAGAATTTCACTTTTGCAAATCAGCAAACTGCATATGGCAAAGAGAAAAAACTGGAGTGGATGTATTCCAATGTCTATGCGTATGGAGCATCGAACCTCCTCAGTGACACACACACACAACGTATCTGCTTCCTAGTCTTGATGGGAGAAACCAATTACCATAATGACTTTCATAGTTTGACCTCACTTCAGCTTA
The DNA here is from genome assembly GCA_963919715.1 of Microtus obscurus. Classification (NCBI taxonomy): domain Eukaryota; kingdom Metazoa; phylum Chordata; class Mammalia; order Rodentia; family Cricetidae; genus Microtus; species Microtus obscurus. The sequence continues at coordinate 199,359 of CAWTZC010000700.1, forward strand.
GTTATCTCAGTAGGTCTATGTCCAATCCAAGACCTCTACATGATTGTACTTTGTGGCAGGTTTTTCAATCAAACTTCAGCAAAGGTTATAGTGAGATTTCCTGACCTGTGAACACTTTTTATTCTCAGGGTTCCAGAGAATTTCTATCTTAAATTATAGGACTGTCACAATGCGGAACTTGAAAATATTACTTGGAGTTTTGGCATAGGTGCAATGAATTTTTATTTCCTTCAGTAAAATGTGAAAGTCAGTATCAGATCCCCTTTACCTGCCTCAACTGCATTTAAGGCTTGAGGAACTGTGGGGTTTCCCTGCTGGCATAAGACACAGTTGATTTTCATTTGTGCTGCCTCCTATCTCCAAGGTTACTTTGTGGTTCCAGTTTTAGGCTTCCCTTTCTCCTGAAGGCAGATTTCTGTTTTCTGCATCACCTTTCAATTTCTTTAAATGTTTCTATATCCTACTCATCTCTTTCCTGATCTCTTTTTTTGTTATCATAATATAGTCTTTCTTTGACCATCTTGATATTTGAATTCATGTAAACTAAAAAAAGCTGTCATCTCATCCCAGAATTTTTTCCCAAATCTTTATGTTTGACCTTATATTGTATACTTGCTGTCATAAATGATTTTTTTGACTTAGAAGTTAGGCATATTTTTTGTATTTGCCAACAAATAACTCCTATTGATGTTCTGACATTTTGTTTAAACTGAGTAATAAGGCAAGCTAATATTAGTCACAATGTCAGTGATGGCAGGGAGATGCATTCCAGCATTGTCACCCATAACAGCAGAGCTTTCTTCTACACTGAACAAGTCAAATCCTTGACTACAAACACAGAAGACAATTATAAGATTAATTAAAGTGAAACAAAGTGAGTCTACTAAGTATAGAGGAGATAACACATACTTTAGACAAACTCTCATCATATTTTAAGATACTGTGCAAGCTGACAAAGGGGAAAAGAACTTCAAAACATCTATAAGCCTACAAATTACAACATTGACCAACCTAACAAGATACCCTCAAGGATAGAGTAGTGGTATTTAGGGTTAAATAACAGCTTTCTAAATAAACCTTAGTACTGCTTAATGAAGAATATTTGTATCCAAAACTTTGATGCTAGCCAGTGATTCATGATGAGAGAGGTCACGAATACTAGCAGAGGAGCTACTACTGCCACTCTCTTTATTCCACAGTTTCCAACTGTATCCTAAATACTTATCCTTAAGTCAAGAGATAACACTAACACTCATGCTCCAACAAAGAAGATTCTTTGTGCAATTGGTAGTGACAGTTACAGAGATCTGCAAGCAGTGAAAATACAGAGAATCACTGATGATGTGGTATTCAACACTCTTTTAAACATCTACAATGAAACTCCTATACTTAAGGAATAGGAAGCATCACAAACGAGGGGTTGGAGAGAGACGATGAGAGCCAGATGATGAGAATTCTAGTGCTAAATAATGTCTTCAAGACATGAAAAGGAAGGTGCATTCATGATATCTCAAAAATATGTTCTTTTAAACCATACCTGCCCTACAGCAGCACCAATTAACATAATCTAAAATTGGGGAATTTCACAAGTCTTACCCCTAGCTGAAAGGCTACAGGAAAGAATGACTTGAAGAAAGTATAATTTTTCATTTCTAGGAATGAACCAATTAAAAAGTTATCTAATCTCAAGTACTGAGCCCTAGGCATATAGACATAGGAACAACTTAGCAATTATGTGTTTAATACATAAAATATACACAACAGGCTATATTTAAAAACTCTCATATATGAACATGTATTACATATTGTTATATAAAAGTTACATATACACATTTATGCAACAATAATTTGAGAGGAATTTGGGGGAACAGGAACAGTTAAAGGAGAGAAAAGAAGGGATGGAAATTATTCAAACATAATACTGAGTTATGAAATTCTTTAAAATATTACATTAAAAACACTGTATGCATAATCCCAATAAATATATCATGAACATAATCCCTGTGCTTAAGGCACAGGTAGCTTCACAAAACTGGAAACAGACAGATTCTAAGAGTCAGAAGAATATGAATTCTATTTTAAAATTGTGTTTCCTAAAAATGATACGTCACTTTCCTCCACAATATCTCAAAAGCATGGTGATCTAATAAGACCTGAATAAGTAAAATATCAATAGAAATGCCAACATGGAGAGGTAAATATCATGGCAGCCTTCCTTAGACTAAACGTTAATGAAAACTAAGGAATGTTGAGGGCAAGAGAAGTAGGCGTTCCCAGGCATTATTCCCATTATTGTTTATTCAGTACCAAATTATGCTGGCTAGTTTTCATGTCAATTTTATAAAAGTTAGAATCAAGAGAGATGGGGGAGACTCAACTGAGAAAATGTCTTTGATGTGGGATTCCCCCCTGCATGCTGTGATTACTACTAATGAATAAAGAAAACTGGCTTGGCCTGATAGGTTAGAACCGAGCTAGGTAGGGAAAACTAAACTGAATACTGCGAGAAAGAAGAGCAGAGTCAGAGAGAAGCCATGGAGCCAGCTGCTGGAGACAGGAATTAAGACTGCTTTGAGTCTATAGTGGAACAGGGCAGAAAAAGCTGGGTGGAGAGAACTAGGCTGAATGCTGGGAGAAAGGAGGCTGAGACAGATGGAATTTTATCCAGTAAGCCACAGCCACATGATGATACAAAGATTACTAGAAACAGGTTAAATTAGATTGTAAGAGTTAGCCAATAAGAATCTATAGCTAATGGCCCAAGCAGTGATTTAAGTAATATAGTTTCAATGTGATTATTTTAGAGCTGAGCAGCTGGGAACCAACAAGTGGCCTCCTTACAACATATCTGAATAAGATTTTATTGTGGGCTAACTTTTTAAGCACTTTCTAAATTAGTGATTGATGGGGTGGGAGACTATCCCATTGTGGATAGGAAACACTTTTTAACTAGTGGTCTCGGATTCTATGAAACAAGTGACTGGCCAGCCATGAGGAGCAAGCCAGTAAGCATCACTCCTCCGTGACCTCTGCAACAGCATTTGCCTCCACATTCATGCCCTGTTTGATTTCTTATGCTGACTTCTTTAGATGATGAACAGTTGTATAAAAGTGTAAGCAAAATAAACCCTTTCCACCCATGTTGCCTTTTGCCATGGTGTTTCATCACAGTGGCAGTACCAAAATTAAAACAGAAATTGATGTCAGGAATGTGACAGTCATAATGATTTTATTTTGAGGAGAATTGTTGAAGGACTTTGGAAATTTGATCTAGAAAAGCCTTTAAATGTCATTGGAGTATTCTGTAAGAGCGTGGAAGATAAGAATGTTGAGAAAAATTCAGACAATGAGTTTTAGAGAGAAGTTTGAGAGTATTTTAAAGACTCTCCTGTTGCCTTTTGCTTTTTTGAATTAAGAATATGTGTCTCACCCCTCATGTCAGGGCTAAGCAAATTATGGAGAAAATAAAAATTGTAAGAGACAGAGGTTGCAGAAGACAACAAGAAACGGTATTTATTAGACACATCAGTACTGACCCACATATGAACTCACAGAGACTGTGACAGCATACACAGACCCTACACAATTCCAAGGCAGATGGAAATCTGTGTTGAGAGAGGAAAGTGGGCATAATTTCCCATCAGTAACCAAGAAGCTGTCACCAATGTACAAACACTTGCAAAAACAATAGTTTTCAGCAACAGAATTTCACTGGGTATATAAACCACAATTAAGGGCTGGCCCCATACCTATCAGTAGGTAGGCAACACCACACAAACTTAAAAGTATTTTTATAGATTTTTTTATTATCTTGCTTTGTGCATTTGCTTTTTATCTTTCTTTAAAAATTTTTTAAAAAAAGACATTTTACATACCAACTATAGTCCCCCCTACTCCTTTTCCCCTCCCTCTCAACTCCCCCCACACACCACCTATCCATTCCATAGAAAGGGTAATGAGCCTGTCACATCAAGTTGAGGCAAGACCAAAACCTAGCTTCTGTACCAAGACTGAGCAATGATCCACCTTAGGGAATGGGATCCAGAGAACCACCTCATGCTCTAAGGATAGGTTCTGGTTCCACAGCCAAGGGCCCCAACAAGCAGACTAAGCCACAAAACTGCTGCCTACTTGCTGAGAACATGGTTTGTTTCCATGCAGGTTCCTCAACTGTCGGTCCAGAGTGCATGATCTCTGAGTAGTGAAAGTCAGTTGTCTCCTTGATTTTTCCCATTATGCTCTTGGTAATCTTGATATCTTCAGATAATCCCATTTCCCTCTCTTCGACTGAACTCTCAGAGCTCGGGCCCAGAGCTTGACTGTGGGTTTCTGAACCTGCTTCCATTATTTACTGGATGAAGCTTCTAGATGATGATGAACAGCACAGTCACCAATCTGATCACAGGAGAAAGCCAGTTCAGGCTCCCTCTCTGCTATTACTCCAGTTGTCCTTGCAGATTCCTGGGAATTTCCCTAGTGCTGGGTTGTCCATAACCCCATAATGTCTCCCTCTATCAATATATCTCTTTCCTTGCTCTCCCTCTCTATTCCTCCCCCAACTGGCCCATCCCATTTCCTCATGTTCTCATCCTTCATCCCTCCCTTCCCCTATATACTCCACCTCCAATTTTCCCAGGAAATCTCTATCTCTCCTTCCTACGGTGATCCATGACTCTCTCTTAGGGTCCTCCATTTTACCTAGCTTCTCTGGGGCTGTGAATTGTAGCGTTGTTATCCTTTGCTTTGCATCTAATATCCACTTATGAGTAAGCACATACAATGTCTTTATGGGTTTGGTTTACTTCACTTGGGATCGTTATTTTCTAGTTCCACCTATTTGCCTGAAAATTTTAAAATGCCATTTTTTTTTTACAGCTGACTAAACTCCATTGTGTAAATGTACCACATTTTCTGTATCCATTCTTTAGTTGAGAGGCATATATGTTGTTTCTATTTTCTGGCAATTATGAATAATGTTTCTATAAACATAGTTGAGCATGTGCCCTTATATAATATAACATCTTTTGGGCATATGCCCAATAGTGGTATTGCTGGATTTAAAGATAGATTGATTGCCAATTTTCTGAGAAATTAACATATTGATGTCCAAAGTGGCTGTTCAAGTTTGCACTCCTACCAGCAGTTTAGTAGTATTCCCTTTCTCTACATCCTCTCCAGGATAAGCTGTCATCATTGTTCTTGATCTTAGCCATTTTGACAGGTATAAAATGTTGTTCTGATTTGCATTTCCATGATGACTAAGAATGTTAATCAATTGCTTAAATGTCTTTCAGCCATTTGTGATTCTACATTTGTGAAATCTCTGTTTAGATCTGTATCCCATTTTAAATTGGATTATTTGGTATTTTGATGTATAGTTCCTTGAGGTTTTTTTTTTTTTTTAATTTTGGATATCAGCCCTCTTTCAGCTGTGGGATTGGTGAAGATCTTTTTTCATTCTGTCAAAATAAGCTGCCATTTTTTTCTTATTGACTGTATATTTTGACTTACAGAAGATTTTCAGTTTCAGATGATCCCATTTATTAATTGTTACTCTCTGTTTCTGTGCTTCTGGTATTACATTCATAAAGTGGCTTCCTGTGCCAAAGTTTTGAAGGATACTTCCTACTTTCTCTTCTATTCTAGGTTAGGTGTAACTGTATTTATAATGAGGTCTTTGATTCACTTGGACTTGAGTTTTGAGCTTGGCATAAGATTTGGACGTATTTGTACTCTTCTAATGTCGACATCCAGTAATGGAAACACCATTTGTTAAAGGTACTTTCTTTCTTTCATTGTATACTTTTGGTTTCTTTGTCCAAAATCCAGCATTCACAGGCATGCAGAATAATGTCAGCATCTTTAATTCAATACCATTGATTAATGTGTTTGTTTTTATGCGAATACCAAGCTGTTTTTATTATTATATTATTATTATATCTCAATAGTAAACCTTGAAGTCAAGGATGGTGATGCCTCCAGAAACATTTTTTAGGATTGTTTTTATTATTCTGGGTTTGTTGTTTTTTCATATGAAGTTTTAAAGTCTGAGAACAATTGTGTTAGGATTTTAATGAGGTTTTCATTGATTCTGTAGATGCTTTTTGTAAGACTGCGATTTTTAATATGTTCATTCTACCTATCTAAGAGCATGGAATGTCTTCCTATTTTGTGATATCATCTTCAATTTCGTTTTTAGACACTTAAAGTTCATGTCATTCAGGTCTTTTCCTTGTTTTGTTAGAGTTACCCTGAGTGCTTTTATGGTATTTTTGGCTATTGTAGAAGGTAATGCTTTTCCAATTTCGTTATTGACTCACTATTTTTATGTATGAAAGTTGCTGATTTTTTGAGTTACTCTTGTATCATGTTTTTTAGTTGTAGGAATTCCCTGGTAGATTTTTTTTTTGGTCACTCATGTATAATGTCATATCATCTTCAAATAGCATAAGTCTGACCTCTTTCTGTCCTATTTTTACCCCTTGATCTCCTTTTGCTGTCTTAATGTTCTAGCTACAACTGCAATTACTATATTGAACAACATGGAAAGACTGGACAGCCTTACCTTGTTCCTAATTTTAGCAGAATTGCTTTGAGTTTTGCTTCATTTAATTTGATGTTCGCTGTCAGCTTGCAGTATATTGCCATTATTGCATTTAGATACATTCCTTGTGTCCTTTATCTCTCCAATACCTTTATCATAAAGGGGTGTTGGATTTTATTGAATACTTTTTCAGAATCTAATGTGATGATAAAGTTTTGTTTTATTTCAGTTTGTTTATATGGTGGATTAAATTGACAGATTTTCATATTTTGTTTCATCCCTGTATCTCTGAGATGAAGCGTATTTGATCATGAAGGAATTTGTGTGTGTGTTCTTGGATTTAGTTGGTCAGTATTTTTGTTGAATATTTTTGCAACAATATTTTTGAGGGATTGGTCTATACTTCTCTTTCTTTGTTACATCTCTTTGTGGTTTGTCTATCAGGGTAGCTGTAGCCTTATTAAAATTGGCAATGTTTCTTCTGTTTCTAATGTGTAGGACAGTTTGAGAAGTATTTGTATTTGTTTTTCTTTGAAGTTCTGATAGGATACTACGCTAAAAACATCGGACACCAGGGATATTTTTCATTTTCATTTTTCATTCCTCTTTTAATGATTGCTTCTATTTCTTTAGGAGTTATAAGTATTTTAAATTGTTTATCTGGTCTTGATTTAATTTTGATAGGTTCTACCTGTCAAGTAAATTGTTTACCTTTTTAAATTTTCCAATTTTGTGGATTACGATTTGATGATTCGATGTTTTTGCTCAGTCTCTGTGTTTTTGCCCCCATTTCATTTCTGATTTTGTTAATTTGAATATTATTTCTGTGCCTTTTTGTTAGTTTGGATGAGAGTATGCCTATCTTGTTGAGCAAAGCCTTTGTATCATTGATTCTTTGTATTGTTCTTGTTGTTTCTATGTTGATTTCAGCTTTCAATTTTATTATTTCTTGGCATCTTCTCCTCCTGGGTGAGTCTACTTCCTTTAGTTCTAGAGCATTCAGGTTTGCTCTTAACTTGTTAGTATGAGCTTTCTTCAAATCCTTTATCATCTTAGCCCCAAAAATAGTCACACAGAAACTGCATTAATTGAATCACTGCAGGGCCCATTAGCTCTAGTTTCTTATTGGCTAACTCTTAAATATTAAGTTAACCCATTTTTATTCATCTGTGTATCACAATGTGGCTGTGGATTAATGGCTAATGTTCTGGCATTTGTCTCCAGCAGGGCTACATGGTGTTACTGACTCTGCCTTCTTCCTCCTAGCATTCAGTTTAGTTTTTCCCATCTACCTCTGTTCCCTGTTCAGGCCCAATACAGTTTCTTTATTGCCAATGGTATTCACAGCACACAGAGGGAAATTCCACATCACATTTACAAGTGATTATCTATTGTAATACCGGTTTGAAGGCATACAGGGGTCATTGAGAGTTGTTGAGGATTGGTACCAGAAGGAGAGACCAGAAGATATCACTGGTGAAAGTACAGCCCAGTTTAAGCAGGATACCCTAATACTTGAAGATTCTAATGCCATGGAACAAGCTGCAAGTATAGTAGCTTTGGGATAGAGATAGTTGAAGCCTTGTAGATACATTATGTAGGATTCCAGAAGAACATAAATAAATCCTACATTTTGGACAGTGATTTTTTTTTGTGGTTTGAATGTGACTACTTCTCATTTGAAACAAGAATTTATTTAATTTATTTTTTATTTTATTATAGCCTTGACTATAAAGACTTGAACTTTTTAAAAAAGGTTTTGAGTTGTATAGAGATGTTGGATTATTAAAGTGAATGGACTTTGAAAATGTTTGAATTTTTAAAGACAATGGAACTATTAAGTTTTTTAATGATTTATATTGTGACATTAATATTGATAAGGGATTTTATGAACAACAAGAAAGGAAAGGTTATGTTTAATAAGGAATGTGTTTTTGTGTCAAGTTGAAAACAGGTCAACTGGACCGACTAATTTTTATGTCAATTTGACTCAAGCTAGAGTCATCTTGGAGAAGAAAACCTCACTTGTGAAAATTTGTCTGTAAAAACTGGCTGTAGGCAAGCATTTTGCTCCTTTTCTTAGTTAATTATTGATGTAAGTGGACAAAGCATTGTGGGCGATGACACCCTTTGCCTGGTAGACCTGGATTCTATAAGAAGAAAGATCGAGCCATTTAATAAACAACACTCTTCCCCATCCTCTGGATCAGTTCTTTTCTCCTGAATCATGTCTTGTTTGAGTTCCTGTCTTGACTTTTTTCAATGATGAACAGTAATGAAAATATTAAGTAAAATTAGCCCTTCTCTCCCTAAGAAGCTTTTGATTGATTATGGTGCTTCATTCACCACATCAATAATCAGCTAGCCAAAACCAAAGTGGTGAGTCCTGAAACAATGTACATACAACTAAAAGTCAAAGGACTGAGGAAGCTATAGTTATATATTTATACATATATGTGACAAAAATTATGAAAAGGAGGTCATAAATTTAGATTGGGTAGGAGGAGACATGGAAGATATTAAAGGGTGAACTAGAAAAGTGTTACTTTACTGTGAAGAAACCCCATGACCAAAATTTAATTGACAAAGATAGGATATATGCATATATGTGTATAATAATAACTAAGAAAAACAGAGTTCATGGATTTTAAAGTCCATAAGCAAGGATATATGGGAAGGTTCAGGAACAAGAACAGAAAGTAGAATGATATAATTATAATATTAAAATATAAATAAAATAACAAAAATTATAATCTATTCTTAAAATGAATGATAAAAATAAAATAAAAACAGATTGGGTTGAGAATTTATTATGTTTTAGATTTAAAATTGTTGATTCAAAACACTGAACTGGTATACATCAATAAGGTTTTGCATGACACTTTTGTTTTTAACAAATATAGGAAAGTGGTTTATGATAGATTAAAAAAATACAAGCTGGTGGTTATGTCTCCTAAGCATGTCATGTATTTCTCCAACTGACCAGCAATTTGATATGGATATCTTTATAGTATTTTCAATTAAAAGCAATTTATGCGTCCATTAAATATTTGATATATCTCAGGCTAGAAAATTACAGAGTAGCAAAGTTAAAGAAGCACAAGCAAGAAGAGTAGATTAAGGAGAAAGCAGTAATTAAGGTATCCAGACCAACAATATTTTACAGCAATATTCCCCTTAAATGCCAAATGTTGTCTGAGGAGATCCCAGAATTTTCATTAAGTTAGGTCAAAAAATGAACTACTATAAAACAAGATATGGGGATGAGTCAGAGTTAAGGAAAATTAGAGGTGTTTATTAAGTAAAACTGAAATAGTTAATATTTATATTTTATGTAATATATTGAAAAAGAGAACAAGATAGATATGAATAGATAAAGAGATGATAGATTGATAGGTAGATAAATAGATAGATATAAATAGACAGATAAATGTATAGCTTAGGCTCAAAATACACACACACATATCTATATCTATATCTCTCTCTATATATATAATTTTACAGAGTGCATGGCATAGGTAGTGTGAGTTTCATGATTTCCTAAGTCACACTGAAACAACTATGTAATTGATGACAAGACTTAATAATTTAGCAAAAGCACTATCAGAATTTACACTCATAAATTCTCACCAACATTATTGTCTAAACATGAGATAAACAAGAACAACAATGGGCAGGGAAAGACCATGAGATTTAAATTTAAATTGCACATCAAATCCCACACACTAATAGTAGGAGACTTCAACACTCCTCTCTTGCCAATGGACATGTCAACCAGACAGAAATTTAACAAAGAAATAAAAGAACTAATAAAGGTCATGAATCAAATGGCCTTAATAGACATCTGTAGAACATTCCATCCAAACACGAAAGAATATACCTTCCCAGCACATCTAAAATTGATCACATATTTGGTAATAAAGCAAACCTCCACAGATACAAAATAATTGGAGTAACCACTCATTTCTTATAGGATCACTATGGATTAAAGTTAGAATTTAACAACAATACTACTCTCAGAAAGCCTACAAACTCATGGAAATTGAACAGTGAACTACGGAACTACCTCTGGGTCAAGGAAGAAATTAAAGAAGGAAATTAAAGACTTTCTGCAATTCAAAGAAAATGAAGGCACAACGTATCCAAACCTAAAGAACACCATGAAAGCAGTGCTAAGAGAGAAAGTTCATAGCACTAAATGCCCATATAAAGAAAATGAACACAAATCTAAGGCAATTAGTATAGAATTTGTTCTAAAATTGCACCACTTTTATTGGTGTGAAGAGTACCAATAAAGGCCATTCTTATCTTTTGAACAATTTAGTACCTGTAGGACATCAAGAATATTTAAAATGTTGACTTCTGTATACAAACCTACTAAGGTAAAAGTATTTGTAAGACAAGGTTTTGTGTACATATACATTGAAGGCATTTTTATATGTCTTGAATAAGTTCATAACTTCTTGACATATTGATTAAGCCTTAAGAAACTGCATGAAAATCATTTTCCAAACTGGCTAATCCATTTTAATTTTTATAACTGCATTTTGAGAATATTGTTTTGTTTTCACTCCTTCTGTTTATTTTAGTCCTTCTACTAAGTACATAGTGACATCTCATTGTGAAATTAATTTGAGCTTTCTTCTAGCTGATGATATTTAGGAGGTTCTGCTGTACTATTTACAGCTGGTATTTTCATTTCTAACTAGAAATTTTGTTGTTTACTGTCTAAGACTGAATATATTAAGATGTAGCTTTTAAATTTTTCCAGTCACTAGCATTTTTTCATCCTATTAATTAGAATTCTCACAGATTAAATGTTACAATTTTGTTCCTTTGATGTTTATATTTTGATTAAGTTATATTTAATAAATATTTATGTTCACTGATACTAACTTTACAATCCATCCTCGTAAGGTTAAAAATTATTTACATAGATTTGAATACTAAAATTCCTTCTATTATTACTAAAGTTTTCTCTTTTCCATTAAGATGAGATGAACATTGAGTTAATTTTGGTAAATACTATATTTCGCCTCAAGTATGCTCTGATTTTCTTGACCTTGTAACTTTTCTTCTTGAGCATATTTAAATTTTGTTTTTATAAACTGAATTCCTAATAGTAGACTACTCTGGCTCCTCTTGATTTGTTCATGGAATGGAACACAATAATTATTGCAAATATTGTTCAACTGCAGATGCTAAGTTTCCAGCAGTGGTTTATATATCTATGTTTGTGACCTATTTAAGTTCATATTATTTTGTAATTTCTGTTTTATTTTTGGTACTAGTGTTTTTTTTTCCAAATAAATGTTAATTCTCACTTATTTACTAGATGAAATTCATATAAATGTTAATTAAATAATTTGTAGAATGTTTTGCTGAAGCTATCTTGTCATGGGAAGTTCTTTTGGCTGGTGCTTTTCAATCAGTTTATGTTATAGATGATTCCATATACACCACAAGGGTATTTTTATAACAATATCCTAAATATTCTTTATTATGTTAGTTTTCTATTAGTGGTCTTAAATTTAGAAAAGTTTTAATTATTAATAAGCCTACGTAATGTCTACCTCACATATATATTGGAATATATATATATATTTCTTCTATCCTTTAAACCTATTCAAGTTTCATGTTCTTATATTCAGATCAAATGATATTAAAGTAAATAAATGATAAATACAAAAAAGTTAAAATATGTTTAAATTTTCTATCTGTTTCATTCAGTCTTTATATGTTATTTTCCTTATTTTTTATTTATTTATCTGTATGTCTGTGTGCACATGTATGTAAAAGTAGGTGTGTTATATTTATGGGTAAGGGCATGTACATTCTATATACTAGCTGTATATTCACGTCAGAGGACAACTTGTAATAACCATTGCTCTCCTCCACTCTGTGATATCGGGGAATCAAAATCAGTTAAACAGATTTGACAGCAAACCTTTAATTGATTGAACCATCTTGCTGGTCCTCCATCTGTATATTTTTGTAGAATATTTAAAACTTGTCTTGATGTTAATAGAAGATATATAGCATCATGCGAAAGTACACTCCTGTGATCTCAGTATTTCAAATTAGAGGACAAGAGGCTCAGAAAGTCAATTTAATCCTTGTCTGCAGAGTGATGTTCAGTGCCTTCTTGGGTTACATGGAATCATACTTCTAAAATAAAGATAAAAAGAAGAAAATAAAAAAGAAACATTATAGCAGATGAATAACTCAACTAAGATATAGATACAAGGACATTATAAAAAGGAAAAAAAAATATGCAGCAAGTTAAAGAGGACACACGTATGTGTTCAAATGTGTGTCCATGTAGGTAAACAAAGAAGTGTCTACAATGACAGTAGATAGTGTGAATGCTCAATGCATTAGTTATGATGCTTTTCAAAATCGAACTACTCATAAGCAATTTGCCACATGTAAATCATGTATGAATAAAGACAGCTTTGGGAGAATAAAAATGTCTTTGAGCAATCAGAAATCCAGTAAGAGCACACATTTTATTCTATTTTCCATTGGCAATGTTTTTATTTAGGATTTAAGACAGATATAATTTCTGTTTTTTATAGAAATAACCCGATAACATTATGATCACTGTGGGTATTATTTATCAATACATTTTCTATGAATGTTTATTTTTATTTTTTAACTCGATGAGTATGTTTTGCCTGAATGTAGTTATGCATTCTATGTGCTGCACCTACGTAGGTATCTGTACCATGTAGATATGTGTACCATGCATTCCGCAGATGTCAGAAGAGGGTTTTGAATTTCTTGGAACTTGCATTAACATGGTTGTAATCCGCCATGTGAGTTCTAGGAATCAAATTCAGGCCCTCTTCAAGAGCAGTAAGTGCTAATTGTTAAGTCATCTCTCCAGGCCTGACTACTACCTTTCAGATTATGGGTATTGCAAGTTATATTTTTCTGTGAAAATATTGTAAGATGCTTGTGAATTCTTTGATTTTGCGTGAACTATCAGTGGCAGTAGAAAGAGTAGTCTTTACAGGAAGCAGTATCAAATAAATAAGATGAAAAATTTTTCTCATTATTTTATTTTTTTAAAAAAGAGAACATTATTATTTTATTATACATACCAATCCAAGTTCCCAGTCTCCCCCTCCTCTTGTTCCCTCCACTTAAATCTCCACTCCACTCCCCATCCACTCCTCCGAGAGGCTAAGGCACATTGCTCTGGGAAAGGTCCAAGGCCTTCCCTACTATATCCAGGCTGAGCAATGAGTCCATTCAAAGAGAATGGGTTCCCAAAGAGCCAGTGCAAGCACTGGAGAGATAAATCCTGGCCAGCAGACAGTAGCCACTCAGTCTGCCTCAGCCATGCAAATGTCAAGCACATTCAGAGGGACTAGTTTAGACCTATGCTTGTTCATTCCCTGCCTGACTGGAGTTGGTGAGCCCCCATTAACCCAGGTAGACTGCTTCAGGGGGTGAACCCATCATGGTCTTGACCTCTTTGCTCAAATTCTCACCCCTCCAACTCTTCAACCAGACTCTAGAAGGGAAAAACTTAGAATGGCTTGAGTATTTTGCAACCTTAAAGCCCAGATGCAGTGCCACACCTCCTAACTTTCTCAGAGAATTCCACCAACTGGGAGCACAGTATTCACATATATGAACCATAGGAGTCATTCTTATTACAACATCCACAGACAGAAATATGAGACTATTTTTAATCAGAATAGAAAAATGGCCCCTAAAGCATTTTGGAGTTTTTTTATGACTCTCTGATAGACCCTACAAGGACCATAAGGAAGGGGTAAAACTATTCTGCCTGTTTGTTGTAGGAGGCTCTGTTGGAGCTTTATCAACCAGAATGCAGAATACACAAACTGAGAGTAATGCTACCTCAACCTAGGTTTCAAATGCTGCCAGCGAGAAATTGGAGGTAAGTACGAGAAATTTCTAGAGGAACAGGACCATGTAGAGTGCCTCCTATAATATAAAATCCAGAGAAGTGTGAGACAGAGGCACTGCAGTGAGCCCTCTACAGTGTAATATGAAAGGATTTGTGTGACAGAGTCATTACAGAAAGCCCCTATTATGATAAATTCTCTGAAGCTGTGAAGTTGGAAATACTCCTTCCCTGATCCACCGCCTCCATAGAAATAGGTTTAAAATTTTTTTCTCAATATTTTATGCTGATTTCAGTAAAAACAATAACGAATATTTGTATATAAAATAACATATTTTGCAATATTATTATAAGCATTTATATAAATACTCATTTAAGGTAAAAGAACTTAAAAAGTAGAATACTGAACTATGTCTACACTCATCTAAAATGCAAAGTATGTTTGACATTCAGTGATATGGAGAAGTTCAATAAAGGTTAACTAGTTTTCAAAAACAAACATGTACTTTATGCAGCAAGAATTTAGAAGTACTTAATTATTCCTGGGAAATTTAATAAAATACTATTTAAATCTTAATGTTTCTCTTTTTTCTTAGTTAGTTTGTTTTTAAATAATATGCACTCTAGAAAATATTCAATTATCTAATTTATAAATCAACAAATATATAGAAAAATCTAGTTTAGGAAATTCAATAAATATATAAAAATATATTCACGTAAGAGTTTATCAGAAATGATGACAACATGTGGAATTTCATGTGCATAGTTTTGATCATGCTGCTTTGGGACTCTATTTTGTCAGCTAGAATCATCTTTCATTTGTATAACAATGTTGAATGCCACAATATCTCAAGTGTTTGATAAGTACTTATTGAAAGAACAAATAAGCAAATGATTAGATGAATGAATAAATCTCCTTCAGTGCTGACAGATGAAGAATAGCTGTGTTATTGTTCATCATAAAGTAAACCTCTGGATAAAATCGAACACAGTATTTTTTGTTCTTAGCCACAATGGAATATCTGTGTGCTGAGAGATAGTCCCCTCTGTGCCTGTCTACACTCCTAAGAAAGATAAATGGAAACAGTGCTTTCTCTTTTGCCTCTGTCCTATTTCTGACCACAAAAGCTGTCACCGTGATCTATTAACATTGTGGATTTCTTTCTTCAGTCCAAGTGACAGGACGGCTATTTTTGAAATAAGTTCTATCTTTTTGTTACAGGCACAATGAATGATTAAAGGTTTCAGCACTGAAAATTACCAAACCTTTGTCTAAGAATATAGGCGATCTTAAAGTTGACTTATTGTAGTAAGAAGAGAGAGGAGACATTTCACCCCATCTGTCTGTTCAAAATGGACAAGATATGATATGATGGGTTGTAATGAAAGGCAAGAGTTATTCTTTTTCTACTTTCAGTGGAAATTTCTTTTATGGAACAGAGAAGTGCATTATCCCAAGTCTAACTTCAAAGCAGAAAGAAGATAAATCTACAGTAGGAGTAAAATCTCATCAATCTTGTCTCACATAAAATTGTTAAATCTATCTGGATTTCTCTTTTTATGTTTAATGTAAGGGACAATATCACATTCTAGTTAAAGAGAAATTTGTGTCTTATGTATATAAATTACATTAAAATTAGTG
This sequence comes from Microtus obscurus, assembly GCA_963919715.1. NCBI lineage: Eukaryota > Metazoa > Chordata > Mammalia > Rodentia > Cricetidae > Microtus > Microtus obscurus. The sequence goes on from CAWTZC010000700.1 coordinate 215,427, forward strand.
TCTTACCTATGAATTGTACTCTGTAAGGTATTTCTTTAGGTTTTAATTATTTAGTCATGATTTTTAAGGCATATTATCTAGTAATATGATAAGTAATATGATATGGACAGTATATTAATTTTGTATTAGAGATGAAAGTAGGGAATATTATTATTTGATTTATTGCTTTTGAACTTCCTCAGTTGATTGAAAGTATTACTTGTGATCAAAATAAAGAACATTAGCAAAGATTTATGCTGGTAGGAGTTATGAAAGAGACAAAAATCCTAGATAAAATATGAACCATTCCATAAACCTTAACAACTTTTAGATAGAATAGAAAGATTTGTACTTTTGTTCCAAATATTGTCATGAAGACATGAGGCCCATAGAACTCAAGTCCAAATGGATCAAAGACCTCAATATCAATCTGAACACACTGAACCTGATAGAAGAGAAAGTGGGAAGTACCCTACAACAGATGGGCACAGGCGATCGCTTCCTAGGTATAACCCCAGCAGCACAGTCATTAAGGGCAACATTGAATAAATGGGACCTACTGAAACTGAGAAGCTTCTGTAAAGCAAAAGACACTGTCACTAAGACAAAAAGTACCCCCACCCACGCTACAGATTTGTTTGGTTTTTGCTTTTTTTTTTTTCCTTAAAATGTCAGCCCACTGCCTGGCAGCTTTATCATATAGCAGGATGGTCCATGAGACCACAGGTATGACACTGCCCACCCCACCACCCAACAAACTGTTATTAGATTGTACAACAACCCCTGATTTGACCCCCTCACCTGGACTCCATAACTGGGTAAACAACATCAGAAGATGTCCTCAACTTTATCAGAGGCCATGAAGTATTTAGGAACCCCAGGTAAAACAACAGCTAATGCCTACTAATTCTCTTTTAAAGCCACCCAACAATCCCAGACTACAATCTGGGATCCATACTAGAGTTCATAGCCCAGGCAGTTTTATCTGAGGCAGGTTGATCCTAGCAACCCCAGATAAGATACCAAGCACACCACCCACGAAACCTCTTTAAGTCCTTCCAACATCCTCAGAGTGCACACATTCCCCTGGGCTTGATACCTGGTCTACAGTTTCAGAAAAAGAAATCTGCTTTACTGAAGGACAGCCCGCATCTAGGGACCTCAGGCCCCCAAAACCAAAGAAGAGATACTGTACAGGACTTAAAAACTCAATAATAAACAGAACCACTGACCAGAGAGGAAAGAGAAACCAAGGGACCAAATACACATTCAACAAAGACAAACTCAGAATTCAACTCCTAGACCTATAATCATCCCAAACCCAGATGCCTAAACTTCAGTGTAAGAACACAAGCAGCAATACTATCAGAGCCCAGTTATACAAAGACAGCAAGACTTGTACAATGCAATGCAGCTTTTAAGTGCAAGAAAACATTAAAATAGACTTTTTTTTTTTGACACAGATTTTCCCTGTATCTTTGAAGCCTGTTCTGGAACTCGCTCTACAGACCAGGCTGGCTTGAATTCACAGAGATCCACCTGTCTCTGCCTCCCAAGTGCTGGAATTAAAGGCATGCAGCACCAACACCCAGTAAAACAGATGAAAGAGTTCCTTAAAAAGCAAATTTAAAAAAAAATTCCTTAAAAAGTTGAGGAAAAGACAAACAAAGATTCGATGAAATCAATAAATCTCTAAGACAATGCAAAGAAAGTGAAGGGGTGCAGGAAAAGGCAGGTGAAAGAAACAGTCCAAGTCCTGAAAATGTAAATAGAAGAAAACACAATGGTAGGAAGTCCTGGAAATAAAAAAAATCTGAGTAAGCAAACAGGAGCTACATATGCAAGCAAAAATAACAGAGTATACGACATATAAAAGAGAATTTCAGATATTGAGGACATGATAGAGGAAATATATTCATCAGTAAATAAATGTTAAATCTAAATATTTCCTAACAGAAAACATCCAGAGAATCTGAGAGATGATGAAAGACCAAACTTAAGAATTCAATGAAAATGAATACACAATATAGACAAATATATAGGACATATGGAAGTGGAGTTATGAAATTAAATCATAAATTAAACCACAGACAATAATAGTAGAAGACTTCAACACCCCACTCTCACTAATGGACAGGCCATTCAGACAAGATAAATAGAGAAATAGTGGAATTAACAGACATTATGGCTCAAATGGAACTGAGCAATAACTACAGAGCATTTCGTCCAAACACAAAGGAATATACCTACTTCTCATCACCTCACAGATCCTTTTCCAAAACTGACAACATACATGGTCACAAAGCAAGTCTCAACCAATATAGGAAATTTAAGATAACTCTGTGTCTTCTCGAACCACCTTGAATTAAAGCTGGATTTCAAGAACAACAGAAACAGCAAAAGCCCTACAAACTCATGGAAACTGAACAACTCTTTACTGAATTACTGATGGGTCAATGAGAAAATAAAGAAATGAAAGACTTCCTAAAATTCAATGAAAATGAATTCACAACATATCCAAACTTATAAAACATATAAAAGTGCTAAAAGTTCATAGCGCTAGGAACCTAGATAAAGAATTTGGAGAACTCTCATACTAGCTACTAACATCTCATGAAAACTCTAGAACAAAAAGAAGCAAGCACAGCCAATAGAAGTAGACAGCAGGAAACAATCAAAATAAGGGGTGAAATGAATAAAGTAGAAATGAAGAAAACAATTCAAAGAATCAATGAAGCAAAGAGTTGTTCTTCAAGAAAATCAGTAAAATAGATAAACCATTATCCAAACTAACTAAAAGATAGAAAGAAAATATCCAAATCAAAATAATTAGAAACAAAACAGGGGACATAACAACTCTGAGGAAATGCAGATAATCATAAAATTATACTTTAAAAAACTGCACTCAACAAAATTAGAATATGTAAAAGAAATAAACAAATTCTTAATAAAAATTAGCTAAATTAAATCAAGATTAGATGTACAATTTATCTAAACACCAAGGAAACAGAAGAATCAGAATCAGTTATTGTACTGAAAGTCTCCTGGGGGGGGGCGGGGACAGGGCTTAGATTGTTTTAACGCAGATTAGTATCACACTTTCAAAGATGAGCTGATAACAATGCTTGTTAAATTATTTCATAAAATAGAAACAATAGGAATATTGTCAAATTGATTCAATGAGGATCTAGTCATCCTGAAATCTAAACCATGCAAAGACATAAAGAATGAGAATTACAGACCAGTTTTACTCATGGACTTTGATGGAAAAATATTCAGTAAACAAAAAACAAAACTTGGAACCCATTCCACAAACACATCAAAAAGATCATCCACCATTATCACGTAGGCTTCATCACAGAGATGCAGGAACAGTTTAACATATGAAAATCTGTCAATGTAATCAGCCATATAAACAAACTGAAAGAAAAAATGATCATGCAATTTGATGCTGAACAATCATTTGTTAAACTCCAAATCCCCTCATGTTAAAAGTTGAGGAGAGGTCAGAGAAACAAGAAACATACCTAAACATAATAAAAACAATATACAGCAAGCTGAATGTCAACATACATTAAATGGTGAGATAATCAAAGGAATTCCAGTAAAATCAGGAAAAAGGCAATGCTGTCTATGTCTCCATATCTATTTAATACAGTACTTGAAGTTTTAATTGGAACAATAAGACAATCACAGGAAATCAAGGGGATACAAAACAGAAAGAAAGAAGTCAAAGTATCAGTATATATTATGGTAGTATACTTAAGGAACACCCAAAATTCAACCAGAGAACTCCTACAGCTAAGAAACACCTTCATCTAAGTAACTGAATACAAGATTAACTAAAAAAAAAATCAGTATCCCTCCTATATACAAATGATAAACTGAGAAGCAAATCGAGGGGGAAGCACTATTTAAAATAGCCAGAAATAACATAAAGTTTCTTAGGGTAAGTCTAACCAAGCAAGTGAAAGGTCTGCATGAAAGCAACTTCAAGTCTTTGAGGAAAGAAATTGGAGAATATATCAAACAAATTAAAGACCTTTGCTCATGGATCAGTCAGATTAACAAATGCCCATCTTAACAAAAGCAATCTACAGATTCAATAGAATCCTTATTAAAATCCCAACATAAGTCTTTACAGACTTTGAAAGAACAATATTCAACCCCATAAGAAACTACAAAAAAAAAGATTAAAAAAAAAAACAGAATAGCTAAAACAATCCTGTACATTAATGGAACTGTCAGAGATAGCACCATTACTGATATCAAAGCACTACTATAGATTTACCAGAATAGAATATACATGGTTGACATAAAAGGACATGTTAACCAATGGAAACAAATCAAAGACCCAGACCTTTATTCATGTAGTTGTGGACAACTGGTTTTTGACTAAGAAGCCAGAAGTATACAATGCAAAAAGAAAAACATCTTCAACAAATGATGTTTTATTATATCACAAGGGCACTTGCTCACCTTTGGCACCTTTGTTCATAGTAAACAGAAACTAGAAATAGTCTAGATGTCTCTCAACCAAAGAATAGGAAAAGAAAATGTGGTACATTTATACAATGGAGTTTTATTCATCTGAAAAAAGAAACAAACAAAAACAAAACAAGAGCAAAAAAAAATCCCAAAGCAACAAAACAACCAACCAAACAACAACAAACAATACAAATATTTTATATACTCAGTACTTATAAGTGACTATTAACCACAAGGTAAAGGATAATCAAAAACAGTCCAACAGATACAGAGATCATAAATATCAAGGAGGGCTCAATACTGCAGCATTAATCTCCCTGGAATTGGGAAACACAATAGACATCAAGAGTGTGGGAGGAAAAGAATAATGGGGACAGAAGGGATTGGATGGAGTTAGGATACATGGAGACAAAACTTGGAGAGACTACTGTAAATGGGGGGTATCTTGGGATTTTCTAGAAACCTAATGCCATGGAAACTCCCAGGAATCTACTAGTATGGCTCTAGCTAAGACTGTTAGAGTGGGGACTATGGAGCCTGTACTGGCCATTTCCTGTAACCAGAAAAGACTTTGAATGGAAAGGCCTGGATACCAAATGAGCCACACAACTTTTGACTTATAATTTGTCCTATGAACAAATATGATGGGGTAAATATGGAAAAGAAGTTATGGGAGTTACCAACCAATGGCTTGTCCATATAGAGACCATGCCTACATTGGGAGTCTACCCCTGTCCTGGGTCTGGAGGATTAGGACCCTGAGAGTGGATAGCTCAGAGTCATAGGATACAATCAAACAATACTGCCAAAAAAAAAAAGTCAGTGAAATGATTCTAATGATAGTCTGTTATTCTCATTATATTCGTAGATTGTTTTCTAGCACATGTGTTATCAGAGAGGCTTCATTCAACAACCTATGGATCTTTTTTTTCTAGAGCTTTCAGGTGGGCTGCTAAGTCTCCAATGTATGCTTTCTCTGTTTTCTTTAAGTGGGCACTAAGGGCTATGAACTTTCCCCTTAGGACTGCTTTCAAAGTGTCCCATAAGTTTGAGTATGTTGTTTCTTTATTTTCATTGAATTCAAGGAAGACTTTAATTTCTTTCTTTATTTCTTCTTTGATCCAGGTGTGGGTCAATAGTTGACTGTTCAGTTTCCATGAGTTTGTAGGCTTTCTGGGGGTAGCATTGTTGTTGAATTCTAACTTTAGTCCATGGTGATCTGATAAGACACAGGTGGTTATGGATATTTTTTTGTAACTGTGGAAGACAGAATTCTCAACAGAAGAAGTTCAAATGGCCAAAAGGCACTTAAGGTCATGCTCAGCCTCCTTAGCGATCAGGGAAATGCAAATCAAAACAACATTGAGATATCACCTTACACCTGTCAGAATGGCTAAAATCAACAGCACCAATGATAGCCTTTGCTGGAGAGGCTGTGGAGAAAGGGGTACACTCATCCATTGCTGGTGGGAGTGCAGACTTGTGCAACCACTCTGGAAAGCAGTGTGGCAGTTTCTCAGGAAATTTGGGATCAACATACCCATGGACCCAGCAATGCCACTCTTGGGAATATACCCATGAGATGCCCGATCATATGACAAAGACATTTGTTCAACTATGTTCATAGCAGCATTATTTGTAATAATAGCCAGAACCTGGAAACAACCTAGATGCCCTTCAATGGAAGAATGGATGAAGAAAGTATGGAATATATATATACATTAGAATACTACTCAGCGGTAAAAATGACTTCGCGAATTTTGCATGCAAATGGATGGAAATAGAAAACACTATCCTGAGTGAGGTAACCCAGACCCAAAAGGATGAACATGGAATGTACTCACTCATAATTGGTTTCTAGAGATAAATAAAGGTCAGTGAGTCTATAATTTGATATCCTAAAGAAACTAAATAAGAAGGTGAACCCAAAGAAAAGCATATAGCTATCCTCCTGGTTATGGGAAGTAGACCAGATTGCCGGGCAAAAATTTGGGATCTTGGGGGTGTGGTGGGAGGGGGGGTAAGGGGAGAAGGGCAGAGAAATGTGAGAAGGGGAGGGTGGGGGGACCTTGGGGAAACGGGATGATTGGGATAAAGGAAGGTTGGTTAGGGGAGAAGAGAAACACACATCTTAATTAAGGGAGCCATCTTAGGGTTGGCAAGAGACTTGGATCTAGAGGGGCTCCCAGGTTCCCAGGGCGATGTCCCCAGTTAGTTCCTGGGGCAGCTGTGGATAGGGAACCTGAAATGACTCTATCCTATAGCCATACTGATGAATATCTTGCATATCACCATAGAAACTTCATCTGGCGATGGATGGAGCTAGAGACAGAGACCCACACTGGAGCACTGGACTGAGCTCCCAATGTCCCAATGAGGAGCAGAAGGAGGGAGAATATGAGCAAAGAAATCAGGACCACAAGGGGTGCGCCCACCCATGGAGACAGTGGGGCTGATTCTTTGGGAGCTCACAAAGGCCAGCTGGACTGTGACTGAAAAAGCATGGGATAAAACCGGACTCTCTGAATTTGGCGGACAATGAGGGCTGCTGAGAAGCCAAGGACCATGGCACCGGGTTTTGATCCTACTTCATGTTCTGGCTTTGTGGGAGCCTACCCAGTTTGGATGTTCACCTTCCTAGACCAGGATTGAGGGGGAGGACTTTGGACTTTCCACAGGGCAGGGAACCCTGACTGCTCTTCAGGCTGGAGAGGGAGGGGGAGGAGTGGGGGAGGGGAGGAGGAGAGGGAGGAGTGGGAGGGAAATGGGAGGCGGGGAGGAGGCTGAAATTTCTTTTTTTTTTCCAATAAAAAAAAATAAATAAAATTAAAAAAAAAAACAACCTATAAAAACAGATGCAGAGATCCACGGTCAAACACTAGATGATGCTAGAGAAATCCTATGTTAGAGGGGGTAGAAAGATTGTAGAGACCAAGGACACCTGAAGAAAGAACACAGAATCCATAAACCTGGGTTCACAGGTACCTTTGCCTATTCATTGACATAGCTTGGTCTTCTTGTGAGGCTCTTAACAGTGGAAGAGGGGCCAACACTGTCTCTTTTTTGCTTGCTTTTTGGGATCTTTTTCCTCATACAGGATGGCCTCGTTCAGCCTTATTATATAGGGAGGTGCCTAGTTTTACTGCAATTTGATATGCCATGTTTGGGTGTTATCATGAGAGGCTGAATCTTTTCTGAAGCAAAAATGAGGAGGAGTGGACGGTGGAAGTGAAGAAAATTGGGTGGGGAGAGGTTGGAAAGAGAGTTGAGGAAACTGTGGTCAGGATGGAATTTATTATAGAAGAATAAATAAATGTTTTAATAGAAAAAGTAATCTGCATGCAATGGTCAATTTTGATGATTAAACACACAATTCTGAACACTAAGCCTAGAACAGCACATTGCTTTTCACTATTCAATGCCATTTCATTGTTAAAGATTCCGAGTGAGATGACTTGATATTATTTAAATAGATACTATTGGCTTTGTAAAATTATAAAATTAAATGAATATCTAATTCAATTCTTCATGAAGAAGGTTACTTTGAAGTTTGTCACTTCTTTCTGGCAGTTCTTAGCAATAGGACTCAGGATTCTCTTCACTGAAAGTCCTGGGAAGATCTGTAAACATGGCAAAAATTCAATAGGACAGGAGTCTTCTCTGCGTTTTCATAATACCCAGTCAAATGGTGACATCAACTGTTTCTGATGGAGTGATACTGTGTGGAGTGGTAAAGAAATATCCCATTTCATTCACATAGCAACATTCTTCCTTCATAAATGTGATTGATGTGCTTGCAAAACTTCTTAGTCATCTTTTCAGTGAATGGCAAAAAAACAATCTTAACCTAAAATAACCCAGCTGTCCTGCATATGTTTTATGATTTGGGGAAATAAGTTCACTAGCTTTGCTCTCACAAGTTTGATGTGTATATTTTCCTGGTGTCATTCATTCATGTCTTTTAAAGAACTATTTCCAATGATGTTGTCTACATTATATTACCAATGAATTATTTAAACTCCTATTGTGGGTGCCTTCTTTCAGTTTTCTCTATGCGCCATCATTCCCTTTGGCATTTCAAATAGCCTTTTTGAATTTTTATATTGTACTCATGTATGCAGGCTAGTGTTAGCAGCCAGAGTGAACATCTTGTTGCAATAAAATCCAGATTTCAGTAATAAAAAAGTTTTACACACACTTATGTTTTTACTTACTTTCATCTGTAAATAATCTTGCTTAAATTTGTTTTCCAAATGTAAACCATCTAAAAATTACAGTTTTAATAACAGTAATATTAATTTGTGAATGTCATTTCAGTTCACAATTACTAAAATCAGGAAATGGTCGGAATATCTCCAGAGATTATGACCTGGTAAAGAATAAAAGTGAAGACGTTCTCAGAAGTCAAAATAAAATAAAAACATAAATTTGTAAGTTAAAATAATATATCAAAAACTTATAAATGCAACACACTAGAATTTGTAAACTTTATTCCAAGGTTTATAACATTACATTTTGTTTGAATTAGGAATTTTTGAGATAATTTTAATCTCTTATGAACTCATTTTAAAACTAAGCATGAAAACAATAAAAAGTACTAGAAGGTGTCTTTTCTAAAACAAGAGAGGCAAAAAAATATAAATAATTTTTAAACACAAAACAGTATCTAGGTCTCTCTAAAATCCCACACCAGAAACCGGAAAGAGTTTTTATTTTTCTGATGCCATTTCAAATTCCATACTAAAATAAGTGCTTGAACCATTCAGGGGTCATCCTTACACATAAACTAATACTCTGAAAACACAGGGGTCTCTCTCAAAAAAATCTGATTGAGAATAACAATATGAATAACATTTAACTATTTATTCTATGAAATTCTCATCAGGTAAATTATTTAATAGTCCAATTATATTATTTTAACAAGTACCCTTATTTAATTGTTTTGGTAATACTCTCCCCTATTTGATTAACAACATGCTTATCAAAAAGTCAGCTACTCAACAAAGCTTAGTATGATGTCACTACTGTTATATGAGAGCTTTCCTAGATATTGACACAGGCTCACTGGAAGACACTGCTCCTTAGATTTGAGCTCTGTAGAAATCTTACTTTAACTTCTTTATTCTCAACGACTAATGTAAAGGTTTTGCTGTTCCTTGTAGAAATGTCATAATTTAAGATTTAAGTGGTGTTAAAAAGGAAAGAAGACAAGAAGTTGGGAAAAGTGGGTGTACAGGATGGGTTGGATCTGCTAGCAGTTAAATGTAAGAGTTTGGAGCAAATATGATCAAAATATGTTCTATGGAATCTTCAAGGAATTAATATTAACAGAAACTGATGGAAAAGATTTGGTATTAACATCTCTAAATAGTTTTTGCCAAGTTTTTTTACTGTTGAAAGTATATTTTTAATTCAATTAAATACTTTATTTTGTCTATGAATGTACGTCTTTTCTTAAATTATCATTATTATTAGAGAAACTAAGCTTCACTTGGTTAACTATTTGGTTTATCAAGTCTTTCACTAGAGAAAATGTTTTCTTAGGGAAGATTTCTGTGCTCTCTACAAAAAATAACATGAAAGTAATGGGTTGTTGATATCATTGCTGTCTACTTTTCAAAGTATTATAGTCTCATATAAAGAACTTTAAGATCAAAATAGCTCACTTGATATACTTAAAACTTCAATGTTTTTTCTAAATTAGACAAAAAATATACCAGTCTTCTTAGGGAAAATAATTTTAGCCATCTTCCTAATAGAACTTCTGTCAAACTCTATAGTCGTATTTATTTTTGTATTTTGGTTTATTACCCATTGTCTTTCATATAGAATTTACAATAAACAAATGTCCACATGTTTGAGCAAAGATTGAAATTATTTTATACCTGAATAATCATTGAGATAGCATAATCATAACAAACTTCACAGAGTTATTCTTCGTACCAGTCAACTCTTAAAACTCCTTGTCATGAACTACTGAATCACAGTTGCTTAATACTTAATTGAGCAAATTGTTCATTGGAGGTGGGGTAGGATACAGATTTCAAGTTTGTAGGTGATCACTTAGCAGTTCATTGTCTTCTGAATTTTGACATCTGTGGATTTCTGCAATAAGAAACTTGCTTATAGCAAGCTCTTGGGATGCAGAAGCAAGTAGATCTCTATGAGTTTAAGGCCAGTCTGGTTTCCAGAAGGAATTCTATGACAGCCAAATTTACATAGAGAAATCCTGCCTCAAAAAGACAAAAAACAGAAAAAATTAAAAAGAAAGGAAAAAAAACAAAATAGAAAGAAAAATAAAAAAAAAGAAATTTGGCCATGGTGGATTTTTTTTTATGTTTTTCAGTTCTTTAGGAATATTGGACATTTGGGTTTTCATCTTCACGTTCTTTACCCAACTCTTCCCACATCTCACATACTTTTCTCATCCACTCAACCTTTTGTGATTTGTTTACCTATCAATACATATCTGAGCAAACCAAATATTCTTGGATGTGTCCATCCAAAGGATAATGGACAACTTATAAGGAGATTCAGCATTAGAGAACACTAACTTTGTCTTTCCCATCAGCTAGCAGTTGTCAATGAATCCACATTTAGAGGTAAGATTTCGTGCCAAACTCCTGTTTTCCATACATGATAGCATCTTTAACGTTTTAATATTTACCAAAAAGGATCAAGTTTCTGGATTCACACCAACTTGATGTATCCATGTTTTGTAACCCTTGTATTTGGGATTTTCAGCAACAAGGCCATACTGTCAAGTTCTAGAGCAACAGTTTTCAATCATAGGTCCCAACCCCTCCCCAGGATTTCCTATCAGATATTTACATTACGATTCATACCAGTTGAAAAATTAGCTGCTAATCTTTATGCCTATGTGATCAAGATCTTAAGAAATTTGTTTCCTGTACAAATGAGTTCAAGCATAGTCCTTACTATCTCTTCTATCAGATTGAGTGATCTGTGGTCATGATTTGCAATTTTTCTTCTTTTCATTATTTCCCATAACATTGGCCATACTATGTTTTATCTTTCATTAGGTTCAAATTTTATGTTAATTTCCTTGATTTCTTCATTAAACCATTTTTTAATCAATAGTGTGCTGTTATTCTTCAGGAGTTCCTGTATTTTTTTGAAGTTTTGATTACTGTTTATATCCAATTTCAACCTTTTGTACTCATATGCAACGTAGTATATTATTTCAATATATCTACATTTTCCAAATACTTGTTTTGCATAGTTTTTTAATAAGAATTTATTAATTAATTATATTTTCTTTCTTTTTCCTCAAGATAATTTATATAAATTCCAAAGCTATAGCATGAAATATATTTATCATTAATATGGCTCAAAAATGTTTTTGGTTTATCTTTTTTCATTTTTGAATTCATGAACTTAAAAATATATGCTAGATGCAATCATAATAAAATTATTTACAGTCTGAGTAATTGTTGTATGTATCGCAAATAAAAATGGAAAACTGGATTTTTTGTTTGTTTAAACTTAGAACTAAATGTAATCAGCTGTGGCTTGCAATCCGACGTCCAAAAAGCTTAGAGGTCTTCCATCTAAAACGTTGAACAGAGTGAAAACTCAACAAGTTTTCGCACATGTGTCAAAAATTGCAATTACAGGAGAAAACGGTGCAAGAGAAATTGAGGACCGATAATTTCAGAGCACCACAGCTTTCTAGAGCAGAAATGAGCAAGAAGAATCATCACAACGTGGGGCAAATCTGAACTTGGACCTCGGGATTGCTGAAGGTGCAGTGAGGAGCAGTCTGGAAGAGGAAAAGCAAGAGAAATCTTTTCTTAATGAGGGTCTCACACCTTAGTGGCAATAACCTCCAGGAGCTTCATATTCCTCACAGGAAATGTCAGAGTAAGGCCCTTAGTACATCTGCAGGAAAGGTAGAAAAGATCCACTTTTTTGATTGCCACACTATCCTAGTATCATTAGCAAGCCTTTCCTCATGAAATGCTATGCTACAAGTGTTTAATATTCATGATGTTCATCTATGTAACTTACTTGGAGGAAGAAATATATTCAATGCCTGCTCCCTATTTTTATTCCACACCAACCCAGTGGTGAGTGACAATAAATTTCTCTAATAAACCATTGTGAACTTCTCACAACAAGGGCATAAGGTCACTGAAGGAGTGAGACTTAAGCGCAGCAATAGAGAATGATATAATTTCTCCCATACGTAACCAATACACACTAAATCCCTCTTTACTGGGATCACTTTCATCTAGATCATTGCATCCAGCCTTCAACTCTTTAATGAATGGGAAAAGTATACAACTTTTGCACACAGAACTGCTGTTGAAATCACTGTGTATCTGATATAGCAAAAATACTTCAAATATCAGACAAGGAATTTAAACCTATCATGAATAATATACTATGAAATGCTAAGAAGGAATTCTAGACAGTAGAAACATTGTGAGAATAATGTGGAATAGAATTAGTGTGCTCATCCAAAAAAATTGACATGGTTGAAGGAAATTTGAGATTCAGTTATACAAATATTTAAATATATAATTATGCTAAAGTAAAGCTCCAGAATCATATAATAAATAGGGAACATATTTGGAAGAACTTGGGACCAGTACACAGGAGAAGAGAGAAGTTAATGGAGGGAGGAACATGGTTAAGTATATGATATACAGGTATAAAATATCATAGTCAAATTCATTCGGTGTGGTTCTGATATGGTCATAATAATAAAAATGTCTTGAATCATGTCAAGGAAAAACAAAAGGAAAACAAAAAATAGTGGAATTGTGGAACTGAGAAATTTTCAACATGATGAACAATGCAGATAACAGAGTGGAAAGAAAGGGAGAAATAATCATTTAAGATAACTTACTATTCTACAAATAGTCTTTTAATAAAAGGCAAAGGACTTTAAAAAAAAAACCTGAAACAAAGAAAAGGAAAGATGGTATAACCCAAATTCCAGGGATCCAGTGGCAGCCCTGCTAAAGGAGAAGTTGGAACAATAAATGGAAGCGTGAACTCAAAGACTTGAATGAGGTTAAGCAAACAATCCTTGGTTGAATTTTAAGGCACTAGGAAAACAAATATAACCTGAACTTAAAATTAGCACAGTGAAAAATCAGTAAAGTAGAAACAAATGCTAAAGAGCTAGAGACTAAAAACAAAAAGGAAAGATTAGTCAAATGAAGAGCTACTTTTTAAAAAAGAAGAATAGGGAAATTCTAAGCTAGATTATAATAGGAGTTAGAATATTTAAATAAAGTAACCCAGACACAGAAAGACAATTATGAAATGTAATCACTCATAAGTGGTTTTAAAACATAAAGCAAAAAAAAAAAAAAAGCCAACAGATCACAATTCCAGAGAAACTAGACAACAATGAGGATCCTAAGAGACAAATACATAGTTCTAATCTACATGGAAAGTAGAAAAAGACAAGATCTTCTGAGTAAATGGGGACCTTGGGAGAGGGTTGAAGGGGAGAGGAGAGGCAGGGAGGGGAACAGAGAAAAATGTAGAGCTCAATAAAAGCCAACTAAAAAAAAATTCCCTCAACTTTTAGCATCCTGGAATATGGCTAAAGAAATCAACATTCCTATAAATATGGTAAATGCTTTGAATATAAAACATGTAATTATTAAGACTAAAATTCATTCTAAACAGGGGGATAAATAAGTCTAAAAGTAGGTATCTATCTATATGCCTGCATAAAATACAATTATTTATATATTAACATACTTGTTTACATCAAATTACATTATAATATTTTATCTTTAATAGCATATTAGTCTTTTTTAACAGATTAACATGTAAATTCCAAGAAATAATTGATATAAACATAGTGTGGGTAATTTAGACCACAATACTACAAAACAGCAATATATTTACTGTAATTTATTTGTCTTTTCGTCTATGCATTTATTTAGAGTTGGTTTTTAAAAAATCAATTATAAGCAGTTAGAGATGTCATAGGTGCATTCATAGATTAAGCAAATATTTTAAATGTACATAAAACCCTTCCACCCAGGTCATTATGAGAGCTGAAAATTGTTCTTCCATTTATCTTTGATTTAAAATTTCTGACTTATTTTTGTTTTGTTTTATCTTTTGATTATCTGTTTTTTCACATATTTACTTGTTTTCTAAGGAAAGGAAGACAGGATGAGTATGGATTTGGTGGGTGGGAATTGGGGAATATCTAAGAAATATTGGGGGACCTGATTAGAACATAGTGCATGACAGAAGTTCAATAAAAGTTTGAAGCTTTTGAAAGAGAAATAATGATTTCACGTATGTGTTTTAATTTGACTAAACAGTGAAACTAAAGCTTCTCACAAGCATTCCTTATGCATTGATAGAGACGTTACTATAGTAGGATTGCCAATGACAATGCGAAGAGGGAGGGGGACTTGACTGGGGGAGGGGGAGGGAAAGGGGAGGCAGCGGTGGGGAAAAGACAGAAATCTTAAATAAATAAATAAATTAATTAAAAAAAAAAGAATTTTGCTTGGAAGGGCCATAGAGATAATTCAGTTGTTGAAAGAGCACTTGTGTCATATACCTGAAGATTTAAGTTCACACTCCCAAAACCCAAATGAAAGCTAGGCAGGCATGGTGATCTACCTGTGGTTCTAGTGCCCCTGAGGTAGAGACAAGACAAATGATCTCACAAGCAAGCTTGACATACACAGCAGTCAAATCTGTGGGCTCAGTTTTCATTGAGAAAGCTTGCTTCTATAATTAAAGTTTAAAGTTATTAAGAAAGATACTAGTTGCCAAACTCTGTCCTCCACACTCATGCTAGACATGCAGGTACATGCATTTGAACATCCTTATGTAAATGTGTGCAAATCAATATAATATAAATAGTTAATTTTTTAAAAAAAATGTGTGCAGAGCTCAAGTAAGTAGCTCCTCTGAAAAGTTCTTTCATGATATTATTATTAATAAACAACTTAAGCAATTATAATATAATCTGTATTATTTTAAAGTAATAACTTTTGGATATAAGAAAAACTAATGAATTCAACAATTTCAATATTTCACAAATATTTTATATATATACTCATCCTAATGGGATACAATTTAGAGGTCTACGAAAATGTCAGAGGCTTATAAAGATTTCAATGTGTTGACAAGAGTTTCTTGTCTGGTCCCTCAGCTGTTTAGTCATCCTAAAGAAGCACACAGAAGCCTACATTAATTATAAACTGGTTGGCCTATTAGCACAGGCTTCTCATTAATATACTCTTACATTTTATATTAACCCATAATTCTTACCTATCTTAGCCAGGTTTAATATCTTTTATCAGTGAGGCATCCTTCCTTATCTTGCATCCTCTGTGTCTGTGTGACAACTGCAGACTGAGCCTTTTCTCTTCCCAGAATTCTTCTATTCTGTTCACCCTGCCTATACTCCCTGCATGGCTACTGGCCAATCAGCTTTTATTAAACCAATACAAATGACAACTCTTTCCATGGTACAAGACCATTGTCTCTTAGTAAGAATAGCTTTTAAAGTTCATCCAGCTTATATTTTTCTTGCCTTAGAAAATCTTATGCTAAATCTTCCCAGGAGATACACTCTTCTGCAAACAGTCTCAGGACCTATGATCTCACTAAAACTCTCTCTCTCTCTCTCTCTCTCTCTCTCTCTCTCTCTCTCTCTCTTTCTCACACCCACACACACCCACATTATATATATGAAGATTATTTCTCTGTGTGAAATAGCTTCTCCATTTTGCCATTAAACCACCAAGTGAGTGCATTAAGACCTTTATATCAACCTGAGCTTCAAGTGTATAGGTGTATAGGCATGGTGATTAATCCTTTTCTTCCTGATTCATGTATAGATCACTTATACTCAAAGTGTTACCTTGTTTGGGTGCAAAATAGTGATAGAGAAAGAACAGCAGTTATGAGGAAGATAAGTTAACAAATTCATATTTAATGTTAGTTCACACTTTTCTGCATCATTGCATTTGGATGAGGTATAACTGACTAGACCCTTGTTAATGAGATTTATTCATTTCAAGTCTTCAGGGTTATAATCTTTACTCTCTCAAGGTGGATAAGTCTGCTTCCTGTGACAGGTATGTGAGTTACACATTAATGAATTTGATAGTGTTTATCCAACAAACTGTGCTGGCTTTGTGTTATAGATAGTGCCTTGTTCTTACTAACTGGAATTCAGGTTTTCTATAAAGATGGAAATGAATCACCATAATTGGGAGAGCTTTAAAACTCTGCATATTTGAAGTAACAGTTTTGAATTTTCTTTAATAATTTTACAGTTTTACTTTTGAAATGAAACTATAAGTAAGTCTCTAATCTGTGGATGACACAAAGTATGATTAAGGACCAGAAAATATTTTATCAAACTAAAACTAATAATTTTATTACTCATCACATTCACTCTATGTCTAATTCAACCTTTGTACCAAGAAAACCTCTCTGAAACAACTTGCTGAAGTCCATCTCCTTCCTGTTCAGTGTATGTTTTACAGAGTGACCTCCCAGGTGACAAAACTGTTTCCATACAATGAGTTGCTAGAAATTATGACAAATCAGAGAGTTCAAAGGGTAGATAGAGAAAAATGTGATCTAATTACTCCTACCTTTAACTGACAGAAAAATATTGTTATGACCTTTTCTGTTTCTAATCTCATGGACGAAGTTCCAAACAATAACCCATGCTCTTCTGTTAAATCCTTCACCCATCTCACTCTTGTACGCTTGACTTCTAGAAATCATACTATTCTCTCTATGAAACCACATGACATAAAGACTGGTGCACTTCAACATATACTTATCTAATATATACTCTCCACAACACAGAGAATAACTACTGTGGCAACCTAATAGTTTTGAGTGATTATAATATATGCTGTACCTCAATGAAACAGATTTAGCATTGTGGTACAGGTGGATTTAAAACTGAGGACATAAATACATATGTAAGTAGGACATTGTATATTAGTCATTTGATTTTCCAGTGAACACTAATCTATTTGCAAATAATTAAGTCTTTAGGGGAAAACTCTTTTGTTCAGGATCACCATACCCACTGGGCATGCCCTAGTTTCAGAGCATGCTTATCTTTCAGAATTCACAATTCACATTTGACTTTGATCTTTTAGAACTGTACTTTCTCTGCTGATAAGTTATATTTTAAAATCATCTAATGTTTTATTAACTTTATAGCTAAAGGGGTTTTAGAGTATAGAACCTTCTTGTTTCTAAATAATGGAATTTCCAAGTATTTTAATTATGGATCACTATTTTGGACCTTTGAAAGTTGGTTTTCTTCTCAGAAGAGGAATGCCAATTAATTTTAATACTGGTATTACTAGAAGGAGATATTCCTAGTATAGACAATATCTATTCAGATGTTTCTATGAAATATCTTTTTCAGTTTCTGTTTCACATGGTTTTGTATTGTTCATTATGAATATTATGACATTATTAGCAACATGTATTATTCTATTTTTCCCTTTGCTATGTTTGGAACACCAGGCTCTATACATGTTAGACAAGACTTCTGCCCATAAACTACATTCCCATTTCAAAATGAATGCTTTTCCACAAACAAATCAAAATAAAATATTATTGCTTTAAATTACATGGGAAATAATGAAGCCCTCAGATAAGGCAACATGGGGAGCACAGAAAATCAAGTTTAAATATAACCAAAACTATGATCTGGAATCATAAATATCTGATTTGTCATGTGTTAACAGCAAGAAGGAATCCCAGCAATTTGTAATAATTGACTGTGTGTCTGTTTCAGAGACTAATTTATACTCATATACACCCAAGAATATGAGTAAAAGAGATGCCTAAAATGATAGGGAAGAGGGCAATTAGCATCTAGAGAAGGCTTGGTTTCTGAGGACCAGTTATGATATTTAACAAGAGCCTTTTCTTTTCAAATCATCTCTGCAAAAAAATGAGGAAAGAAAAAGGGAGTTGTACAAAATAGTATCCATGGCTTCAAGCACTTTAGTATTCTTTTGGTATAAATGCTTTAACAATTCAATCAATAAGACAACTATATTATTTATAATAAGTGGAGAAATTATGTTTCCAACCACATAATAAAAAATCATCTTTATTATCAAGAATGCTCAGATATGAGAAAAATTGCTATATAAATTAACAGGGTTGTCAGGTACTGTGGAAGTATACACAATTTAACTTGACCACAATTTAACTTGACTTGGGAACCATTCAGTTCATTAATTCAAATATGCAATTGGAGGAAAACTACCTAAATGCTGAGAGAAACTTGAAATCACTCATGCATCTGAACAATGTACTTTAGGAGAAAAAATAGCAGTAGAAAAAGTATTAAAATCTGAAAAAGTCTGTAGTGTAGTTAGCATCACATGAACATTAATTCTTTTTATTTATTTATTTATTAAAGATTTCTGTCTCTTCCCCACCGCCGCCTCCCCTTCCCTCCCCCTCCCCCAATCAAATCCCCCTTCCTTGTGCACCCAAAGAGCAATCAGGGTTCCCTGCCCTGTGGGAAGTCCAAGGACCACCCACCTCCATCCAGGTCTAGTAAGGTGAGCATGCAAACTGCCTAGGCTCCCACAAAGCCAATAGGTGCAGTAGGATCAAAAACTCATTGCCATTGTTCTTGAGGTCTCAGTAGTTGTCATTGTCCACTATGTTCAGCGAGACCGGTTTTAACCCAGGCTTTTTCAGACCCAGGCCAGCTGGCGTTGGTGAGTTCCCGACAGAACATCCCCACTGTCTCAGTGTGTGGGTGCACCCCTCGCGGTCCTGAGCTCCCTGCTCGTGCTCTCTCGCCTTCCGCTCCTGACTTGGACCTTGAGATTTCAGTCCGGTGTTCCAATGTGAGTCTCTGTCTCTGTCTACTTTCATCGCCTGATGAAGTTTAATATTCAGGAGGATGCCTATATGTTTTTCTTTGGGTTCTCCTTCTTATTTGGCTTCTCTAAGAACCCGAATTATAGGCTCAATGTCCTTTATTTAAGGCTAGAAACCAAATATGAGTGAGTACATCCCATGTTCCTCTTTTTGTGTCTGGCTTACCTCACTCAGGATAGTGTTTTCAATTTCCATCCATTTGCCTGCAAACTTCAAAAAGTCCTTGTTTTTTACTGCTGAGTAGTACTCTAATATGTATATATTCCATACTTTCTTCATCCATTCTTTAATTGAAGGGCATCTAGGTTGTTTCCAGGTCTGTCAGAATGGCTAAAATAAAAAACACCAATGATAGCCTTTGCTGGAGAGGGGGTGGAGAAAGGGGTACACTCACCCATTGCTGGTGGGAATGCAAACTTGTGCAACCACTCTGGAAAGCAGTGTGGAGGTTTCTCAGGAAATTCGGGATCAACCTATCCAGGGACCCAGCAATAGCAATACCACTCTTGGGAATATACCCAAGAGAGGCCGTATCATACAACAAAAGTATATGCTCTACTATGTTCATAGCAGCATTGTTTGTAATAGCCAGAACATGAACATTAATTCTTAAGAATTGAAAGATGAACCGAGGAATGGAGAGTGTACTGTTAGGTTTACTGGAAAAACTGTATTATATTCTCAACTTTTGGGAAACACTACAAGATAAAAACTTAAAAAACCTCATGTTTGAAATAAATAGGATATATATATATATATATTAAATTCTTTAAGATATAAATATAAATTATGGCTTAATATAAAATTGTGATGCAGGTATTCATCTTTTCTGGTATTACTCTTAAAATGGTCACTGTGACTAACAAAACTAATTAATGATCAGTCAGCTAAGGCTGTTTTATGTTTGGGTTTTGATTGTAGCATCATTATTTGTTTATAATTTTGTCATACAATATATTTTTAATAGTAACTTTTCCCTTTCCTCAGGTCTACACAGGTCCTTCTCATGTACATACTAACCAAATTTCATGCTTTTTTTTTATTTTAGTATCAAAAGAAACAAGAAAAACAGTAATAACAACAATAAAAAAACACAATAAAAATCAAAACAAATAAGCTAAAAATAAAATTAAGAAGACAAAGAAGCTTTCACTAAGGCTATCCACCCAGAGCGGGGAGTGCCTGCCTTCCAGGCAGGTCTCAAGGTTCCCAGTAAGGGAGCTTGGGCACCTACAGCTGGTGCTCCAGGATCTCCAGTGTTCTCCTGCACCCCGTGCTGCCTCCCACCTCCTTCTCCTTGTCCCTGGATCTGTGAGCTACCAGGCGGCCCTGGTTAGGTGCTGAGGAATTCCATCTGGACAGAGATACACCCAGAGAGTCAGTCACAGCAAAGACTGGACCAAGACACTAGGCCTCTTCTGGCTCCATTTGAAGCAAGAGATGGGAAGGCGCCAATACAAGAATTCCTCCAACAACCTGAAAGGCAACATGACATCACCAGAACCCAGGGATCCCGAAATAAGAAGAATTGTACACCCTACTCCAGAAGAATTAGAAGAAATCGACTCAAAAATGAATTATATGAAAATAATAGAGGACCTTAAACAGGAGGTGAAAAACTGCCATAAACAATTAGAGATGACAAACAAAAAAGTAGAGGAAATGAATAAATCGCTCAAAGATACCCAAGAAAACCAAGAGAAGCAAGAAAAAGCAATCAAACAGATAAGGGAAGCGGTTCAAGACTTAAAGAATGAAATGGAAGTAATGAAGAAAACACAAACCGAGGGAAGGATGGAGATGGAAAACCTGGGTAAACGAACAGGAACCACAGAGACAAGTACTACCAACAGATTACAAGAGATAGAAGAAAGAATGTCAGACACTGAAGATACCATAGAGAAAATAAACACACTGATCAAAGAAAATAGCAAAACCAACAAATTCTCATCACAAAACATTCAGGAAATATGGGACACAATAAAAAGACCAAACCTAAGAATAATTGGGATAGAAGAAGGAGAGGAAGTACAGCTCAATGGTCCAGAAAATATATTTAATAAAATTATAGAAGAAAACTTTCCCAACCTAAAGAAAGATATTCCTTTGAAGGTTCAAGAAGCATACAGAACACCGAATAGACTGGACCAAAAAAAAAAAACATCTCCTCGCCATATAATAATCAAAACACAAAACATACAGAATAAAGAAAGAATATTAAGAGCTGCAAAGGAAAAAGGTCAAGTTACTTATAAAGGTAAACCTATCAGACTTACACCTGACTACTCCATGGAAACCATGAAAGCCAGAAGGTCCTGGATAGATGTACTGCAGAAGCTAAGAGAACATGGATGCAAGCCCAGACTACTATACCCAGCCAAGCTATCGTTCACTATAAATGGAGAAAACAAAATTTTCCAGGATAAAAACAAATTTAAACAATACGTAGCCACAAATCCAGCCTTACAGAAGGTAATAGAAGGAAAATCACAAACCAAGGAGTCCAACAATGAACACAATAACTCAAACATCTAGAAACCCTTCACCAGTGCAACCCAAAGAAGGCAAACACACAAACTCTATGACTAAAAAACTGACTGGAGTTAACAACCACTGGTCATTATTATCCCTTAATGTCAATGGACTCAACTCACCTATAAAACGGCACAGGCTAAGAGACTGGATACGCAAACAGGATCCAACATTCTGCTGTTTACAAGAAACACACCTCAACCACAAAGACAGGCACCTACTTAGAGTAAAGGGATGGGAAAAGGTTTATCAAGCAAATGGACTTAAGAAACAAGCAGGTGTGGCCATACTAATTTCTAACAAAGTTGACTTCAAACTTAAATCAATCAGAAGAGATGGAGAGGGACATTTTATATTCATAACAGGAACAATTCATCAGGATGAAGTCTCAATCCTGAATATCTATGCCCCTAATATAAAAGCACCCACGTACGTAAAAGAAACATTACTAAAACTCAAGGCTGCCATCAAACCGCACACGCTAATAGTAGGAGATTTCAACACTCCTCTTTCACCAATGGACAGGTCAATCAGACAGAAACCTAACAGAGAAATTAGAGAATTAATGGAGGTAATGAATCAATTGGACTTAATAGACATCTATAGAATATTCCACCCAAAAAGGAAAGAATATACCTTCTTCTCTGCAGCTCATGGAACCTTCTCGAAAATTGACCACATCCTCTGTAACAAAGCAAACTACCACAGTTACAAAAAAATATCCATAACCACCTGTGTCTTATCAGATCACCATGGACTAAAGTTAGAATTCAACAACAATGCTACCCCCAGAAAGCCTATAAACTCATGGAAACTGAACAGTCAACTATTGACCCACACCTGGATCAAAGAAGAAATAAAGAAAGAAATTAAAGTCTTCCTTGAATTCAATGAAAATAAAGAAACAACATACTCAAACTTATGGGACACTTTGAAAGCTGTACTAAGGGGAAAGTTCATAGCCCTTAGTGCCCACTTAAAGAAAACAGAGAAAGCATACATTGGAGACTTAACAGCCCACCTGAAAGCTCTAGAAAAAAAAGGAGCAGACTCACCTAGGAGGAGTAGAAGACTGGAAATAGTCAAATTGAGGGCGGAAATCAACAAAATAGAAACACAGAAAACAATCCAAAGAATCAATGAAACAAAAAGCTGGTTCCTGGAAAAAATCAACAAAATTGATAAACCCCTATCCAAACTAATCAAACGGCAGAGAGAGAATTTGCAAATTAATAAGATCAGAAATGAAAAGGGGGACATAACCACAGACATAGAGGAAATTCAGAGAATCATTAGATCTTACTACAAAAGCCTGTATGCCACAAAACTGGAAAATGTAAAAGAAATGGACACTTTTTTAGATAAATACCATATACCAAGGTTAAATCAGGACCAGGTGAACAATCTAAATAGACCTGTCAGTCGCGAAGAATTAGAAGCTGTTATCAAAAACCTCCCTACCAAAAAAAGCCCAGGACCAGACGGTTTCAATGCGGAATTCTACCAGAATTTCCAAGAAGACCTAATACCTATACTCCGTAAGGTATTTCACAATATAGAAACAGAAGAGTCATTGCCAAATTCCTTTTATGAAGCTACAGTCACTCTGATACCAAAACCACACAAAGACTCAACCAAGAAAGAGAATTACAGGCCAATCTCACTCATGAACATCGACGCAAAAATCCTCAACAAAATACTGGCAAACCGTATCCAAGAACACATTAGAAAAATTATCCATTTTGATCAAGTAGGCTTCATCCCAGAGATGCAAGGCTGGTTCAACATACGAAAATCTATCAATGTAATCCATCATATAAATAAACTGAAAGAAAAAAACCATATGATCATTTCATTAGATGCTGAAAAAGCTTTTGACAAAATTCAACATCCCTTTATGATAAAAGTCTTGGAGAGATTAGGGATACAAGGGTCATACCTAAATATAATAAAAGCTATTTACAGCAAACCGACAGCTAACATCAAACTAAACGGAGAGAAACTCAAAGCCATCCCAGTTAAATCAGGAACACGACAAGGCTGTCCACTCTCTCCATACCTCTTCAATATAGTGCTTGAAGTTTTAGCAATAGCAATAAGACAACACAAGGGGATCAAGGGGATTCGAATTGGAAAGGAAGAAGTTAAAGTTTCGTTATTTGCAGATGATATGATAGTGTACATAAGCAACCCCCAAAACTCCACCAAAGAACTCTTACAGCTGATAAACACCTTTAGTAATGTGGCTGGATACAAGATCAACTCCAAAAAATCAGTCGCCCTCCTATACACAAAGGATATGGAAGCAGAGAGGGAATTCAGAGAAGCATCACCTTTCACGATAGCAACAAACAGCATAAAATATCTCGGGGTAACGCTAACCAAAGAAGAGAAGGATCTATTTGACAAGAACTTAAAGGCATTGAAGAAAGAAATTGAAGAGGATAACAGAAAATGGAAGGATCTCCCTTGCTCGTGGATTGGGAGGATCAACATAGTAAAAATGGCAATCCTACCAAAGGCAATTTATAGATACAATGCAATCCCCATCAAGATCCCATTAAAATTCTTCACTGATCTTTAAAGGACAATAATCAACTTTATATGGAATAACAAAAAAACCCAGGATAGCCAAAACAATCTTATACAATAAAGGAACTTCTGGAGGCATTACCATCCCTGACTTTAAACTCTATTACAGAGCTACAGTAATGAAAACAGGGTGGTATTGGCATAAAAATAGAGAAGTCGACCAATGGAATCGTATAGAAGACCCGGATTTTAACCCACAAACCTATGAACAACTTATTTTCGATAAAGGTGCTAAAAGTATACAATGGAAGAAAGAAAGCATCTTCAACAAATGGTGCTGGCACAACTGGATGTCAACCTGTAGAAGAATGAAAATAGACTCATATCTATCACCATGCACAAAACTCAAGTCCAAATGGATCAAAGACCTCAATATCAATCTGAACACACTGAACCTGATAGAAGAGAAAGTGGGAAGTACCCTACAACAGATGGGCACAGGCGATCGCTTCCTAGGTATAACCCCAGCAGCACAGACATTAAGGGCAACATTGAATAAATAGGACCTACTGAAACTGAGAAGCTTCTGTAAAGCAAAAGACACTGTCACTAAGAAAAAAAGAGAACCCACTGACTGGGTGAAGATCTTCACCAACCCCGCAACAGACAAAGGTCTGATCTCAAAATATATAAAGAACTCAAGAAACTAGACTTTAAAATGCTAATTAACCCAATTAAAAAATGGGGCACTGATCTGAAGAGAGAATTCTCAACAGAAGAAGTTCAAATGGCCAAAAGGCACTTAAGGTCATGCCCAGCCTCCTTAGCGATCAGGGAAATGCGAATCAAAACAACATTGAGATATCACCTTACACCTGTCAGAATGGCTAAAATCAAAAACACCAATGATAACCTTTGCTGGAGAAATTGTGGAGAAAGGGGTACCCTCATCCATTGCTGGTGAAAGTGCAGACTTGTGCAGCCACTTTGGAGAGCAGTGTGGCGGTTTCTCAGGAAAATTGGGATCAACATACCCATGGACCCAGCAATGCCACTCTTAAGAATATACCCACAAGATGCCCGATCATATGACAAGGACATTTGTTCAACTATGTTCATAGCAGCATTGTTTGTAATAGCCAGAACCTGGAAACAACCTAGATGCCTTTCAATGGAAGAATGGATGAAGAAAGTATGGAATATATATACATTAGAATACTACTCAGTGGTAAAAAACAATGACTTCGCGAAGTTTGCATGCAAATGGATGGAAATAGAAAACACTATCCTGAGCGAGGTAACCCAGACCCAAAAGGATGAACATGGGATGTACTCACTCATAATTGGTTTCTAGAGATAAATAAAGGTCAGTGAGTCTATAATTTGATATCCTAAAGAAACTAAATAAGAAGGTGAACCCAAAGAAAAGCATATAGCCATCCTCCTGGTTAGGGGAAGTAGACCAGATTGCCGGGCAAAAATTTGGGATCTTGGGGGTGTGGTGGGAGGGGGGGTAAGGGGAGAAGGGGAGAGAAATGTGAGAAGGGGAGGGTGGGGGGAACTTGGGTAAACGGGATGATTGGGATAAAGGAATGTGGGTTAGGGGAGCTGAGAAGCACACATCTTAATTAAGGGAGCCATCTTAGGGTTGGCAAGAGACTTGGATCTAGAGGGGCTACCAGGTGCCCAGGGCGATGTCCCCAGTTAGTTCCTGGGGCAGCTGTGGATAGGGAACCTGAAATGACTCTATCTCATAGCCATACTGATGAATATCTTGCATATCACCATAGAAACTTCATCTGGCGATGGATGGAGCTAGAGACAGAGACCCACACTGGAGCACTGGACTGAGCTCCCAAAGTCCCAATGAGGAGCAGAAGGAGGGAGAATATGAGCAAAGAAGTCAGGACCACAAGGGGTGCGCCCACCCGTGGAGACAGTGGGGCTGATTCTTTGGGAGCTCACCAAGGCCAGCTGGACTCTGACTGAAATAGCATCGGATAAAACCGGACTCTCTGAATTTGGCGGACAATGAGGGCTGCTGAGAAGCCGAGGACCATGGCACCGGGTTTTGATCCTACTTCATGCTCTGGCTTTGTGGGAGCCTACCCAGTTTGGATGTTCACCTTCCTAGACCAGGATTGAGGGGGGAGGACTTTGGACTTTCCTCAGGGCAGGGAACCCTGACTGCTCTTCAGGCTGGAGAGGGAGGGGGAGGAGTGGGGGGAGGGGAGGAGGATAGGGAGGAGTGGGAGGGAAATGGGAGGCGGGGAGGAGGCAGAAATTGCTTTTTTTTTTCCAATAAAAAAAAAGAAAAATCAAAAAAAAAGAAGACAAAGAAATACCCCCAAGTCAAAAGCAAAGCAATGTATACAATAAAATGTGCTGTCCATTTTGTCTTGATCAATTATTCTTGGACTTGATAACTGCCATTGAATGTGATTGATTTACCAGTGACATTCTATTGGAGGAAATAAATGTTTCATTTCCCAGCAGTTATTATAGAGAAGAGCATGAATCAACCCATGACAAAGAAGCATCTTCCTTTAGGAGATGATATTGTAGGTGATGATGAAAAGGAATAAGAGACAATGAAAGGTTCAGTCATAATTGGACAATAACATTGATGTAAGAGTTCAGAGTAGTTAAAAATAAAGTAAAACCAGTTGGAATGGCTAAGATAAAAAAGACCCATAATAGTTTATGCGGGAGAGGATATGGAGTATAGAAAGCACTCTTCCATTGCTGGTGGGAATTCAAACTTTTACAACCACTTTAAAAATCAGTAAGGCAGTTTGTCAGAAATTTGGGAATCAACCTATCTCAGGACCCAGCAATTCCACTCTTAGACACATACACAAAAGATGCTCAATCATACTACAGGGACATTTGTTTAACATTATTTGTAGGAGTCTGAACCTGAAAACAACCTAGATGTTCCTCAACCAAAAAAAAAAAATAAAGACAATGTGACACATTTATCCATTAGAATACTTCTTAGTGGGAAAAAATGACATCTTGAAATTTTCATGCAAAGGATGGAACTAGAAAATAATCATCCTGAGTGAGATAACCCAGACCCAGAAAGATAAACATGGTATGTACTCACTCATACGTGGATACTAGCTGTAAAACAAAAGTATTGAGTCTATAGTTCATGATCCTAGAGAAGCTAAGAAACAAGGTGAACCCTAAGAAAAACAAGAAATAGAAAAGATCTCTTGTGAAAACTAGGAGTATGGGGGTTAGGTAAGACTGGAGGGAAGAATGGGAAGAGGAGGGAAGAAAGGGAGGGCTGAGGAGAACTCGAGGGAGTGCGATAGTCGAGATGGAGGAAGGACAGAGATGAGAACAAGGAAAGAGATATTTTGATTGAGGGACCTATTTGGGGACTAACAGGAAACCTGGAACTAGAGAAATTTCCAGGAATCTACAAGGATGACCCCCGCTAAGACCCTAAGCAATAGAGGAGAAGGTGCCTGAACTGGCTCTGTTCTGTAATCAGACCAATGAATATCTTAAATACCACAATAGAACCTTCATCCAACAACTGATGGAAAAATAATGGAGCACTGAACTGAGCTCCCAAAGTCCAAATGAAGAGTGGGAGGAATGAGAATATGAGCAAACAGGTAAAGACCATAATGGAGCCACCCACTGAAACAGTTTAACTGAGATAATGGGAGCTCACCAACTCCAGCCAGACTGGGAAGCAACCAGTATAGGTCCAAACTAGTCCCTCCGAGTGACAGTTGTATGGCTGGGGCAGAATGCAGGCCACTGCCAGTTGGTATGAGAAGGCCTTCTGCATATGTGTTGCTTTTATTGGCTAATGAATAAAGAAGCTGTTTTGGCTAGTGGCTTAGCAGAATAGAGACAGGCAGGGAAAACTAAACTGAATGCTGGGAGAAAAAAGGCAGAGTTGGAGAGAAGCCATTTAGCACTGTCTTAGACAGATGCTAAAACTTTACCCAGAAAGCCACAGCCTCATGGCAGCGATACACAGATTAATGGAGATGGATTAATTTAAAATATGAGTTAGCTGGAAATACACTTAAGTGATTGACCAAGCAGTGATTTGAGTAACATGGTTTCTGTGTGATTGTTTAGGGAGTCTGAGCTGCTGGGAAACAAACAAGCAGACTCCAGGAAACAAGCAGACAGTGACACCAGGATTTTTCTCTCCTGCTTGTACTGGCTTTTCAGGAACCTGTTGTCTTTGGATGGATATGTATCTCTGCCTAGATATAGTAGGGAGGGCCTTGGACCTTTCCCAAAGCAATGTGCCTTACCCTCTCTGAAGAATGGATCAGGGGTAGAAAGAAGGGGGTAGGTGGAAGTAATAAGAGAATGGGGTGGAGTGGAAACTGTGATCAGTATGTAAAATGCAAAAAAGATAGTTTTTCTTTTTTAAAAAAATAAAGTAAATTAACTTAAAAAGTGAAAAAAAATCACCATAATCAAGAAAAGAGCATTCTAAACATCACTTCATAAACTGCTGGTTATAACTACCAAATAAGATTACATAATTGAATGTGAGAATCAAGTTAAAGTTTCTAGATATCAATGAACAAAAATCAATGAATATATATATAGTCAATTTAATGTGTTTCTTAGCTATTCTTGCCTGTGCATCATCATGGGCCTTTGTGGCAGCCCAGGTTCTAAAGACACAACTTTTAAATTATATTGCACATTCTATCTTGCTACCACATCACAGTAAACCTTGTCTAAAACACTGAATACATAGTCATCACTATTGTATGCTATGTGCAGGGATTTTATAGTATAGGAAATAAAATAACTTTTATAGATACATAGTTTATTTACAGAAAATATAGGTTTTTACATTTTTTTTATTTTAAGTCTTTATCCATATCAAAATATTATAACTTTTAGACTTAAGTTTACTGAAATGTATGGTACCAAAATATAAACAGCAAAGGAGTTTTGGCTCTGAAGTGGAACAGATTTTTTCTCTGGCACGCCTCTTCATATACTTCTCCTATTTTGTACTATGTACTTAAGAAAAATGGAATAGGTCTAGGTGGCCGGCCTGCACCAAGCGGGCCCGGCCCTTTGTTCGCGGGACGCCCAGGCAGCGGGGAGATCGGATCCGGGTGCCAGGTGGGCCATCGCTGGGGTGAGTGAGTTTCTGGCCGCGGCGGCAGCCCGGGACAAGGAGCTCAGACGTTCCCCACCCCTCCTGCACTCCCTGGTCAGTCTGCGGGGGCTGTACTCCTTGATACCTCTTCTCCATTACTGTCCCACCCAATTTGCATCCAAGGCCCTCCGC
This sequence comes from Microtus obscurus, assembly GCA_963919715.1. Lineage (NCBI taxonomy): Eukaryota > Metazoa > Chordata > Mammalia > Rodentia > Cricetidae > Microtus > Microtus obscurus. The sequence goes on from CAWTZC010000700.1 coordinate 245,158, forward strand.
ACTACCTCTGACCCCCCTCCCCTCTTTGAACCACACAACAGCTCCCAGCTCAGCCTGTTTGGGCGCTGGGACAGGGTCCGAATTGGGAGGGCATTCGGGAGGGTGGTGGCTCCTTTGTCTAGGTGGCCGGCCTGCACCAAGCGGGCCCGGCCCTTTGTTCGCGAGACACCCAAGCAGCAGGGAGATCAGACCCAGGTGCCAGGAGAGACATCACTGGGCAGATCAAGCTCAGCAGGACGGACCTTGCTTCCACACTGAAGAGATACACCCAGAGGCTCAGTCACAGCAAAAACTGGACCAAGACACCAGGCCTCTCTTGGCTTCATTTGAAAGAGGAGATGGGAAGGCGCCAATGCAAGAATTCCTCCAACAACCTGAAAGGCAACATGACATCACCAGAACCCAGGGATCCCGAAATAAGAAGAATTGTACACCCTACTCCAGAAGAAGTAGAAGAAATCGACCCAAAAGTGAATTTTTTGAAAATAATAGAAGACCTTAAACAGGAGGTGAAAAACTGCCATAAACAATTAGAGATTACAAACAAAAAGGTAGAGGAAATGAATAAATCGCTCAAAGATACCCAAGAAAACCAAGAGAAACAAGAAAATGCAATCAAACAGGTAAGGGAAATGGTTCAAGACCTGAAGAATGAAATGGAAGTAATGAAGAAAACACAAACCGAGGGAAGGTTGGAGATGGAAAATCTGGGTAAACGAACAGGAACTACAGAGACAAGTACTACCAACAGATTACAAGAGTTAGAAGAAAGAATGTCAGACACTGAAGATACCATAGAGAAAATTAACACACTGATCAAAGAAAACAGCAAAACCAACAAATTCTCATCACAAAACATTCAGGAAATATGGGACACAATAAAAAGACCAAACCTAAGAATAATTGGGATACAAGAAGGAGAAGAAATACAGCTCAATGGTTCAGAAAATATATTTAATAAAATTATAGAAGAAAACTTTCCCAGCCTAAAGAAAGATATTCCTTTGAAGGTTCAAGAAGCATACAGAACACCGAATAGACTGGACCAGAAAAAAACATCTCCTCGCCACATAATAATCAGAACACAAAACATCCAGAATAAAGAAAGAATATTAAGAGCTGCAAAGGAAAAAGGTCAAGTTACTTATAAAGGTAAACCTATCAGACTTACTCCTGACTACTCTATGGAAACCATGAAAGCCAGAAGGTCCTGGATAGATGTACTGCAGAAGCTAAGAGAACATGGATGCAAGCCCAGACTACTATACCCAGCCAAGCTTTCGTTCACTATAAATGGAGAAAACAAAATTTTCCAGGATAAAAACAAATTTAAACAATACGTAGCCACAAATCCAGCCTTACAGAAAGTAATAGAAGGAAAATCACAAACCAAGGAGACCAACAATGACCACAATAACTCAAACTTCTAGACACCCTTTACCAGCGCAACTAAAAGAAAGCAAACACACAAACCCTATGACTAAAAAAGTGACCAGAGTTAGCAACCACTGGTCATTAATATCCCTTAATGTCAATGGACTCAACTCACCTATAAAAAGACACAGGCTAAGAGATTGGATACGCAAACAGGATCCAACATTCTGCTGTTTACAAGAAACACACCTCAACCACAAAGATAGGCACCTACTTAGAGTAAAGGGATGGGAAAAGGTTTATCAAGCAAATGGACCTAAGAAACAAGCTGGTGTGGCCATACTAATTTCTAACAAAGTTGACTTCAAACTTAAATCAATCAGAAGAGATGGAGAGGGATATTTTATACTCATAACAGGAACAATTGATCAGGATGAGGTCTCAATCCTGAATATCTATGCCCCTAATATAAAAGCACCCACATATGTAAAAGAAACATTACTAAAACTCAAAGACGCCATCAAACCGCACACACTAATAGTGGGAGATCTCAACACGCCTCTTTCACCAATGGACAGGTCAATCAGACAGAAACCTAACAGAGAAATAAGAGAATTAATGGAGGTATTGAATCAAATGGACTTAACAGACATCTATAGAACATTCCACCCAAATAGGAAAGAATATACCTTCTTCTCTGCAGCTCATGGAACCTTCTCGAAAATTGACCACATCCTCGGTAACAAAGCAAACTTCCACAGTTACAAAAAAATATCCATAACCACCTGTGTCTTATCAGATCACCACGGACTAAAGTTAGAATTCAACAACAATGCTACCCCCAGAAAGCCTGCAAACCCATGGAAACTGAATAGTCAACTATTGACCCACACCTGGATTAAAGAAGAAATAAAGAAAGAAATTAAAGTCTTCCTTGAATTCAATGAAAATAAAGAATCAACATACTCAAACTTATGGGACACTTTGAAAGCAGTCCTAAGGGGAAAGTTCATAGCCCTTAGTGCCCACTTAAAGAAAACAGAGAAAGCATACATTGGAGACTTAACAGCCCATCTGAAAGCTCTAGAAAAAAAAGAAGCAGACTCACCTAGGAGGAGTAGAAGACTGGAAATAGTCAAACTGAGGGCTGAAATCAACAAAATAGAAACACACAAAACAATCCAAAGAATCAATGAAACAAAAAGCTGGTTCCTGGAGAAAATCAACAAAATTGATAAACCCCTATCCAAACTAATCAAACGGCAGAGAGAGAATCTGCAAATTAATAAGATCAGAAATGAAAAGGGGGACATAACCACAGACATAGAGGAAATTCAGAGAATCATTAGATCTTACTACAAAAGCCTGTATGCCACAAAACTGGAAAATGTAAAAGAAATGGACACTTTTTTAGATAAATACCATATACCAAAGTTAAATCAGGACCAGGTGAGCAATCTAAATAGACCTGTCAGTCGCGAAGAATTAGAAGCTGTTATCAAAAACCTCCCTACCAAAAAAAGCCCAGGACCAGACGGTTTCAATGCGGAATTCTACCAGAATTTCCAAGAAGACCTAATACCTATACTCCTTAAGGTATTTCACAATATAGAAACAGAAGAGTCATTGCCAAATTCCTTTTATGAAGCTACCATCACTCTGATACCAAAACCACACAAAGACTCAACCAAGAAAGAGAATTACAGGCCAATCTCACTCATGAACATCGACGCAAAAATCCTCAACAAAATACTGGCGAACCGTATCCAAGAATACATTAGAAACATTATCCATTATGATCAAGTAGGCTTCATACCAGAGATGCAAGGCTGGTTCAACATACGAAAATCTATCAATGTAATCCATCATATAAATAAACTGAAAGAAAAAAACCATATGATCATTTCATTAGATGCTGAAAAAGCTTTTGACAAAATTCAACATCCCTTTATGATAAAAGTCTTGGAGAGATTAGGGATACAAGGGTCATACTTAAATATAATAAAAGCTATTTACAGCAAACCGACAGCTAACATCAAATTAAACGGAGAGAAACTCAAAGCCATCCCACTTAAATCAGGAACACGACAAGGCTGTCCACTCTCTCCATACCTCTTCAATATAGTGCTTGAAGTTTTAGCAATAGCAATAAGACAACATAAGGGGATCAAGGGGATTCGAATTGGAAAGGAAGAAGTTAAACTTTCGTTATTTGCAGATGATATGATAGTCTACATAAGCGACCCCAAAAACTCCACCAAAGAACTCCTACAGCTGATAAACACCTTTAGTAATGTGGCCGGATACAAGATCAACTCCAAAAAATCAGTCGCCCTCCTATACACAAAGGATATGGAAGCAGAGAGGGAAATCAGAGAAGCATCACCTTTCACGATAGCCACAAACAGCATAAAATATCTCGGGGTAACTCTAACCAAAGAAGTGAAGGATCTATTTGACAAGAACTTTAAGGCATTGAAGAAAGAAATTGAAGAGGATACCAGAAAATGGAAGGATCTCCCTTGCTCTTGGATTGGGAGGATCAACATAGTAAAAATGGCAATCCTACCAAAGGCAATTTATAGATTCAATGCAATCCCCATCAAGATCCCATTAAAATTCTTCACTGATCTTGAAAGGACAATAATCAACTTTATATGGAATAACAAAAAACCCAGGATAGCCAAAACAATCTTGTACAATAAAGGTACTTCTGGAGGCATTACCATCCCTGACTTTAAACTCTACTATAGAGCTACAGTAATGAAAACAGTGTGGTATTGGCATAAAAATAGAGAAGTCGACCAATGGAATCGTGTAGAAGACCCGGATCTTAACCCACAAACCTATGAACACCTCATTTTCGATAAAGGTGCTAAAAGTATACAATGGAAGAAAGAAAGCATCTTCAACAAATGGTGCTGGCACAACTGGATGTCAACCTGTAGAAGAAAGAAAATTGACCCATATCTATCACCATGCACAAAACTCAAGTCCAAATGGATCAAAGACCTCAATATCAATCTGAACACACTGAACCTGATAGAAGAGAAAGTGGGAAGTACCCTACAACAGATGGGCACAGGCGATCGCTTCCTAGGTATAACCCCAGCAGCACAGTCATTAAGGGCAACATTGAATAAATGGGACCTACTGAAACTGAGAAGCTTCTGTAAAGCAAAAGACACTGTCACTAAGACAAAAAGGGAACCCACTGACTGGGAGAAGATCTTCACCAACCCCGCAACAGACAAAGGTCTGATCTCCAAAATATATAAAGAACTCAAGAAACTAGACTTTAAAATGCTAATTAACCCAATTAAAAAATGGGGCACTGATCTGAAGAGAGAATTCTCAACAGAAGAAGTTCAAATGGCCAAAAGGCACTTAAGGTCATGCTCAGCCTCCTTAGCGATCAGGGAAATGCAAATCAAAACAACATTGAGATATCACCTTACACCTGTCAGAATGGCTAAAATCAAAAACACTAATGATAGCCTTTGCTGGAGAGGCTGTGGAGAAAGGGGTACCCTCATCCATTGCTGGTGGGAATGCAAACTTCTGCAACCACTTTGGAAAGCAGTGTGGCGGTTTCTCAGGAAATTTGGGATCAACCTACCCATGGACCCAGCAATGCCACTCTTGGGAATATACCCACGAGATGCCCGATCATATGACAAGGATATTTGTTCAACTATGTTCATCGCAGCATTATTTGTAATAGCCGGAACCTGGAAACAACCTAGATGCCCTTCAATGGAAGAATGGATGAAGAAAGTATGGAATATATATACATTAGAATACTACTCAGCGGTAAAAAACAATGACTTCGCGAATTTTGCATGCAAATGGATGGAAATAGAAAACACTATCCTGAGTGAGGTAACCCAGACCCAAAAGGATGAACATGGGATGTACTCACTCATAATTGGTTTCTAGAGATAAATAAAGGTCAGTGAGTCTATAATTTGATATCCTAAAGAAACTAAATAAGAAGGTGAACCGAAAGAAAAACATATAGCTATCCTCCTGGTTATGGGAAGTAGACCAGATTGCCGGGCAAAAATTTGGGATCTTGGGTGTGTGGTGGGAGGGGGGGTAAGGGGAGAAGGGGAGAGAAATGTGAGAAGGGGAGGATGGGGGGAACCTGGGGAAACGGGATGTTTGGGATAAAGGAAGGTTGGTTAGGGGAGCAGAGAAGCACACATCTTAATTAAGGGAGCCATCTTAGAATAGAAAAATAAAATAAAAAAAAAAACAGTTTCCAATAGAGAGAGCTTAAAGCTGCCTAACAGGTACTCAAACAGGTAAAATATAAATCAACAGGTAAAGTATACAATAATCAACAAATACAGTATATTAATTATAATGCAGCTATGGCAATTGTGCATATTAAATATAAAACTTATTCTACAACATTTTTATGAAAAAATGCTGTTTATGGCAAAATCTTCTCAAGTTTTGCCAATTAAGATATTAAACTCTTAATTTAAACCAGTAGCCTGTCTGGTACAAAAGGGCAGGATAAAAGCTAAAAAATGGCTTGATCCCCAGATGATTATTGCTACAATTCACACAACTGTATTTTGCTAATGTTATAGCAAAAAAAATCCCTTAAAGGATTTTATGCTAAATTTTACAAATGGCTCTTCCAATGGAGGAACTGCATATATGGCTAATAATAATAAAAAAAAATATTATGGAGCATAATAAGGCTCCTTGTAAGCAGCTTATGAAACTTGCAAGTAGATCCAGATGCAAACGGATCTGACATGATAACACCAAGCTGACCTTTGCTAGGGCAAGGTGGAAAAGCCCTTGCAATGCATTATGAAAAAACCCGACCTATATATATTTGGGGTCGAGGATATGTTTATGCTTTTTTCACAGAAAGAAAATAAAAGCTGGGCCTGATGTCGAGGCTGCGCTGCGGACACAGAGGAGTTCCTGAGGCGATTGCAGAGAGGTCCTTAGTCTGGCTTTTCCTGCCCCCAAGGAGAGGAGTCCCTGATAACAGAACCTGCTGCTCCACTCTACAGGGTGTCAATCCTGCCTCCTGAGTCCAGGGAGTCCCGGCTGAGATAATGCCAGGATGTGCTTCAGATAGCTGAATCCAGCTCACCTCACCCAGGAATCCCACTGGCCCTGAAGCACAAGTGCTAAACTGCTTCTGCAGCTTGAACTCTGGTCTGCTTTGGAGCTGAGATGCAGACTGGACATCAGACTGTTTTAATCTTTGGGACACAGAACTCATTTTAATTAAAATACTAACCTCTTCACTTAAGAAGGGGAAAGATTGGGGTTCCTGTGACTGTTGCTCAGAGTCTGGAAATGGTGGTATGTGACAACAATGTATGTCATTGTACTCTTACTGAAATTGATCTAATGATATTTGTAACTGCTTATAGATGTTGGGAAAGGTTTGACACATGCTGTAAAGTGTTTGGGTTTAATGCATATGTTAAGAATTTTAGATTTTGATCCCTTTTTCACCTCCCTAATTGATGGCAGGCAAGCACACGTAACTTTTTGTGGAGTAGGCATTTAGGAAGGAGGACATACCATGGGCCAGACTAAAAGGTGAATACTGGGTTTGGAAGGTGCCCCTTTCTTCTTGTCTGGAGATGGAGTTATTGGTGCCAAAATTATATCATATCTTTTGTTTAAGGAGCACCTCACAGATTTTTCATTAATGATAGATATAGGGGCCCAATGATGGGAGTTAGTGTGGATCCTCACCTAAATTTCAAACCATACAGAGGCCGTACAGGCCGGCTCAATATGGCATGGTTTTTAGGTACGAGGGCGCTCTCCACATAGCCTAAGACAGGGTGCCCTGTGATTTGCTTACTTTAATCCTACTAGATACCTTTTATTTGAGAAGCTCCAAGAAACTAATGCCACTCATAAGGCACCCCTCTGTTCCCAGGAGAGGTTAATTACTTCACCAGTCGAGAGGAGGGTCTCTCCTTGTCCCAGTCCCCTCTCCTTTAGATCTGACACCATGGTTGACTCTGTCTTGGTGCCCTCCACCTATAACTACTTACCTTTATATAAGAAAGGAGGAATATGTTGGGAGCCGTTTCCCCCCCTAAAGATTGTTACAGAAACCATCACCTTGGGGAGCCTGCAGGGAACCCCAAACCCATAATTATGTTAAGAATAGTCCTATTGGCAAAACCTGCCCCACACCCAATTAGCTATTCGCTAATTGCTAACGAACCTAATCTGATAGCGGAACTGCCTTAAATTCCAGCTATCCAGGGAACTAGGTGTGGCAACTCCTGACTTCTTGGCCTACCTGACCGGATGTAGGTTACGTGACTGGGACCACGCGGCCAGATTCCATGCTCCTGTGCCCTACTCCCCAAGCCCTCATTCAGGGGGTATATAAGTCGTTACCCTGTCCCTAATAAACGGAGGCTTTGACAAAAAAAAAAAAAAGAAAAAAAAAAAGGTTAACAACTGAACTATCACTTATACCAGTTAGGGGAGAGACAATCAGTTTTCTACGATGAGTGACACTGAGCATGTCAACTAATTTTGGGCAAGCCTCATGTTCAGGAGTAATTGACCAACAACATATAGTTGGACTCCACAGGATTTTGTCTGAGCTTTATTTGGTTACAAGTTGGGCTTTTTGTTTGTTTTCAATCTTTTTTTCTTTCTTTTCGTGGTATGACTTTCTTGTTTCTAAGTTTTGGAAGATTTTATTGTTGTACAGGATTTTTGCTTCTTGTTAAAGAAAGAACTTAAAGTTGGGTGGGTAGGGATGGGGAAAAGATCTGAAGGGACTTGAGGGAGAGGAAGAATATGATCAAAGTGTATTTGAATTTGAAAATTGTTTTAAATAATGGAAAACATAATAAATTAATTTAAAAATAAAATAAAAAAAAAAAAGAAAAATGGAATAATAGAACTGTCAGTTATAAAAGGAAAGTATCAATACTCTGTAAAGCATTGAAGATGTTTTATTAATACATATATCAACTCTTCTGACAACTGTGAAATGTAAGCAAGTATATCCATTTAATAAGTATGTAGTAGTTTGAACATTTAATAAAGAATGAAATTGTATTTCTATGAATATTCTTTGTACATAATAGTTAATGATTTTCTGTAAGTAATATTAGATTTGTATACTTAATTTATAGGCCTATATACAAGGAGTTAATATTTCTGCAGTGACAAGTTATAAGTGGAAAAGCTCTAAGAACACTGCTTCTAAAATAATCTCATGAAGGGTTTGCTGTTAGAGAAATTAGGGAGCCACATAATTACAAATTATGGCTTTAACTTAATGGGCTTTGTAACATTGTTAACTTTGAAACTTGCTTGAGTCCTTTGTCTTCACATTTTGGCCAAGAGATGGCCAAATGGAAATTTTAGCCTGAGACTCAAAAGATGCTTGTAAATATATTCTAAACTTTAACCAACCATATTAGATAATCTTCTCTAAAATTGTAAACATAATTTTTATGTCTATTATTGCACTATATAGTCACATGAGCATAACTGGGGTGTTTACTCAGAATATATGAAGGTGCTTTATATAAAGGATTTAGACTATGATCTTCTTCTGTAGTGTTTAAAAGCAAACACTTTATAGTTAGTAAACCATAGTTTTTGCAAGATGCTTAAAACATAGATGTTTTCCTTATAACATTTGTACCTAACAGAATTTTATAATATACTTTAAGCTTTAAGAAGCTATACGTTTTGTTATATATTTAAGAAATATATTTTGATGACAGTTTATGAAGTGGGTATTACTGAATCTTGAAAGACTTTAACCCCCACAGAACATAGGAATGACTACATGTTATTTATTACATGCAACTCAAGAAGATATCAAGGAACAGATACATTGTTTGTGCATTGCATATCACCATAGAACCTTCATCTGGCGATGGTGAAGCTTGAGACTGAGACCCACAATGGAACACTGGACTGAGCTTCCAAGGTCCAAATGAGGAGCAGAAGGAGGGAGGACATGAGCAAGAAAGTCAGAACCACGAGGGGTGTGCCCACCCACTGAGACAGTGGGGCTAATCTAATGGGAGCTCATCAAAGCAAGCTGGACTGGGACTGATAGAGCATGTGATCAAACCGGACTCTCTGAACATGATGGACAAGGAGGCCCGACTGAGAAGCCAAGGACAATGGCACTGGGTTTTGATCCTACTGCATGTACTGGTTTTGTGGGAGCCTAGTCTGTTTGGATGCTCACTTTCCTAGACCTGGATGGAGGGGGAAGGACCTTGGACTTCCCACAGGGCAGGGAACCCTGACTGGAGAAGGAGGGAGAGGGGGAGGGGGAGGGAGATGGGAGGAGGGGAGGAGGTGGAAATTTTTAAGTAAAAATAAATTTTAAAAAAATTGAAAAAGAAAAAAATCAGAATATGACTATATACCATGTCACGTGCACATTCCTTTATAAAAGTTCATCCTAAATAATAGATTATAAGAGTATCAATTCTGTATGTTGACCTTCTCCATCAATACTTTCTTTTACTTATTTCTATATCATCCATGGTGTGTTTCTTTAGATTTTTAAATGATTCAATTCTGAATTGTATTAGTTTTCTATCTACCAAAGTTTCTCTTTAATATATTATGGACTTTGATGTCCATAGCATATAATGATTTAAGACCATAAGCAATGAAAACTTGCTATAATGCCAGACTTTTGAAGGGAAGACGAATGCATTTTTTACGAAAGGTAACTTTTCTCTAAAATCAAATCTGTACATCAAATAAGATGACCTTGGGAGGCAGTAATAGTTATCAGGAAATTCCCCAGAAAATTGCTAGAGATCAATTTGTTGCAGCTCTTAGTACATTTGTATGGTTGTTAAATTGAATCCTCAGTACACGATTCAGAGAGATAAAGTTTGAAGTCTCTAATATCACTGAGAGTCTATCATATTATGTTTTCAATACATAAATTTAATGATATCATTCATATAATAATTTATTTAATCCAAAGTTTACCATTATTCGCAATTATGCTATTATTGATTTTTATAAATATTTGCAAAAAAATAAAAAATAAATATTTGCTAGAGTATATTTCATTTTTAGATTAAATATTAGTACAAAATGCAAGTTCTTTAATTTCAATATATTAGATAAACATATTCATCATATAAAAATCTTCCATTGTGATAAAGTAGATTAAATCTGCCTAATGTTAACTATGTTATAGGCAATTACATCACATCTTAATCTCATAAATTAAAATTATAACAATTTGTAGTGATTAATTATTCTGTCTTTTATCAATTAGAAAATGGAAAATGAAGTTACCATATATCCTGTGTTAGAGACAGTTAAGATTTGAAACTGAAACAAAACATAATAAATTTGACATTTCAAAATATAGTTCACAGAAAATACTGATAATTGCACTGAAATAGAAATTGCATTAGTTAAGAGAAAGGAATCAGCTTCCAAAGGTGGTTTTCAAATGGAAGATATATAAAACTGCTACAAAATTTATCTACTTTTATATGTTTTTGCTGAGGTCAACTTAGATATATCACTAGAAATAATTTAATAACTCCAATATAAGAGCCATGTGCGTATATACCTACAGGGTTGGGATAGTATCTTGTGTTCATACAGGTGTGGAAATCTTTATTCACACTTGAATACTTTATAGTCCAAGTGACTGAAGCAGAACTTCTATTGCACAACCAGTTGAAGTATTTGTACCCAATTATTTTTCTTGCTTCAACAGCACTTGCACAAATCTTCAAAGTAGTGTATTTCATTATAATAATTGGTGAAGTTGAGATTAGAAATCCATACTACTATTAAACATGTTCAGCAATCATTTAATCTTACCATTCAGAAGACTCTGTGTGGAGAGCTCCAAACCAACTATGTTCATGCAGAGGGAGGTTCTCTTAGAATTCCTTACAAACAAAAATCATACTACCAAAACATAAACTATAGGAATTAGAGTAAGGGCCTATTGAACTTTAAATGACTTGCTAATGGAATGAAATTGACCTCTATAAGAAGGAATCTCCCATTTGTGGATCACTGAAAAGTATGTGCAAGCACCTGCAATGTCCTTAGATAATTTTGTGTCTGCTTTTACAATGTTTGTGGTCGTTTTCCAGATCTTGGGTTTGTGGTTATAAAACTTGAAAGAAATCACCCTTTACTTGAACTTCACTAAAGTCTCCACACATGCCTAAATCCTTATTTTATACTAATCCACTGGTGACAATGGCCTGTTCTACTGTCTGTCTATTTTCTGATTGGAATAAGAATCCCAACAGCAAGATTCCATGTTTGACTTTCTGCACATTGCATAATATCTCATGTTTAGTAGAAGCTCCCCTGCAGAGACAGAATTTTATATTCTTTTTATGTTTGTAAAAATATTAGGCTCTCATTTCAATTTTTAGGCTACATCATTTAAAAATACTAATCACAGCTAAACATAGAACTCACATTAAAATGAACTTTAATAGTAATTTCTTTTTAGTAAGACACATTTATTTTGAGAAAATGAGTTCCATTGTGCTTATGAATATAACATACTTTGATTATATCCGCCCTTATTACACTGACTTGCACTGTTTTCTCTCACCTGGGTCCTCTATGATAATTGCCCCTAAGATTTCCCATTTCCTATCAAGATTTAACAAAAGAGAGAAAGCATGTATTACTGTATTTCAACATTACATCATTTTCTTAATTTTGTCATTTCCAGTTCTACATTATTTCCTGAAGATGGGAAATTCTTGTCTTCTTGTGGCTGCATCATATTTGACTTTTGTAAATGTACAAATATTTTAGCTGGTTTATTTTTTGACAGATACCACCTCTGATTCACTAGCTTGGGTAATTTGGGTTTGTACCATAGCCAGCATGGAGATAAAGGTATTTGTACTGTATGTTAACTGATTTCTTTTGGTGTATAACTTGACATTTCCTTTTTTCACAACCTTTATTACCACCTTTATTTTCTTTCTGTTTTTTGGTTTGTTTACTTTTCTTTTGGATAAGAGCTGCTCTAACTTATATAAGATAAAACAATCAACTTTGTTTTTCTTTGGGTTTGTATTATATCTTATATATTGACACTTTTCTCACTTATATTGGCAATTTCCATTTTCTTTTTGGAGAGCAATCTCTTCAGTTTATTTGTTGATTTATTTATTGGGTCACTTGCTGTTTTGGTGTTCAAATTTCTGTTCCTTATAAACTCTGTATTTTAATCCTCTAGGGGAAGAGCACGATGCAAAGACTTTTGCCTTTCTAGACCATCCCTTCAGTTTATTGCCTTTCTCAGCAGACCCCTGTTAATTTTGTGAACACCAGTTTGTCTATTTTTGTATTGTTTTCTAACAATTGGAATCCTGCTCTCAAACAGGATTTTTTTTTTTCTGAACAGTCTTTCCAGTTTTGGGCTTATATTAAGTTATTTGATCCATTTTCAGTTGCATTTTGAATAGAGATAGGGATCTAGGATCCATCGTCTAATCAACAGATTCCTCAGTAATATCTGGTGGCCAGCTTGTCTTCTCTCCAACATATATTTTTATTACTTTGAGAAGCATTACATGGTTGAAAATACATAGGATTATTTTCCTGTTTTCTATTGTATTCCACTTGTCTTTATGTTATTTCCATGACCGTGTCCTGTTTATTTGTTACTCTCTCACTTGTATGTGTAAAAATAAAAAAAAAAAATCAAACTGACCTTCAGTGAGGCACTGTCTACAAAAGAATAATATCTCATTTTTCCCCACACAAGTTCCTGGTAGTGATCACAATTCCCTGGCATGAGTTGCATGAATGCTTTTACGTTGTAGCAGTTTATGCTTATAAGAGTGGACAAAATGTTTTCTTTTTTAACCCCGTCACATTCGTAGTACACACACACACACACACTCTTACACACAATGTGTGAGCACACATGAAGAAAGAGAGAGAGAGAGAGAGAGAGAGAGAGAGAGAGAGAGAGAGAGAAAGAGAGAGAGAGAGAGGAGAGGAGAGGAGAGGAGAGGAGAGGAGAGGAGAGGAGAGGGAGAGGAGAGGAGAGGAGAGGAGAGGAGAGGAGAGGGAGAGGAGAGGAGAGGAGAGGAGAGGGGAGGGGAGGGGAGGGGAGGGGGAGGGGAGGGGAGGAGAGGATTTATGTCTCTCCCTCTCATCTGAGTCTAAATTTTTTTTTCTTCTGTATTTTATCTCCTAACAGACTTCCTTGGGACAAAGCAGTACTTTATACATTACTACACAATGAAAGCTTCCCCATGGGATACCATTGTGGATCAGTGTGGTGGAAACACCATAGATTGTGTCTATTTCGCCATCATCTTTCCTCTGGTTGTTATTCTTTTGTAAAGAAGTTATATGTAGGTTATAAAGAATGCAAAATAATCTACAAGTCTAAATGTATGTATCTTAGGTGGAGAAATAAGATTGAACTAGAAAAACAGTAACTAGAAATTTTGACCCTCTTTTCTTGTTCAATATAAGAATTCCAGTGAACATTTGTAACTTGCAAACATCCTTTAAAGATGTTAATGTATTCATAACAAATATCTCAAGTCTCCAGAAATTAGAGCTACACAATTTGTGGGATAACCTTTGGTGTCTGAAGCTTTGATTGCTAAATATTTATTTACATTGTTTCTACACGCATACTATTGAAAATAAATGTGTTTTATTTCCTCTGCTATCGTGAACCCTTACGGTTAGTAAATTTGCCTAGGGCTGGATATAATTTGTTTTCCTTAAAAAAATTCACCTCTATATTTTTTAAGATGATGTAAACATAAAGATACCAATGAGAAAGATGTTTCTGTACACAAATAAGAGGTTAAAAATGGATGAAATTCCTGAAACAGAACATTATTCAGCCTTAAAAAGATAGGAAATTCTATGTATTTGTCAAACTAGATGAACCTGGAAGACATTCAGTTAATTCAAGTAATTAGTGATAGAAGAATTAATAATTTCTGATTCCTTATTTAAATATATCTGAAAATGTTCAAACTTGAAATTAAACACTAAATGTGGTTGTCATGGTTATGAGAAGAATGAAAAGAATTAATAGCCTTGCAAAATTAATAAACTCCAAAGAATTTATATAAAAAACCCAGGTGGCTATAAACTATTTTGCAATATTGTATGAGCAGCAGGAGAGAGTGCTCAGTAGGTAAGCTGGTTTGCTGTTCACATATTGGAACCTGAGTTCAGATTCTAACACAAACACGCTGAAAAGCAGTAGTCTCACCCACATCTGCAATCCCCCCCCCCCATTCCATGGAATGAGACAAAAGCATCACTGGAGTTTAATGTCTTCAGCCTCATTCAGTTTAGCTGCAAGTCTTTACCTCAAAGGGGAAGGGCAGAACATGATACAGCAAACTATTCAAAGCCCTTCTTTGGGCTCTGCATATGTACACATGCATAGCACATGTGCCCCTATATGTTCATAGACATCATACATACACAAAAACTATGAATGTAAATATTCTGTTAAACATATTATCACAATAAGATTATGAACGGCATTATATTTTAAAATTTTTGAATTCCTAAAAGACCATAAACCACACATACTAACTTAATATATTAAAAGAATATTAGAATATGAAGAAACATATTACAAAACAAAATATTACTTACTCGTACATTGAGTAACACTTTGTTTTTTTAATCTAAGACATGTTAATTAGTGTCTGATAAACAGACAATATATGTTTTTTTGGAAAACCAGGGGATAAAGGAGACATTTTTTTGAACTTTCCTCGACACTTTGTTTCAGCTCAGTGTCTTTTGAGTTTTTCTATACACCAACTATGTAAGGAATACAAGGGACAAGTTTGTTACCTGTCAAAAACCTATAAACAAACGGCTAAAATCCTATTTTTGAATAAACAAGGTTCCAACAGTACCCGAGATAGCAGAAATATATGGAGTGTTAAGTTATCTAACAGAAGCAAATATATATGTAGGAGGTATCAGTTCGTCTAAGAGGGTAATGTGCAAATGTATATTTGGGACACAACACCAAGACTTAATATTTTAGGTGATAGAGCAAATCACATCAACACACATAACACTAAGAACAATATTTACTTTATATAGCTGAAAAAAGAAAAAAAAACATATGGCATTAATACACATTAGCTACACATACAAAACATTTAGAAAAGACTTGTTGCATAAACATTTTGTTTCAAATAATATAGATATAAAACCATAGAAAAAGTGATTAGAGCTAGGTATATAGTATCTATCTATCTATCTATCTATCTATCTATCTATCTATCTATCTATCTATCATCTATCTATCTAATTCTTCTCTATTAGTCTCTATCTATACTTTTAAATCTCTTCTTTCGCCGGGCGGTGGTGGCACACGCCTTTAATCCCAGCACTCGGGAGGCAGAGGCAGGCGGATCTCTGTGAGTTCGAGGCCAGCCTGGTCTACAAGACTAGTTCCAGGACAGGAACCAAAAAAAAAAAAATCTCTTCTTTCTTTTCTAGGCATATTATTGTGTTTCTTTGTGCCACACTACAATATAAAATGAATTCAGGGAACGGGTGGTGGTGGCGCACGCCTTTAATCCCCGCACTTGGGAGGCAGAGGCAGGTGGATCTTTGTGAGTTCGAGACCAGCCTGTTTTATAAGAGCTAGTTCCAGGACAGGCTCCAAAACCACAGAGAAACCCTGTCTCGAAAAAAAAAAAAAATGAATTCAGGGATTTTCAGTACATTCTTTTACATACTCATATATTATAAAATGTATAATGTCTGGCTGTGAGTCTCTGCACCCACTCCTATCTGCTGTAGAAGGAAGCCTCATTGATGACAACTGAACAAGGTACTGATACATGGATACAGCAGAATATCAGGAGTCCTCACTAGGGTCACCCTTTTAGATTCCAGGAAGTTTCCACTTTACAGGGTTTCCATCCACAAATGCCCCCAAATTCCAGTCATTTCTCCCTGCACTCTTTCTTTTCATTACCCCGACCTCTACCAGATTCCTTCTGCTCCTATGGCCCCCCTCTCCCATCCCACCTACAGAACCTATTTAGTTTCCATATGTCCCTCCCAGAGCCCTTGTCTTTACTTAAAGTATCTGAGTCTGTGGATTGCAGCTTGCTATTCATTTACACTAATCAGCTAATAACTACTTATAAATGAATACATACCATATTGCATTTGTCTTTAAACCAGCATTAGCATATTCACTGATAAAAGCAGTTAAAGCAGTCTTTCAAAGACTGTAAAGAAACTAAATTTTAAGTACCTTTTAATTTTGCTAAATTCCCAATTAACAAATAATATCAGTAAAAAAAAACATTACTATTTAGTTCAGCTTTTTGAACTCTTTGAAAACTTTCATGGGATCAAGAAAGTTCTCAAAGGCAAGTTTCTCAAATGAATAACAATCAATCCTTACCATAATCTAAGGAGAGTGGAGAAAAAGCTATTTTTGTGCTTAATTCATTTCTTAACTCTAAATCATACAAGCTTCAATTATTAAATACTATGTGGGTTAATGTTTTGAAATGAAGGATTTGCCTCTTAATGCGAAACCTGCAGTTTATCATGAAGTTGATGAAGGAAATGTCCTTGGCTTAGTTACTCTCCAGAGAGGATGGTTCATTTTTAGGTCTATGTTCTTGGCAGATATAAAATAGAAAATGAAAAAGAGTGAATTTCCCGTATGAAAATATGGCAGACTATTAATAGGATAAAGTAGTGCCATTTCTCATAAAGGGTTGGATCCCCCACAATTAATCATTATGCTGGAAATTTAAATACTTTAAATGGAACATATCTGATATTTTCTAATATTTACTATAAAACTGAAAACACATTTTGAAAAATCCACTCAATATAGTTGAATGTATCTGCACAGCAATAAAATACTCAAAAAAACTAAACATAATGATAATGAGCAATATATTGAAGCACTGAGTGTAAAAAAGTAAAAATATGTAGACTCTGTTTTCCATGAGGTGGCAATGTTTGGGATTGGGAAGAACAATAATAAATTATTGTGTTCAGTTTTATCACATACATGTGCTGTGGTTTTGCATGAATGTAATATTACTACTACTTATGAGTTATAGATTTTATATTGATCCTTCATCTTTCTGATGGAATGTTGAGATCTAATTCAAGTAAAAGAATGTGAAAACATTGTGTTAAATATCTTCAAAACTTGGCACCAGTTAAACTAATCTGTTTAATGTATTGTACAAAAGATAAAATTGTTTATCATCCTTATTCTTGTTTATATTCTCTTTTTAAGATTTTTAAATCAATAATTTATACACTCAGTATTAGGAATCAATTAGGGTCTTGAATGTACTGGGTAAGTGTTCAACGATTTTGTTATTACATCAGATTCTTTATATCTACCACTGTTTTTCTTCTTTGTACTTTTACTTTTTTTCAGATATTATCTCAATATGTAACCCAAAGTGATGTCAAACATCTGATTCTCTTGCCCCAGTTTCTGAATGGTTGGAATAGAAGGCATACACTATGATTTACCCCACTAAATTTTTAAACAATTTTACTTATATTAAACTTACTTGAATTTTATTGACTGTTTTGGCTTGTCTTGGGTCTGAACCACTAAATTAGAAGAAACAATAATGGTATTGTGATATGAAGAAAGATGAGTCTGTAGAAAGATGTGATAAAGCCTAATAGGGTTATGTGAATGGTAGGTTCTATATAATTAGTTAGCTAATATCAATAGCCACTGCCAGGCCTCCTTAGCCTTACTCCCCAGGGAAAGGTGAGTGCAGTATCCACCATTCCTCAACCCCACGATGCAGGACAATCACATCCACAGCCCCACGATGCAGGACAATCAGATGCAATAGGAAGTCAAGTCAAAGCAGAAACTAATTTTATTATTGTGAGTGTCAGCTTATATAGGTTAAGTGGCATCATATGATGTGGCGGTACTTCCAGCCAATGAGAGACAGTCAAGCCCTCCCTCTTGCTTGTGTGACTTTAACCTAAATTTTGCTGTCTCATCCTCACTCAGTAGCTTTGCGACTATCCTTCAAATGCGAACCAGGCTTTGTCTGTTCTACAGGACTCAAGGTACATGCCCTGAGAAAATTTTGGCCCAACAAGCCACCATTACCAGAAATAAATTTCATGTCGTTGGAAGCTAAATAGATCTATGTACATAAAAACAACTTTTCTATTTTTTTTTTTTTTGCATCTTGGAACTCCTATGAATCATGATAATAGGAATATACCATGGAACCATAACATAGTTTATTCTATAAATAATGTTAGTTTCAAGCATTTAAGCTATCAGTATGTTTAGTATTAGCTGAGTCTAGTAGATTTACATGAAAAGATAAAGAATTTTCAATTTCATCACACAGGCTGAAGATCTTGGTGATAACGAGGGTAGGACTTTTACAAAACACCTTAAAAGCATCCTCAAATATGTTTTTGTGTAAATAAACATTGCTTTTCTTTGAAGAATATAGATGCTTAGGGAAATTATCTTGAAACATACAGTAATCATGCTGCTCTATCAACGTAAAAGCAGTAGATTTTAAGGTCTGTTACCTCATTAGCTCCATTCCAGTGTCAGACATGATTTTCTCCTGTTGAGAACACCTTAAGTTAAATGAGACAGCCATTGGCAGTCACTAGTATATAAGTGAGGCTGACTGCATCTTTATGCATTTTTTTAATGTTGGTAACTTTTGGGTTCATTAATATTGTAGCCAGGTAAAACTGCTTAATTCCTTTTAGCCCCTGGCATCTTGCATTGAACTTCTTGAATCTGTGGAAGCTAGGTTGTAGTAAAGAGACTTTCAGGTTAGACTTCACTAAAGTCTTTTGAAGTATTTGCCTTAGAATGTGGTGGTTTCAGCAATAAGGGTCCATTTTCAATTCCCAATAGGCCAACAAAGGCTTCATCCAAAATCTACATTGTTTGGGGAGTTCCTTTGACCATTCCTTAAAAAGAGAGTTTCTCATGTTTGTTTGGAACATACATACAAATATGCATGTGTGTATGTATGTATATATATATATATATATATATACATATGTATATATATATATAGTTTTAGTCAAATATTAAATATGATTCCTTGAGGTTTTATTACACACACATGCATGCACACCAGGCATTGTGATAAATGATTGCAATCCCAACACCTTGAAGAAAGACATGGAAGGAACATGGATTTCTGGCCACACAGAGACTACATACCAAGTTCAAAGTCAACCTGTGTTACACGAGAAAACCATTTCTCAAAGGATGATTATAATATAATCATTAAGTAATAATATTTAGTTGGTCTCTATCACAGCCTAATAATAAATGCATGAAATTTTGTTAAGAGACTATGTTATAGATGTTTGAGATATTTTTATTAATGAAATTTGCCCCTTTGTCACTTTAAAGATAGTCTATACACATAATCAGATGGGCAATACTAGTTTGAGTATGTGGCTTATAAGATGGAAGCAAGAGATTGGAAGTAGGAGAAAAAGGAGTAGGCAAACAGGAAATGGATCAGTAAAGGATTGGAGGGTTCTGGTATCAGTTGAATATAGAGATTGGAGACTGGATGTTATCTAAGTACATATGATATTAACAAATAATAAGTTACGGAAAAAAGGTGATAAAATGTTCCATGTATGAAATGTGTGTTTTAATTGTACCATTAACACACTACATTTCTTGTA
The DNA here is from genome assembly GCA_963919715.1 of Microtus obscurus. NCBI lineage: Eukaryota > Metazoa > Chordata > Mammalia > Rodentia > Cricetidae > Microtus > Microtus obscurus. The sequence goes on from CAWTZC010000700.1 coordinate 265,255, forward strand.
ATTGTTGTAATTGTAGCATTGAAGTCAGAAAAAGTCTTTGACAAAATTCTACGTGCTTTTATGATAAAAGTCCTAGATTTAATAGGATTTTGAGAAATATGAATCAACACAATAAAGGTTAAATATGACAATTCCACAGTCAGCATTATTCTAACTTGGGGTAAACTCAAAGGAATCCCTTTAAAATCAGGACTAAGACAAGGTTGCCACGATTATTCCTCTTTTCCTATATAAAGCTGGAAGTACCAGCTAACTCAATGAGTCACAGGAAGAATATTAAAGTATCCAAATAGAAAAAGAAGTCAAAGTGCTGATTTTTCAGACAATATGTGATTGTACATAAATGATCCCAAGAAGTTCAACACTTCTAGAAACAGTTGACTATATCAATAAAGTGGCAGAGTACAAATTAATGTATAAAATAGCATCCCTCTTATACACTGACAATTATTGTGTTGATTTATATTTCTTGAAGTCCTATTACATCTAGTACTTTTATCATACACACCATGAAGAGAAACCATAGACAATAATTTCAAAGATAAAAAATCTTTAAATAAACCTAATAAAAGAGGTAAAAGATTTCTACAATGAAAACTTCAATTATCTAAAAAGGAGTTTGGAAAAAACAACTCAAAAATGAAAAGAAATGCATATTCATGGATTGGAAGAAAAATATTGTATAAATAGCCATCCTATCAAAATCAATGTATAGATTCATGGCAATTCCAATCAACCATACATAAGACTAGGCACATACTCTTTTATCAAAGGTAGGTGAGGCATCCAGTAGGGAGAAAATGGACCTCAGGAGCATGCAAAATAGTCAAAGACACTCTCCACTCTCACTGATAGGTGTCCCACACGAACATTAAGTTACACCACCATAACAAATACTCAGTCAACCAAGCTCAGACCTATACAGGCTCCATGTTTGTGACTTAAGTCTCTGTGGGCCACTATGAATTCTGATTAATTGATTATGTGGCCCATGTTCTTGTGGTGACCTCAACCATTCCGGCTTCTACAGTCCTTTCTTTTTTTTTTTTTTTTAAATGACTGCTTGGCCCATTAGCTCTAACTTTTTTTTTTAATTAATTTATTTATTAAAGATTTCTGCCTCCTTCCCGCCACCGCCTCCCATTTTCCTCCCCCTCCCCCAATCAAGTTCCCCTCCCTCGTCAGCCCAAAGAGCAATCAGGGTTCCCTGCTCTGTGGGAAGTCCAAGGACCACCCACCTCCACCCAGGTCTAGTAAGGTGAGCATCCACACTGCCTAGGCTCTCACAAAGCCAATCCGTGCAGTAGGATCAAAAACCCATTGCCATTGTTCTTGCGTTCTCAGTAGTCCTCATTGTCTGCTATGTTCAGCGAGACCAGTTTTATCCCGGGCTTTATTCAGGCCCAGGCCAGCTGGCCTTGGTGCGTTCCCCATAGAACATCCCCATTGTCTCAGTGTGTGGGTTCACCCCTCGTGGTCCTGAGTTCCTTGCTCGTGCTCTCTCTCCTTCTGCTCCTGATTTGGACCTTGAGATTTCAGTCCAGTGCTCCAATGTGGGTCTCTGTCTCTGTCTCCTTTCATCGCCTGATGAAGGTTAATAATCAGGAGGATGCCTATTTGTTTTTCTTTGGGTTCTCCTTCTTATTTAGCTTCTCTTTCTCTGAGAGATCAGAATATAGGCTTTTCCTTCATAAAGTCACCACAGCGAAGGCATTTATTTACAAATACAGGTTGAACGTTTCATCATCTAAAACATTTTTCTTGAAAAACATAGCTTTTTGCTCACTGTTCTGGTTCATGTCTATAAACTTAATACTTTGGGACCTGCGGTAGGAAGATAACTTAGAGTCCATGTCCAGTTTAAGCAGCACAATAAGATTCAAGCAAGCTGAGCTGGAGTTTGCCTTCGTTTTGAAAACAAAAATGATCAATATCAAGACAAAACAGTTTCTTCTAAGTACCACAAATTTTGATAGTGTTGTCTTAAAAAGTTATTGAATGGCCTACAACAAAGAACGTTGTCAGTATATTGAATAAGTGTTGAACTGTACAAAGAAACAAAACCCTATAGATATGCATTTCTTGGCTAGGAAATCTAAGCAAGGACTTCTTTAAAGTCTGAAGAAGAATAATCAGGTATATTGTAGAGCTCCCTGTATAAAGACATGATATTGAGATATTGAGAATTGGGATTTTGCTGAATGTTGAAAGAGGAGAATAATTTAGGTACATTAAATGGACGTGTATTTATTTTTATTTGGTGTTTATGGATATTTTACAATCTCACTAGAACTTCAGAATTGCACTACTTACAAAGTTTGAAGCAAATTGCAACCATTTCTATTAGTTTCATTTTTTCTAGTTTATTATGTAACAGAAGCTATAAGTACAAATATGAAGTGATCTTTCCAACAGTTTAATTGGGACCTTCAGTCTCACAGCATCGTGTTGGACAGGAAATTGAAGCAGGGTAAATGAAGCAGGGAAACATCCACATCTCCATTTTGCTAGGTCTGCTTGCCTTAAGTATGCTACGGTTATTGTTTCCATAAAAAATGATTCATAATTTTGAGGAACTTTGACATCCAGTAAAGTGAAAAGAAAGCCAAAACAATCTGTTAGTGCTTTTAGAAAAAAAAATGACAACAGGAAAGGTCAGAAAGTGAATAATTAGTGAAAATGATACAAAGCTTTTTCCTTAGAGAGTAAGTTAATAGAGGATGCTTATTTGAATAAAAATTATGTGGGTCATGAGGACCAGGTGAAAAGAGGTGCTACAAAATAAAAATTCATATGGTAATTTATAACATCATCCACAGAGATGACTTGTCTATAATAGTAGGTTTTAATGGTGGATATTATATATAAAGGATAGAGTATATGATGTTCAGGAGGAACCCATTGTTTGTGATGAATGTTTTACCTTTAGATTGAATAATTTAGGGTAAATAAGTCAGACATCCAGGGTGTGACGTGCTGAGATTGATATTTTTTCCTGTTTTGCTACTGAAGCTTTCTTAGTGTGATGCCATTTTCCTTGCATTACTTATAAGTATGTCTGCCTATTAAAGACTTCTTTGAAAATTGTTCTAAAGTTTAGAATGGTTACATGAAAGCCATGAATTTATGTTGTAAGAACTAAGCTGTATCTACCTTAACATTGTATTTCTTTGTGTTAAAGCATTGAGTTTAAATGAGAAATTAACCAGGAACTCCAAAATAGAACTCAGCCCATTTTGGCCCACCCATTATTAGTGACCCTACCCTCCCTGCTTGGGGCCATATAGAGTCAGTCCCAGACATCAGTTGAGTTCTCCCTACACTAATCCCACATCAAACTGGCTGCCATGCTCCTACCCATTGCACTTCATGGAATCTCAATCAGAACTCCAGTTAGTCACCCTTAGAGATAATCCTAGTTGAAGGTGAAAAAGAAAAACTGTTTATGAGAAAGACACATTTTAGAAATTCATGTCTACTCATCAAGGTCTACCAAGAATTTTAGAAGGAATACATTTCTCTGAAGAAATCATACATGCTCAGAGGGTACAAATGATATATAATTCTAGCGTGGTTAAAAAAGAATTTTAAGAAAATAACACCACCTCAACAAAACTTGGTAAACACTGATCAATAATATGTTCTAAATATTCAAAGTCTAAATTCCCCTATAAAAATATAGCTTGATGGCCTGGGCCTGAGAAGCTCCTGTAGTTTCCTTTCTTAAAGAAGCACACCTTACTATCTATAGCAGGCATCTCCTTAGGGTAAAAGAATGGAAAGGAATTTCAAGCAAATTGAACAGAGTGTTAGATAAGCAGACATAACTGCTATAATATCTGAAAAAAATTTACTTCAAATAAAGAAAAGTTCCACTAAGAAGATATTGCAATATTAAATATGTATGTACCAGAGGGGCACCTAAGTTTGTAAGAGAAATACTATTGGATTTAAAAATACAGATTGACCCCAACATAGTGATAGCAATTACAATACCCTACTCTTATCAATAGACTGGCCATCTAGACAAACATAAGTAGAGAAATTGTGAAGTTAAATGGCATTATAAATCTACTGTACCTAAGACATATTTCTAGGACACTCTAACCACAAACTAAAAAATGTATTTTCTTTTTTACAGCTGGAATATATCCTAGAACATTGACAATATATGAAGGCACAAAAAAGAATCAACAAGTTTAGGAAAATTGAAATAGCATCCTATATTATATTTGACCATAAAAGAAAGAAATTAAATTTCTACAAAATTTGAAATTGTAGACATTTCACAATCCCAAGGAAACTGCAATACATTTCAGGATGAAACTTAGGGAAAAGGAGGAATCAAGAAGTATTTTTTTAATTCCTAGAATTGAAAAATAACAATGAAAATACAACATAGTATTTATGAGAGAAAATGAAGACAGTTCTAAGAAAAAATATTTATAGTAGTAACTGTACAGAAAAAAAATTTGTGGCTCAAAAATTTATAAGATATTTGTTATTGACCTTCAAATATTTCATTTGTTTCAAATGGCTGTCATGGCCATGTACCACACGATGAAACACAAACAGTTCAAGAGGCTCAGACCTTGAAGTGAAGATGTCAGTATGACTAGATATTATCTGGAGATGGATGCCTTCTTTCTGGTCATTCCATTGTCACCCTCTGTGAGGTAGTGTCAACATTTTTCTTTCTTATGAGTGCCTCCCACATCACATTAGAGCCCACATTAAGGAACTCATTTTAACTTAATAACCACGGAGAAATCTCTATCTGCAAATAAAAATTAAATCTGAGGTCACAGGAGACTTAAACATGGGTTTTTTAAGGAATCCAAGCTAGCTTATAAAAATATTAGTTGCTTTTTAAAATCTAAATAATTAATACACAGAAAATTAAAAAGATAATATATCTTCAATTATGAGTCTATAACTGCTATGTGAATATATTTAAAAAATTTTACCTCTTATTATAAAGTGTATTATATACTCTTTAATCTTTCAGCTAATAATTTTATTATCATTGAAAAATAGCATCAATATAAAATCAAAACATGGTCGATGAGATTGCTAATAAATTGATGATCAGCTGCAATGCAGAAAGGGCATCACACTGAAAGGATTATATTAGCTCTAGTCTAATTGGCAGTAGCCTTTTTCCTTCTGAATCCTGGAGGGAAGGACAGTTTCCAGATCTGCCATAATAGGCAAGTTTGAGTATGGGTGGGTACCTATGTAAAACGACAGAACACACAAGTCATATGTGCAATATTCACAGCTTTTATTATAATATAAAGCAACTGTAGATTATAATGTACTACTGAACGTAGATGATAAGTGAATAATTGTTATTATGTTTTGCCTAGGAAATAAGAAAATAAAATGAAGTAACAATGTAAATGATTAACTGAAATAATTGAAGAGCATGACTTCTAAATGATACACAATTTTCATAAAAATGTTTTTTTATACATTCAGGAAATTGAAAAGTTTTTATGATCCTGTTATCTAAATCCTTATGTGTCACAAAATGGATATACAAATTGTTGTAGCACAGGAGGTTGTACATGTTGGTTCATGGAAAGAAGTCTCAGAGGCACATTAAGAGTGAATTTATCCTTTTTGAATGCAGTCTCTAAAGATTGAACCACTTTCTATTTGCATGGGCTTCTTTTATTGTTCCCCAATTTACAGCTTAGAAAGTTGATTTCCTTATCCTGAAAACATTTGATGATGCTTCCAAGGGGACAAGTGAAAATTCTTGCTTAAGGAGGTACCAAGGTTTTGCAGGCTATTCTCAAACCAAGTTTTGCATAGGGTTTGTACCCTTGGGAAATTCTCAGTCGAGGTTCACAAGAGAAACAAAGAGTAACCAAGAAAGAGAAAATGGATTAGTGCTAGATGCTAGCGCTCTAAAGTCAGACCAGGAGTAGCCCAGTGGGAATTATCCTACAACAAATATTTGTAATGATTTTGAGTTCAACATCATCAATGATTTTGAAAAAAAGTAAAATATTTATCTTAAAAGTTATTAAATACAAAGCAACCATGTACTTCTCATTAACTATGTGAGTTATAGTAAGATGTAAACAAATCATTTCAATTCTTCAGAGAACAACTGTTTGTTCTCCAAGGTCATGGTTGGTATCCTTTTCATGCTGAATTCAGAAATGGTAAGTTTTTTAAAAACACTGAACCAAGAAAATTCAGTATGGCATAACAAACAAAGAAGACTCAGAGGCATTGTTTACAAAATTTGTTAATTTATTAACTCTTCAAACATTTTACAATGATCACATATATTTCCAGTGTGTTTTTCCTGCTTAAAAGAACAAACAATAAATTGAATAAAATCCATCCTCCAAGAATTTATCTGCAAAAAATAAACATCCACAAAGAATTGAAAAGAAAACCTCCCAGTCCTCTAAAATAAATTAATTACATCTTTAATGGTAATTTACTAAGTATAGTTATATAATTAGGTGGCTGTACAAATGTGTCTCTACTTGTGCGCACACACACCATAACATTCCCATGGAAGCTGTTTTTGTTACTGTACTATTACTATGAAGAGACACCATGACCAAGGTAAATCTTAAAAAGAAAACATTTAATTTGGAGTTTGTAGTTGCAGAGGGTAATAGAGTCCATGACCATAAGGTGGAAAGCACACAGGAACAGCACGGGAGTAATAGAAAACTATCAGACCTGATTTACAGGCCCAGGGCAGAGAGACTGGGGCTGGGGCTGGTATGGGATTCTGAAATATCAAACTGCATTCTCAAAGCAGTGCTTCCTCCAATTGGGCCATGTCTCTTTAGCATTCCCAACATTTCCACACCCAAATATATGTGGTTTGGGTAGTCTCCTTCAAACCACACAGAGAAAAAAAAAAAAAACTTGCAGGAATGATTCTCTCCTTCTATCATAAATTTCTGTTGTCAGTGTTGGTTAAAATTTCCCTTACTTACTGAGTCATCTTGCCAGCCCTCCTAACTTTTTTTTTATTAAAATAGGAAACTTTTACTTTATAACTGTAGGAATTTTCCTGAATTAGCAAACTATTTTCTGTATTCTGGTAATTTTTTCTGTATTTGTAAACAAGAAACCCTCAGCCAAATTTAGATAGATGCACAAACAGATAGACAGGCTGGCAGACAGAGAAACAGACAGACAGATAAACAGACAGACAGACAGACACACACACACAAACACATAAAAGGTATATATTTAAGTAAGCACACACATCTACCATATGTAATGGTTAAGTTCCTATTTCTTTCAACTGAAAGAAACATTTTGCTATGTTTTCATTTCCTCTAAGAATTCTAACTCACTACAATATATAATTATAACTATAAAACAAACACATTATACTTGTCAATGTTATTATATACTGGTATATCATGTTTAAAACCTATAGAGTCTTAAAACCTTAATTATTCCATTTATGATAATTTATTCATTGGTGAATATTTAAATACAATTTTCTTAAAAATCTCATGGTAATTTCTTACAATATTTTGTCTTTTATTATATCATTTAATTAAATGTAATAGAAATTGAGATAAAATAGATGGAACAATTAAAATTTACTACTTAGGGTTATAAAATATTAATTAGAATGTTAAAATACAGGATGATAAATTTAATATCAATGAAGAGTATAATCAGGATTTATTCTTCTCAGTTTATTATGCCTGGGGTTTCCATGGAGGAGCTCTAATAATGAATTTTTTTTACTAGGTGTTGATAACAACCTTCAGGATACCCGTGAATATTTTTGCTCTTTATATGGAGAAGGACCTCTCAAAGAATTCAGTGGTTTTGTCCACTGTTTACAGAGGAAAACTTGATTTAAAATAATAGCAAAATACTACCAGATATTCATGCAAATAATCACAGTAAACTCAGTATAAAAAACATCCCTTCACTTCATCCCGAAGAATAAATGTCCAAGGAGAAAATTTAAAACAGGGCTTTTCATTGTCTTTTTTTTTTTTTCAAAATGTTTTCTCTCCAAGGAGGCAATTGATATTAATTTACACTACATAAAGATGATGTGGAGAAGTTCTTACAGAGGGTAGTTCAAATTTGCCCAGGTGTTAATGATACTTGTAGGTACCTTTAATATTAGTGTGTGCAGTGTTTTTATGTACATTTCTAAGGTTACTGACATTGCATAGGTTGACACATAAGCTAAAATTTCTATAAGCTAATTTCAAAGGAACTGTGGACATATGGATATAAGATTTCTGGAATGTTTTAACCTATATAGTAGATCAGATAGATGGGTAGGGAATCATAGCAGTCACATTTTAAATGAAAATAAGACAATACCATGGGTAATAAGATCAGAAATTTTTTTTTCTTTTTTTTTTTTGGTTTTTCGAGACAGGGTTTCTCTGTGGCTTTGGAGCCTGTCCTGGAGCTAGCTTTGTAGACCAGGCTGGTCTCGAACTCACAGAGATCCGCCTGCCTCTGCCTCCCAAGTGAAGATCAGAAATTTTTATTTACTCAAAATCAGCCATTTGTCTTAAATTTTAGTTCTCTAAATTGTTTACATTCTGGGCCAATGGAGCTGAAATCAAATAAACATATAATAAAGGCATTCTGAATTTGAAATTAAGTATAAAGGAATTTCTAACCTGTATTATTCTTTCCTGTTTTGAGCTATACAAGAATTTTATATGAGAATTATACATAAATAAGTGTGAGGACCTAAATGGTTAAACAAATGTCCAATGTCCAAAGCATAAGATGTCCAAGTTGCTCAATGATATATAAGAAGTTACATATTATAAATGAACATTAGCATACTATATGGATTATGGATGTATATTTTATATTAATAACTACCATCTAAATTACAGATATATTGTTTGTTTATTACTCATTTTTAGAAAAAGTAATATCATACACTATGTATGAATTTCTAAGAAGATCATATGTGTGTGTGTGTGTGTGTGTGCTTGCGAGACAATGATAGAAAATATGATTGTTACCATCTGTAAAAAAATCTTGTTTAAATTTTTTAAACAATAATCCATTGTAGGTAATAGTCTGATTAGAGATCATGTCTGGCTTTTATGCTTTTGAAAAATAATTAACATAAAGTAATTATAACAGAAAAATGGTACACTGTAGAAAATAATTTCTTCTTTTTTATTCCTTCTGCTAGAACAATAAGAAATATTTCTTTGACAAATGAGAAAATATAGTATATGCCTTTTATTTATTTTTTAAATTGATGTTGACAGAGGTTTCTGTCCCACCTGGTACTATAGTCGTTCAGTCCCAAAGAAAACACACAGAGGTCTACATTAATTATAAACCAGTTGGCCTATTGGTTCAGGTTTATTATTAATTAGTTCTAACATATTAAGCTAGCCCATTATTCTTATCTATTTTAGCTATGTGGTTTGATAACTTTTTCAGCGAGGCAGTCACATCTTGTTTGCTCGGTGTCTGGCTTCTTCTTTGTCTGGGTGATGACAGCAGACTGAAATTTCCCTCTTCCCAGAATTCTCATTGACCTGCCTCTACTTCCTGCCTGGCTACTGGCCAATCAGCATTTTACTAAAAATAATACAAGTGACAGGATCAAAGACCATTGTGGTCTGCAATGATGACCTTAGCGCTACAATTTAGAAGTTTGAATAAAGGTTTCTCTTGTATAAATTAATGCCTTGATTTTATTTGCCTCAGTTTTTCTACCCATTGCCCCTCCATAGGAATGCCCTCAAATGAATCTTTGAAAATCAGAAGACTCTCTGAGGAACACAGAGGTATACCTGCAAGAAAATAAGTACCCAGATTTTTACTTTCTATTTTTAATCCCCTGAGTTGAGCAGCATCCAAACTCTTCATTTGTCAAGATGTCATGCAGATTCTTTATTTCCTTTGCTCTCTTACATTCACCTGCACACATAAACTGAAAGAAAGTATACTTCCTATTCCTCTTCAGTCTAACTATTGTGTGTGGCCCTTGGTTGCTAATAAAATCTCAGCATGCCAAACAAAGACAAGTTCAAAGGAGAGGAACTCTCTCTATGTAAGGTTCTAACCATATGCTGGAGCCTTTCTTTATCCACTTTGTGCAGTTTTGTAAATGAGAAATATATTACCTTAAGTATTGGCTAATAACTTTATTTCAGAATATTTGAAATATTAGTACATTGAAAGGGGCATATCATAAAGACGCAAGTTCCTTGTCAGCCCAACAACTTCTGTTAGCTTTATATTATGAAAAATAAATATCAAAAAGTGACCTTCCATGTTCTTACTCCACACCTGAATAGAAATAATAGTGGTGTTTTTAATAAAATGAAAGTAATTTTTATGAAGTAACAGTGTTTATTTTTGGTATATTTGGCATTCTATATGATAATCAAGGGTTTGTGCAGGTTTTTAGTTATTTACCCAAACACATGCATAAACATTTATATACAAAAATAAAATAGAAATAAGAGGTTATTGTAAAATGAATTTAAAATGGAATAGAGTAGTTGTTACCAGAAGCTGAGGAGGTTGTTAAAAAAAGAGTAGAAAATTTGTCAGTTTATAGGTGAATTTTAAAATGTAAAAGTAGAAATTAGTTCAATATTATGGACTATATTATAGCAATCATACTAATAAATAATGCATATGTAATAAATCATAAAATGCACATTGTAAATAACTAGATCAAAAGATTTACAATGATTAAGGCAATTTTGTAGTTGTTTCTAATTCTTAGTTTCAATCTGGGGTGTATAGGAAAGTCACTCATGATTCTTCAATTCACTGAAACACTGAAATGAAATCTATATGTCTAGGAGATTTTTTTTATCCCCAAATTAATAGAGATTGAACAAGAGCTAAGAAAATGTCACAGAGACACATGGAGGAAAGAATGATTATTATAGTATACATTTTTACAAGAAAACAAAAAAAAACCTGTATTTATTTATAACCCTTTTGGTTTCCAGTCTTACTTGATACAGTCATGATCAGGTTGGTGTAAATATTAAAATATATGTTCTTCTACAATGAAATACACATCAGATAATAGCTAGGGTGAAAACCAACTGTTTTAGATTGACCAACATTGTAATGAATAGTGAAGGATTAGGTGACAAAATGTCATCTAACCCAAAAGTCGAGCACAACCACTCATCTGGACCATCAAAAATGATGCCTTGGTGTTGACCTCTACAGAAATAACTCTAAAATAAGGCATGTTATTGACAATACTTCATGTACCTTGTCACAGTCAAGTACAGAATGTGAATCCTGATGCCATAAATTAAGACAACAAATCTCTGCAGTTGAAAATTTCCTAGACTTTGGACAGTGTCTCTATACTTCAGTTGATATTACTCTGCATTCTTTCCTTTAATAAACAAAATTATTTTTAGGGGGATTCTCACGTACCACAGACTTTCCTCAATTTCTTTACAGGTAAGGGTAATGTCCAACTAATTAGCCTCCTTTTTTCTCCTAATTGCTTTAATTACATTGAAGCATTATAAATTGTAAATTTTTTAAATAATTCTATTATGAGAATTAGTGACTTTCAAGGCAGTTTTAGAAATATGCAAAATGTATAATGGTGTCAGAAATAGGAGAAATATTCGGAGAAAATGTCATTCTATCAAATTCCATAATTGCATTAAACCTTGAAAAAATTGACCACAGTAGCTGGAGTTTGGTTGTTGAGTTAAGTTGTGTAGAGGTACACTGATTTTAGGTTTAAATTTCCAGACCTGCTTTCAGGTTAGTTGATTTGAATCCTCCTTTCATTACTAACTTCTCAAAGAATCTTGAACTTATCAATTGATCCAAAAGTAATGGGCAGAAAAGATAGATGCTTACCAGCCGTAACATTTTAGTGAACAGTCCCCACTTTCCTTTTCCTTCCTGGTAACTTTATCTACCATAAGGTCAATCAGCTTTCTCTCAGGAGTGACGTTGTAATTTCTTACTCACTTAACTGATTAGTTTAGGATTCAGTAAATTGTCTCTTAAATAAATATACACTAAAATATGACTACTTAAATTTTACAGGTAGTAAAATTCTGCTTCTTTTTATGAAGTAACAGCAGGATGAGGAGAGAAGAAATAAAAATACCAAAATACATTGTAGATTTCCACTTACGTTAACCATATACATATATTCATATATTCTCTATGATGATAATTTTATCTGTCTTCCCCAAAACTTTCAAACGATATCAGGGTAAGATGCAGCTTTCAATTTTGAAGCTACTTTTGTGTATTTCTCCATATTTGTTATAGGACAACAAACAATTTTTTTTATATCATTCCTTTTTTTTGTTTTTTCTTTTGTTTCTAGTAACCAGAGATTCTTTAGATTAGCTGCAATTTCTGTTGCTTTGGCTGTACTGATCATTTTTTCCTCTGTCCTCCAGTGCTTCTGCTTTAAAATTTCATTTTGAACCCATTCTGAGACACACATTATTGTATTGACATTCCACAAGAACCCCTACAACTATTGTCCCTGAAGATGTTTAACTTAAACTGTTTTATATCTAAGACAATATTCATAGATTCTAGAAATGAGAATATGGATGAATTTTAATGTGTATTCTTCGTAGTAGTCCATTTTGCTTTCTTTAGAATATTTAATTAAACCAACTGCCTTTTTATTAAACAGACTAGTTTTTACAAATGCTATCTGTTCCTGTTTAATTAACCAGTTTTCAAAGGCATAATACTTGTTTTTATTGATTGTTTTGAACACCCTTCATCCAGTAAAATGTTAGTTTCTCATAAGGAATATAAACGTGAGAGTATCTTTCTACACTTAAGGCCTCAACTCCTACATCCTTTTAGAAGAGAAGGAAAAATATAGGTTTTGGATATATCTTTCATACACATTTTTCTTTCTCTATATTTGTCCTTTATTACCTTTAAAGTTAGTTATGGACAGCTTCTGTGTCACACAGCTTTTGTTTGATGAAGTAGAGATAGTTTATCTAGTAGTATTTTATAATACGTTTTGGAGGGAATTTGAAAGGAAATCAATTTTTTCAGCAATAAATGTGAAGTGCATCCTGTTTATATTAAAAGAACATGTGTCTTTTACTTTTGTTGCAGGAGGTCTTTCCGCCCCTCCAACCAATAGCTGCTGAGATACCAGCCCATTGGGGCGTGGTTTCTCTCCATTCATAAAGCCTCTATTTCCTTCCGCTCACTCTCTCTTGACTTCCTGCTCGTCTGGCGACTAGACTCCCTTTCTAGTTGTGCAGAGAGCTGTTGTCTGGGATTGTGATCTCTAAGTTTTTCCTCTTTAAATAAATACTACCCTAGTAATAGTAATTCCAAACTGGTGTGGCATTGTTCGTGGTTTACGCCTTTAGCTGGCGCCCAACGAACGTTTGGCTTTTAGGACCCCCCCCCTCGGCTGCTGGCCGCAAGTTCGGCTTGGCGCGAGCGAACCCTCCCTTCCTCTGTCGGGGCTTGCGCCTTGCGGCCGTGTGGCTTGTGCCTTGCGGCAGCCTTGTATCTTGTGCCTTGTGCGTGGAGCCAGCAGTTTAACTTGAATCATCACGCACTGGCTTTAGTTCGTGACTTAGGCCCCAGTGCCAAGTCCGAGATACACTTGGCCTTAAGGCCCATAATATCCAGAGAGGCAGGACGATCTCTGAGGCCAGACAGGTGGTGGTGGCATACACTCAGGAGGCAGAGAAAGGCGGATCTCTGTGAGTTCGAGGCTGGCCAGGCGGTGGTGGTGTACGCCTTTAATCCCAGTGCCTAGAAGGCAGAGACAAACAGATCTCTGTGAGTCCAAGGTGTAGTAGCATACACCTTTAATGCCTGGGAGGCAAAAACAGGCGGATCTCTGAGAGTTCAAGAACAGCCTGGTCTACAGAGCTATTCCAGGTCAAAGATATACGCTCAAAAAGTTAAAAGTAAAAATAAATGAAATAGAGTTAAAATAAAGCCGTACAAAGATGGAAAATACACAGAGAATCTTGATACTGTATGCTATTATGCTCTCTTTGAATTGTTTGAATGCTGAGGAAGGAGCAAGAGCTGCTAAAAGATATTTGCTTATAAATGCTGCTAAACTAACCCAACATAGATATTGTGAAAATGCCTTGACTTTGAAATTTGGATCTAAGGATATGATACTTTGGAAAGGAGTTTCTTGTTTTGTTTTCACAGAGGATGAGACCCTGTTCATTTCTTCTATTCAGATATGGTATGATGGACCACGCCCTCCTGAAGGGTTGCTGTGAACGCCTTCAGAAAATTGCCTCACTCAACTGCCAACTAAGATGAAACCAGCACACAGGTTATATCATGGAAGACCTAATTAACAACACCCCCATTCAGCAGGAAGCAGTTTGGAGATATAACTGCGCCCATGTTCCCAAATATGGTTTATAAGTGTTCTTTTACATTTAAAAGGGGAGATGATATAGGTATGAATAATTTGCATTGATATGGATTTTGCTTTAGTGATTTAAATTTAAGGTCAATTTTGTTATATATATATGTATTTTTAATCTTGATTAAGGTATTGTGATTGTGTAGTTCACTTAAAAATGTAATGTATATAGGTTGTTAATAGATTAGTTAAGTTAGTTAACATGTTAGTTAAGATTTTCTAGATGTACATAGATATATTTTAGATAGGCATTCTTTATATCTTTCAAAGATTACAGAATAGGATATTTAATGTTTTAATAACTAAGGACTTTTCATGACAATGAGACTCTCTGCTCCTGGCAGCACCAATCTACTTCAAGAGGAAGATGGGCATCGAAGAGGATCCTTATGGAGTTTGATAGCCATTTGGGTAAGAAACTGCTCTTGCCTGGACTATTGCATAAAGTGGACACAGAGAACCCACAGAGAGAGGACTACTGAACTTGCCTAAAGGTGAGATGATCTTTTGGGGTTCCTGATTCATGAAAGAGTCTGCAAGACATTCTTCAGGACAAGCAGATAGTGACTGCCTTTGAAATTTCCTGCTTTATGGAATGTCTGCTGAAAACTATGGGCCTGTAGGCCAAAGACGGATGCCCCAACGGTACAGAGGAACTTTGGGTGACTGTACAGGCAGCAAGATGTCTCTGTCATTTCAAGAGTTTGAACGTTGCTTATTTCTTGTTTGCTTAGGTAATATTGTATCTTTCTGGAGTCTTTGACGGAGTTAAGAATAGTTAGTTATAGTTATACTTTTAGTTATGATAAAGATTATTGTAATTTTTACTTGATAACTGTTTTATGTGATTTTACTATGTTAAAGTTAAAGCTTTTCTTTTTTGTTTAAACAGAAAAAGGGGAAGTGATGTGGGAGTGTCATATATCAATCTGTTGATTTCATTGGTTAAAATAAAGAAACTGCTTGGCTGGCCCTAATAGGTTAAAATATAGGTGGGTGGAGTAAACAGAATAGTATGTGGACAGGAAGAGGAAGTGAGCACAGAATGCATGCAGCTCCGCTCAGAGATGCCAGCCTCCTCTCTCGCGGGCGGACAGGATGGCCCAGCTCTCTGAGGCATGCACGCGATGAAGCTCCCACTCGGGATGGACGTAGGCTAGAATCTTCCTGGTAAGCGTACCTTGGGGTGCTTACTCACATTATTAGAAATGGGTTAGTCCAGGTGCGAGAGTTAGCCCGTAAGAGGCTAGAGCTAGTGGGCCAAGCAGTGTTTAAATGAATACAGTTTTTGTGTTGTTATTTCTGGCATAAGCTAGCCAGGCGACTGGGGTGTTGGGGGACGCAAACCCCGGCACCCCAATTTCAACATACTTTCCCTAAAATATTTTAAGTGCATTTGAATGTTTCATTTATTTTACAGGAAAAAACAATCAAAACTTTAATGAATATTACAGAATAATTAAGAGGAATGTCGAAGGCAAGCTGAGACAAGAATGGAATGCTCTGCCAATTTCATGTCCAAAAATAGTGTGAAACAGATTACTTTCAAACTATAAAACTTTAGGAATCTTCTTCCATATTATTAAATGCTACTAAGTGCAACTCTTACTATGCTGATATATGCCTCATATAGATAAAATATACAAACCTAAGGATGTAAATTTTTGTCACATTTCTTATTTCCTTTTCATAAGATATTTTAAAAAAAGAAAATCTTATTTCCTTTCATAAAATAATTTAAAAAATGTTTCTTCCATAATGTTAAATTATTTAGTTATTAGATTTTCTTACTCAAATTACAGCAATAGTAAACTTCTTTTAGCTACATAATATTTTTAAAATATGAAAGCTAATTATAGTGTCAAATATAAATGTTTAGTGAACAATCCTAAATTAGCTTCAAGACTTCTCAGACATCATCAAAGCAAAATTAGAATCAAAACCTTATGCCAGTGTTCCATAATAGAAGACACGATGCTCACTTTAGACACAGCAGACTTTCAAAGCCCAATAAAAACCAGAACATTATGACTTCAGGCAAGGTAGGATGGGCAGTCACTCTTTATAATTCTTATTTTAGTACCTGAACACCATCGAGGAAACATTATGTCTTGGTTACTACACTACATCATCTGCCCTCATAAAGGTATTTTGGAGAATTACTAGAATGAATCCAGTTCAGAGAAGTAGCATTAGATTTTTGTCGGGTTTGAACATGTTGTAATTCAAAAGAATACTTGAATTGCTAACATTCAATAGAGAGTTTATATATTCCTTGCAGGAGTAAGTCTCTTTGACAGTGTGAAAATCTGATGAGATCTTTTATCTGCATCTTTCTCTTTCAAATAAAGAGGTACTACATGAAAAATGTCAGAAGCACTTCACATATAATGTAGATTTTTTTAACTTAGAATTTTGAATATACTTCATACATTGTTTTGTTTGTTTTCTTTGGGTTCAAATGTCATTTTATAATTGTTGATATTTTATGTAAAACTGTATAACTTAAACTATTGTGCTTCATAAAGGTATTTAAAAGAACACTTTTAACAATATAATAGAGGATATCTTTTATATCTTTCTATATACATTTATACATATGTATTTGGAAATACCTTATAAATATGAAAAAGACTTTATTCAGTGTTTGTCAATGACACTAGTCTCCATGTGGTATGTCTCACCATGTAAATGATTCATGCATTTGAAACTTAAATTGCCATATATGCTGTAAGCTGTGCATTATAAGTTACTTTTCCTTTTTCATTTAGCATTTCCTAAAAAAGACAATTGTTGAAATTGGGGCGTCGGGGTTTGTGTCCCCAACACCCCGGGCCGCCTGGCTAGCTTATGCCCGAAATAACAACACACAAACTGTATTCATTTAAACACTGCTTGACCCACTAGCTCTAGCCTCTTACAGGCTAACTCTCGCACCTGGACTAACCCATTTCTAATAATGTGAGTAAGCACCCCAAGGTGCGCTTACCGGGAAGATTCTAGCCTACGTCCATTCCGAGTAGGAGCTTCATCGGGTGCGTGCCTCAGAGAGCTGGGCCATCCTGTCCGCCCGCTAGACAGGAGCATCTCACTTCTCTGAGCGGAGCTGCGTGCGTTCTGAGCTCACTTCCTCTTCCTGTCAGCATACTATTCTGTTTACTCCACCCACCTATGTTCTAACCTATAGGACCAGCCAAGCAGTGTCTTTATTTTAACCAATGAAATCAACAGATTGATAAACAGATTTGTATATGACACTCCCACATCAGATAATAATCATTGCTTTACATATGTTTAAAAGTCAAGGTAGAAGGTTTTTCATGTATACCTCTAAGGCTTACTTTTTCACTGGGTATTTACTATTTCTTACTATCTTGTCTCCTATCCTTTGGTCAGAGACCTTTATTATCCAGCCCATGCTCACCTGACCAGGGATAGAACCGCACACTGTGAACTGGGTGGAATTACCTGGCATGAGTGAGAAAAAAATAAGAAACAAGGAACAAACTAGCTTAGGAGTTTATCAGAGGGGACATGTACATGTACATGGCTGGGGAAGTCAGTGTGCTGAGAGAGAGATAGAGACAGAGACAGAGAGAGAGGGAGGGAGGGAGGGAGGGAGAGAGAGAGAGAGAGAGAGAGAGAGAGAGAGAGAGAGCTGAAAATGTTGCCTCCATCTTTTAAGGGCTGCCAAGTGTAGGCGTACAGGGGGTGACATGGTTATGTCATATGCAGATGATAGAGCTCACACATGCACTCAAGGTCTCATGCACCTGTGTCATACGTAGATGATCCAACCATGGTGCCTATGGGCCACGTTGGGGTCCTTTAAGTTTCTGGGGCCATTAGGCTCTTTTGCCTGAGGGCTTGTCCACACACTTGTGGTCCTGGAACCCAGAAATGTCAGCCATGTTGAGTGACTGAATCATTACACTGGATCCCCCTTTATCAGTCAGCATTCAAGAATGTTTCTGGAGGGTTTCACCCATAGGGAAATCTAAAGGATCTAATTCATCAGTTGAGCTCCCCAGCTCAAGATATGTCCCAGTTCAGAAAACTCTGCCGTCCTTTTCCTCTTCCTCTGTATTTATGTACTCATGCAGTATGCCACACTCCTAATACTGACAATTGGAACTTGGACTTCACTCTGCAGATGCATGTGAGCATTAGCCCATTAAGAGAAATAGATTTTAATTCACTGGTTTTTGGGGTTTTGTTTTGTTTTGTTTTGGTCAGCACTAAAGATCAAACTTAGAGACAAGAAGTCATAAGGCAACCATGCCTCTACCCCAGGGCTTCATTCCTATATTATAATTTTATAAAAAAAAAATTTACTTGCAGTGATTGCTGGCCGCCTTCCTTTTTCCTCAACTAAAATGAGAAAAACTAAAATTTTGTTGCTTTTTCAGAATCCTTCTGTGTTGACACTAGAACCTGTGAGACCCCACTGTGGAGGCCCAGAAATGTGAACCTATTTCCACATTGACCAAAGGTCAGAGGGTTATAAATTACCTCTAGTTCCTTTAAGGTTATAGTGCTTCTACCTTAAACAAAGGTCCCACCTAGGTGTAGAGCAGAAAGTTCTGCTCTCTCAAGGTTATTGTCAACAGGTGTGGCTAATAGCCAGCCCTGGTACTCTGGGAATAGAGAAGTAGTTCCTACATCAAATAAGAGTCTAAAGATCCAACTAAATTCCAGTTCCCCTTATGGATATAACTTTGGATTTCACCCAGGGAGTGGTTTGCCTACAGGATGATTTGGTCTAAAACATGAGTGTGACTTGTTTTGTTCTGGTAACAGAATGTTTACCTATGAATGTAGCCTGCGACTTTCAATTGGTATGTTCATTTCCTTGTATCATGTTAATGCTGTCATTGTCTTACTCCTACCTTTGGGCTTCAAGGGTATTTTAAGCAATTGGAAATTAAATGTGGGTGAATTTTCAGTACTCACTGGAATCCCCTCCCAATAATATCCTATATGTTTCTCTGTTTTATTATTTTCATTCACATCTTCATATTCTTTACTATATTTCTAAATTCCCATGTCTCTACCCTGGTGAGAGGCACTTTTGTGGAGGCTGGTCCCTGAAACCCTGTTAACAAAGAAGCCAGGATAGGAAATTGGAATCACCTTTCACTCTTCTCTATCATCCTTTGTACTTAAATACCATTGTTTTAATCTGTTGTTTCTTGAGGAGCTTTACAAGCTATGTGATGCTAATTCTTGTCAATGAACAATTGATTTAGAAATGAAGTAACTGTCTATGATCAACCAACTAACCTGAACAAAAGTCATGAAACTTACAAAAACAGTGTCAATGATTTATGAGATTCCTATTTACATGGTCCTGTGAAGCCCTCCCTGACATGGACAACAATTCTTGGAAATTGTCACTTCTAATCTCATGATGGCCTCATTTTGCTTTTTACTGAGCTTTGCCTTTTGTCAGCTCCAGCCACATGAACTATGCAATAACTGAATGGAACAGCATAGCAGTTGGAGCATGCACTGTGAAGTAGCTCAGGTAAGACTTAAATAATTTTAATAAATGTAACATTATAAAATTTTTATAACACAAAGAACTATATGAATTTGTCATATAGAACCAGAAAATAATTTTAATTTTTTATAGCCAAAAAATGTACAGCTTCAACTTGAAAACAGGGCAGGTTTTTTTTCTTCTGTTTTAGCATAAATTTAAAGCTATACATATAAAAAGAATATTCTAATTAAAAACAGTAACATAAAAATGTCAATATTTTTGACATTTATAATATAGGTAGATAAAAGTTTTGTTTCTTATATTTTAGTTTTATACAGATTATAGAAATATGAATGAAGTAAATGTAATGGTAAAAATAAAATGCAGCAGGTCTCCAAGAGAATCTGCAGGCAGCAGGCCACAAAGGGCAGCAGGTCTCAGGAAGGGAGCCACGCGGTGGTGGGTAGAAACCTTGGTGCGTCAGCTGGTCCCATGTGGAACCACGGTGGGGGGGGGTGAAAGAAGACAGAGAGACAGATAGGCAAACCATGCAGAGTGAGGTTGGATATTTATTTAGTGGGTTATGAATGGGAAAGGAAAGAGGGAAGAGCAGAGAGAGAGAGAGAAAGAGAGAGAGAGAGAGAGAGAGAGAGAGAGAGAGAGAGGAGAGAGAGAAAGAGAGACAGAGAGAAACAGAGAAGGAGGGGGAGAGATGTGAGGAACATTATTTTTAAGAAACAGGATTTGAACACTAAAGAATAGCAAGACAAAGCATAGCATTATAAACATCTATAACTAAGTTATGTTAAGTAGCTTTGGCATTTTATAAAAATCAAATATATTGAAAACGTAAAATCTTTGTACATCAATATTCAATTTCTAAAAAAGTATGTCTATATTTTATATATTCATTTTTCACAATAGATATCACATGTTAGTCACATACTCTGCTATAGGCATATATACAATTATATTTATGAATATTTGCATATACACGTATATACTCATATATAATTGTTGTGTGATAAATGTATTTCTGTTTAATAATGACAGTTCTCAAAATAATCTAGGAATGTCAAGTTCCTGCCTGGCCATAAGTAATGTGGTATTAGCTTGAGTTTTATCAGTATTGATAGATAGCAGAGAAAGAGCTTTACAAGGAGATAAGCCTCAGGAATGATAAGAACACTTTATCAGACATGATGACATGAATAAAAGGGTGAGAATTCTCAAGGAACAGGAGCAACTAGGTTCAATGTCTCAGATGCAGAAATGAGTATGGGTAGTGAAATGAGATTTAAAAATATTCTACCAAGCTTTTAAAAAGGAAGGAAACAGAGATGGATGAGAAAATGGAATTATGAGAAAGCATGTGAATCAAAGAATATGAAAAAGAATAAGGGAGTGAGAAAAAGTGAGAAATTCAAGTAAAGAATATAGGGAAACAATTAGCTTATGACATTATTTAGGCAAAGTAAAATTTTATATCTTATTCTATTGTTGCGGGAGGTCTTCCCGCCCCTCCAACCAATAGCTGCTGAGATACCAGCCCATTGGGGCGTGGTTTCTCTCCCTTTAAAAGGCTTCTATTTCCTTCCGCTGGTCTCTTGACTTCCTGTTCGGCTGGCGATTAGTCTCGCTTCATGATTGCGAAAAGAGCTGTTGTCTGGGATCGTGATCTGTAAGTTTTTCCTCTTTAAATAAATACTACCCTATTAATAATAATTCATAACTGGTGTGGCATTGTTCGTGGCTTACGCCTTCACCTGGCGCCCGAACGTTTGGCTTTTAGGACCCCTAGGCTGCCAGCTGCGAGTTCGGCTTGGTGCAAGCCTTCCCTTCCTCAGCCGTGCGGAAGCTGCAACCCCTCAGGGTGACTCTGTCACGTGGAGGCATACACAGCTTCTGGGTTATTCTTCTCTACCCCTGGATTCTGGGTTTATGGTTCCGTGTACGCCGTTTTTTGTTTAGTTTGTGACTTAGGCCCCAGTGCCGAGTCAGAGATACACTTGGCCTTCAGGCCCATAACATCCAGAGAGGCAGATCTCTGAGGCCGACCAGGTGGTGGTGGCATACGCCTTTAATCCCAGCACTTGGGAGGCAGAGGCAGGCGGATCTCGGTGAGTTCAAGGCCAGCCAGGCGGTGGTGGTGCCTTTAATCCCAGCACTCGGGAAGCAGAGACAGGCGGATTTCGGATTTCGGTGAGTTCGAAGCCAGCTGGATAATAAGTAATATGGCAGTTTTTGTTTCCAACATGACTTTCACTGTTTGGGCTACCAATACAATGGGTCTAATCATGCAAAATTTATATGACTATGAGGATAACTTAATTTACTGGTTACTAGGTTTTAGTATTCTTTTGAATATTCTATCATTTAGGAAGATTATGGTACTCGCAAGAACTCATGCAGGTCAGGAGATTCAGGAGATTCAGGAGATTCAGGAGATTCAGGATTCAAAAGAGGTAATAATAAACAAAATAATAAAAAGACTTGAAATGCTTGAAAAAATGATTGGAACTGGTGAACAGAGTAATAAGGCACAAGGACAGGATACAAAGCCAACACCAGCTATTAGAACTGGCTTACCCAGGGTTTTAGCGGCATACCCTATACTTGATTCTGACAAAGCGTCAACTTCTAAAGGCTCAAAGGGAGTCAGAGAAGCTAGATGGATGCCAATAGCAATGAATGATCTGAAAGAAATTAAACAGGCTATTGTTACTTTTGGCTTGCAAAATGCATATGTACAGGAAATGATAAGGACTTGGGCTTCTAATGCTAGAGCTACCCCCTATGATTTCCATCAGTTAGTTGAAGGCGGATTTAATTAATTCAGACAAATAGTGATATGTATATATATATAAAACTTTAATGTAAACAAACTCACGGACACCAAGGTTCCCGCGGAGCACAGGAGACAGGAAGCAGACAAGGGCCGGCGCAGCGTCTGCGCAACTTATTTAACAGTCAAAACCTGCCCCAGGCGAGCCCACCCACTAGGGGGGTGGGGCTCATCCCTACATCTCCCCCTTTTGTCTAAATAAGACAGAAGTAAACCAAATACAACTATAAACAATAATAACAAAAAAGAAATATAATAAACAATATTGAGAACAAAAGTTTTACCAGACAGTCTATCTCAAAGAGTCTAACTAATATAGAGAGTAATTACAGTTATATAATCTTCAACTCCATCAAAGATCTGAGAAGGGAATAAATATTACTTAACAAATAAGAGATATCCAAAATGTGCCAAAAATAACAGAGACAACTGACTACCTGGGCAATCACCCAAATTCTCGTTTGCAATGTTGAGTCAACCAACTTTGGCTAAGGCCAAACATAACTGACATACCATTATCAGATGTAAGGAACTTTCTTAGAATCATCCTACCCTGTCTTGGCAAGATAAGACAATCCTGTTTCATAACTTTGTCAGTAGTTGAGGTATGGGCTTTTCTTAACCCAAAGGCCAGTTCTGCCAAGAAGACAAGCTCCCAGTGGAGTGTCTTTGGTGCTCAACGTTCTCTCGGGAGTAGAGTGGCGTTGCCAGGAGTAATTGTGTCTCATTGGCATAGAATTCTAAGTTAGATTAAAAGCCATTTTCTGCAGCTCTTTAAAGAGGCTGAAGATTATACTATCTATACTAAATATAATCTCTATGTATCTAGAAGACCTGATTAACCTAAAAATAAACATGACAAAATATAATTCTCAATACCTATCTAACTTGAAGATTAAAAGAATAAACTGTGCAATATATGAAGACAATGATCTGTGCAATATATGAAGACAATGATCTTCATCTGTAGACAATGTTATTACATATCAAAAGTAAACAATGGAAGGAGCTCACATTCAATATTGATATTACATAAATAGTATCAGAGGTAGAAATGTACATCGTATTATGGTAGAAGTATCAATCTAATATAAGCATATTCTTATACAAAAATAGAGGTAGGAACACTCACATTCAATATACAATATATCAATATACAGGAAACAGTCTGAAAACAATTTTCTGAAATCAGTAACTCACAAATACCAAACATCAAACCAGTTAATCCCCCTCTTTCTTTTTTTCTTTTTTTTTTTTTTTAACATACCCCTAATTCCATAAAACATCCCCCCATTCCCTCGACCCCAAACCAACCATTAAAAGATGTCCCTAACCCTGAGGGCAAACTCTGTTGGGAGAGGGGACGTCGTCCTCTAAGATTGCTTCAAGCTGACATGGGGGCGACGTTCTCCTTAGGGGCTCCCGTGAAAGCAAATGATGATAAAAATTCCCAAATTAACCTTTGACCTAAGAAAATTGTAACTAGTCTCTGTGTATCTTTAGAAGGTCTGGCCAGAGTGTTGTCAAAAATGTGCACCATTCGAAATCGTCTCGAGCAGTTGGTACCAAAAAACAAGTCTATTATTAGCGCTTAAAAAGAAAGAAAAAAGAAAAAAAATATATGTATATAATCATGACGTCATAAAAACCAGATTGAGTTGATGTTGTGGGGCCCCATCTTCATCCTGAAAACTTCAAAAAATTACTGTAGAAAAATTTGTTGTTTGTTATGGGAAATTTAAACATTAACAACAAAGACACATACTGACATATAAAGAAAGACACAGATATGAGAAAAAGTAAAGAAAGTTTACCAAGTATATAATTATTCTTATCCTGTGAGATATCTCTTATCAACAGGTTTGGAATTGAAGAGGGACTGGGCCAGAGTCCAACTCCAAAACCAGTTCTACATATTTATAAGAAAGTGTTCAATAAAACATATAGATATGTATATATATAAAGTCAATACTTACTGATCCTTAGTGAGTTGTAACCATTTTCCATCCATCACTGAGTAAATATTCAGGGTCCCATTAGTATGCTCGTCGTCCTTGTGAATGAATTGTTATTTATCTTTTCCAAGTGTCTTGTCTTCTTCATACCGAACCTTTATTAATTTTGACGGTATCCACAATTTTTCCTCACCTGTGGAGATAAGAGCAAAACCCCTTCCCCAACGCAGCACATCTCCTGGCTTCCATTGTGAGGTTAGCACATCCTTGAAATAAACTGGTTGATTTAGTTCAGTAGACTTTTCCATTATCCAATGTCTTTCTGCAGCCGTTGTTCCTTTCTCATTAGCGTTAAGAAAATTCAAGGTTAACAAAGCATTATGTAACCTATTCCTGGGGGTGTTTTCCACCCTTTTCTGTTTGTTCAACATATCCTTTATAGTTCTATTTGATCTTTCTATGACTGCCTGACCTGTAGGATTGTATGGTATACCTGTAACATGTTTGATATTGTAATAGTCAAAAAACCGTTTCATTTTCCTAGAGACATAAGCAGGACCATTATCTGTCTTTATCTGTGTAGGTATACCCATGATAGCCATGACTTCTAATAAATGAGTAATTACTGAATCAGCCTTTTCCGAACTTAAAGCAGTTGCCCACTGAAAGCCTGAATAAGTGTCAATGGTGTGATGAACATACTTCAATTTGCCAAATTCTGCAAAGTGGAACACATCCATCTGCCAGATTTCATTCCTATGGGTGCCCTTAGGATTAGCCCCTGCTGGCAGTGGCGTTTGGTTATAGAAAGAGCAAGTAGGGCACTTCTTTACAATCTCCTTAGCTTGTTGCCATGTAATAGAAAACTCTTTCTTCAAGCCTTTGCTATTAACATGATGTTTTTCATGAAATTCAGAGGCTTGTAGCACACTACCAATCAATAATTGATCAATATCTGCATTACCTTGTGCTAGAGGACCTGGCAGACCCGTATGGGATCGGATGTGGGTTATGTACATAGGGCAAAGCCTGTTCCTGATCAAATCTTGAACCTGGATAAACAATGAGGTTAGTTCTGTATCATCAGGTATAAATTCAGCAGTTTCAATATGTAAAATAACTCTTTCTGCATATTGTGAATCAGTAACTATATTGATAGGTTCTTTAAAATCCCTTAGCACCATAAGAATGGCATATAATTCTGCCTTCTGGACAGAATCATAAGGACTTTGTTCCACCTTACCCAAGTCTTCTGATTTGTAACCTGCCTTCCCTGTTTTATTGGCATCAGTATAGAATGTACGGGCTCCAGTTATTGGAGCATCACGGACGATTCGAGGAAGGATCCAAGAAGTTCTCTTTATGAAGTTAAGCCTCTTGCTTTTTGGATAGTTGTTATTAATGTCTCCCAGAAAATTAGCACAGGCTCTTTGCCATGGTTCATTATCTTCCCATAATTTCCTTAGTTCATCAGCAGTGAAAGGCACTATAATTTCTGCTGGGTCTATGCCTGCTAGTTGACGAAGTCTCAGCTTGCCTTTTATAATTAACTCAGAGACTTTTTCCACATAAGTTTTTAGTTTCTTACTTGGTTTATGTGGTAAAAAGATCCATTCCAAGATAATATCATCCCTTTGCATTAAAATTCCTGTAGGAGAAATTTTCGATGGTAATATGACGAGAATACAATCGAGCTCCGGATTCACCCTGTCCACATGTGCATGTTGTAATTTTTCCTCAATCATTGTCAGTTCCTTTTCTGCTTCAGCTGTTAATTCTCTGGGACTGTTTAAATCTTTATCACCTTCCAAGGTTTTGTTCAAATGAATTATTAGATCAGGTGTTATCCCAATAGCTGGTCGTAGACTGGAAATGTCTCCTAACAGTTTTTGAAAGTCATTAAGAGTTCGTAGGCGATCTCTCCTAATTTGTGCCTTTTGTGTCTTGATTTTTTGTAAACCTATTTTATAACCTAAATAATTAACGGAATCTCCCTTCTGTATTTTTTCAGGAGCAATTTCCAATCCCCATTTAGGTAAAAGTATCTTTATTTCGTCAAACAGTCTGTTCAAGGTATCCATGTTTGAATCAGATAACAATATGTCGTCCATGTAGTGATAAATGATGGATTTGGGGAATTTCCTGCGTATTATTTGCAATGGTTGGTTCACAAAGTATTGGCATAAGGAGGGGCTATTTAACATACCCTGGGGGGAGGACAGCCCAGTGGTACCTCTTGGAAGGTTGAGAATTGTTGTAAGTAGGCACTGTGAAGGCAAATTTTTCTCTATCTTCCTTTTGTAAAGGTATTGTGAAAAAACAATCCTTTAAATCAATAACTATAAGAGGCCATCCTTTTGGTAACAAAGAGGGCAATGGGATTCCAGATTGCAGAGGGCCCATAGGTTGAATAACCTTGTTGATTGCTCTGAGATCTGTCACCATTCTCCATTTACCCGATTTTTTCTTAACCACAAATACAGGAGAATTCCAAGGGCTGGTAGATTCTTCTATATGTCCAGCATCTAATTGCTCTTGTACCAGCTGTTCTAAAGCCTGTAACTTTTCCTCAGCTAGAGGCCATTGCTTTGTCCATATTGGTTTCTCAGTCAACCATTTTAAAGGCAAGGCTGTTGGTATCTCTGAAGAGACTTCAATTGCTTGTTCTTGTATGGCCCGAATGGCCGGTTTTCTCCGTTTATAATATCTTTTAATATTATTTTCAGAACTATAAACTCTAGAAGTAGCAGGAATGTTAATTTGGGTATTCCATTGTTGTAATAGGTCACGACCCCATAAATTCATTGCAATATTGGCTACATATGGCCTTAATTTTCCTATTTGCCCCTCAGGCCCTATGCATTCAACCCATCTCGTGCTCTGTCTTACTCGAGATAGGGTTCCAATTCCCAGTAGCTGGACATTCACATCCTGAAGAGGCCAATATGGATGCCAAGATTCTGGGGTAATGATACTTACATCAGCACCTGTGTCCAGCAAGCCAGTAATAAAAATGCCATTTACACATACTCTCAGCTTGGGTCTTTGATCATTTATAGAAGTTTGCCAAAACACACGTAACTCATCTTTCTGATCACTATTGCTTGTAACAGTAGGCATGGGGTTTCCTAATTGTCCTGACGAGGCACGTTCTCCGCTGGAACTGGAAATGATTGAACCATGTGTGCCATGGGGGCCTGTGAGGCCCCCCTCTCACGTTTCCCGTCTGTATCAGGTTGCCTTGTCTATCCCTTGTAGATCTACATTCATTCGTCCAGTGTCTGCCCTTTCCACATCTTCTACATAAACCTGAAGGCTGAATCCTCCTATTTCTGTTATTTCTAGAAGATGCATTATTATTATTTCTGAAAGACCGTTGTTTACAATTTCTTTTCATATGACCCATTTGGCCACAATTAAAACATTTGGTATTCTGGTGTCTCCTTTTACCATTGGAAATTGCTTCTTCCACCCATGCTTCAGTGCCATAATCAAATGTATCAACATCCAGTGTATGTAAGACCCATTCTTCCAAGGGTGCTGATCTTACCCTTAAAGGCCACAAAATCCTTTTGCATTCCGAATTTGCATTTTCATAAGCCAAATTTTCAATCATTATACGCCTTGTGTCTGGGTCAGGTATCCCTATTTGCACAGCCTTAGTAAGCCTTTGTAAAAAATCACTAAAGGGTTCTCTCTGACCTTGTTTAATTTTGACAAATGATTCTGTTTTCTGTCCTGGGTCTTGTACTCTATCCCATGCATTTAAGGCTGCTGTTGTGCATAGGAAGAGTGTGTCCTCATCCAGATTAGCTTGGTCCTGAGGGTCAGAAAAGAGTCCTTCACCTAGAATTTTATCTATGCAAATGTTACCTCCCTTCGCCTTTTCTTGCTGTTCCAAACGTCTAGCCTCTTGCCTGAATAAGCATTTCCATTTTAAATGCGTCCCGCTATCAAGTACCGCAGAGCTCAGTTGCACCCAATCCATAGGAGTTGCTCTGCTTGTTGTTGCCCAGGATTTTAGCATTTCCTTAACAAAAGAAGCGTGCATCCCAAAAGTCATGACAGCCTGTTTAATTTCTTTGAGATCATTCATACGGACAGGCTCCCATATATCCTCCTTGATGACCTTAGGGTTTTTGGAACCAATCACCTTTTCTGTTGTTATTACTGGAAAGGCAGGTAGAGTCTTGTGGAAATTTTGCCGGAGGGATTTACCCACAGGCGTAGTTAAAATTTGCCTTTCTACCGTTTGTTCTTCTTCATCAGAATTTAGAAATTCCTCAATCTTTTCAATTCTATTCACCATTGCCTTCTGCAATGTTTGAATCTCCTGTCCAGAATTATGTTCCAAAGCCTTCATTGAGGATTCTAAAGTATGAATTTTGTCCAAGAGATAAGTTCTCTTCTTTGGACATAATTTTAATGGCGTAAACCGTGCCTTCTTGTACTGACAATCTTTCCGCCAATTTGTCACAAGTTTTAGACAAAATTCGATTGTCACATTCAACCGTTTTAGTTCTCTCAATAAGTGTTTCAATTCCTTCAGAAAGTGACCGCTGGAATTTATTGTTCAAATCAGCTGATCCTTCTTCCATAGTAATAAATCTCTCCTCCATATCGGCCTGAACCTTTTTTAAATTTTCCTGTAGCAGTTCAAGCTGATTCTTGAGAAGATCGTTATCGTACCTGATGATTTTGAGACCTTCCACCTCTGCCTTAAGAATCCTGGATTCGCCTCCAATAGTTTTTAAATGTTCAACCTCTGCCTTAAGAATCCTGGATTCGGCTCCAATAGTTTTTAAATGTTCAACCTCTGCCTTAAGAATCCTGGATTCATCTCTTAAAGACTCCATCATACTTCTGTTGTCAAACCATTTAGTGCCAAGGAAAATTACTAATCCCAGAAGAATCCATAGATGTGGGGTGCCAGACACCTCTTGTAAGATGTCCCACATGGCACACTCAAAAAGACTGCTAAAGTCCTGAACAGTAATATTCTCAGACATTTTATTTATAAAAGAAGAAAAAAATTTTTTTACCTGCAATGACTGGTTCCTGCCAGTGGTGGCAGATGAGTCCACTTGAGTCCACGTGGAGACCCGGTCTGAAACAGGAACTCAAAACCAAGATTTATTTATCTGCGTGCAGAGCTTGCTTTGAATCAGACCAATGCTGTGCCACAGGGAAGCTGGATTTGATTCAATGCAGCTGCTACAGCTGGGAGCGCAAAACAATTCCGTCGGCTGTGCTCAAAATGGCGGCAGGGCGCTACCGCGGTGGGGGTGGGGAGGCGCAGTTGAGGGAACCGGTCAGGCTGCGGTGGCGGCCTGGTAAGGGAGCGGCCCGAGGCGCGCGGGGCAGACTGTATCTCCCGAGGCTGGCTCAAAGCAGCCGCCCGAGCCGCGCAGCGCAGGCCCTAGGCGTGCGCGGGGCAGACAGTATCTCCCGCGGCCAGCTCAATGTAGCGGCCTGAGGCGCGCGGCGCGCGGGCGCACAGGCGGGCTCGGATTCAGAACCACGTTGGGGCCAAAATGAAGGCGGATTTAATTAATTCAGACAAATAGTGATATGTATATATATATAAAACTTTAATGTAAACAAACTCACGGACACCAAGGTTCCCGCGGAGCACAGGAGACAGGAAGCAGACAAGGGCCGGCGCAGCGTCTGCGCAACTTATTTAACAGTCAAAACCTGCCCCAGGCGAGCCCACCCACTAGGGGGGTGGGGCTCATCCCTACAGTTAGTGTCTGCAGTTTTAGATAAGGGACCTTCCTTGATGTTTGGAATTTATTTCAGAGAAGAATCCAAACATATGGAACAGCAAGGAAGAGCAAAAGGTGTCGAGGTTTCCCAAGATCAAATTCTTGGTGCAGGAGAATATGCTGATCCACAGGTCCAAGCTCTTTATGACGATGAAGTACTGCATCTATGTCACCAAGCAGCTTTAAATGCTTGGAATAGGATACAAGATCCAGCAAAAAGGGTTGAATCATATACCAGAATTAGGCAGGGACAGAGAGAACCCTTTATTGACTTTTTGCAAAGATTAATTAAGGCTCTGGAAGTAGGGGTACCAGACCCGGAATCTAGACGAATACTTCTTGAATCTCTAGCGTTTGAGAATGCAAACATAGAATCCAAAAAGATAATTGGGCCTTTAAAGTCTAGATCAGCACCTATGGATGAATGGATTCAGCATACGATGAATGTTGAGACGTTTAGCTATAATGATGAATCTTGGGTAGGAGAAGCGATTTCCACAGCAATGAGGAGACATCAAACTGCCAGGTGTTTTAATTGTGGTAAATTAGGACATCTCAAAAGGGACTGCAGGCACAGAATTTCTAGGAATAATATCTCCTCTGGGAATGACAAAAATAGGAGACCTAGGCCTTCAGGTATATGTAGGAGATGTGGTAAAGGCCGTCATTGGTCCAACGAATGCAGGTCAACAACACACAAACAAGGCAACCCGATCCCATTGGGAAACTCCTTGAGGGGCCTCTCGCAGGCCCCTAAGCCAACAGTGGCCCAGTCATTCCCAGTCACAGTGGAGAACGTGCCTCACCAAGAAATCTAAAAGCTCCAATTTCTGCTGTAAAAAGTAATACTAGTGTAAATGGTGAATTACGAGTGGAGGATGAGTTAAAAAACCCAGTAGGACAGAGTAAACGTATATTTTGGCAGACTTCTATTAACGACCAAAGACCAAAGCTAAAAGTCTGTATAAATGGCATTTTTATTGAAGGCTTATTAGACACAGGTGCGGATGTAAGTATCATTACCCAAGAATCTTGGCATCCGAATTGGCCTCTTCAAGAGGTAGATGTTCAGTTTCTGGGAATTGGAACCCTATCTCGTGTAAAACAAAGCACAAGATGGGTTGAATGCATAGGGCCTGAAGGGCAAATAGGAAGACTAAGGCCATATATAGCCAATATTACAATAAATTTATGGGGCCGTGACCTGTTACAGCAATGGAATACCCAGATTAACATTCCTGCAGTTCCAGGAACTCATAATTCTGGGAAAGATATGATGAGGTATTATGGAAAAAGGTCACCAGCCATTCAGGCTGTACAAGAACATATAGAAAATACCAAACCTTTAGAGGTACCAACAGCCCTACCTTTAAAATGGCTAACTGAGAAGCCAATATGGATCAAACAGTGGCCTCTAGATGAAGATAAATTACAGGCATTGGAACAGCTGGTGCAAGAGCAATTAGATGCTCACCATATTGAAGAATCAACCAGCCCTTGGAATTCTCCTGTGTTTGTTGTAAAAAAGAAATCTGGTAAATGGAGAATGGTGACAGATATAAGAGCTGTCAACAAAGTAATTCAACCTATGGGCCCACTACAATCTGGAATTCCTTTGCCTTCTCTATTACCAAAAGGATGGCCTCTTATAGTTATTGATTTTAAAGATTGTTTTTTCACTATACCGTTACAAAAAAAGGATAGAGAAAAATTTGCCTTCACGGTGCCTACTTATAATAATTCTCAGCCTAATAGGAGATATCAATGGACTATCCTCCCACAAGGTATGCTCAATAGTCCTACATTGTGCCAATATTTTGTAAGTAAGCCATTGGAAATAATTCGTAAACAATTTCCCAAGTCCATAATTTATCATTACATAGATGACATCTTATTATCAGATTCAAATAAAGATATTTTAGAAAGGATGTTTGAACAAGTAAAGAAAGTCTTGGCTAGGTGGGGATTACAAATTGCCCCTGAGAAGATTCAAAGAGGAAATTCTATTAATTACCTAGGTTACAGAATAGGGTTAGAGAAAATTAAAACGCAAAAGGCACAAATTAGGAGAGACAGGTTAAAGACTCTTAATGACTTCCAAAGATTGTTGGGAGACATTTCCAGTCTACGACCAGCTGTTGGGATAACACCTGATCTAATAGTTCATTTAAACAAAACCTTAGATGGTGATAAGGATTTGAATAGTCCAAGAAAACTGACAGCTGAAGCAGAAAAGGAACTGACAATGATTGAGGAAAAATTACAGGAAGCACATGTGGATAGGGTGAACCCAAATCTTAGCTGCATCCTAGTCATTCCAGAATCTCTCCTACAGGGATTCTAATGCAGAGGGTAGATATTATTCTAGAGTGGATATTTATACCTAATAAACCGAGTAAAAAATTAAAAACTTATGTGGAAAAAGTCTCTGAATTAATTATAAAAGGTAAGCTGAGACTTCGTCAACTAGCAGGTATAGACCCAGCAGAAATTATAGTGCATTTTACTACTGAAGAAATAAAAAAGTTATGGGAAGACAATGAACCGTGGCAAAGAGCTTGTGCTAATTTTTTGGGAGAAATTAATAGCAACTATCCCAAAAGTGGTAGACTTAACCTCATAAAGAGAACTTCTTGGATTCTTCCTAAAATTGTACGTGATGCTCCAATAACTGGAGCCCGTACGTTCTATACTGATGCAAATAAATCAGGGAAAGCAGGTTACAAGTCAGATGAATTGAGTAAGGTGGAACAAAGCCCTTATAATTCTGTCCAGAAGGCAGAATTATATGCCATTCTTATGGTGCTAAGGGATTTTAAAGAACCTCTTAATATAGTTACAGATTCACAATATGCAGAAAGAGTTATCTTGCATATTGAAACCGCTGAATTTATACCAGATGACACAGAGTTGACTTCATTGTTTATCCAGGTACAAGACATAATCAGGAACAGGCTTTGTCTGATGTACATAACACACATCTGGTCCCATACAGGTCTGCCTGGTCCTCTAGCACAAGGCAACGCTGAGATTGATCAATTATTGATTGGAAGCGTGTTGCAGGCCTCGGAATTTCATAAAAAGCATCATGTCAATAGTAAAGGCCTAAAGAAAGAATTTTCCATTACTTGGCAACAAGCTAAGGACATTATAAAGAGATGTCCTACTTGTTCTTTCTATAATCAAACACCGTTGCCTGCAGGGAGTAACCCAAAGGGTACTAAGAGAAATGAAATCTGGCAGATGGATGTGTTCCACTTTATGGAGTTTGGTAAATTAAAATATGTACACCACACCATAGACACGTATTCAGGTTTTCAATGGGCTACTGCCCTGAGCTCAGAAAAGGCAGATTCAGTAATCACACATTTATTGGAAGTTATGGCCATCATGGGTATACCTGTACAAATAAAGACAGATAATGGTCCAGCATATGTATCTAAGAAAATGAAACGCTTTTTTGATTATTATAATATAAAACACATTACAGGTATACCAAATAATCCTACAGGTCAGGCAGTTATAGAAAGATCAAATCGTACTATAAAGGATATGCTGAACAAACAGAAAGGGACTGAAAATACCCCCAGAAATAGATTACATAATGCTTTATTAACCTTGAATTTTCTTAACGCTAATGAGAAAGGAACGACAGCAGCAGAAAGACATTGGATAATGGAAAAGTCTGCTGAACTAAATCAACCGATTTATTTCAAAGATGTGCTGACCTCTCAATGGAAGCCAGGAGATGTGCTACGTTGGGGAAGGGGTTTTGCTCTTGTTTCCACAGGAGAAGAAAAAATTGTGGATACCATCAAAATTAATAAAGTTTCGATTTGAAGAGGAGAAACCTCTTGGAAAGGAGAAATGACAACTCATCCACAATGATATTCATACAGGTGGTAAGAAAAACATATAGAATGGGGGCAGGGTTCTGTTCTTATCTCCACAGGAAAACACTCACCTTTGAAAAATTCAAGGGACCCTGGATATTTGGATACTGACAGATGGAAAAATACCTGCCCAATAGGAAATATCAAGAAAACTGAATGGGTTGTGTAAGTAAAACATATTAAACCATATTTCTAAATTTATAGAGCTGGTTTTGAAGTTGGACTCTGGCTCAGTCCCTCTCCAAATCCAAGCCTGTTAGTAAGAGAAAAACTCAGAGTTTCTGGAGTTTCTGTCTCATGTCAAGAGCCATGATATGGGACAGAAAGAAATATGAGTTTAGAAAACATCTTTGCTTTTCTTCATACCTATCATACCTCCATTGAATATATCTATCATGCCTTTCACTGAATATATATATGTCTATATAATTAATGTTCAAGTATTTTTACAATAAACAATGAGTCTTTTCTGAAGTGACATTTGAAGTTTCCAGGAAGAAGATGGGGCCCCACAACAACTCTACCTGGTTGATATGACGTCATGATACTGATAGCGCTACTACAAGACCTGTTTTGGGT
Organism: Microtus obscurus; assembly: GCA_963919715.1. Lineage (NCBI taxonomy): Eukaryota > Metazoa > Chordata > Mammalia > Rodentia > Cricetidae > Microtus > Microtus obscurus. The sequence goes on from CAWTZC010000700.1 coordinate 300,181, forward strand.
ACCAGCTGCACAAGAAGATCCCAACTTGTTTAGCTGAAATGGTGCACATCTTGTACAACATTCTGGCCAGACCTCCACAAAATACTCAGAGACTATTTGCAATTTTAAAAGACATTGATCTTGAAATTTAACCATCATTTTGCTTTCACAGGATCCCCCCAGAAAGAACGTCGCCCCTATGACAGCTGGAAGTAATTCTAGAGGACGACGTCCCCTCTCCCAGTAAAGTTTGCCCCTGGGTTTAGGGACATCATTTAGGGGTTGGGAAGTTAGGGGAGGAATTTTATAAGCTCAGGGATTAAATCAAAATAAAAAAAAGAGGGATGATGGGATAATAGATTTGTAATTGTGAGTTACAATTTTTAGACAAATATTGGTATTGATTCTTGTATATTGATACAAAGTTAAATTATATTGACTATTGTATGCATGCATGTTTCTACCTCTGTTTAAAATATTTTTTATGTATTGACATATATTGTATCGATATATATGTATTGTATATATTTACCATATTGCAGTGTACATTTCTACTTTTGATTAAGATACTTATATATTGTTTGTGTATTGATATATATTTACCATATTGCAATGTATATTTGTACATTGTTTATATTTGGAGGCCATTATCCTCATTTGTTACACAGATGTTTATTGTCTTAGTCTTTAAGTTAGATAGATATTGAGAATTATATAGATTAATAGTCATCTAAGTTTGCCATTTATAATTAGACTAATCAGGTTATTTAGATATATAGAGATTATACTCAGTATAGATAGATGATCTTCAACCTCTTCAAAGAGCTGTATAAAATGGCCTTTAATCTAACTCAGAGTTTGATGGTAGTGAGACACAATTGCTCCTGGCAACACCACTCTATTCCCGAGAGAATGTTGAGCACCAAAGACACTCCACCTGGAGCCTTTCTTTTTGGCAGAACTGGCCTTGGAGCAAAGAAATGCCCATACCTCAACCACTGACAGAGATACAGAGCGTGCATCAATGGATAAAACAGGACTGTCATATCCTGCCAAGACAGGGTAAGATAGTTTTGAAAAGTTGCTTGCCTTTGAAAATGGTATGTCAGTTATGTTAGGCCTTAGCCAAAGTTGGTTGCTTCAACGCTGCAAACGTCACTTTGGGTGATTGCCCAGGTAGCTAGTTGTCCCTGTGATTTGTTGCATGCTTAGGAAGTTGTTTTACTGAACTTCCTAAATACCCAGGTAACATTATTTCCCTTCTCAGATCTTTGATGGGGTTGAAGACTATATAACTATAGTTACTTTTCTCTCATGACTTGGCCAAGTTATTTATTATACAAGTCCTAAGCTAGTTAGAATAGGATATTTATACTTATTGTATATAATTTCGTAGTAGGTTTAGAACTCTCTTATTTAAACAAAAGGGGGAGGTGTTGCGGGAGGTCTTCCTGCCCCTCCAACCAATAGCTGCTGAGATACCAGCCCATTGGGGCGTGGTTTCTCTCCCTTCAAAAGGCTTCTATTTCCTTCCGCTGGTCTCTTGACTTCCTGTTCGGCTGGCGATTAGTCTCGCTTCATGATTGCGAAAAGGGCTGTTGTCTGGGATCGTGATCTGTAAGTTTTTCCTCTTTAAATAAATACTACCCTATTAATAATAATTCATAACTGGTGTGGCATTGTTCGTGGCTTACGCCTTCATTCTATCATGTTTGATTGCATATAAAGAAACACATCGAATGAATTCCTGTGTGCCTAAAGTGTTTTAAAGGAAAAAGATAAACAGAAACATAAATAGAGCCAGGGACTATACACAGGGACCTCAGATGTTGAGAAAGTGAAAGTGAGGAGACTGTCAGAAATTTTGATGAAAATAGAAGGGTAAATATTGCCATGCTGGAAATAATAGGAACGTATTTTCATTCTAAATCTTACAAAAATATGCTGATGAAATAAAGGTTTAGAGGATGGGAAATCATTGGCTCTGGGTCATTATTGGATGTTCAGTTTGAGCATTTGATAGCTTATGCTTAGTTCAAGGAGGAAGAATAAGGTTCTCTGTATGACTTGTATTTGAAACCTCATATCCAGATCTCTGTGATCTTAACTACTAATTCTAATGAAAGATGTTCACTGTGTGTTTTTACAATTCAGTCTCTCAAACATACAAGTACAGGCTGTATTACCATATATGTTTTGATTTATTACTTATGGCTTTTACTAATGATGGGAATATCAATTTTATTTAGCATATTAGTAATGAGATTTTAATTTTAAACATTTATAGAATAAATTTACCTTAAATTTTGTGTTTGGTATCTCATTTCTTGTTGTGAGGATAATTGCTGAAAGCCTACAAAAATCTGTTACTAAGACTAAATCCATTTTAGAGAATAGCCCCTGTAGATGGTATTATGCTAAGATACAAGTCATTTCTCTCAGTAATTCCTGTAAAATCTATTCAGAGGAGAATATTTCAAAGCAATTATACAGCCATGCTATTATTATATTCATTTCAGCTAAGAATACACATAGTGATTATTACACTTTAATGTCTTCCATCATCTCTTTTTATGTGTTTAAATGTCTTCAAAACATGGTGGTAGAAATTGTTAAACATTTCAGCATAAAAGTCCTATTCTTTTAATTTGTCCTCTGAAATAGAGTACAGGAATTATCTGTACTCCCTCAAAAAATAAACTAAGAACAAATACACTTAAAAATACACTAAATTGCTAAGAATTATCTTATTTTGCATTTGAGAAAGTTCCATAAAATCTTGAAGGCAAAATCATCATCACATTTTTAAAAGAAAAGAATCATAGAATATGTAATTATAAAGAATGCAGATGAAAAAATCTATGTGTCTATGAAAGTAATAAATAACTAGTGAATGAAATTCAAAATATAATAGGACACACTACTTAGAAGTAGAATAAATTACTTAAGACATGAATTATTTAACTGGGGTTGTGTATTTTTACTTTGTACTTTTAAAGACAAACCTAAGAGTTCATTTTTAAAGACTTTTAAACATACAGGTGCAGCCTGTATTACCATATTTGATATATAATGCAAATCAACTGTTTAAATAACTGTATTCTTATTTGATTGAAATTTTAATTATGACAAGATGGTTTCCTTATTCAGACGCATTTGGAAAAACTCAGTAAATAATATCAAAGTATTTTACTTCAACAGTATTTATTATATACATCTTTCATGTTGTCCTAAAATAGATTTGTTTTATATTCTTAATTACATCATACTAAAACGTTCTACTAACTTAGGGAAAGAAAGTACAATAAATCAGCAAATACATTATTTAACATATATATGTATTGATATAGGTTTGTGGATTTATACAAAGATGTAGGTATTCTTTATTGTTCCTCTTTCTAATGTGTTTCACTCTCTATATGCGATTAATTCTGGCTTTTGAAATATTTCTGTAACTTGGTTAATTTTTGTAATATTGCTTGCTAGAGTTTTAATTTACATGCATTGGCTTTTGCTTCTCTAATACTAAAACAAGTGAACATTATGAAATTCTTTAAGAAATGTCAGCTTCTGGGGAAAAGGTGTTTATTGTCTTGCCTACATTAACATGATACTTTTAAAGTCATCACCATAACTTACAGTGGGCACTTGTGTTATTGTTCTTCTTAGGAAAATTCCTACAAATTAGATGCATATTATTAGTTCCATTTTTTCAGTGGAGAAATTGAGGTAGAGTTTAATTGATTTTTCCAGGCACCCAAATGAAGTATGCATAGGTAATGGCAATGTATGTTCTACTTATAGCAGCAAGTTACATAAATAAGAAGTTAATATATTCTTGTTATTTAAATTCCTAGTATTATTTCTAAAAATAGAGTTATGGTGTCAATATAATGCTTGCCTTTAACAAAACTTCTGCTTGTAAATGGAACTCAGACAAACAAACGTATTTGTTACTCTATGAAAAGTTCTTTAAAATTATCCATTTTTTAAAACTGATTTTAGATAAAGGGGTTAAATTTTCACTCTTCAAATAAGGAATAAAAAGAGAATAGTGATGCCTTAGGTTAAGTGCCCTTACCAAACTTAAGCTTTACTTTATGATTAGAGACTTTAAAGACTGACTGAAAGCCGTGCTCATACATGTTTATATGTGTACAAACATCAGATTTACAAGCAAACAACTAAAAGAAAAGAAGCACATGAAGTCTGTTACATCAACAAAGTCAACTCTGTGTGAATCTATCGTGGACTCTAAAACTATGGCTCTTAATAAATACCTATTTTAATTAAACTGACTTGTTTGGGATTAAGAAGAATGAACAAATATTAGGGGGAAATGAGGGAATCCAATGGAAGAGAAAGCAGAAGGATTGTAAGAACCAGTGATGTCAAGGGCACCACGAGAAAGCCCAGAAAATCTGCTAACCTGGCCTCATAGGTCCTGATGGAAACAGCCAACAATGAGGGAGTGGGCATGAGATTGACCTAGGCCCTGTGCATGTTTGTTACACTTGTGTAGTTTTTTCTCCTCTTGTGATTGCTAATGGTGGGAGCAAGGGCTGTCTCTGACACTTTTGTCTACTTTTGGGACACTCTGTTCCTAACTGGCTTGCATCATTCAGCCTTAAGCTAATGGGAGATGCCTATTCTAACTAAAGTTTTATATACTATGTTTGGTTAATATTCATGGAAGGCCTGTAATTTTCTGGAGGGAAAAAGAAGAGAAGTAGATGGGTGATGGGCAGAAGTTGGGTAGCAGGCATAAATTGGGAGGGAAAAAAAGAGGAGAAATTGTGGTCAGGATATAAAATAATAACAATATTACTACTACTACTAAGGATAATAATATTAAAACAAATGCTAATAAAAGAACAAAAGGGGACAGATTAAAGAACCTATATGTTGCATAGTGTTCTAAATCAGTTAATCAAATCTATAACAAAACCTTTCCTTTTTGAGATGCAAACTCTCAAAATAATATATTCCAGCTCTCTGAATTTTAGAATGTGTGATCACTGTCCATAGCCCACATTGCATGTAATAGGACACAGAATTTATTACCTCTAGCTATAGCTTCACTTCAGGCAATTTTTCTCTCTTCATTTTCTCACTCATATTAGTCTCAGAAAAACACCATTTACTTGTAATTTCAGTGATTTCTCATGTGTTCAAGACCAAGTAGTAGTTATATTTCTTCTATCCTTGCTTCCTAGTTCAATCCGTGTTGTTCTAAATACATAGGACTTCTTTCTTTCTAACAAGTTTTCATTTGACAATAAAAGAAAAAATGCTACAAATCAGGAGAGATAAATAATTCTTAAAAGCTAGTACTGTATTAATACAGAGATACAAATCTATGATATACAACTCTCAACCATTGTAGCCTAATATAAAATGTTCTTTGTGACAATCTTTTCTATTATAGCTCTCATGAGCACTAAAGTATGTCATGACATCATACTGGTAAAATACTATTTTAAGTACCTGTTAAATAAATTCATCCGATACCAATTAAAATTTATTGAACTGTTAAAATCATGACAATTAAAAGTCATTAGGACTTTCCTAAAAAGGCAAGGCTGTTCCAGTACCTGGGTACAGAGGATAGAGAAAAAAACCTGAGATGCAAAAATCCAATGTTGTGGAAGATGCTAAGTGTGTTTATATGAATAAGTGGTATTTTTCTGTGTCCTTGATCAGAAATCTGGATTGCCTTTGGAGAACTGCTTCCCAAACTTTTCTTTAAAATAGAGTTATCATTTTTTGTTACTTTTACAATGGGGTGAGGTTGAAATAACGTGGGTCAAAGAATACCAGGCTAATTCCAAAATAAACCAATTACATTCATCTTTATTATAAGGGGCAAACTCACAAATAGGAATGAGAAGTCTAAGCTCAGCTGTGTAGTGCACACACACACACACACACACACACACACAGAGAGAGAGAGAGAGAGAGAGAGAGAGAGAGAGAGAGAGAGAGAATACTGTGCCACCTGGGTACCCAAAAGGTCATGTTCTAACCTGGTCCCACATCTTAACAATCATTTGCTGACAAAGAGTCCCCATCACCTCTCACTTTTGTCTAAATAAGAGAGTTCCAAATCCAATACAAAGATATACATAATAGGAACAGATATCAATAAAACTATAACTAACCTAAACAATATTAAGCAAGGAACACATGCTAGATGTTTAATAAATATTCTATTCTAAAGAGTATAAGTCTTGCATTGGAAATGGCTTGGCTAAATCATAAGAGGAAGATAACTATGACTATCTAATCTTTAACCCCATTGAATGCTTGAGAAGGGAGATAATATTACTGGAATAGGCAGAAAGCGCAATTAAGCAGCTTCCAAAATGTGTGGTATATGACTGAGACAACTGGCTACCTACACAATCACTCAAAGTCTTATTTGCAGTGTTGAAGCGACCAACTTTGGCTAAGGCCTAGCATAACTGGCAGAACATTATTATAGGCAAAGAAAATTTTAGAACCCTCTTACCCTGTCTTGGCAAGTTTTCACAGTCTTTTTTATTTTTTTTTTTTGTGCCCCGCTTATCCAGTCAAGCCCTAACCTTGTCCCACCCCCTAAAAATCATTGGCTGACAGAGATTCCCCATCATGGCAGGGCCCTTCACATCACTACAAAAGTCTTGTCCTCATTGAGCACTGCAAATGTTGTACATATGTCTAAGTCAAAAAACATGAATATAAGAGTTATGCGGTTTCAATTGTTTTCAAGGCACTTAGGCAATATGTAAGATCAATTCAGGATAACTAACAATATAGATCCTGTTTCATTTATTACTTTTAAATGTAAGAAGACTTCATTCTCATCTAAAAATTTTTAATCCTCCATTTTTATATCCTAATGTGCTGAGACACCAAAACAATTTTCTCATATCTAATCATGTTTGGATCATTGAGTAGGCTGCACTTCTTTCCTTTCCTTGTATTTCTCACTATTTATCAAACATGACTCTGTCATCTTTTTTGAAAAATGATAATGATATGCATCTACAAATGAATGGAGATGCTTTTTATTTGCCTTTCGGTCTATGGATTATTTTTCTTAGTATATTATCTGGTAGGTTATCTAGATGTTGCAAGGAGGACGCTGGTTTGTTTCCTGGCCACTCAGCAGTTCAGACACAAAATAACCACACAGATATAAAGTAAAAATAAATATTATAACTATAATTATTGCTTGATACCTGTTTTGTTAGATGTAATTTGACTATGTTAAAGTTAGAACCTTCCTTTTTCATTTAAACAGAAAAGAGGAGGTCATGTGGGATTCACCTCTGTATGCTGTGAATACCATTGGTGAATAAAGAAACTGACTTGGACTGATAGAGCAGAACTTAGATATGTGAGGAAAACTAAACTGAATGCTGGGAGAAAGGAAGCAAAATCAGAGAGAAGCCAGGAAGCCCCACTGGGCCAGATGAAACTTTATCCAGTAAGCCACAGCCACGTTGCAATGCACAGATTAATGGAGATGTGTTTAATTAAGATGTAAGCAAGTAAGAAGCTAGAGCTAATGGGCCAAGCATTGATTTAAATAATATAGTTTCTTATATATTATAGATTATTTTGGGGATGAGCAGCCGAATACAAACAAGTGGCCTTATTAAAATATCTAGAGTCAAGTATACCAATATTTTTTTTCAGCTGGGTAAGTAACATCCCATGATGCATATACACTCGTATTAATTACCCAGTTATCTAGAGCTATGTATTAGGTACCTAAAACCTTAGGAATTTTGAAAAAAGATGACATAAACACTACAAATAGCTCAGAGACATACACGTTTTTCTTTCTTTGGATACAGTTCATGAAACTGTTGAATCGCTTGCTAGTTCTAACCTTTGCATTGTAGAAAACTGTACACTGTTACCCAAGTAGCTTTCAAGATCCCTGTCACTGGTACCATACAAACACCCCATTTCCTTTGTGCCCTAGCCTCTTATATTTTGTTTTTTTTTTTTTTTTTGATAATAACTTTCTAACTGGAAATAGATGGTATCTTACTGTGATTATTATTTTAACTTTTCTAACAGTTAATTGAAGGTAATTTAACACTTTCATGATTTTCTTGGTCATTCAATGTCTTGTTTGTGAGTTGTCTATTAAAATTGTTTCATCATACATTGTTCTATTGTTTTTTTTTCAGTTTCAGCATTTTAGGATGTTGCACGATAAATACCACACCGTGAAACTTGAGACTTTAATAATAAAATGAACCTTGGATCAGGGGGAGGTGACAACAACTGGGTGATAGGAAATATCCATTGAGAGTATTAAGGAACCAGAGAGATGTATAGAGAGACGTAGAGGAAAGAGTAGAAAGGGACTTGGAAACAACAGTCTTTTAGGTTTGGGATGATGGTAGAGATGCTCTCCTGCTGAGTCTCCAAACGAAACAGAATGTAAGGTGGTTTATTTTCTGACTCTCTGAGATTTTCACTCCAGCGTCTGATTCCAGAGTCTTTACTGGTAGATAGAATAATAAAGATTTAGTTACAAACTTTGTTTGGTGTCAAATGCAGAACAAGTGAAGCATGTATCAGAAAAAATGCCAGACCATTTTCTGAGCAGTTGGGCCCTGACTGTGGAGCTGCTGCAGAAGGTAATTAAAATATCTGTAGATTCAGGTGCAGCCACTAATCCAATGGAAAAACAATGGTCTTGTACATAAAGACATCAGTCAGAAAAACATAGATAAACACATGAGGCACATATATGGACTGGTACATACAAAGTTTCCTTAAACATGTCACTCATATAAATTCACAATATACTTACAGTTCATAAATACATTACTAGCCGGGCGGTGGTGGCGCATGCCTTTAATCCCAGCACTCGGGAGGCAGAGGCAGGCGGATCTCTGTGAGTTCGAGAGCAGCCTGGTCTACAAGAGCTAGTTCCAGGACAGGCTCCAAAACCACAGAGAAACCCTGTCTCGAAAAACAAAACAAAACAAAAAAAATAAATAAATAAATACATTACTCCCTGATACAATTAAGAGGGTCTTTGAATGTTTAATCCTGAATATATTTCCATGCTTTGGTGTATGACTACATATTCATACATGTGTACCTTACTATATTATATCAACTCTGAACTCACCCTACTGAAGTATCATTTATAATAGTGCTCAAAGAACTCATCTGTTATGAGATATTTCCTATTGAAACACAGCCAGAAATGGTATTCAACTGTTTGTATTTCCAGTAACTCACTTCAAAATAAAGCATATAATGTCCCTACAGTGGTAAAATAGCACTTCTCCTTGCAAAGCATAAACAGCATATGGGATCATCTTTCACCTTCAATAGATATTCACATTTGATTATTGGGTTTCAAAATGCTAGACCTTTTATAAAACATTCCCTGCACTTGTTTGAACAAATAGTTGGTTGATTAAATAGATAATTTAAAAAATAAGGAAGAGAGAAAACTTTATTTTCTAGGCCTCAGTAATTTGCAAGTAGTATATATTTCACGATTATTTGTTTATATTGCTTTATCTGACCTTGTATAAAATGTTTCTGGGTCAAGCCTACAAGTTCTGTTAAAATAACCGTGCAACAACTCAGCATGAGCATTATAATTCACTGGCTCTTTGGATGTGATTTATGTAAATACATTCAGTATTGAAGTTTCAGGTGTTTCTATGTTTGGATCCCCCTCAGAATTATTCTGATTAACTTACCACCTAACATCATGACTCAGAGCTGGCATTGAGTTGGAATCCCTGGCAAGCTACTCTCCTGTAACCTATCTATTAAATTAAAAGGCACTCTCCTTCAAAAGCCTTTCTATATCTGTATTTGTACATTCATTATGCAGAAAACCTCCTCAAAGCCCTTGATATTGTCAATAAGAAACTTCCAGAACTACTGGATAATGGCTCTGTGAAATATTTATCAACCCAATTCTGTCTGTGTGCTCCTCGGAGACTACCGTTTATGTGAACAGTATGAATGGAAGTCCTTTAACTCATTGTCCCACTGCAATCAATTGTGCCGGACAAGGCTCCCTATTTGAAGCCATGCGATCTCACATGAAGAATAATAACAATAATCATTGCTTTTGACAAAATTATTGCTTTTTATGTAAAATAATCTGCAGGCCTCGGCTGTATCACTATTTTTTTCCTCAAAAAGTCATATAACTACAATTTTTTGCTTTAAAATAGATGTTATTCTCATGATTTCCATTATCTTCATTCTTCAAAATAATATTTTTATTGTTATCTGTCAAAACAGAACAGAGTAAAATAAATAAACTTTACATCAAGAATTATTCTCTTGTATGTTCTTATTAACCTAAATCTTTATATTATGATTTAGAATTCTGTTCAAGCCAGCATTTAATTGTTTGGAGCTAATAGCATAAGATTGTCAGACATAAACTTTAAAATACAATTATATTGCTAAACATGATCAATTCTAATCACATGTGCTTATATGTTAGTAGAAACAGGAAACAAGTTACAGTGTTAATGGTTTTAGACATTTAGATTGCATTTAATGTGCATCTAGTTTGATTTATCTGTATAAAGCACATGGTAACTATATCCAATGCTTCATTAGATAAGAAATTCTTCACACTAAGGAAAATATCATTTAATGTGAGAAAATTAGTCATTTATGTACCACATAATTCAAAACATGAAATTTAAAGTATTAATTAATATTTATATTACACCTTCATCATTTCTTATGAACATTCTTTTCTACATTGTATAGCAAAAACAGAAGTTATCACCATAAAACTTGATAAACTAAGGCACATGTATAATTAACCTGATTTAAATTCTATACAATGTATATATATTTTGAATTATTCCATATCAGCATTTTAGATTTTATTATCTTTAGCATAAGGAAATTAAGAAAAAAAATTAACTTTAAATGTTTGGTATCAGGATAGTACAGGATTGATTATATTAAAATATTTTCCTAGATCTTACAATTAGTATAATTTGGTGTTCATTATTTTTAAAAAAGATTACAAAATATGTCGGGTTTTAATGAGAAATATATGTTTAAATATATTTGCAAAAAAATAAATAACAAATTTTTGTTCTAATACTTTTTAAGAAATTAATATAATTATAATCTTGATTTGTGTGAATCTTACAAATTTTAATATTATACAAAGAAACTTGAGTTTTAAGTGGTTCTTGTTTAGTTTTTGTTTCACAGATGTTGGACTAATTATGAGAATAGTATTTGCTGCTCTTCTTGCTTTTATTGTCTAAGTACTTCTGGGCTGTTAGGACTGTTCTTCTAATTTCTACTTTTGTTGCACTTTCAAAAAGTAACTTAACTAATATGACAAAATTATCAAGTAGCTTTCAGTCTACAAAGCAGACTGAAGGAGTAAGCCACGAACAATGCCACACCAGTTTGGAATTATTATTAATAGGGTAGTATTTATTTAAAGAGGAAAAACTTACAGATCACGATCCCAGACAACAGCCCTTTGCGCAATCATGAAGCGTGTCTAATCGCCAGCCGAACAGGAAGTCAAGAGGACCAGCGGAAGGAAATAGAAGCCTTTTGAAGGGAGAGAAACCACGCCCCAATGGGCTGGTATCTCAGCAGCTATTGGTTGGAGGGACGGAAAGACCTCCCGCAACAGCAGACAGTATTTTTTATCTTTGCTTAGGCCTTACTTGGGAATAGAGAACCACTCCGCTGAAGATGGAGCAGGTAAAGCCTTGTTGGAGGAAGTGTTTCACTATGGAGGCAGGTTTTGAGGTCTTATATATGCTCAAGCCATGTCCAGTGTCTCATCTCACTTCCTGTTTCCTCAAGGATAAAGAGGAAGCTTCTTCTGTAGCTCCTATCTAGCATGATGTCTGCCTCCACACCGCCATGTTCTGCCATGATGGATGACTAACCTATGAAACTGTAATTCACTCAGTTGAATGTTTTCCTTTATAAGAGTTACAATGGTCTTGGAGTCTGTTCACTGCAATATAAACCCTGAGTAAGGCACTGACTAAATCTAAACATCACTTTTTACACTAGACTGGCTTGTCCCCTAGTTTCTTATGACTTTCCTGCCTACACCTCCAATTTCTTGATTGTAGGAAATCATCGTCTATTCACATGAGGGCTAGCATTTGAAAACAGATTTCCAAGCTTTTACAACAAGTGCCCTTACCCAATGACCCACATCCCAAACCCTTTCCATGTATTTTGAGTGTAAAATTGAAGGATTTCTTACTGATATTTTCATGTATTTTGTTCATATTCTCCCTTCTTAAGCTTTCTTATCCAACAATTATCTTCATGCTACCCTTTTTATTACTTTCAAATAGTTATCTATATAATTTCTTTTACATATTCTCATATGCATGTTTTTTTTTTTTTTGATTTTCAAGACAGCATTTCTCCGTAGCTTTTGGTTCCTGTCCTGGAACTAGCTCTTGTAGACCAGGCTGGCCTCGAACTCACAGAGATTCATATGCCTCTGCCTCTGCCTCCCTAGTGTTGGGATTAAAGGCGTGCACCACCACCACCGCCCGGCTGCATATTTACATACATGTACATTTCTAGGAACAGAAAAATGATAAAATGGTGAGAATAGAAAAGAGAGAAGAAACTAGACAATAAATCAATACCTGACAAAGTCTGGGTGGCCGGGAACTAGAAGTTTGATAGCCCAGGGACCTATGGGCAAAATAAAAATGACTGACAAACAAAAAAGTCAATGAAATGATTCATATTGATATTCTGCTATATTCATAGGCAGGAGCCTCACACAATTGTCACCAGATAGTCTTCCTCTAGCAGCTAATGAGAGCAGGTGCCGAGACCCACAGTGCTCGTGGAACACCAGGGTAGTTTGGAAGGAAGTATTGTGGGAGTCATGGGTAAAAAAGGATACCAGGAGAACAGGGCCCACAGAATCAACTAAACAGCGCTCATAGGAACTCACAGATGGGTCCCAGAAGCAGGGAGTGTCAATGGATCTGTGCTAGATTCTCTGCATATACGCTTTGGTTGGAGAAGAATAGCAGCATATTTGATTTTGACTGACTCAAGCAGGCTACTTGACTCCTCTTACATTTTCTCCTTCACTTTTGATTGCTTAAGCACATTATCAATCTCATTTACATGCTAGTCTAAATCATTTAGATCTGTCAGCGCCTTTTCCTCTTAATGAACAACATATCCTGCACGACTCAGCAAAAATACTGAAGTCCCATATCAATCCCCTGGTCCCTGGTCCCTGATGAGTCAACACCTTCTTAGCTTTCATCTGAGCATGGCCAGGTCTGGCTTCTTGAATTGAATAGCAACCACTGCCTTGTTCATCATACCCAGTTACTTCCTCAAATGTCAACCCATTTTCTAGCTTAGTTAGTCTTATATTACAGGCTATGAATGAGAACATAAACTGATCACGACCAATGTTCCGTAAGAGCTCTTATTAATCAGTCCATCGGGGACTTATTTCTGTCCTGTGGCCTCAGATTAAGAAACCTCATTTGGTCTTAGGGATGTACTGGTAGCTATATTACTTATTTTCTCTGCTTCCACAATAATGATATTGATTCTATCCACTGTTGATCTCCTAAAACCTAATTAGAATCACGTGAAAGACTCTCCCATTTCATCATTAAAAACTTTTCCAAATTCCGACAGTTCAAAAGTAGACTATTATCTGATAACCAGAGCCCCCATGTGTGTGTATTTTGCTAAAGATTACAGGATGCCTCTCATCAGACTGAAAAACGTAAGATACATTTCTGTTCACTTATATATAGGCAATAAAATAGCGTGTGTACTAGCAAAAATATGTGTTTTTACATACATGGTGAAGTATGGCCATTTCTGGACTTCCCCTGCAGATGCCTTGTTCAAAGTTTAGGTTCAGTTGCATCTTTCATCACCTCCAGCAGAGAGAGAACAAGGCTGTCTCCCAATCTCAGCTTTGTTTTGGTGGTAGTCTACATTCAGGTACCAAATGTTATATAAATATTTTTGAGGAGTAAAATAATGATTATACTTTTCAAATACAGAATAAAAAAGAGACCAAAGAAACAGTTACACCCAAGTGCAGCATAGTAATACAAAGAGCTTAATTAAGGTTTTATGTAGGATCCAGGGTTAAAGGTAATGTATAGGAGCATGAGCCACATAGAGGCAATATCAATAATGAAGAAAAATACCCCTCAGCTAACTTATCTTTAGTAAGGCCTGTGGCCTTGGGAGCCTCTACCCCTAGGAAATACTGTTCCTTGTCTCTGGATCTCTGAGAGAGTCGGGGTCTTTCAAGACTACCATTCCAATAACTATTGATTGTCCATAAACCTTGGGAAAGGGACTTTGTGAACTCTACCCATCTCTATGAAGGAAAGTTCATGGGCCCAATGTTGTGAAGATCAACAACATTGATCTTAGGTAATCACAGCTGCTGACACTTTAAGAGGACAATAACTATGCAGTGTCCAATGATCAACAGTCCATACCATTTTCCTACTCATGAATTCCAGGTTCTTAAGAGGGTATAAAAGAAGTGGATAGGAACTTATGGGCCAAATAAAGCGCACTAAGCTTCATCGACCTCATGGGAAGCAATGGTGTTTTTCCAATCTTCCACTTTCAGGATTCTAAGAAATCATGTCCCATTTAATTATGGAAAAGACATAAAAAGCATTAAGATTGGAAGTTGCATTGATGGGAATGATCATTTAAAAAAATTCAGATTAATGTGAAAATAATTCACCAATTCAATTACCTGTGGAAATGAAGATGGGAGTTGACCACGTGATTGATGACAATAATGGAAGGTAGAAGGGGAACAAAGAGTTTAATTGAGTGTGTGTAGGAAGACAAAGCTGCAGCTTCAGTGAAAACCAAGGTCAGATAGCAGGCTCTCCCCAATGACAAAGTTTTTAAAGGATTTGGTGAAGGAAATATTCAACTCAGATGTGTAATATAACATCTTCAAAGGGAAGTGAACAATGATTAATCCAAGGTTATACAAGTCCATAAAATACGTTACAATAGTCCATAAAGCAGTACATTTTGTTTGTGATTTGTGAGTTAATAATCTGTAACAAGCTTCTCTTCAGTACATTTTACTCTCATTTATCAAGTTTCTATTTTACCCAGGGGAATAAGTGTTTGATGTGACAGCTAACATAGGGATAGCTTCACTCCTGAAGCTGGGAATAGTTTCATCATAAAATGCAATTAAAAACAATATAGAAAATAATCATATATACTTTGTATGTAAAAATCTCAGAAAATAAAAAATTCAGACATTATAATAAAGACATATCATATTTATTTTAACATATTTTAAAGTTATATAAAAAATCTTTTAAAAATAATTTGTAACCATAGTTCATCATTGAAAATGTTCTTTATTGACTGAGTTCTCTGTCCCACCCAGTCCTGCCCAGTCAGGCAGCTGTTCAGTCACAAAGAAATACACAGAGATCTATATTAATTATAAACTGATTGGCCCAGTTGCTCAGGCTTGTTATTAATTAATCCTTATAATTTATATAATCCTATAATTCTTGTCTGTGTTAGCCACATGACTTGGTATCTTTTCCGGCAAGGCAGTAACATCTTGTTTGCTCTGTGTCTGGCTTCCTCTCTGTCTGGGTGATGACTGCAGACTGAAACTTTCCTTTTCCCAGAATTCTCATAACCCCTGCCTCTACTTCCTGCCTGGCTACTGGCCAATCAGCACTTTATTAAAATACAATTGACAGGGTACAGACCAGGGTCCCACAGCAATATTTATTTTTTCTATTCCTCCACTGAAGTTTGCATGCATATGTTAGCAACAAGTAATACTATATAATATTTATGCCCTACATATTAATTTGCAGACCCCATAAATATTTTTATGTTAGTATCAGACATATTATTTTCAAATAGTCATATTCTGCCTGTGTTTTTTTCAAATGATATTCCACCTAGATTTGTTTATTTTATTAAGTCACACATACACTCATAATAAAGTGATATGCCTTAGACATTTTGTGGTTTTTGTTCTAATTCAAATTATTTCTTGGTTAACAATTTTTGGAAACAGAAATCCTGAATAAAATATGTAAATTATTTTGTTTTGAGGAAAAATATTAGTCTTATCACAATATAAGTGACATTACAGATTTAGCTGCCAATACAAAAAATATTTCATATTGTAATTTCAACAAATATCAGGATGTTCTAGATTAGCAAAATATCAATATGTATGCATACTCGTTTATAGGGAGGATTCCACTGAGTATACAATATCTTCTCTAACAAAAGTCGAAGCTGATTTATTCAAATGAGTTAGGCAACATCAATTAAAATCTCTCCTGCAAGTCCTCCATTCTGAAGAATGCAGCTAACGAAGGGGACTCCCTGTGGATGCCATTTTGCTCTTGTTTAAAGTAAAGGGTATCTAAATATGGTTCCACTGGTGAATACAAAGTTGGTTCCAGGCACAGAGGAGGAAGATTTATTTTGAAAATTTAGGGGCAGCAATACATCCTCTTGGCATTAAGATGAACTGTATCTTTTTGTTTCCTTAGAACACTTTTTATTTATTTATTTATTTATTAAAGATTTCTGCCTCCTCCCCGCCACTGCCTCCCATTTCCCTCCCCTTCCCCAATCAAGTCCCCCTCCCTCATCAGCCCAAAGAGCAATCAGGGTTCCCTGCCCTGTGGGAAGTCCAAGGACCACCCACCTCCATCCAGGTCTAGTAAGGTCTAGTAAGTTTTATCCAAACTGCCTAGGCTCCCACAAAGCCAGTACATGCGTTAAGATAAAAAACCCACTGCCATTGTTCTTGAGTTCTCAGTAGCCCTCATTGTCCGCTATATTCAGCGAGTCCGGTTTTATCCCATGCTTTTTCAGACCCAGTCCAGCTATCCTGAGTGAGGTAAGCCAGATCCAAAAAGAGGAACATGGGATGTACTCACTCATATTTGGTTTCTAGCCAAAAATAAAGGACATTGAGCCTATAATTCGTGATCCTAGAGAAGCTAAATAAGAAGGTGAACCCAAAGAAAAATATACAGGCATCCTCCTGAATATTAACCTTCATCAGACGATGAAAGGAGACAGAGACAGAGACCCACATTGGAGCACCAGACTGAAATCTCAATGTCCAAATTCAGAGCAGAAGGAGAGAGAGTAAGAGCAAGGAACTCAGGACCGTGAGGGGTGCACCCACACACTGAGACGATGGGGATGTTCTATCGGGAACTCCTTGGAACACTTTTATATAATTATTTTTAAGGTGTTTTACTTTAAGCTTAGCATTCAGTTTTTTTCCATATCTATCAATGTATCTGTGTATTTTAATGAGTTTTGCAGACACATGCACATTAGTACTTCACAGAAACTTATAGATGTAGTCACTCATTGAAAAAAATATAAAAAGCCTTTAAAACATGCATTAATGTATAGGCCACTTGCTACCTCATGGCCTTTAAGAATAAAGGAATATATTTTACAATGATATCAGCAATAAAATAGTAACTAATCTTGTCAATTTAAGGAGTGATGATTAGAGAAAAGTAAATAGCAGGTGGTGATCAAGGGCCGTGGAGTAACCTGATTGATCCTAATTGATCTCGATAGTGAAAAACAAAGGAAACAGATGAAAAACACTAATAACCCTCTGGAACTTCCTTCTCAGATAAAGCAAGGAAGGTCAAAGTACATCTAAACATATACTTAAACTTTCTATCCTATTAAACTACAGTGCTCAATAAAGTATCAAATTAATACCAGCACGGATCCAGTTTTCTGTATATTATTAGAATTTCCATTTAAACCAACCACTACACATTAAAATGGAGTCCCAAAATGTAGAGTAAGTGTAAGGTTCTAGAAAACAGGGATTTCTAAGGAATGATCTAGAAAGAAACTCTAATTTTTACATTCTGAAATCAGAAAATGGTTTTGGGGATTAATAATCAAAGAAATATGTTTTAGATGAAGTGACAGTCTCCTTAAAGTAAAATTACCCGACATTATGGAAAGTTTACAAAAGGTTTAGTGTCACTTGCTATCAAGGGTGTAATTGAGTAGTGTGCTATATGAACAGAAAGGTCTAGCTGTTCTTATTTTGAACACAATAGAAATGTCTTGAATAAAGATGCAAAATATATATTGTTATTTATTTGCCAAATTAAGTGTAATGGATATGCTGAATATAATACCCTTTCAGGCTTGATAATGTTAATATTACAAATGATATCTGAGAAGGGCTGTTATCTAGACTTCACCTCCTCACACTAGGTTAAAATTTTTTGATGAACTATCCAAATATCATTAGATTAAAAAATTCTGACAATGGTCAAAAGAGAAGTTTAGGAGCATACCAATCACAAAAAGAATATCACAAAAATATATCCCTTAAGGAAAGCCAGGATACCAGGGTGGTTGTGCAACACACCTTAATCCAAGCTTTTGGGAGGGAAAGGCAGTTGGATCCCTGTGAGTTTGAGGCCAGCCTGATCTCTGGTCGAAAACAAAACAAGATCCAGGATGGCAAGAACTGTTATACAGGAAAACCTTGTCTTGAGAAAAAAGGAAGGAAAGAAGGAAAAAAGGAAGGAAGGAAGGAAGGAAGGAAGGAAGGAAGGAAGGAAGGAAGGAAGGAAGGAAGAAATGGGAGATTTCCTAAATTTGGAAATAATTGGTAATGAATTTTTTAATTGATTTTATTGAGCTCTACGTTTTTCACTGTTCCTCTCTCTTCCTTTCCCCTCTCCCTCAACCTTCTTTCTTGGTCTATAAGGTCCCAATTACTCAGGAGATCAGGTCTTTTTCGACTTTCCATGTGGATTAGATTTATGTATGTCTTTCTTAGGGTCCACATTGTAGTCTATGTTCTCTGGGATTGTGATTTTCAGTCTGGTTTTCTATGCTACATGGTACTGACCTAAGCTCTCTGCACATAAGTTACAATTTTATAACTTGGTCTTCTGGAACTCCTAACAGTAGGAGCAGGGCCAGTCTCTGACTCTATTATCTGCTTCTGGGAAGCTTTTTCTCTTACCCTGTTGCCTTGTCCAGCCTATGTATACCTAGTCTGGCTATAACATTATAAGCCTTGACAAAGCCTTCACCGTGATAATTGAAGAGAGAAATAAAATATAGCTTCGAAATTTGGAGTAGCCTTTACTACCCTCAATTCTCTATTTTCTATGACCATGTGCTTATCAGTAAGAAGAATCCTAGTGACAATAATTAGGATTGTCACGGTAATAGTGTAATACAAACACCTTGTTTGTTACTTTTTGCTTTGCAATTGAAGCTAATGAAGCAATGTCTCCAACTCCTCATTTCCAGACCAGAGTTTGCACCTTTACACAAGAATTTGAGGTTCTCCACTTTTGTCCACTGTGATTTCAGTCATCAGACTCAGTCTGACCAGAGAATATGAATAAAATACAGAAGAAACAGTCTCAGCCTCTATCTTGGAACATATTCCACATTCCAACTTATTTCTAAAACCCTGGTCTTTGTTACCAGGCTCTGTCCCACCTATGCACGAACAAACAAACCAAAAAGGAATTCAGCATGTGGTGTTCTATAGCATCAATAAATGATGGGCCAAATAAACAGTCAACTAAGCTCATTTCTCCAAACGCCCACTAGTCCATTCACCTCTGAGGATCATTGCTATTTTCACTTGGTGTGAAGATGAGCCCTTGTACTGCATACAGTGTTCCATTCTAAAGATCAACTTTAGAATAACGTTCTGTTCTGGTACTGTGGCATTTAAAGTACGTTACATTCAGATAATAATCTAAGGAGGACAATAAAGACTCTCATAGTTATAATGAATTGTCAAAACTAAACAGACACACACACAAACATCTAACTTTTCATTTTTTTTCTACATTTGGTAACATTCACAAATCTGACAGTGCTCTTCCTCATGGAGAGATTCATTATTTATATTAAGAAATAAAAGAAAACTTTATAACTTTCTATATAACTAATGGGAACAACTTACAGTCTATGATCATTGATTTGTATGCATTGAGAATATTGTTGAATATTGAGTATTTCTCTTCATCAAATTTTTAGGTATTTTTTTTCTTTCCTGGTCGGAAAGCATATTTTCACAGGTTTTTTTTTTTTTTTTCAACTCAAGCAAGCTTCAGTATTTTATCTAACACTGCACATCTATGAAAGAAGAAAGAAACTGCAGGTAACACTATTCTGTTCTTACTTTATTGATCAGTAAAAGCAAGTTCAAATATGTTAAATCACCCACCCCAAACAAAAGAAGCAGGTGGGCATTATGATCCTTTCAAACGTTCACATTCAATTCAGTGTCCAAGACATGCAATTTTCAGTGAAGTTGAGCAGTAATCTTGGTGCAGCACAACACTCAAAACATTTTATAGGCCTTTGTAAATCCTTTTGCTCCCTATGAGATGGGAAAATCAAAATGTTTTATAGATAGCACAATGAATCATGATGATTTGTTCTGCATTTACAAAATGCTTACACATCAAAATACCCAATGCATTTCTGTTAACTCTCAGCATTTACAAAGCAGCATTTCAGGCAAAAA
This sequence comes from Microtus obscurus, assembly GCA_963919715.1. NCBI lineage: Eukaryota > Metazoa > Chordata > Mammalia > Rodentia > Cricetidae > Microtus > Microtus obscurus. Next base: position 320,750 of record CAWTZC010000700.1, read on the forward strand.
AGTGTTTCAATATTGGATAAGTAAGCTAACAAACAAATTCTCCTTCTTGTATATCACCTTTCAATCCTTTCCTTGAGAAATCCCTGTCCAGTTCTTATAAAGATAAATTATTATGCTTTTCTTCAGAGCTTTAAAAAGTTGTATGATTGCAGAATCAAATCAAATATTTTACAAAGCCTATGTATTTGAATGACAGTAAATGTGTGAGTTCCTTACGCACATAAAATTGTCATGCTTAAATTGTAAAAGCAAAATTGAGGTTACTTTAGAGTAAGTATAAAAACAGGAAAGAATCTGTTGTATAAAACAAGACCAGTATGTGCCCTATACACAAAGATGTGCTGCACTATACTTTGTTTGAGATCTACTTTATTTCAAAGAGCAGAGCTTTTAAACTATTGCCTTATCAAGAATAGATCTCATCAATTTATAGGACTTTTTAAAAAAGGGAAAACCTCTGGAGAAAGTAAGGTCAGTAGTCTGAGTGTAGAAGGAATACAGGAGGAAGTGAGGGAAGCCAGACTGAATTAAACAAAAGGGAGGCAGTGTATATGATATATATGTCATTCATTGATCATAATCTATAGGCTTCCTAATGATGTAAACAGTATACTCTGCATGAAAATGAGATCAGTATCATGGAGTACTTAAAATGTTTGATTTGTGAAGAATTTTGACAGATTAGGATGTTATATGCCTCTGAGAACCTGAAGTATTTGGAAAATTTTTGTGTAATTTTACTAAATTTGGATACGTTTAAAAATTTAAAAGTCTTTTGTATTAGAATGCAGCTTGATAATATGTCAAATGTATCCTTTTTAAAAAACTTTTAATATTTTGTCAAAATATTACAGGCATAATAGATTAAAATCTGTGCTTCTTTTTCAAATATAACTATGGCATGTTTTATATATTCTATTGATATCTTTATGATCTATAGTAGGGAGAAATATACCCTAGTAGATTTCTGTACCACTTTTGTGAAAAGTTTTAGCAATATTTAACACACTACTATAAAGGGTGAAAAAAGAAATCGGAACAGAACAGGAAGGTTTAAATTGCGATGGAAGAAAGAAGGGCAAGGGCCGGGCGGTGGTGGCGCACGCCTTTAATCCCAGCACTCGGGAGGCAGAGGCAGGCGGATCTCTGTGAGTTCGAGACCAGCCTGGTCTACAGAGCTAGTTCCAGGACAGGCTCCAAAGCCACAGAGAAACCCTGTCTCGAAAAACCAAAAAAAAAAAAAAAAAAAAAAAAAAAAAAAAAGAAAGAAGGGCAAAGTTAGATATGTGTCTTACAGAAATATTCTTATTTAATATAAACAATATTTGCTCATGTATTCCTTTTTCTTTTTAATGTATTTAATATTTCTATCATGTTTTCCTCACTACAGAATATTTTAGGATCAAAACAATTATAACTAAGTCATTAAACTTCCTTTAATTTACTCAATAGATATTAAAGGATTTACCATAGAAAGTGACAAATATTTGAGAAGATGAATATCCTTTTTCTTAATTAGACATTAAATGAATTAAGGCAATATATGGTATTCCATAAACATTGAATTTCACATTTTGACATATTTCTGAAGAAGATAAGCTTGGTTTAGATTTAGTAATTGAATTAGGTTGAATTTTAAATACGGCTTGTAGCAACTGAAACTCAACTATGTGTTAAACCTATTAAGAACTTAAAGGTCCCTGAGGCGACTAGAATTAAAACTGCTATCCTTGTTCATCTGTCATTGAATCTCAGAACAATTTTCAGTGAAATAATATATGTGAATTTCATTAAGCAAGTTGGAAATCAAAAGTGATTCCTTAAGGGTTATAGTCCCTGTTCTTATTATAGTCTTAACCATCGTGATACTGTATGCTTAATTTTTGTGTGCTTTCAAGAAATCATGATAAATAAGAAATGAAATTCAAGTGCAAAACCTTACTCCTTCCTAAGGGTTGAGCAATTTAAGTTCTAAAATAAATCCACGTGCCTGTCCACAAAAAAGCTAGTAGCCATTTCTGACCTCTTTTATTCACATTTCCTATTAATTTAGGTGCTTTACAGTAACTATGTGCCCACTCCTGTGAAGATCTTTGGGGTTGCTGTACTGTGCTGCTGAGCTGAATAAAAACTCTAAATTTTTAACTCCACAAATTTTACTTTGCAGTTATCTAAGACTAAAAAAAGAATGGCTATTTTCATCTTTAATTATTTTTTTTTTTACATTTTCCAATTTCCTGCAAATGTGAAGAAGACAGTGTCTCAGAGAGGCAGGTGCTGTAACAGGAGATCACATACAGTTTTCATTGATTTGCTTTCTCTAAAGGATTTCTAATTACTTTCACAAGACACTGATTGAAAGCGTGGCTTCTCTCCGTCACTCTCAGAAGTGCTCTGGCTGGTTTTATTTATTTATTTTTTTAAGGGTAGACGATGATTGTTTTCTTCCACACTTCCCCTCAGCCATCGATCATGGACATTTAGAGAAGAAACTATTTTCATTTGTGTCAATTACCAGTGCCATTCATTTATAAATTAACCACCTCCTGAATAGGAGAACATGTGTCTCGTTATTTTGAGCAGCAGTGATGTGTGTGAATTTCCACAAGAATCCCAACAAATCATTCTTTCCTGAGAAGGGTATAATTTTAGCAGGGCAAAAACATTTATATTAATAAGGTTAAGATGTGTGACTGACAGGATAAACACTCTTCATGGTTAAAAATGTGATGTGGAATATTATAATTCCTGCTAAGATTCTAATGATATAATTAACATTTTAAATATATTAAAATTATCATTAGGTGTAAGATCATGACTTGTTCTTCCTGACTTGAACAACCTCTAGATAAGTAAAATATGATTCTTTACAATTATAAGACTATAAGAAAACTCTAATATATTACAATGTTTGCATACCAAAAATTTATATAAAACATTTTATATTTAAGCATAATTAAATCAATATTAAATACTTTGCAGGGAATGAGCTAGGTTTATCTCAGTCAAAAACTAAAATATACATAGGCTTTAAACATTAACGAGAACTCAAACAATGCACACTTAATATCGGAATTTCACGTTTCCCTCAAAGTATCTGCATGTCATCTCCTTTTTCATCTCTGTACAGCACTAGACTACAAGTGATAGTAAATTTTGTGTGTGACCTTGACAGGCCTACAGAATATCCAGGGGCTGGCTATTAACTAGTTCTGAGTAAACCCCAGAGGCCTTAAATGTAGGACAGGTAGAATTACCCAAGGGAGAATATACCAACTGGTTCCCGTGTTTCTAATTGCAGTTTTAAAGAACCTGCATTGTGGTCAGTCCATATACACTGGAGTCTATAAATGTGAAGTGTGCTGCTTCTTGATAAGTTTCCACGGTCTTTATCACTAAATATGGTACTTCTATATAATTGGTTTTAATGTAGAACTCTCATATTACTGTGAAATTGCACTTTATCTTGCAGGACAGTGAGTGAAAGATTACATAACTCCTGTTTGCTCTTAGAAATGGCCAGCCTAGCTGACACAGCTGTTATGTTAATAGTAATTGGGTGTTGAATGAGAATGGAACTATCCAAGGAGGAAATTTCTATAACCTTTGCATCTAATATCAGACTTAAGAAGTAATTTTCTCCTATGCTGAATCCAAATTTTTTTCATGAGTTCATATGGAAGAATATGGTAATACACTTTTATCTAGCTATCCAGCATTAGCTTTCATAATTCTTTTGTTCACTTGCTGTGTTTCTCAGCATAGTTTAGTAATAGAAAATAGGAGAAACAAAGAGGAATTCCAATCTATGGTTTTGCAATATACTTAAAGTTATTCTGTTAGACACATGTATGCATAAGCATTTGTAACATACATGCAAAATATTCGTGCACACAGTCCTAAAAGTGCGTTAATGGATGAAATAAACTTCCCACCAACATAATTAATAAATATTTATAAAAGAACAGTTTTCAAACTCTAAGGGATATATAGTGTCTCCTTGCCAGATTTGTTTGGAGTAGAGTAAATATACTATAGGGACATCATTACTTCTGTAATTGCTATTTCTAAGAGAAACGTTTACAGAGTATAAATTGGACAGTAAATTGACTATTGTCAGGAGTACTAGGAAACTTGGCATCTGGAACTGTGTGATTACATTCTGTTTCTTCCTTCTAAAAGTAGTTATATGGCATAATTTCAGATAAAATCTAATGAAAGGTATCTAAGAATGGCTTAAGTAATTATAGTTATTTATTAAGATGTATGCTTATGCAGTCATGAAATATACTGAACTACACTGTGGAAGCATGTACTTATACGATTGATTCTGTTTTTAATACTTGTTTGCAGTGTGTAAAAATTATTACCAAGAGTTGTTTGTTTTCTAGTCGGCACTTTCTATCAACGTTCAATATTTAGCTTTGGACTAATTTCCTCAAAAATGAATTGAATAATAGTTTGAAAAAAAATAAGCTTTAAAAAATAGCACATAGGTTTCAAAAGCAGTCAATACTGCGGGAACAAAGAATTTGACTATGGAGAAAACTCACTGATGCAGATTAACATATCTGAAGCTCTTCTGAGGTATTTGCTGAAGCCCAACTACTGCAGAAAGACATACCAGTAAAAAAATGTTCAAAATATTTCATAAAGAAAATTGAAACTTTTGATTTTGAAGGTATCTTAGTTTCCAGAAAATAGAATACTGGGCTGGGGTGGAATAAGTTAGAATTGAACCTAATATCCTACACAAATTTCTTCTTGAGGTAACCATAAATCATATGCAGAATAAAAATGGAACAGCCACAGAGAGATCAAACAGAATGCACCTGACACCCAGAAATAGAATTGAGTGGAGATTTCATCTTCCTTATAGCACTGAAAATCAGGTAGACGTAAAGATGGGAAACTATGGAGTCATAGGAAGAGAAAGGATCACCACACTCCCGACACTAGTGAAGCTTGTGGTCATCTGAGAATTAAGAATTTTAATAAATTTGCCATGAAGTTTTGAAGCAGACACAGCATTCTTTTAATATAGAGACATTTTAAATAATGAGGTTAAAATAATAGTGAATTAAGCTTATGCCTAATGTATACAGACTTTATTCTTCACCAGTTATAATTTTCTGATTTTTATAAATCTTACTAGAAAGTTTACTTAAAGTAAAAGACATGCTCTGTCCCACTTTGTAACCCTGGGGGCTTATGTCTTTGATTTTATCAGATTATAATCAGATCCATGGCACTTCTGGACAACCTATATTCTCAGTCATAAAAAAGTGGGAAGCTTGGCAGATGTGTTGCAAACCTTCAATGCCAGCATTTAGGAGGCAAAAGAAGTCAGATCTCTGAGATGTAGGCTAGCCTGGTTTGTAGAGTGAGTTCCAGGACAGCTGGGACTTCACAGAGAAAACTTTTTTATTTTCATAAATCAAACCTAAACTAAACTTAACTAAAAGTGAGAAACAAGAACTGAGTAGGTACTTAGAAATTTACTAGTAATAAAATTCTAGACGTCCCCAAATACTATATATAGTTATTCCTGGGATATTTAAAAATGATTCCTCCCTGATGAGCATGCACCCAATCTTAAATAAGGCCTCATATATTTTTTTCTGAACACCTCACTTTCTATTTTTGATAAACATCATCTTTGCATCACAGTGGCTTGTCCTGACTTTCGTTCTGCTATGAAGTCTAGGATGTGACTTTTCATGGGTGGAGGTGCTTAAAAATTTTGGAAACACAAGTTCCACTATGCCCCCAATCCCTCCTATCCTCCTGAGATCTCAGGGGAACTCTGAAACACAGGCTGCAACTACCCATAGAGGACCAAGAGAGGAACTCTGAAGCACAGACTGTGACTGCACAGAGTGGATGAAGAAAATGAACTAAAGAGGAGAGCAAGAGAGTAGACCAAAGGAGCGGGCCAAAAGAGACCTCTGCAGTTCCCTGCTACAGTACAGTGACAGCACAAACAAGACCTACAACAGTTCCCAAAGACACAGACAGCAACTGCAAGGATTGCACAAAAAAACAATGCTGACACCAGTTGGAGAAAAAGATGGGTAGGCACCAAAGCAAGAATTCATTCAACAACCTAAAAAGCAACATGGTGGAAGCATAGTCCACTCAGACTGGCATGGTCCCCATGGAACAAATACAAGGGCACTCACATATGTTAAAGAAACATTACTAAAGCTTAAATTGCACAGCAAACCCCACACACTAATAGTAGGAGACTTCAACACCCCACTCGCCCCAGTGGTCAAGTCAACCAGACAGCAACTTAACAGAAGAATAAGAGAACTAAGAGATGTCATGATTCAAATGAATTTAACAGACATCTATCTATAGATCATTACACCAGAACACAACAGAATATACCTTCTTCTCAACACCTCATGGAACCTTCTCCAAAATTGACCACATAATTGATAACAAAGAAAACTTCAACAGATCCAAAAAAACACACAACAAAAATGTTTGATTAACCTCCTGTATCTTATTGGATCACCATGGTTTAAAGTTAGAATTTAATAACAACACTGGTTGCAGAAAATGTACAAACTCATGGAAATTGAACAGAGTTCAACTGAACAACCTCTGGGTCCAGAAAGAAATAAAGAAATTAAACTTCCTAGAATTCATCAAAAATGAAAGAACAATGTACCAAAACTTATCAGACACTATGAAAGCTGTGCTAAGAGGAAAGTTAATAGCACTAAGTGCCTACATTAAAAAAAAAAAGTCGAGAAAACTCATACCAGTGACTTAATAGCACACCTGAAAGTTTTAGAACAAAGGCAAGCCGACTCACCCAGAAGGAGAAGAAGACAGGAAGCAATCAAATAGAGGGATGAAATCAATAAAATAGAAACAAAGAAAACAATACAGAGAATCAAATGAAAAAAAGAGCTTGTTCTTCGAGATAATCTACAAGATAGACAAAACCTTATCAAAACTAATCAATAGGTAGAGAGAAAACATCCAAATTAACAGAATCGGAAATAAAAAGGGGAAGATAACAATTGACACCAAGGAAATCCAGAGAATCATTAGGTCTACAAAATACTACAAAAACCTGTACTCCACAAAATTGGACAATGTAAAAAAATGGACAATTTTCTGGATAGGTACCTTATACCTAAATTAAATCAAGACCAGGTGAACATTTAAATAGACCTACAACCTGCAAGAAAATAGAAGCAGTCATCAAAAGGTCTCCAAACCAAAAAAGGCCAGGGAGAGATGGAATTCTACCAGAACTTCAAAGAAGAGATAATACCTATATTCCTCAAATTTTTCCACACAATGGAAACAAAAAGAAAATTGTGAAACTTGTTTGTAAGAACTGACAACTACCCTGGTAGCCAAACTGGAATTGGTATGTAAAATTAAAAAAAAATGATTGCTTTCTTTATTTAAAAAATAAAAACTGGCCGGGCGGTGGTGGCACACACCTTTAATCCCAGCACTTGGGAGGCAGAGGCAGGCGGATCTCTGTGAGTTCGAGACCACCCTGGTCTACAAAAGCTAGTTCCAGGACAGGCTCCAAAACCACAGAGAAACCCTGTCTCCAAAAAACCAATAAATAAATAAATAAATAAATAAATAACAAAAAGACTGTACTTTAAAGAAAAGAAAAGGTTAGGTGCTCACCTCAGGCTGTAGTTCTGAGTCCTATCTTCAGCTACACCACTCCTGAGATGAAGACAATGTTTGGACCTTATAGTGTACAGAAAATTGCTGATCATTATCACACACAACTTTATCATACATATACAGTACCATTCTTGAACCTTAGTTCCAGGGATCATTGGAGAAAGGAGGAGAGGAAAGGGAAAAAAGAAGTTTTAAGTGAGATTGCATCTCTGACAAATAACAGAAAGGCTACATCCATAAAATCTTGTCAATATGATTGCCTAGAAAAAACCTGAAAAGCATGACAACATTTGATGGATCAAGTATGGAAGGGGAAGATCCTGTGTGGCCTCAAAACTAGACAGAAACTAAAGTCAACTGTAGAATGAGGAGAGCGGGAGAAATGATCGTTCTTAAGGAAGAATTCCCACCCCATTATTTATCTAATACCAAGTCTGGTAGAACAAATGTTAACTTTAATATTGAGAAAAGGCAAAACAGAACTTAAAAATGAGATAGACAAGTTGTCAAAATAAGCAAAGCAATACAATTAAACAGTGAGGACAGAACTTGTTTTTCAATCATATAAATGATAATCTAACTACAATTAAATAATGTAAAATTATGCCAAAAACACATGACTTAAAATATTCTTTAAGTCTTACACCAACACAAGAAAAACAATAAAGATAACATTTAAATCAAAACTAAATGAAAAATTCTAATGCTATAAAAGAGCTAAGGTTTCAGAAAAGGCACAAATTAGATATGAAAGATAGTTCAGAATTATAAAATACTTAATCTAAGTGGGAAATATCATTGTCCATCAACACATTGGGACATGTATGTGTAATAATAAATATATAGCTGGAAGCATGGGTTGTGTATTTGGAGATGAAGAACAGAAGTAGAAAGAACAGTCTTTTCACAGAGGGCATATTAGATGTATTTAATTTATGTCAGTTTTTGTCATGTATCATAGTTATTCATAATGTGAACCTGTGATAGTCTACAAACTCACATTATTTATTTATTTATTTATTTATTTATTTATTTATTTATTTATTTTTGGATTTTCGAGACAGGGTTTCTCCGTAGCTTTTGGTTCCTGTCCTGGAACTAGCTCTTGTAAACCAGGCTAGCCTCAAACTCACAGAGATCCGCCTTCCTCTGTCTCCCGAGTGCTGGGATTAAAAGCATGCGCCACCAACGCCCGGCTCAAACTCAGATTATTCATTTTCAACCAAGCCAATAACTTTCTACTTTTTTTTTTATGATTAAACGTTTTAATATGGAATCTTTTAGAGGTCAACATTTAAATAACAGATTGCTTTTTCATTACAGAATGAGCAGAATGCAAAGTGTATGTTACATAATTACTGAGCTTCCAAAGTACCAGTATTTGTTTTTCTTTTCTTTTTTTTTTTTTTTTTTATCTGTAGACAAATTTTTATTTGGGCCACTAGTTCACCAAAAAGGACACTGAGACATTATTAATTATAAAAGCTCTGCCTACAGCTTCGGCTTGTCCCACCAGCTCTTATAACTTAATTTAACCCATTTGCATTTATCTACATGTTGCTACATGACTCATGGCTTTTATCTCTCCTCCTGTGTGCCTTGCTTCCTCTCCAGCTGGCTGGTAACTTCACCTTTCTTCTTCCCTGAGACTTCTCTGTCCCAAGAAGTCCTGCCTAACCTCTTCCTACCTAACCCTTGCCATTCAACACTTTCTTAATTTAAACCAGTCACAATGACATGTCTTCACACAGTGTTAAGGAATATTCCAAAGCAGTTATCTTATAGTTGTTCAGCTCTGAATTGTTTGAAGATGCATGGTTGTGTAATACATTAATAATCCTTTTTAAAATCAGCCTAACATAAATTTGATCTAGACTATTTTTTTAGTTTCTTATAATGCCCTGAAAATAGCATGCTTAGTTCTGTACTGCGAGCTTTTTTGTTTCCTTTTAAAAAATCTCTCCAAATGCTGCTGCTTCTGAGGACCATGGATGATGTCACAAGGCAATGCTGGTTATTATACATTTTTTTTTTGTCAAAGCCTCCGTTTATTAGGGACAGGGTAACAACTTATATACCCCCTGAATGAGGGCTTGGGGAGCAGGGCACAGGAGCATGGAATCTGGCCGCGTGGTCCCAGTCACGTAACCTACATCCGGTCAGGTAGGCAAAGAAGTCATGAGTTGCCACACCTAGTTCCCTGGATAGCTGGAATTTAAGGCAGTTCCGCTATCAGATTAGGTTCGTTAGCAATTAGCGAATAGCTAATTGGGTGTGGGGCAGGTTTTGCCAATAGGACTATTCTTAACATAATTATGGGTTTGGGGTTCCCTGCAGGCTCCCCAAGGTGATGGTTTCTGTAACAATCTTTAGGGGGGGAAACGGCTCCCAACATATTCCTCCTTTCTTATATAAAGGCAAGTAGTTATAGGTGGAGGGCACCAAGACAGAGTCAACCATGGTGTCAGATCTAAAGGAGAAGGGACTGGGACAAGGAGAGACCCTCCTCTCGACTGGTGAAGCAATTAACCTCTCCTGGGAACAGAGGGGTGCCTTATGAGTAGCATTAGTTTCTTGGAGCTTCTCAAATAAAAGGTATCTAGTAGGATTAAAGTAAGCAGATCACAGGGCACCCTGTCTTAGGCTATGTGGAGAGCGCCCTCGTACCTAAAAACCATGCCATGTTGAGCCGGCCTGTACGGCCTCTGTATGGTTTGAAATTTAGGTGAGGATCCACACTAACTCCCGTCATTGGGCCCCTGTATCTATCATTAATGAAAAATCTGTGAGGTTCTCCTTAAACAAAAGATATGATATAATTTTGGCACCAATAACTCCATCTCCAGACAAGAAGAAAGGGGCACCTTCCAAACCCAGTATTCACCTTTTAGTCTGGCCCATATATTACTCCTTTTTTTATGATGACAAATCCTTTACAAACACTTTGGTTGTGAAAAGAAAATACAAAGCAGCAAATGATAATCTATAGTATTGCTGGTGTAAAACTAAGTAAAACACCACCTCTGTCTTTTTATGAAAGATTTTGAAGAATCTGTAATACCATGCCAGGTTCTATCCTCTAAACTTTAATAAAAATAATGAATAAATAAAATAGAAATTAAGGAACATGCACCCATGCCCTATAACAATCAGTGAATTATGAAAATATACACTAATTCATGAGTATTTTGCTAATAGTACACTGGGGATAATTTCACTTTACACTAGTGATTTAGTCTTTATAAATTTATCACAAACAGTCCTTGATGAATTTCTCCACATTCAATCTCTTTGTTTGACCCTAAATCCTCATGTACTCAAAAATATATTTTTATTTTTCATCATTTCTTATAGATATCAGTTATAATATGTTTACTAATTCCTTGAAGGAAAAAATATTGTGGAAAAAAGCAATAAATTTATAGGTTGAAGCTTGAGTTATTTAAATAAAGACATATAGATATTTACCTAATATGCTCTAGAATAATGGATCTCAGCCTTCTTAGTGCTGTGACCTTTAATACAGGTCTTCAGATTGTACTGACCCCAAACAAGCACAAAATTATTTCATTGCTACTTTATAACTGTAATTTTGCTTTAATTGTGAACAAATATTTGCTATGCAGGACATCTTATATGCAAACCCCAGAAGGGTTGTGACCCAGAGGTTAAGAAGCACTGCCCTAGAAGTTCATCAATGTTCAAAATACCAATGGCTTGGTGAGAACACTGAGTTAGATGGGGAAACCATGAAGTCATTTAGAAAAAGTTCTCTTCAAATATAGGACTAAAAGAGTTTTCTTCTTCTTTACTTTTTTTTTTTTCTTAGACAAGGTTTCTCTGTAGCTTTGGAGCCTGCCCTGGAACCTAGCTCTTGTAGAGCTCTTAATTACTTCTCTTGAACTCACAGAGATCTGCCTGCCTCTGCCTCCCAAGTGCTAAAATTAAAGGCATATACCACAATCGCCCAGCTTAAAAGGATTTTCAACAATATTTGCATACTAGAATTTTTCTTCATAAAGCCTTTAAAGCTAAATGGATTATTTTAAGAACTGTTAACTAGACCGTTTAAGCATAAATTTGTCTTAATATTTGTTTTCAGTTTTGAAGGAAAACAAACATTTAAGAAATTTTGACCTCTTGTTCATTGAAGCTATATTTATGTCAAATAAACTTTTACATGCTTTAACATTTCAGGTTAGGGAACCGAGATCTATTTATGTACTGAATGTGTATAATATATAGTGCAGAATCATTTTGCATATTTTAATAAAACAACATAACAAAATGCCAAGATTTTTAGAAACCTATAGAAGATACCCAAAATCCTACAAAATTTATACGGGGAGTATTAACTTTGTGTTTTATATATACTTGAGTGTATATTCTCTTTCACGTGACCTCAGTGGATACTGAGTGGGCATATTAAATTAACCAGAAATATTTTCTTTTTGTTAAGTTTGTTTCTTGCTACTTTTCTGAATGTTTTTAACAGCTGTATGATGTACCTATAATCATCAGTAATATTGGCCTATATGTTTTGTTGTTGTTGTCTTTTTTAGGTTATCATATCAATATGATAACACTGTCTTGGTAATAGAATTTGGAAACACCATGTTTTTTCTATTTTGCATAATAATTTGATGAGGATTTAAATATCTGATAGAAATTTGGCTGAATCCATCTAGTACCCAAATATTCTTTTCTGTGAGTAATTTTAATTACTTCTCATTATATATTATTGATTTATTTATTTTATTTTTTGCTTTATCTATCTCATTGTCCTTTTTTAGGTTAGGAAATTTTTCTTCTATGATTTTGTTGAATGTATTTTCTGTTATAGACTGGGATATTGTGCTTAGGGGACGGTGTGCAGTTAAGGGCTCCTGGATCAGCTTTAAGGAGTCTTGCCTGGCTATAGGCAGTGTCTTAGTTTGGTTCACCAGAACATGCCTAACCTCAGGTAAAGCATAAACCATCTGCCAAAGTTGTGAGCTGGAATAAAGAGCCAAGGAGAGGGGGTGCAGCAGTCTCAGTTGTTAAGCAGGCAGTAAGGAGTGTTAGCAGGTAGTGGGAGATTTCTTACCTGAGGTCACTAGGACCAGCCTTGCCTCTGGTAAAGCAGCTGGAGTTGATTATTGACATCAGGGTGGGGTTCTTCCTGGATTTCTTTAAAAGAAGGATTTTGAATGCAATACCTCCATTTCAACTTCCTTAGAGATGACTGCCATACCTAATACCTACACTGAACCAGCCTTATGCTGAATTTAAATTTAAATATCTAGACATGCTTGAAATCATTGTCAGTTACAAGTTTATTCAGTGATGACTAAACTCTGCATGACCTAGTGTGGGGCTTACACATCGGGGAACATTGATTAACTAGTCCCCTTAGCTGTGACCTAAAGGTTTTTCCAGTTTTCATTGCAAAACACCTACCAGCTGTGAAGAAGGAACATCAAGGGACAGTGATGTGAAGGTTGTAGAGGTGCCAAGTCCTAATTTTTGAAGTGAAATCTTACCAATTATACCACATTATATTCACTGTAGACAGGCAGCTTATTAAACACTATTTTCAAAAGAGAAATAAACCTTAGAGTCTTGAAGGTGAAAGAACCTAAGCATTTGTAAATTTCACTTTAGACCCATCTAGAATCCTAAGGGTGAATTTGATTAGATGTGGATATACACACACCCTGCAGGATAATGCAGATAACTATTATTAGCACAGAAAAAAGATTAAATTATTTTTTATGGTATTAAAGATGAGTTTGTTATATTTTAGTTTTTATTACTTTATGGTGTGGTATCATATATTTTTTATCACTGTATGATATGGTATCTTTGAGCAACAGAGAATGCATGGCTCCAACCAAAATGCATTCACTTGAGATACCAAGATACTGACAACCCGTATTTAAGTTTTGCAGACTAATCTTTGGATAGTTGCCCACTACTTAGTCCTCAGGTGTCATGACTTAGTGAAACAGACATCTCTAAGGAATTATTGTGAGAACTGTGTTTTAACTGTCATTGAATTACTCTTGTGACACTAAATCTCAGGCCTGTGTGTGTTTCACTCATAGCTATGGTTAACACTTGCTGATACACCAAGCCTATTATTTAACAGACAGCACATAAATCTCATCAGTAGTAGTTTTAAAGGCAGAAAAGAAAAATAACATTTTCAGCCTGTGGATTCTTCAAAGTGAAAAACTGAAAATTTTAGATTTTATTAAAAGCCATACTGATGAATATCTTGCATATCACCATAGAAATTTCATCTGGCGATGGATGGAGATAGAGACAGAGACCCACACTGGAGCACTGGACTGAGCTCCCAAAGTCCCAATGAGGAGCAGAAGGAGGGAGAATATGAGCAAAGAAGTCAGGACCACAAGGGGTGCGCCCACCCGTGGAGACAGTGGGGCTGATTCTTTGGGAGCTCACCAAGGCCAGCTGGACTCTGACTGAAAAGGCATGGGATAAAACCGGACTCTCTGAATTTGGCGGACAATGAGGGCTGCTGAGAAGCCAAGGACCATGGCACTGGGTTTTGATCCTACTTCATGTTCTGGCTTTGTGGGAGCCTATCCAGTTTGGATGTTCACCTTCCTAGACCAGGATCGAGGGGGGAGGACTTTGGACTTTCCACAGGGAACCCTGACTGCTCTTCAGGCTGGAGAGGTAGGGGGAGGAGTGGGGGAGGGGAGGAGGAGAGGGAGGAGTGGGAGGGAAATGGGAGGCGGGGAGGAGACAGAAATTGCTTTTTTTTTTCAATAAAAAAAAAAGTTGAAAGTGTGAGCAAAAACCTATAATCCCAGCTACTCCCGAGGTTGAACCAAAATACCAAACATTTCAGAATAGACTAAAAAAGCAAAAGTTTCCTCAGAATGCACAGATGTAAACTTTTATCCCATTTTATGAATCTGAACCGAAGAAAGTGATAAATGTTTATTTTAAAACTTTCATAGTATGTGTTCTTTTATTAAAGCACTACCAAAGCATAAAATTTTGTTACATTCAAACATATTCTATGTATGTGCATGTGTATAGCATAAGTTTAAATTGTGAGACATTAAATAGCAATTATGGTACAGGATTTTGATGTAACAATAAAATCTCTTAGAATTTATTATAATTTACCTTGTCTTTCAGGTGTCAAAAAGGCCCCTTTCTTGTATAATTATATTTGCAACATATTCTATTTTATGTTCTTACTCTCATATCATTTGTAACTATGTGACAATATTCAGATTTTGCTAGACTACACATTTTGTCAGTATGAAGAATACGTTCATTTTGCTTCTCGAACAGAATAGACTATTACAGCATTCATCTATTTTTCAACAGAGTCCATCTTTGATGTTACAGAACAAAACAGAACTAATCATCCAAGGAAGTGTAGGATAAAATTACTTTGTGAACCACTGACGACAGGGAAATTAAAACATTTTATTATTTGAACACAAGACAGTGCAAGTCCATAGTGGCAAATCCATTCATTATCATTTGTGGAGTGCAGAAACTACAGCCACTATATTGTAGTCTTTCAGATTTCTTTAAAGCTGGGTAGGAGAAAATCAAATCATAAAAGCCCTGTTAATGACTTTCCAACAGTACAAGTTACTTTGGATAAAATTCCAATGATAGTAAAATAAGCAATTTTTTTTAATTTACTATAGGGTAGTGTCTCTGGAAAAGGTAAGTATAAATGTTGGAAACCATTTACTGATGGTTTAGTCAGGAGCCATTATACAGTACAGTGTTTTATGTAGAGAAAAGAGAAAAAAAGGCCAAGAGAAAAGGAACCTGAGGCAATATAATGTGGGTACAACTATATGTGAAAGTTATTCTATATATTCTAAACGATCAATTCTTACTTGATTTTGTATATTAATTTTCAGATTCACACATATTTGGAATCCTTGGCTAGATGTGTTTCAAAACAAAAGTGAATTATTTTGAATTTTAGAAAATAAACAATAAATTCCCAAATGTTTGGTTATTTATTCTTATTTCTTATCATTTAAAAATTGTTTAAGTGTGTGTGTGTGTGTGTGTGTGTGTGTGTGTGTGTGTGTGTGTGTATTCACATGTTCTGGCACGCAAATATAAATGTATACAGGTCAAATGATACATTAAGGATGTCCTTTTTTTTCCCCCCTGTAGTCTGTGGTAGTTTACCATCTACCAATCAGCCACCTTTTATTTACCTGTAGATAATAAACTTGTATTTTAAATAAATATACTGGTTATCTGTCATATTTCTGTAGACAGATTTTTTTTAGGGGGGGGGGAGCTCCAGCTCACCAAAGACAACATGGAAACTTATTATTAATTATAAAATTCTATCTATAGTTGAGGCTTGCTTCTAACTAGCAATTATAACTTAAATAAAATCATTTCTATTCATCTATGTGCTGCTATGTGACTTTTACCTCTCATCTTGCATGTCTTGCTTCCTCTGGTGACTCCTCCCTTTTTGGTCTCCCAGGAACTCTCTGTTGCCAGAAGTCCCACATGACCTCTTCTGAAGCTATTTGGCCATTTACCTCTTCATTAAACCAATCAGAAAGTGCCTTGGCAAAGACACATTTTCACTGTGTTCAAAAAGATTATTCCACAACATACTGGGTGGTAGAACATTTTTAACAATTTAACAAGTAAAAGATAAGCTTTGCGAAGTAAACGATTTGGATCTTAACAACATTTCTGTGTAATTTGGTTTTATGTTTTCACGTGCTGTCTGAAGTAAACTTCATCGTTGTGTTTAAACTGCAATCATCAGTGAATTCATTTTCATTTTCATCAAGGGTACAAGCTTGTCCTTCTACTTACTCTTGGTTACTTACTGACAGTTGTTTAAAAGCTAAGCAATGAATCAACGCTTAGCATTGAAGATACCAATTTCTCACATATCCCTACATAATGTATAGAACAAACTGTGGACAAAGTTTCTGATATCAATTAGATTATTCTGATTCCACATATAACGTATTGGCAAATGAAAATAACTGTGACTTCATTGATAACTAATTTTAATTTTACTAATATTTTTATTTAAATATAACAGACAATAACTGAAATCACTTGCATATGATTTAATTGCACATTAGTTTTATTGAGTTAATTTCATAGAGAACTGTGAACAGAAAAATTTATTCTTTTTCATTTTTGATTCTAGTACTTACTTAGGAAAATGTGAAAAAAGATTGATATGAAAAGCAAATATTACTGTGTTTTTAGACAAATATATTAAAGTTGACACTAATGAGCTAATAATATATAAAGTTCTAATCCTATTTTATATTCAAAGCTAGGAGAATGTGTTAAATGCCTTTGAAAGAAAATAAACCTCCAAGTTTGAATAACATGGTCCATTTATTAAACATGGATGTGCAAGAAAATAACCCTTTTATGAAATAGCTTAGCTTCTTCAGTTTTTTTAAGAATCATTAGACTATTCAGCATAACATTAGATTTAAAATGAAATTTTTCTAAATTAAATCCTATTTAATTATATAAATGAATTGAATTGAATTAATTAAATACTGTAATGTAGCATGTGAATCACACTAATGTTAGCATAATAACATATTGTAAATTAATACAGAAATATATAGAAAAATACATATAAAAATATGACTTCAATGAGTATGCTTTCATCATAAATTAAAAGTTGCTATTATGATAGTTCTATTCTTTGTTCCTACAATTCATTGAAAAAAAATATGTCTATTTTCAAAGTTGTACATAATTCTTGAGTGTATAGACTAAATCTATTATTATTTTCCTGTAAATTTTAATGACAACATGGAGACAGGCTTACCTCCTTTAAGTTCTACTGGATAATCGTTTACCAGAAGCTTCTCAGGCTTGAACATGTGTTTCTTTGATCGCCTTGTCAATTTAAAATGTGTAGAATTTTCCTTATAACTTAGAAACCCCTGTCTTAGTGTGACTGGACATTTTTCATATTTTTCTTTAGATAGTAGTTTAGTTTTTTATTTATTTAATCTGTGTGGCATATCTATGTGTGTGGGTATGAGCACATGATGGAATTTTTAAGGAAGTCAGCATATAGCTTTCCAGATTCATCTCTCTCCTTTTTTATAAAGTGAGTACTGACATTCAAACTTGAGGGTTGTGGCATGTCTTTACCCACTGGGCCATTTTCACACCTCTTAACCAATGTTCTTAATGTTATGTCTGTGTTCTTGGGAAACTATCTTCTGATAAAGCTTAGTTCCTTTACTTCACGAATACCACCTTGTTCACCAAGAAACTAAGACTGAAACACAGCAATGCTCTGAAAGGGAATGTTCAACACAAGTTCACTACTGCTGGCCAGTGAGATCTTGAATACTTCGCAAACATTTAACATATTACAATTCAGCTCCTAACTGACAAAATAAAGTTGTATCATTAAATATTTTCATCCACACACATATACACACACACAGGTCACATGTAATTGAAAGCACCATTTCAGTGTCATTTTTAACACTGAAACTCCCTCTTTAATAGCTGTTTAACTATAATAGGTGGACAGTGTCATGTTTTGTGAACATAGCAGAGAATTCTGTCATTTCACAGGCGTTGATTGAGATCAATAGCATAACTCTATTCAATACAGAAAACACCACATGTTTATTTATATGTAGAAACACATGAAAAGGAGGCTGACTATTCATGGATAATTGCTTAAGCCAAACCTGCTGTGTTTCCATGCATACTCCGGAAACATGTTCATTCCTATTGAAAGAGAAATTGCCCAGATGGTAGTGTACTCCTTAGAGGAACCACTCTTATCTCACGGTGTAAAGGACTCAAGGCTAAAAGATATGGTACACTCAGATATCTCATGACATTTTTAGATTGTTAGAGTTACAAGCAATCTTTACCTCTAATCTCTTAGAATTATTGCAGTTTTCATTTCTAAGATAAGAACAAATATTCTGAAGCTGATGTTGTCTCTTGCATCTCAGTGCCCTGTGTCTATTTTCAGTTAGTCACTTTCTCATCTGCCAATATTTTTGCACTGGTTAGTGTTTTCAGTGACAGCTTTCATCTGCAAAAGAAAAATTGAATTGTATTGTCTACTGAGATAAAGACTTAATAACAAACATAATTCCAGGTGTCGGACATCATAATTACCAAAACAAAGAAAATAGGTATTTTTTTAAAATTACTTATTATAAAGTCTAAGCATTATTTCTGCTACATTGTTTTTTATAATTTGGCAGTAAATATAATGACAACTCTGTAGCATTCATTTTCTAGACATTTCTAAATGTTCAGATTTTAGAAAGACCACCATAATGATGCTTTAATAACCTATGAAATTCTTGCATTAAATTCTGAGGCTTCTATGCAATATAATAAAATGTCTACTTAGTATGATGCTAGTCAAGAAAAAGGAATGTATTAATGGTGAAATAAATTATCTTTGCTAATAAGGTGTTTTGGTAGGGTGTGATGCTGTAGACCCATAAGCATAGATCTTGGGAACCTAAAGCAGGAGAATCACAAATCAAGACCAGCCTCGGTGATATAGTCAGTATGAGATCAGATAAGCCTTTACAGCAGGACGATACTTGTGCAATTGAATGTCATAATAACTAATGAATATAGTCTTGCCGGGCGGTGGTGGCGCACGCCTTTAATCCCAGCACTTGGGAGGCAGAGGCAGGTGGATCTCTGTGAGTTCGAGACCATCCTGGTCTACAAGAGCTAGTTCCAGGACAGGCTCCAAAACCACAGAGAAACCCTGTCTCGAAAAACCAAAAAAAAAAAAAAAAAAAAAAAAAAAGAATATAGTCCTGAGCACAGTCATATAATGCAGTACATTTTTAATTAACATTTTTTCAATTATTTTAATACCAACTACAGTTTCCCCTCCCCCTCTTTGTTTTGAACCCCTTATGACCCCATCTACCCTCTTTCCCATCCACTCCTTCTCTGTCTCCATTTTAAATAAAAGGTCAGGTCTCCCATGACCTTGAACAAAGCATGGCACATCCAGTTGAGGAAGGACTGAGCTCCTTTCCCTGTATAATGTCTGGGGGAGGCAATTAAGCATTGGGATGTGTTCCCAAAAGCCAGCTAAGCACCAGGGATAGGTCCTGATTTTACTGCCAGGTGCCTTACAAGTAGATCAGGCTACACAATTGTCACAGACATGCAGAAGGCCTAGACTGGTCCTTTGTAGATTCCTTAACTGTTTATTCAGGGCCATGAGATTCCAAGAGCTCAGGTCAGCTGTCTATATGTGTTGAAATTGGGGCAACGGGGTTGCATCCCCAACACCCCAGCTGCCTGGCTAGCTTATGCCAGAAATAACAACACACAAACTGTATTCATTTAAAACTGCTTGGCCCACTAGCTTTAGCCTCTTACAGGCTAACTCTAGCACCTGGACTAGCCCATTTCTTATATTCTGTGTAGCACCCCAAGGTGTGCTTAGCAGGAAGATTCTAGCCTACATCCATCTTGGGTCGGAGCTTCATCGCGAGTGCCTCAGAGAGCAGAGCTATCTCGTCTGCCCGCTAGACAGGAGCATGGCGTCTCTGAGCGGAGCTGCGTGATTTCTGACCTCACTTCCTATTCCTGTCAGCATAATATTTTGTTTACTCCACCCACCTATGTTCTAACCTATCAGGGCCAAGGGAGTTTATTGAATCAATGAAATCAACAGATTGATATATGACACTCCCACATCATATATAGGATCCCCAGTCATGACCTTGACCTCCTGGCTCATATTCTCCTTCTTCTTTTTCTTCAGGAGGATTTCCAGAGCTCAACCCAATACATGGATATGGATCTCTATATCTGCTGCTGTCAGTTACGGAATTCTATGATGACAATTAGGGTAGTCACTTATCTGATTACAACATGATAGTCAGTTCAGGCACCCTCTCCAATATTGCTAGGAGTCTTAGTTGGAGATACCCTTGTTGATTCCTTGGAGTTTCCCTTACACCAGGTTTCTCCCTAACCCTAAAATACCCTCCCATAAAGATAGAAGCTTAAGAATAGAGTTCAAAGATCAGAACTCCCGTGAAAATGTAGGAGTGTATCAGCCTAGCAAAACTATTTCATTGCTAGACTCTAACATTTCAGAAGGATTTTAATGGAGATTTAATTTCCTTTCATTACAAAACACAAAATCTCTACTTCTCATGCAGGTATCAACTAATACTGTATTTGTTTATTTGTTTGTTTGTTTCTCTGAGACAGGATTTTTATGTGTTGCTTTGGAGCCTGTTCTAGAACTAGCTCTTATAGACCAGGCTGGACTCAAACTCACAGAGATCCTCTTGCCTCTGCCTCCTGAGTGATGGGATTAAAGTCATGTACCACCACCACCTGGCATATTATTCTCTCTCTCTCTCTCTCTCTCTCTCTCTCTCTCTCTCTCTCTCATCTATCTACCTATCTATTTATTTTTAAAAACTATCTTTTTTTACATGCAAATCCTAGTTCTTACTCCCTCCCCTTCTCCCATTACCTCCACCTTTTCCTCTGCCCCCATTCAGTCCTCAGAGAGGGTAAGGCACATTGCTTTGAGAAAGGATCAAGGCCATCCTTACTATATCTAGGCTGAATAAGGTATCCTCCAAACAGAATTGGTTCCAAAAAGCCAGTATAAGCAGTAGTGATAAATTCTGGTCCCACTGTTAGTGGCCTTAAAGTATGTCCCAGCCATACAATTGTCACCCACATTCAGAGAGCCTAGTTTGGTCCTCTGCTGGTTCCTTTGGTGTCCTGCCACAGAAAGTCAGCCCCCATTAGATCAGGTAAGCTGTTTCAGTGGGTATCCTCATCATGGTCTTGACCTATTTGCTAATATTCTCACTCCTCCCACTCTTTTTTTTTATTTATTTATTAAAGATTTCTGTCTCTTCCCCACCGCCGCCTCTCCTTCCCTCCCCCTCCCCCAATCAAATCCCCCTTACTTGTCCGCCCAAAGAGCAATCAGGGTTCCCTGCCCTGTGGGAAGTCCAAGGACCACCCACCTCTATCCAGGTCTAGTAAGGTGAGCATCCAAACTGCCTAGGCTCCCACAAAGCCAATACGTGCAGTAGGATCAAAAACCCATGGCCATTGTTCTTGAGGTCTCAGTAGTCCTCCAGCAAGACCGGTTTTAACCCAGGTTTTTTCAGACCCAGGCCAGCTGGCCTTGGTGAGTTCCCGACAGAACATCCCCACTGTCTCAGTGTGTGGGTGCACCCCTCGCGGTCCTGAGCTCCCTCCTCGTGCTCTCTCTCCTTCTGCTCCTGACTTGGACCTTGAGATTTCTGTCCGGTGCTCCAATGTGGGTCTCTGTCTCTGTCTCCTTTCATCGCCTGATGAAGGTTAATATTCAGGAGGATGCCTGTATGTTTTTCTTTGGGTTCTCCTTCTTATTTGGCTTCTCTAAGAACCCGAATTATAGCCTCAATGTCCTTTATTTAAGGCTAGAAACCAAATATGAGTGAGTACATCCCTTGTTCCTCTTTTTGGGTCTGGCTTACCTCACTCAGGATAGTGCTTTCAATTTCCATCCATTTGCCTGCAAACTTCCTCCCACTCTTTGACTGGACTTCGGGAGCGAAGCCCATTTCTTCAATGTGGACTCTGCCTCTGTCTCCATCAGTTGCTGGATGAAGGTCCAGTTACCGGTAACATTTAAGATAGTCATCAATTTGACTACACCTGACTTCTCAATGAAAACAATTAAAGCCAGAAGGTCCTGGGCAGATGTGCTGCAGACACTAACAGACCACAGAAACAAGCCCAGACTAAACTAACAAGCAAATCTTTCAATCACCATCAATGGAGAAAACAAGTTATTTCATGATAAAACTAGATTTAAACAATACCTATCCACAAAATCAGTTTTGCAGAAAGTATTAGACAGAAAACTCCAAGCCAAAGAAGCTAACCCCAACCACAAAACAACAACAGGCAACAGATAACCTCACACCAGCAAACCCCAAAAAAAGGAAACACACTAATACTACCTCCGAAAAATAACAGGAATTAACAATCACTGGTCATTAATATCTCTTAATATCAATGGACTCAATTCACCTATAAAAAGACACAGGCTAAGAGAATGGATATGCTTGAAGGATCCATCCTTCTGCTGTATATAAGAAACACAGCTCAACCTCAAAGACAAACACTACCTCAGAGTAAAGGGTTGGGAAAAGATTTTCCAATCAAATGGACATAAGAAATAAGTGGGTATAGCTATCCTAATATCTAACTTAATAGATATCAAACTAAAATCAATCAGATGAGATGAAGAAGGACACTTTATACTCATAACAAGAAAAATCCACCAGGATGAAGTCTTAATCTGGAACAACTATGCCCCAAATACAGGAGTACCCACATATGTAAAAGAAACATTACTGAAGCTTAAAAACAAACACCACACGGTAATAGTAGGAGACTTCTACACTCCACTCTTGCCAATGCACAGGTAAACCAGATAGAAACTTAACAGAAAAATAAGATAAATAGCAGCTGTCCAAATGGACTTAACGGATATCTACAGAACATTCCACCCAAACTCAAAAGAATATACCTTCATCTCAGCAAATCATGGAACCTTCTGAAATCGACCACATAATTGGTAAGAAAGCAAGCCTCAACAGATACAAAAAAAAAAAAAAGAATAATCCTCTGTATCTTACCATATCACCATGGCTTAAAGTTAGAATTTAATAGCAACACTAATTGCAGAAAGCCTATACACTCATGGAAATTTAACAGTGCTTAATTGATACTATTATTTTAACAGTATGTTTACTGCTACTAATACATTTTAAGTCTGCTGAATAATATGGCAGGAGATGTTCGAGGCTCCACCTGGGATTACACAAGTTACAGTGGAAGGTTGGACTGCCCTTAGACTTACTAATAGGAGAGTTTAGGAGCTGACTCAGAAAGAAGTTCCACAACAATTTTATTGACACTTGTAAGCTTGTAGTGTGGGCTTGAGTGGTATCTGAAGAAGGAAGATAGAGCAGAGGAAAAGAAAATAGCATGCCATGTTAAGTCTTTTTGAGGGTCAACCAAAGGGTAGAGGGGAAGATGCAACAAGAGAGGGATGAGAATTTCAGCGAAAGGATGGAAAAGAGAATCCTAGAAAGCACGCTTCCTCTATCCCACATCTAAAAGATACAGAAAAGAATAACATGATGTGTACTTGCCAAGTGAGAAAAGCAGACAGGCTTAACATAGAAACACTCTACAAACCTTAATATTCTCAACAGAGTGGAGAGTTCTGAGAAGGAAGAAGAAATTTGAATAACCCAGTTTGTAGCATGGTTTTAGGTGAACACTGCTTCCTGGGTAGGGGTGCCTGTAATCTAGGCCAGACAGTTGACCTAGATTAATTCTTAGCAGAAACCAGAATAATAAGGCTGTACTCCAAGGTAGATTCCATTTTTTTTTTGTTAAGAAGTTAAGAGATAATAGCTTTCTGATAATGATTAAATAACAAATGTAGCACTGAGGAATTTATTACATTTTAAAACAAATTCTTCTGGAATGACAGAGACTATCAGAGAAATTTGTACTTGGATAACTATTCTTTATTTAGAGCCAAGGGATGTTGTTCTAAAATAGTGTGTGGTAAGTAGACCTTAGTAGAGGATGGTGCACTGTGCTTCCTTCATTCCTTCCTCTTGGGTATAGAATATAGAACTAATAGAGTATGCACAGTATATACAATGAGGATTTATTTTTATTGGAGACAGAAGAGTTTGATTCTCTAGTAAAAGGTTACTTGACAGTAATTTAGATATTTTACAACATTTTCTTTAA
The DNA here is from genome assembly GCA_963919715.1 of Microtus obscurus. NCBI lineage: Eukaryota > Metazoa > Chordata > Mammalia > Rodentia > Cricetidae > Microtus > Microtus obscurus. Next base: position 345,248 of record CAWTZC010000700.1, read on the forward strand.
TTTACAGAAAAGAAAAGAAGACAAGAAGTCGTACAGTAAAATTAAAACTCAAAATGTATGGAAGCTGTTTATTTAACAACAGAACCAATCATTCTAAGATGATCACTGTATAGTAGTAAATATTCACTCATCAGGAAGCAAGTTCTCTTGTTATTGTTGTTGTTGTTGTGTGTGTGAGAGAGAGAGAGAGTGTGTGTGTGTGTGTTTGTGAAGATATTTCTGTTCCCTAGACATTTAAAATTAAACTGAAATAAACAAGACCCTGATAAAACATTGAGAACATGTTTACAAATAATTTTGTTTAAGCATAAAAGAGATCGTGCATCTTTGAATAAATACTATTAAAACAGTTCTCACTGTTACAAGATAGAAACAAGTTAAATGTATTGGTATTAAAGTGAATTGCTATAAATAGAACAAGAAGGAAGGGAGGAGAGTCAAAAGTCTTAAAAATAAATAAGAGTTGTCGATGTCTCTATTAAAATATATTTGAAATTAAATAGGGAGATAGGAGAGGTGCTATATTGAAAAATATGAATAATTCTAAAAACCCCAAAATAACACATAGTTGTTTTATGAATTTTTTCAGGGGTGGGTATCAAGATAGGGCTTTTCTGTGAATCTTTGCAGCCTGTCCTGGAACTAGATGTTTTAGTACAAGCTGGCCTCGAATTTACAGAGTTCTGCCTGACTCTGCCTTCCAAGTGTTGGGATTAAAGGTGTGTGCCACACTTCCTGGCTTTTTTTAAATTTTAATTGAAACATAATTTGTATTTAAAACTTCCGAGTTTCTGTCTCATGAATTGTGTGAAAAATCTTAGAAACTTTTATATCTCTTTATTTATCAAAAAAGAACACTGTTTTTGAAAATCTAAGAAAGGGCCTATGAGACAAACATTTCTCCAGCAAGCAGAAAATCGGGGGGGGGGGTGGAGACTGTAGGCAGGCTAATGGACCTTTCACTTAAGTATTTAAGAAGTCCAAAGTCTGAGTCTTCCCTGTGTAAGACAAAATGTTGGTGAGCTTCCCCATTCCTTGTCTGCCAAATGGAGTTTACTCTTTTAGGGAACTTTCAGATGTCATACCTGAGGGCTACTATGGTGGGGGAACCAAACAAATTCTATGCATATGTCTGTATTATCCAATTTCTGCAGGAGGTACAGTCAATTTGGAAGAAGAACAGGAGTTTATCATCTTCACAAGTACATAAAAGCCTCAACTGTGAGGAAAAATTAGGACACCTTCTCTTGGTACCATCCCAACTCTAGGGAGTCTATGTCTGTTTGCTTTCTCTACTTGAGAGGTTTCCTCTTTTATTACGCAAAGCTGTTCTGAGACCTTGCTTTTCCTACCTCTTATTTTTTGAAATCAAAGGAGATAAAGAATCTACTCCTCAAACTTTATAGGACATCATCCTGATGGTATCAAATTAGTCCAAGAAATATAGTAGCTAAATTATATTGGCTGTTTTGAATACAGAATGTTTACTTAATGAAAAACAATGTTAAATACAGCCATGGGTGATGCCCTTAAACTTAAGAAATATGCTTATTGCAATTCAGAAGAATTTTTAAATCAACCTGCTTAATACATTTGATTTGTGTTCAAAGCTTAATCATGTGTATTTTATAAATGTATCTCACTGAGTAATAAATAGTAATAACATTATAAAAATAATACACTAAAATTGCATATGCTTCCTTTATAAGAAAGCTTTTTTTTCTAGCGTATATTTTGAATATTTTAAGAATATTTTAATTATACTGCTCAATATAAAAGTTGTGGCTTTTTTGCTACAGCCTTCAGAATAATGTTAATGCATATGGACATAACATTTAAGATAACTTGATGCTCTAAATTTTCCAAACTTTTTCAAAATTGCTAAAAATTCAATTCCATTTCCATTTGGTAGTTTATAGCAATTTTTATCTCAATTTTTTCATCTAAAAAGTCTTTATAGGCCTTGATCATACCATTCTAAAAATTTTCCAAAACTTAATGTTTGAAGAAACTAAGGGTTTTATTCAGAAACAGAACTTTTCCATCAAGCAAAACCATAAAATGTTGATAGTTCCTCTTCTTCTGATTTTAGAACTGGAACAAACTCAACTTTGTGTAAAAGCACTTAACATGCTAACTGGATAATAACATGACTTCTGAATATTTTAATCATAAAAAGCAATGGTTTTGAATTTCTAATTTACAGTTTAAACAAAAAATATCTCAAATACCAGATGTTTTAGAATATTTTATTAGAAGAAATGAAATTACAGACATTTCTGACTGTGGAACTTATAGATTATAACATATAAAAATAGAGTTTCATACAAAACTGAAAAACTTGAAGCCACAGACTCAGATTTTAATATAGCTATACACAAACAACCAGAATCTGACCTCCATAAAGATAAAACAAAATATTCCCAATGTGACTGCACTTTTGCTTGAACACAGACCATTATATCTAGTCACTTTGGAGTCATTACATAGACAGCCTGGGATCATATCCTTTATCTCTCTCTGTTCTGCTTACCCTTCATTATATGGTTACTCCACACATCAACATAGCAGAAACTGACTCTATAATTCAATCTTTTTTTCAAATGCAGTTTCTTTCCCTTTGTGTGGCAATATTAACTTACTCAAAGATCGATTTTTGTTTTTAATTCTTGTTAGTAATTTATATTTAAGATCACTGTAGAAAGTGATAAAATAAAATGAAAGGTAACTACTGATGCTGACCATGATCACTTAACAGCCCCTGAATCCACACAGGATTTTAGAGATTCTAGTATCTTTTCTCAGAACATTCACTTTAGAAAGCTAGCAATTATGCTGTTTTCGTGCTTCTTGGAGATATAAATCTTCACTTTCTAGGAAGGCTGGCCAGTATTCCAGGAGGCAGAGTATCCCTTGTGAAGTTACAAAATTTTGGCCTAGAGAACCCAGGTGGAATTCCACCTCTGCGTCCTCTCCCATCCCCTAGATAGGTGATGTTTATCTGTTCTAATAAAGTTTGCAATGTTCCTTCTTCTTTTTCTCTGAGTCTGTACTTCTCCATTCCCTGGAAATATGCTTTCCAATCTTTGTTATTGTCTATCAGGGACTCTCAAAGTTTTTATTTCTTTTTCTTTCTAACTAACACACAGTTGCCTTTATGTTTGGCCTCAGATCTGTATTGTTACTTTTGGTGAGGGACTCTCATGATTTCTGCTCTTTTCACTCTTAATTTGGGCAGCTTTTGTGTGTCTGCTTCTGATGACTAGCTGTCACTGTAGGTAAAAGTCATTTCTGTCTTCAACTTTTATTTTACTTTCCTATGTGGAAAATGTATCTTCATTTTATTTCAGTATAATTGTCAGTGCATCAAATGTAAATTAACTTGATTGTACCCCAGATGACCAGGCTTCTCACATGACTCCTATAATGCTAAAACTCTTTCTTTTCCTTCTCAGAAAGACAAAAGTTTGTTAAACATTTAAAGTGAATTCAAGCCCAGTGGTGGTGACACAGGTCTTTAATCCCAGAGGTGTGGGACAATTGTCTATATTCTGTCAATTATGTTTTAAATAAATGGTGATTGGCCAGTAGCCAGGCAGCAAATATAGGCAGGACAACCAGACAGGAAGTAGAGGCAGGTCAATGACAACAGGAGTATTCTGGGTGGAGAGAAGTTCCCTCTGCAGTCCTGTCCAGACAGAGAAGCAAGATGTGACAACACTGCTAATAAAGGTACTGAGTCACGTGGCTAACACAGATAAGAATAATGGGCTAATACAAGTTATAAGAGTTAATGAGTAGTCTGAGCTACTGGGCTTATCAGTTTATAGCTAATGTAGACCTCTGTGTGATCTCTTTGGGACTTAATGACTGTGGGAACCAGGCAGGACAGAAAACTCAGTCAACACCCAGCATGTAAGAGGCAGAGGTAGGCAGATCTGTCTGAGTTCAAGGCCAGCCTGGTCTACAAGAGTTAGTTCTAGGATAGTCTTCAAAGTAACAGAGAAACCCTGTCTAAAAAAAAAATGCTAATTCACACAGTATTTTAAATGTATTCATAATTTGTCCTGTTTGGCAGTCTTTTGGGAATTGAATTTTAATTTTGAATTGGGGTTTACTCCTAAACACAACCTGTTCGATCTGTATGAATAATTTCAGGCAAATTCTTTTTTGTTGTTGTTGTTGTTTTTAATTATACTTCTTAAAAAAATCATAGCTGTGAGCTTTAAAAGAGACATGATAGGAATATGCGGTATTTCAGGGGCAGTTGTAGTTTTTACAGCAGTTTTTCTAAGTAAGTACTTCATAGAAACATGTCTGACCATTTTTTCTAAATATACTGCAGAGAAGATGTAACTGGAGAACACAGAGATGTTAGTGACGATGGAGACAGACTGTGCTTGATATTTTCATCCCGCTCCAAACCACAGCCCTTAGCCAGCAGCAGCCCTGTCCTCTCCTGCCTTTGGAAATTCCCTTGTAACATAAACTAAAAGGCAGCAGTATCTAACTTCACTTAATGTTTCAGAGATATGTGTTCTGATAGAGGGCGTTCTCTGAATTAGGGAAGCCATCAGGTAGGGAGGTAAGTGTGGTCTGCTAAGTTGTGTGAAAGCTAAGTCTCCAGAGGTAGCTCACATGCAGTGGATAAATGTTCTATCTCTTCCATTTCCACAGGAAACTGCTTTGAGTGTCTAGGGCACAACATGACCCTTTACAGATATTGGGAACATCAATAGAGCATGCCCATGTTGGTCTTTTCTGTTCTCTTGTCTCCCTCTTCTGAGTCATCTGGGCTGCTATACAGCATTTACCTGCAAAAGCATGAATAACAACCAAGTAGGATCATAAGCATTTTGATAAGTTAAATTAATAGCAAAACTCACATAATTTGCATGGTGTTTTGCCACGCACTGCACCCCCGTGTCTGCTCTCTGTGCACTGGCGCCCAGTTGGCGAGCTTCAAGCAAGGGGGATGGAGGTTAAAATACACACACACACACACACACACACACACACACACACACACACAGCGACACGGATCATCCTTGAATTCCCCAAGAATGCCCCCTTTATTGTGTTCAGGGGCAGATTATATACACATAGCCATGCCCCAGCCAAACCCACCAGAAACCACTCTCCTGCCATCAGGAACTCCTAAAGGTCTCGTGCTCAGAGCAGCTGTAGGCATCAGATCAGTGGATTACAAGAAATTCGGGATCTGGGGTCTCACTGCTCCCAACAGTGTTTGATAGTTTTTTTTTTTTTTTTTTTTTTTTTTTTTGCCATACACTTATGCATGATAAGAACTGTCCTGAGTGAGGTAAGCCAGACCCAAAAAGAGGAACATGGGATGTACTCACTCATGTTTGGTTTCTAGACATAAACAAAGGACATTGAGCCTATAATTAGTGATCCTAGAGAAGTTAAATAAGGAGAACCCAAAGAAAAACGTATAGGCATCCTCCTGAATATTAACCTTCATCAGGTGATGAAAAGAGACAGAAACAGAGACCCACATTGGAGCACATATCAACACTTTTAAGTGAAAAATAATTTTTTGAAATTTTTTTTTATTTTCCCTGTAGTAGTCACTTTAAATATGGCAAACACTTAGAAAATCCAACATTAACATATTGATCAATAAGGTCTTTTCAGAAATGAAGTATTTTCCACCTAATTTAGAATTGTAAAGTATTTTTAAAAGCATCCCTATGATTAGTTACTTTCAATTGATATTTTTGCCATCTTTGTACTGAACCACAGTAATTATGCCATAGTTCCACAGACTCCTGACAAAGGTGATAGGAACATGGCTAGTGTTGATCTTTAACGAGGTATTTTTTGTCCCTTTCCTCCCAGAAGCTGATCTTTCTTTCAACTCTTTGATAGATATACCCTGTTATTTTCTCTTTAAAAATAAACAAGGGGTATAAAGAGAAGTAACTGCAGAGATCAGAATGTGAAAATTGGCAGCAAAGCTATGAAAACAGCATAGATTCAAAACAACTGGTTATCTAATACCAAAGAGTCAATCCTGAAAACATACATTCAAGTATTGCACACACAGAAATGGTATAACTGTAATAAGTATTGATGATGATAAAAGAGATGACACAAATTTTAAAGATATTAATAAAGTGTCTATTGGAAAGTTTGAAGTGAGGAAAGAGAATATAGAGATTCTAAAATTAGATTAAAATCACAAAAACAAAAAAAAATTAAAAAGTTCTTTGTTTTAATTGGGCATTGCATTGGAATCCACACTCTGCCTCTGGTTTGTATGATACAGAATGGGAGAGATTCTGCATACCATGCATCAAATTGTCTGTGAGAGAAGTGCCTGTCTATTTAGAGATCACTGTTTTGGCATGCCGTGGGTGCCACTACAAATTATACTACCTTCATGTCTATTTATGTTGCATTCCTTCACAGTAAACAGATCAAGTACATGTTTAGCCACAGTTTAATTGCCACCGAGACTTACAAGGAAAGTTAAATATTCTTTGTGTGTTACCTGTACCAAATTACCATTTAGTGACAACTGGGAAAGATTAAGACTCTCTATGGCAAATTGAATATAAAATAAAAGATTGTCAGTATGGTTCCCAGACTCCCACAGTACCAGTTGCTCTACAAAGAATTGATGAAGGGACACTACATCTTCAGTGAAATAAATGATAGCTTGTGTGTGGAGAAAACTTATATCAAAGCACCCTTTCATTTGTGCTCCTAATTCTTTTTAAAGTGTTGCCAATGGTCAGAATTTATTCACTCTCCACAAGCACAACATGAAAGGGTTCCAGGAAATGTGGTTATGTGCTGTCCAAGGTGTTGGAGGGATAGAAAAATATGGCTCTGGATGTAGAAACATGTATATGCAAAGTTTATTAATATTGCTGAGTAGTACTCTAATATGTATATATTCCATACTTTCTTCATCCATTCTTCAATTGAAGGGCATCTAGGTTGTTTCCATGTTCTGGCTATTACAAACAGTGCTGCTATGAACATAGTAGAGCATATACTTTTGTTGTATGATAAGGCCTCTCTTGGGTATATTCCCAAGAGTGGTATTGCTGGATCCAGGGGTAGTTGAAGTTTGCAGGCAAATGGAAGGAAATAGAGAACACGATCCTGAGTGAGGTAAGCCAGACCCAAAAAGAGGAACATGGGATGTACTCACTCATATTTGGTTTCTAGACATAAACAAAGGACATTGAGCCTCTAATACGTGATCTTAGAGAAGCTAAATAAGAAGGAGAACCCAAAGAAAAACATATAGGCATCCTCCTGAATAACAACCTTCATCAGGCGATGAAAGAAGACAGAGACAGAGACCCACATTGGAGCACCGGACAGTAATCTCAAGGTCCAAATCAGGAGAAGAAGGAGAGTGAGCACGAACAAGGAACTCAGGAACGCGAGGGGTGCACCCACACACCGAGACAATGGGGATTTTCTACCAGGAACTCACCAAGGCCAGCTCACCTGGGTTTGAAAAAGCCTGAGATAAAACCGTCTTGGGAAAAAACATAGAGACAATGAGGACTACTGAGATCTCAAGAACAATGGCAATGGGTTTTTGATCCTACTGCACATATTGGCTTTTGGGCGCCTAGGCAGTCTGGGTGCTCACCTTACTAGACCTGGATGGAGGTGGGTGGTCCATGGACTTCCCACAGGGCAGGGAACCCTGATAGCTCTTTGGGCTGACGAGGGAGGGGGACTTGACTGGGGGAGGGGGAGGGAAATGGGAGGCTGCGGTGGGGAAAAGACAGAAATCTTAAATAAATAAATAAATTTTAAAAAAAATTTTATTAATAATAAAACTAAGAATAAGTATAAAAATACCAATTTAAGTTTTTTTCTAGGAATAGATACTTTTGTAATACTACAGTAAATAGAAAATGTTCTGTAGTATTCCTGAAAATTATATTTAGTTTAAGTGAATGGTCACAGCATTTTGTCTTTCTATTTTGAATATGTTTTTGACAAATACCTTGGAGAACTTTGTCTAAAACTTCATCAGATATTATTATGGGATAGTATAAGATTTTATATCAAAAATATGAATCTGAATTTTAAAAAATGGATACATTTTATAAGTAGTTATATGGTATAGTCATCTTTTCAAAAAATAGAAGGACCATCTCTTGTCATATAATAGACAAGTATACAATATTAAATATCTCTTTATTATGTTTCCCTATTTCTGAACTCTAAGCTAAGAAGTAAGTAAAATGACCATTGCAGGAAGCAATGAATACAAAGAATATGCTAATTATGAAATTACATAAGAACTGCAGAGCTATTTTCAAAAAATGTGTAGTATTACTCTGGATATTGAGAAAACACACGCCTGCATTTCATCAGTCCAATCAATTAAAACCAGTCTTGGCAATAGTATACAAGTCTATAGATTCTAATGACTCATACCCATACACATATTTGTTTCTGTTGAAAGTTATATGTATCTTCATGTTAGTTTTCTTCATGTTCAAACTGAACTCATGTAAGGAAATGCAAACAATATTTTTTTTTTGAAAAGAAGAATAAACCCTTATAGAAAGCTTTTGGTTCAAGAACTAAAATTATTTGGAGCTGCCCAAATCCTTCATGGAATTTTTCCTGCCTAAGAGCAGAAAGTAAGCCAATCATTTCTAACTGCCAAATCCTCCAGTGTCCACAGATAGACCCTACTGCAGAGAAGCCTGCAGGATGTATCTAGATGAAATGATCATTCAGGAACTAGCCGTTCCACCAATGGGAGAGAGGTCTCACAGATTATATTTACTTCTAAGATTCTCAGCGGAGTAAACAAGGCTTGATAGAACAGATTAACTTTTTTCTTCACTATTTTTCTTTCTCATACTTTCTTTCCTGTTATTGATCCCTAAGCTATAGTTCACTCTTAATTCAAATTGCAACATATTCAGAGAATCTTACAAAGAAGATATGAATAGGAATTTTTAATTTTCACTAGTTTGAGGTGTATTAGTGAACTTAGTGTTTAAAATGATCTTATGAGAAAATAAATGTGTATATAGAATTTTCTATAAGTACTATATATATTGAGTATATGGACAATTGTTTTGCATAGAATAACCTGGTAAGTTAAAAATTTGATGGCCATTGGCTGAATTAGTGACTTTTCTATTTTCATTATAAAATACCACAATGAAAATCAACTAAAAGAAGAATGTTCATTTGGGCCTACAGTTCCAAAGAATGTATTTAAAATCCATGGAAGAGGCACGCCGTTAGGCAACATAATATAAGGTTATATTTTCATCCATATGCAAAAAGCAGGAAAAGAAAAAACTGGAAATTTATGAGGATATAGACTCTCAAAACCTATCATGTCATTCTGCAGCTACACCATATTGTCTAATGTTTCTATAACCTCCCAAAACAATGTCACTGATGGGGATAAGGTGTTAAGCAACATGAACTTGTGGTCATTCAACCACTCTATTAAGTTTCTATTTTGAGTGAATTAAGGAATTCCACTCAATTTGCTGGTCAGGTATCAATAACCTCACATGAGGGATCAGTGGAAGATATTCAAGAAAAAGGATTTCAGTACCCAAGAAGCAGGGTTGCTTTCTTTTCTTCCAAAATAGAATGTGAATTTGATTAATTATTCTTATAACTTCTAATCTTCAGCAAACGATATGAGAACAAAATTATGCAAACAATGGGGAAAACATTGTTACACCTATGCTTCAATTAACTCCAAAGGAATCTGAGTTTCTCCAGTAGACAAATTACAAACATTATTTGGACCAGGAGTATAAAAGAAACTCCTATAATGTGTTATTTGTGAGATATTCACTACCACTTATAGTAGCATTGGCTTGAGTTTCAAAATTAAATTAATTTGATTTAAGGTTATTGTTTTTCATAATGAAAGTTTGTCAAATAGAATGAAATAGTGTTCTGTTTTATTCAAAGAAATGTAGAAACAAATGATACGAGATGCATATCCGAGTTAGTCATGTTCTTGTAAATGGAAAAGCTGGGTGTGGCTGCATAGGACTAAGTATACCCTGCTTTCTTTTGTATATTTTGAAAGTTCTTTGGGTAAATAATAAAATGTTTGTTAGTATACATGGAAAAATGAAACATCACATTATCACAAAAGTAGAAAAATTGGAACAAAACACAGGTCAAACTCAGGCAGTGGCACCAGGATTTATTTCTACTGCTTGAACTGGCTTTTTTGGAACTTATTGTCTTTGGATGGATACCTTGCTCAGCCTAGATGTAGTAGGGAGGACCAAGGACCTCTAGGGAAGACCTTACCCTCTATGAGGAGAGGATGGTGTGTTAGGTGGAAGGGAAGGAGGAAGAAATGGGAAGGAAGGAGGGAGTGGGAACCGGGATTGGTATGTAATCCCAATGAAATAAAAAAAAAAGTTTCTTTTTTAAAAAATTAAAACTAAAAAAAAACTGGCCAACGTATTTCTTTTATATGCATAAATGATATATGTTGAGAAGTGTTATTTTCAGGTCTGTTACTTTTGTTTATGCTGCATTTGATTAACTGTAAAGCTGTGATTCTTTGATTATCTAAAACACCTGTCCGATGGTCCTAATAAAGAGGTGAACAGCAAATAAAGAAGCAGAAGCAGGAATAGGAGGGACTAGCAGGTAGAGAGTATGAAAAAGAACAAGGAGCAAGAGAACAAGAGAAGGACATCAGGGGCCAGCCACCCACTCGGTCACAGAGTAAGAAGGAAAAAAGGTATTTAGAATAGAGAAAGCTAAAAGTTCAGAAGCCAAAGGTAGTAGGGATAATTTAAGAAAAACTGGCAAGTTGAACAAATGTCCTTGTCATATGATCGCGCATCTCGTGGGTATATTCCCAAGAGTGGCATTGCTGGGTCCATGGGTATGTTGATCCCAAATTTCCTGAGAAACCGCCACACTGCTTTCCAAAGTGGTTGCACAAGTTTGCATTCCCACCAGCAATGGATGAGGGTGCCCCTTTCTCCACAGCCTCTCCAGCAAAGGCTATCATTGGTGTTTTTGATTTTAGCCATTCTGACAGGTGTAAGGTGATATCTCAATGTTGTTTTGATCTGCATTTCCCTGATCGCTAAGGAGGCTGAGCATGACCTTAAGTGCCTTTTGGCCATTTGAACTTCTTCTGTTGAGAATTCCCTCTTCAGATCAGTGCCCCATTTTTTAATTGGGTTAATTAGCATTTTAAAGTCTAGTTTCTTGAGTTCTTTATATATTTTGGAGATCAGACCTTTGTCTGTTGCGGGGTTGGTGAAGATCTTCTCCCAGTCAGTGGGTTCCCTTTTTGTCTTAGTGACAGTGTCTTTTGTGTTACAGAAGCTTCTCAGTTTCAGTAGGTCCCATTTATTCAATGTTGCCCTTAATGACTGTGCTGCTGCGGTTATACCTAGGAAGCGATCGCCTGTGCCCATCTGTTGTAGGGTACTTCCCACTTTCTCTTCTATCAGGTTCAGTGTGTTCATATTGATATTGAGGTCTTTGATCCATTTGGACTTGAGTTTTGTGCATGGTGATAGATATGGGTCTATTTTCATTCTTCTACAGGTTGACATCCAGTTGTGCCAGCACCATTTGTTGAAGATGCTTTCTTTCTTCCATTGTATACTTTTAGCACCTTTATCGAAAATGAGGTGTTCATAGGTTTGTGGGTTAAAATCCGGGTCTTCTATACGATTCCATTGGTCGACTTCTCTATTTTTATGCCAATACCACCCGATTTCATTACTGTAGCTCTGTAATAGAGTTTAAAGTCAGGGACGGTAATGCCTCCCGAAGTTCCTTTATTGTATAAGTTTGTTTTGGCTATCCTGGGTTTTTTGTTATTTGCAGCATTATTTGTAATAGCCAGAACTTGGAAACAACCTAGATGCCCTTCAATGGAAGAATGGATGAAGAAAGTATGGAATATATATTCATTAGAATACTACTCAGCGGTAAAAAACAATGACTTCGCGAATTTTGCATGCAAATGGATGGAAATAGAAAACACTATCCTGAGTGAGGTAACCCAGACCCAAAAGGATGAGCATGGGATGTACTCACTTATAATTGGTTTCTAGAGATAAATAAAGGTCAGTGAGTCTATACTTTGATACCCTAAAGAAACTAATTAAGAAGGTGAACCCAAAGAAAAGCATACAGCTATCCTCTGGGTTATGGGAAGTAGACCAGATTGCCGGGCAAAAATTTGGGATCTTGGGGGTGGTGGTGGGAGGGGGGATAAGGGGAGAAGGGGAGAGAAATGTGAGAAGGGGAGGGTGGGGGAAACTTGGGGCAACGGGATGATTAGGATAAAGGAAGGTTGGTTAGGGGAGCAGAGAAGCACACATCTTAATTAAGGGAGCCATCTTAGGGATGGCAAGAGACTTGGATCTAGAGGGGCTCCCAGGTGCCCGGGGTGATGTCCCCAGTTAGTTCCTGGGGCAGCTGTGGATAGGGAACCTGAAATGACTCTATCCTATAGCCATACTGATGAATATATTACATATCACCATAGAAACTTCACCTGGCGATGGATGGAGATAGAGACAGAGACCCACACTGGAGCACTGGACTGAGCTCCCAAAGTCCCAATGAGGAGCAGAAGGAGGGAGAATATGAGCAAAGAAGTCAGGACCACAAGGGGTGCGCCCACCCGTGGAGACAGTGGGGGCTGAGTCTTTGGGAGCTCACCAAGGCCAGCTGGACTCTGACTGAAAAAGCATGGGATAAAACCGGACTCTCTGAATTTGGCGGACAATGAGGGCTGCTGAGAAGCCAAGGACCATGTTACCGGGTTTTGATCCTACTTCATGTTCTGGCTTTGTGGGAGCCTATCCAGTTTGGACGTTCACCTTCCTAGACCAGGATCGAGGGGGGAGGACTTTGGACTTTCCACAGGAACCCTGACTGCTCTTCAGGCTGGAGAGGGAGGGGGAGGAGTGGGGGGAGGGGAGGAGGGGAGGGAGGAGTGGGAGGGAAATGGGAGGCGGGGAGGAGGCAGAAATTTTTTTTTTCCAATAAAAAAAAAAGAAAAAAAAAAGAAAAACTGGCAAGAAAGAAGCCAAGCTAAGGGCATTCATAACTAAGAATAAGCCTCTGTGTGTCATTTATTTGGGAGCTGACTGGCAGACCCTCCCCCCAAATTAGAAAGAGTAAAACGTCACACAACAAATATTAGATTGGAAAAAGTGCCAGAGAAATGGTAAAGAGTTATGACTATATGTTCAACTGTGACGCATCTCGGGTCTAGTTAGCATTCGAGTGCTGTGATGAAAGAACTGACTAGAGGTTAGACAGGCCAGTGTTACAGCGTGCTTTCTGCTTTTTCAGAGGCCTCGGTCATGTCCTTAGTACCTATGTCCAACAGCACATAGCTGTCCTTACCTTCAGCTGCAGGTAATCTGATGCATCTTCCGGATTCTGCCAGCACCTGTACTCATTCAGGAATCTCGCAACCCCCACATACTTCGAAAATAATAAATATAAATTTTGAAAAGAAAAAAAAAACACTTATCAAAAGCATCTTAAGGAAATAAAAGACTCATTTGACTTAAAGTCTAGGTCTTAGACCCCACCGAAAGAAAAGACAAGAATGCAAGCAAATACGTCATACAGAAACCATGGAGGAATGCTGTTTTCTGCCTCACTCACAGGATCCTTCTTAGTTTGTTTTCTTACACAATACAAGATCATCTGTCTAAGGATAGTACCAGTTCAAGTGAGCACGCTCCTCCTGCACCAATTCATAATCAAGACAATTACCCACAAACATGCACACAGGCCAATCTGGTCTCGGCAATTCCTAAATCAAGGCTTTTCCCCAGATGACTCTGGCTTGTGTCAGGTTGACAATTCATTCTAACTAGGATTGTGTAATTATTTCCTCGTTAGTAAAGTCTTACAGTAGCAAAGTAAAGAGACAAGAGATGTGTGCCTGGACAGGCAGAGAAATTAGCCTATTATATACCTGAAGGCTGTCACTGTGGCCAGCACCCTTGGTTGTCCTGAAGAACATCTCAAAGTAGATTCTGGATTGCTTCTCAGAGTCGTTTCTATTTCCGTTAAGTCTGGAATGGCTTTAATGGCTATATGGAATCATTCAATTTCCAATGTAAGAGGAAGAACAACATGCACCCAAGTTCAATTTACTTAGTATCCTTCAAAATAATTAAAATAATCACAATTTTAGGTATTCAATTTAGAAGAGTAACTGAAAAGCACAATGCCATTAATGTCTTTCTTTCACAGTAATTAGTATTATGAAATATAATGAGAGATGCGCCCAAATTAAAACAAGTCCCATTAATATTTACATAAGGTTCTACAGAATAATGTGTCAATTAAGGATGTATTCTTTGTCTTCTGAGTAAAAATATGTAATATTTAACTAAATTATACTTCCTTTGTTGAGTAGTTTGGTATAAAGAAGCACATATTTCTAAAAGAAAAAATACTGATGTATAAATTTGTTCATAAGATACCACTTCATAATTTAATAGCTAATGTTACAGTTGATGTATTTCATATGGAGAAATGTGGGTAACACTTTGGGGGCAGGTTTATTCAGAATTGAATCCCATTATAACTAACAGGTGTATTATAAATATATGTATATATCTGTTCATTAATGTGGTATAAAAGTAAGGTTAAGCTAAACCGGAGCATCCTCCAGGAGACTATAATTATCATCCTAGAGATAGCAATTTTAGATGAATATATAAGACAAGTTTTTTCTTTAAAAAATGTGTTGTTTTGCAATATTATGATTCACTCAGTGTACGTTTTAGTCAACACCATTAATTTTCCTCCGTTTTATGTGTAATACCATAACATTGAAAGCGCAAGGGATATCTTAGTAAAATTAACACATGAATGAATGTGTAAGACTAGTGATAAAACAAATTTGGTTTTTTTTCTACTTAAGAACAGTAATACTACATTTTCAAACTTTTACTTGTGTGTATGCATCCTGTGTGGCATATCTATGTGTGTGTGTGTGTACATGTAGAGGTCAGAGGTCACTGCTAGTTATTATTATCAATTATTCTGTACCTTATATTTTGAGCTAGAATCTATCAGTGATCATCAGATTATTGGTTGAATGACATGAAGGTCATTGATTCACTTAGGATGGATGAGCAATGAGTTCTAGGGAAAGGCCTAATTCTGACTCCCTCGCACTGTGACGACAGTGATAACAAGCATCTTTTCTGAGGGCTAGGGATGCATACTTGTTGTTTGGTGTTTCATTACTGTGCGTCAGGCCTCGTCAGTCTGATATCTTTTTAGACTATTTTTAACTAACTTATAAAATTAGTTAATGAGGCTAAATTATCTTAAACTCTCTTGTGGATGGAAATAAGTTGCTTTTTCTGTATTTATTATTTTTTAAAGTTCTTAAAATGACAGGCTGAGAACATGATATAGACCTAGATGGCTAATAAGGATTATTTAATATAAATACAATGAAACATGCTCAAGTCTAATATTTGTTGATGTAAATTTGCAAAAGATTAATTAGTTAAATTGTTGGAGTTTGCAACTAAAGCTACGTGTATATATATATATATATATATATATATATATATATATATCCAAGAGAATCAGACTACCATGGTGCACTTGAATACTACTGACAAACTCACAGAATGAGGGGAATTTACAATAACTGAAGCAAGATTAGATAAATTTCTAGTCACTAATGAATAATTTTAATACATTTGCTCACATCTTCTTACTCAGCAGCATGATTAACTAGGGGAAAAGTTAAAACTATGATGGGTAAAGTATAATGGATACAGATCATTCATGTGCACTCCACAAATTGGCAATTGGACGGGAGGCTGAGGGAGAGATGAATGGACTGAGTGGACTAATTAGCAAGCTGAAGTGTAGGAGGAACTGGCAGCAATAATGTATCAGGACAGAGGGTGCAATCAATGTAGTATAAATAATGATGACTGTAAAACTGCAGTAACATAAGAAAGATGCTGGGCAGACAAGAGCTGCTGCTGTCTGAGTCACGTAAATATTGTTGGCTCTCACTGGGCTGCCTAGTGAAGACACAAATTAACGAAAGAAGATAAAATTAGATATGCAAATGAAATGCAATTAATTTGTGACAAATAAATTGTTGTGGTTCACTTGTGCCTGCTGATTTTGTCCACAATTTTCTTATTTAAAAAATTATACTCAAGTATCAACAATAGCATGGTCATGTTGCAATTACTACAGTAAGGGCTGGATTTTGGAAGCCAGTAGATTTAGAATATTTTTAGTAAAATTGAGTAATCAAATATGTTGTCTTTATAATTTCATGTAATTTTTATATATTTGTATGATTTATGTTCTTAAAATGTATGTACATGCTTGAATTTAAATTATGCTGATAGATTTACAAGGATAATTTGATCTATATAAATACAGTTGATAACACTAAAAAACAATGAATTTCAAACAAAGATGAAATATGATATGATAAAAATAAAAATATCGAGAATGTCAATATAAGGTCAAAATAAGATCTCTTTACTAAACAATTAAAGGTATTGATAATTCAAAATATTTTTTTAAAGTAGTAATGGGTTATATGTGAATGCATATTAGTATTTGAACTACCAGTATTTAGGAGGGTCACAAATATATAATTCTATAAAGGATGCCTGTTGATGCACACACTTATCTGTATTTCAAATTAAACACTTTGTTTACAAAAGGTTCCCATGAAATATACAAGTGTGTTTACTTCTTTGAAGCTTGTTCAGCTATGAAATGAGCAGCAGGTTTCTATTTCCTCATGTCATTTTATGAAAAATGAGGTGTATTAAAGACAGTGCTGTCAACCTTAACTCATGATTTAAAATGAATACTTATTTGATATCCTCAAAATACATAATTTCTTATTTCATAATATTCATTTTAAAACTGAAATACATTCATATAAACTGATTCATTTTTAATTTAAAATTTATTTTCTGACTCTATGATTCCTAGAGTTGCTCTAATTTTGATAAAATGTTCTTAGCTTCAAAGAAATTTTAAACTTCTGCCTATATACGCATTTAGACAGAGGACCTCAGATCTGCATGATGACTTACTAGGTGAAGACTGGTCTAACACTACAAGCATTAAACATTCAAATTTCATTTGTAAAAGATCCATAATCTTATTCACTATATTTCAAGAATGTTTGTTCAATGTGACAAAAATAGATTTTAGAAGAATTATCATGATGCTTTAAAAGGTTTATAAACCTGCAAAATAGCATTGCAATTTAGGAAATCAAAGATACTAATAGATAAAATTGTTTCTTAATAGATTTCAAGTCACAATGCGTGATCCTCAAAATTTTGGGTGAAGGAACCTCAACATTCTGATGATGAGGGCTTTAACCAGTGATGAGGTAGTTACATGCCGCAGATTGCTGAGGGAAAGGATGTAAGAAAAAAGCTGAGTTATACACTTGCCAACTTCTGCAAAACAAAGTTGAACATCAATTTTCTGCTGTGTATTTGCTGTCTCTGAACATAGTTGATAAGATATTAAGTCCCCTCTCTCTCAAGCTCAAGCAAGACAATCCCAACATCCTGCTTTTAATAACTGTAGCCATTTACAAAAGATAATTCTTAAACCAATAAAATAATTATAAGTTAATTTATATGATCAACATTTAATTTGCAGTTCCCTCAAAAACATTATGTTTATGAAGAATAATCTTATATGCATAGGAAAGATTGCTATTTGATGAGAGATATTATCAAAAATTTTCCCATTTTTCCAGTATATTACTTAGTAGAAGGAAGTTGGATGATGACAGTTGACAAAATAGTCTGCCACATCATATCTGATATAGCCAATGCGAGTAGGAGGGGTCATACCTTAAGGTTTTATTTTGAACATCTGATTATGAAGAATTGAAATCCACCAGAGATACATCTAATAATGTATGTATACTTTGTTTCCTGAAACAGTGAGACAGAAAAGACAAATCTCACTGAATGAAGGCATCATTTGGGCAGCTCAGTAATGTTTTCTGCCAAGTATGTGCTGCAAACCAGCACAGCAACCCTTTACTTAGTACTCCAGAAGCAGAAGCAGGAGCATCCAGGCAAGTTGAATCCATTTGGAGCTACATACCAAGACCCTGTCTCAGAACAAAACAAAACATGATACAAAAAAAATTTTAGTAATATATAGAGAGGTATATATATATGTTTTTTATTATAGATGTATTATATATATATATATTACTGAATTATATTGTATCTTTTTTGTTTTCATATATATAGGAATATATATCTTACTGAACACACACACACATACATTTAATTCTGATCAACCAAACTTAAAAGTTTAATAAAAATAGATAATTTTGTCACTTCTTAATACTTACCAATGTTAAATCAAAATCTAGTAAGTAATTTAAATAGAACTATAGATGACAGTGATATAGAAATAATAATTAAAAGTCTCTCAATCCAAAAAGATCACAGCCGGATGGTGTTAGTCAGAACGTATCAGACTTTTATTGTCAGTACTTCTCGAATTATTCCACAAAATACAAACAGAATGAACTTTATCCAGTTCATTTTATGAGGCCAAGGTCACCCTTTATTGTGAAAATCCAACAAAGAAAGATAATTAAGGACAATTCCCTTATGAACACCTATGCAAAAATACTCAATTAAATACTTGCAAACCAAATCCAAGAACACAACTAAAAGATCATCAACCATGATTAGTAGGTGCCATTTGAAAGATGCAGGACTGGTTCAACATAAGTAAACTGATGAATGTAAGTCACTATATAAGCAACCTAAAAGGTCAAAATGAATATCAAATCAATGGAAGAATGGATAAATAAAGTATAAAATATATACACACTAGAGTACTACTCAGCAGTAAAAAACAATGACATCTTGAATTTTGCATGCAAATGGATAGAAATAGAAAACAATGTCCTGAGTGAGGTAACCCAGACCCAAAATGATGAATATGGTATGTACTCACTCATAAGTGGATTCTAGACATAAATAAAGGACATTGAGCCTATAATCCATGATCCTAGAGAAGCTAAATAAGAAGGTGAACCCGAAGAAAAACATATATTTATCCTTCTGGATAATGGAAGTAGACAAGATTGCCAGGCAAATATTGGGAGCTCGGGGGGGGGGGTGGGGCAGAGGTAAGGGAAGATAGGGAGAGAAAAGTAAGAAGGGGAGGATGGGGAGATCTGGGGGAATGGAATGGTTGGGATGGAGGAAGGGTGAATATGGGAGCAAGGAAGTATATATCTTAATTAAGGGAGCCATTTTAGGGTTGGCAAGACACTTGACTCTAGAGGGGTATCCATGTGTCCAAGGAAATGTCTCCAGCTTGTTCCTTGGACAGCTGAGGAGAGAGAGCCTGAAATGGCCCTATCCTATAGCCAAACTGATGAATATCTTGTATATCACCATTGAACCTTCATCTTGCAATGGATGGAGATAGAGACAGAGACCCACATTGGAGCACTGGACTGAGCTCCCAAGGTCCAAATGAGGAGCAGAAGGAGGGAGAACATGAGCAAGAAAGTCAGGACCGTGAGGGGTGTGCCTTCCCACTGAGACAGTGGGGCTGATCTAATGGGAGCTCACCAAGGCCAGCTGGACTGGGACTGATGGAGCATGTGATCAAACCGGACTCTCTGAACGTGGTGGTCACTGAGGGCTGACTGAGAGCCAAGGACATTGGCACTGGGTTTTGATCCTACAGTATGTACTGGCTTTGTGGGATTTAGTCTGTTTGGATGCTCACCTTCCTAGTCCTGGATGGATGGGGAGAACCTTGGACTTCCCACAGGGCAGGGAACCCTGACTGCTTTTTGGACTGGAGAGGGAGGGACAGGGGGTTGGAGTAAGGAGAGGTAAGTGGGAGGGGGGGAGGAGGTGGAAATTTTTAATAAATTAAAAAAAGAATTAAAAAGAGGAAAAAACAAAACAAAAATGCAATGACATCTCATAACAAAAAAAAGGCCTTTTATAAAATCCAACAATCATTTTTGATAAAAGTCCTGGAAAGATTAGAAATACAAGTGATATACTGTAGGTGGAGTTTCCTATCTCACAATCACACTCAAATAAGCATTCTGAAGCTTATATTAATTTTAAACATTTGATTAATAACTCAAGCTTATTACTAACTAACTGGCTCCTACATTTTAAGTTAATTCTAATTTCTTTTTTTCTTTTTTTTTTTTTTTTTTTTTTTTTTTTGGTTTTTTTGAGACTGGGTTTCTCTTTTAGCTTTGGTGTCTGTCCTGTCACTAGCTCTTGTAGACCAGGCTGGCCTCGAACTCCCAGAGATCCGCCTGCCTCTGCCTCCCGAGTGCTGGTATTAAAGGCCTGCGCCACCACCGCCCGGCTATTTATTTACACTCTGCCAAGTGCTGGTACTTTTATTTGCATGACACACTCATCTCCTACTCCCTAGGTGTCTGTTGATTCTAGACTCTGCTCTTTGTGCTAGTCTTTTTGGTATTGGAAGGTACTCTGAAATCTACCAAAATAGAAGCTTAAATAGAAATCCAACCACAAACACTTAGGTCTAATGGTTTGCTATCAGCCAAGTTATCTAGGTGTGGTAGCGTAATTGTGATATGAAGCCTATATAAGTAACCACTCAATATCTGATATGACTTAAGGTCCAGCGTACAAAGGAAAATCATACCTGGCATTTCTTGGGTAACCAAGAACATGAAGCTA
Organism: Microtus obscurus; assembly: GCA_963919715.1. Classification (NCBI taxonomy): domain Eukaryota; kingdom Metazoa; phylum Chordata; class Mammalia; order Rodentia; family Cricetidae; genus Microtus; species Microtus obscurus. Next base: position 366,001 of record CAWTZC010000700.1, read on the forward strand.
GACATCCTGAGTGTTCAAGGGTAAATCCAAATTTACTGAAATAAAATACGAAACTGTAAATTCTGCTATACTCCTAGTTCAGATCGATCAGAGCGTTGCTCACCCACCTTCCTAGAAGCTTTTTCCAGCAGTAGTTGGAAACTAGTTCAGAGACCCACAGATAGACATTATATAGAGAGTGAGATCTTATGACACTCATTTCAAAACAGGAAGTCTCCATCAGATCCCTCTTCTCAGGGCTCAGGGAATTCTGCAGAAGCCTGAGTGGAAAAAGGGAAGAGCCAGAGGGTAGAAGGACACCAGAAAACAAGATTCTATAAGTCACGATAATTGATGTCTGGAGGGACTCATAGATAATGAGGCACCATGCATGGTTCTGCACCAGATGGGGTCCTAAGCTGAAAGGACAAGTAGGCCCAAGCCCATTTCTAAGCCAGAAGCTATCTCTAATTGAGATCCACTAGCAAATGAAAATTTGGTTATCTCCTAGGGAGTCTCATTGCAGAAACAAATTGCACTTAAGGGTAGGCTGCATGCCCAGCCGTGGGTAGCAATCAGAAAATGAACTCAATGGCATCTTTGGAAGTTCCTTTTGTCATAATGTTGTAAGGGAGCCTTTATTTTCTTTCTTTTTTTAAAAAAGAAATGTATCATATTTTATTCAAATATTTATATTTTACTACATTTACTTCTGCTTTTATTTTGTTTATATTTTTCCCATACTTCACCCACAGGGCTTTTGCATATATATCATGACTTTGTTGTTTCTGTAGGACTCCTGCATGTTCAAACAAGTCGTCCATTATTTCTGTTTGTTTTATCCTAAATTGGTGTGTCAGTTTTTCTTTTTATCTTATTAAATGATTTAAAAACAACAACAACAATAACAAAATAAAAAAAAAAACAATAGGCCAGTTATATTGACTTGATTAGTGCTTCCCGGAATATAGAAGAGAATCCAGGCTCCTGGCCTCTTCACACACTCAGAGTTAATTGCTTCCATTGAATACAAAAACACAGTGGGTGCTTTTGTTCTTCACCTGCCTGTGATAAGCACTCTATACCTTTAAACTTCACGTTATAAAGCCTGAAATTATTTCAACTTAACCAGCAAAAGCCACTTAAGTCTCACCCTGACCTCTTGAAACATTCTGGGAGGAGAGTATTTTCAGGTTGCTCCAGTAAACAGAATCAACAGAACCTTGCTGAGAACCACTAAACACAACTGGGTGAGTATGAAGGCCATTACTTGAACCAAATCTGCTATAGTTACATTACAGTTAACACATGCATTTCAATGTATGACAGAAACTGGAACTCTCAGTCAACTGAAAACTCACCCCACAGAGAATATAAGCTAACTAAAGTGCTTTACCTTCTAAGGTTTGTTGCAAATTAGTATGCAGGAGGAGACAAGTGGAATTTAAGCTGTCTTTCGGGATTTTACTGATATAATTATTGTCTTTTTCCATTTTAATTATTACTCTTAGAGTGGGAATTGTATAGGTGTATCCATTGTGTATCTTAAAGGTAAATCATTTATGTTTTTAATAATTTGTCTTTACCTAGTATACACACACACTCTCTTACATACATATCTTTATTAAATAAGATATATAGTTTAAAATAACGCCCTTTACTAGATTGATTTCTATCTCGAGATAATTTGAAAAAGACTTTCATATTCCTTTGAATATTTTTATTAGAATACAGGGCATACAGGGCACTCCTAGTAAGAGGTATTGGTATTTAAAAATTCAAATAACCACAATGTATATTTAATGAGTATCGAGAGTTACAGTTATTTAGGAATCTAATGATAGTTATTTAGTATGCAGTTGGAAAATACACCAGTTTAGTATAGCAGTGATAGTAAGTTAATTTCTAGGGTCCATGGTCTTTCCAGCCATAGGTAGTTTGGTAGGCTTATAATACCAGGCATAAATTTCTTCCTACTGAGTCAGGTCTCAAGTTCAATAACATGACTCTTGTCTATACCCATGTTTTAAGTTCCACTACTGCATCTCACAGAAGTATTCAATAATTACTGTTTATTTATTTTTATGACTTTTTGGCTTGTCATAAAAGCTCATTAGAGCTTTTCCCCATTGGAACATGATATTTGAAACTGTAAAAATCTGTGCTTCAGGGCTCTAAGACTCAAACTGGGTTTAGAGTAAGCTGATTCTTAAAGAAGTAAGAAATTTATTATTACAATAGTTCAGAAGTCAGAGATCAGATGTCACTAACACTTTCTTTAAAAAAGTATCCTTATTGGAAAATGACTAATGGCTCTGAATTTAAAAGTACTGAGTTGTCTTGCAGAAGACCAGGGTTTGATATCCAGCACCAATGATTGGTCTAGCCTAAACCCCATGCCTGGATAGGAAGATCCTGCCTAAAACACCAGGATCTGCACACTGGATAATCTGGAGACGTAGGATAGAACCAACACCACTTGAGGAGAAAAAATAAATCACTGTAATAATGCCCAACACTATTCTGCTATGCTCGTAGTTTGGTGCCTAGCCCAGGTTTATCAGAGACACTTCATCCAGCAACTACTAGAAACAGAAGCAGACTCACAGTCAAGCATTAGGTTGAGCTCGGGCAATCTTGCATAAAAGGAGGAGAAAGGATTGTAGGAGACAGAAGGGTCAAGGACACTCACAGGAGAACCCACAGAATTATCTAACCTGGGCTCATAGGAGCTCACAAAGACTGAACTGACAACCAGGGAGCCAGCATGGACTGGCATAGGCTATTTGCGTATATCACAATTGTGTAGCTTATTTCCATCAATTTACATGCAAAATTCAAGAAGTCATTGTTTTATACTGCTGAGTATGTTCTATCAGGAATTCTCCAAGGAAGGCCAGCTGGCCTGGGTTTGAAAAAGCATGGGATAAAACCGAACTCGCTGGACATAGCGGACAATGAGGACTACTGAGAACTCTAGAAAAATGGCAATGGGTTTTTGATCCTACTGCACGTATTGGCTTTGTGGGCGCCTAGGCAGTCTGGGTGCTCACCTTACTAGACCTGGATGGAGGTGGGTGGTCCTTGGACTTCCCACAAGGCAGGGAACCCTGATTGCTCTTTGGGCTGACGAGGGAGGGGGACTTGATAGGGGGAGGGGGAGGGAAATGGGAGGCGGTGGCAGGGAGGAGACAGAAATCTTTAATAAATAAATAAAAGAAAGAAAGAAAGAAAGAAAGAAAGAAAGAAAGAAAGAAAGAAAGAAAGAAAGAAAGAAAGAAAAGAAAAGAAAAGAAAAAAAACAATTGTGTAGCTTAGTCTTCTTGTGGGACTCATAACAGTGGGAATAGAGTCAGACTCTTTTACTTCCTTTTGGAGCTCCCCTCCTCTACTGAGTCACCTTTTCCAGCTCTAATATATGGGGAGGTGCTTAGTCTTGCTGCAACTCGATATGCCATGTTTCGTTGATATTCCTGGGAGACCTGCCCTTTCCTAAATGGAAAGAAAGAACAAGTGTATTTGAGAATAGTCACAGAGGGGAACTTAGGAGGCAGGACTGGGAGAAGAGGAGGAATGGAAACTGCAGCTAGAAAGTGAAATAAATAATTATTTAAATCTATTTAAAATGAAACAAAACAAACAAAAAACCTGACCCATCTGTAAATCTAGTTCCAAGGAATTGGATGCTCTCCTCTGCCCTGTGTTTGTGTCCATCACATACAGAGCACACTAGCATATTTCCAGGAAAAATTCCCACACACATAAACTTTAAAATAATCAAAACAAAGTAAGGAAACACAAAACCAATATCATCAGTTTTACAATGTTTCATACGTACCGAAAAAAATTAATGTGGCTTCTAATAAATACAAAAAACTACTTTTAAATTAGTAAAATTATTAACATTTTAAAAATCTCTTCATATTCTAAATGAACAATATTCATGTAGTAAAAAAGTTTTGAATGATATCGGTACATAAGAAACAATATCTACTGGCCTTGCGGTGGTGGCGCACGCCTTTAATCCCAGCACTCTGGAGGCAGAGGCAGGTGGATCTCTGGGAGTTCGAGGCCAGCCTGGTCTACAAGAGCTAGTTCCGGGACGGGCACCAAAGCTACAGAGACACCCTGTCTCGAAGAACCAAAAAAAAAAAAAAAAAAAAAAAAAAAGAAAGAAAGAAACAATATTCACTAACTGAAAATTCAAGAAAATAACACAAAATTTAAGCAAACTAATAAATGAATGAGAACTACATTTCCAGAGAACATATATGGAATTGAAAACAATTATTTAATATAAAGTTTGTAAAACAAATTTTAATGTTTTCTTATAACTATTGTATTAATAATAACAGAATCTGTGTGGAAATTTCCACATTACTTCCTGAGATTTCCTGAGAGACGAGAGTTAATTCCATTCACTTGAATGACTACTAATGAATCTCCATTTCTCACAATGATTAGAATATTTTTATGCAGCTTATTTAAGAATAACCGTAAGAGTTCTCAATGGTATTAGAAATAATTAAAATGACTAAACTATTTCTGCATTATATTATGATGAGTTGTTAGAAGCATTTAGAGTTTGGGGAATTTATATGAAAGGCTTGATGAGTTTTCATCAAAAAATCAGTACAAGAACCTCATACAAAGATTCATTTTGCTATTTAAATAGTTTGTGGTGTACAATATATCACATAATGTGTTATCACCCTGTGAAATGGAGATGGGAGATTAAATATGTGCATATACTTTTGTGGAATTGTTTCCTTATATGATAAGTGTATGAAGGATTAATGTGAATAATCAGGTATTAGTATCATTTTGATTTTGAGCCAAAAAACAGAAATGATACTGAGTACAATGTATAAGATAATAATAATAATAATAAGTGTGTCACAGCTTTCATGATGAGATTTTTAATTTTTTCCCTTTTTTATTATTTTTTCACTTAAATTTTGTTGTATTTCAATATTTTATCTTCAAGTAAAGTTAAGCTTTAAGAAGACAGGCCATGGCACTACATAGTTTCTGTATCATTACCTCAAATTCTCTTGATGTTCAATTCTAGTTTAATACAAAAAATGATGAGATTAACATTGATATGATATTTACTAAAATGATAGGTCAAATCCAACATTTCCCGTTTCTCATGAATATTTTTGCTTCCATGATCGTATCCAGGATTCTTCTTTAAGGTGTCATGTCCTCTTAATTCTCTAATCTATTGAGAGTAACTGAGCTTTGCACTAATCTTTAATAAGAAGAACTGTTATTATTCATTTAATAGCAAATATTTAAACAAAACTTTTAAAATAACTATAAATATAGTCATTACAGTTTTAATATATAACAAAATATTTATGATATCTTTGACTAATCTTTCATGTAGTTCTTCAAATATTAGGGGTTTTCTCATTTGAAACTTCCTTTTTATTGAAAATAGATTCTATTCTCATACAATACATCCTGACCGAAGTTTCTTCTTTCTCTGCTCCTCCCAGCTCCCCGCTCACTTACCTGCTCCCTCAGATCCTCTCCCCCTTCATTTCCCCAAAAAAAAAAAAAAAAAAAAAAAAAAACAGAAGGTCTCTATGTGACAACAACTAACCACGATGAAAAGATACATTAAGACAAGGAAAAGCCTTTATACAATGGCTGGACAAGGAGACCCAAGAACTTAACGAGTTGCTGAGCTCCAAGGTGAAGGACCCAATGGAAACTTCCAATTTAGAATCATTTCCTGCAGCAGCTTAAGCAGATGGAAGCGGATAGAGCAGATCAGAGTGGGTGTAGAGACTCATTTAAGATTGTCAAGGACTGAAATGCAGTGAATATAATCTTGCAGTGGGGATTATTTGTCATTCTAAGAGTTTGATAAATACATCTATCTATAATAAAGTATGGCATTTATCATTTCTGTTGTAACTTTTTAAATTGATGCTTTGTTTAATAAGATCAATTAATGCAATACAGAGTCAGCAGGTTTTGTTAAGTAAACGGTACTGATGGAGATTTACTCATCATCCCCAGGATAGGAGAGCATACACAGGAACAGATGATAGCATTCAATATGTCTTCAATGGTAGCTAAGTTTTTCTATTATGTTACTGGACAGGAACAAGCTCTTTCACCTAGAATTCAACCATTCTACACACCAACATTGTGAGTTAACACACATTCTTTGATTCCACTAGCTTGGGAATTCTTGCGTTGATCTCCAGTATCGGTGAGAACCTGAAAATACAAAGTAAGCAAATAGAACAATGGTTATTATTTTTCTCTCTAAAGGATCTTTCAAAATGCCATACCTAAGAATTTCAGAGATAAGATTTAGAACTTATGATAAGAAGTAAACTATTTTAACATTCAAAAAGAAGCAAAAATTTTCTCTACAATTTGAAAATGTTTTTACATTTACGAAGTAAACAAAAATTGAGTAGAGTCATGGAAGGCTTTATTCATTCTCTAAGCAGGCACAGTAAGAACTGTAAATAAATATGTGCACGATTTATTTGTTTTTGCCTATAATTTTAGCATTGCTGTCAAAATTATAGACAATAAGCATATTGCTGCAAGCAAACTTCTTTAAAAGTCTCTCTACAGTGTAATTTGAATTTAGTTTTTACTCATTTACATTTAAGCTGCTTTTTCACTGTTTAGGATAAATCACTAGGTCTCATGTATTTCACATAAATTTTCTACCAGTAAGCTACTACCCCAGATCTATTTACTTCGTTTTTAAGTTATTATAAGCTTTGTCTAATATTATCAATTAGTTCAATCCTGAATCAATAAGTTATGTCATGTAAATGATACTGAGGGAGATTTGCTAATCACTTCCAGGAAATACCTTGCACAGAAACACATGATATTTTACAGCGTGTTCTCAAATGTATGTAGATCCAGCAATCCTGATGGACCAGTTTCTCTCTGCCCACTGGGTCCCCACAGCCACTTATGAAATAACCAATCTGAGGCTTATTATCAGTTGCAATTGTTCAGCTAATGGCTTAGGTGTCTTACTGGTTAGCTCTCTCTCTTATAAATTAACCTATTTCTACTGATCTGTGTATTATCACATGACCAGGGCATAACCTCTGTTTTGGCATCTTTCACCTTAGGCTGCTGTTGGCATCTCTCTTCTTGGGCAGTTAATGGCATCTCCCCAATTCCACTTTCTTTCTCACCCTATCTTTGTTTAGTTTCCTGCCTAAGTGTATTCTGCCTCACCATTGGCTGAAACAGCTTTATCCATCGATCAATAAGAGAAACATATAGCCAAAGAATAAGAAGGACATTCTTCATAAAGTATAACTTGGGAGTCATTAATATTTGTGTAAATCAATGAACTTGGGGACCTTTTACCACTTTTTACCTGTATTCTGTGAATCCTATTTAGATTTTTTTCATTGAATATGTACCACTCTTTGTGAATGATACTGGCATCTTTTGATTCTAGTGCTCACAGACAAATCCACCATTCTCCAGAGTCTTGGAAATCTGATCCAATGTGCATTTGAAGTGTACTATTTAAGTCTAAATAGAATTACAAATACCTTTGTTCACTTTACTTCAATGTATAATGAAATTTTCATATAGAAAAGCATAATAAATAAACTTAAATGAATAGGTTTATTTCTCTTGGGAATGATTCACAACAGATCGTGAACATTAATTTGCATAATATTGCATAAATATTTATCAATATTTTCTTAAATAGTAAAATAATACTTCTTTCAAATAAATCTGTAATTAAAATATACAAAACTAAAACATGAACTATTCCAGAAGGTGGCATTCATGTCTGTACTTCAGATTTGCCTGAATGTAAACATAATTGCTGTCAATGTTGCTGATATATTCTGGAGATGTACTCTAAAGTTATTTTTACCTGATCTTCCATAACCTTTGCTATGGGTGTTATCCAAGTTGGATTCTTATACTGTCATGTGACTTATCCATATTGGAGTGACCTTGTTGAATTGTGGAGAGTGGATTGACCTTGAATCATTGACTGTAATGCTTCTGTTCTACCTTCATACATTTTCTCTACTGACCATCTCCTAGGCCTCTGAACTGTTTAAAACTTGTCCTTCTTTTGATATTTGTTCTGTCTCTATCAGTCAATACTCTCCAGAAGAACAGAATCATGAGCCTATGTAAAATTAAAATTTCTCTCATACAGTTATGGAAATTAGAGACCCTGATATACAGTAGAAAATGTAATCACTGAGGACAGCTAATGAGATAAATTCTACATCATTTCCCAGGACTGGCAAGACACATAGTCCACTAGAAAGATATGAAGTGGAGATAAAGTAAAGATGAAGGAAAAAATGGTTAGAAAAAAAAAAGAATAAAAAGGGGAGGACAGAGAGGGGGGAGGCAAAGAGGAGAGGTAAGGAGGGAGATTATATCTCATTCTCCAGATTCTTGTTTTCTTCCCACCCTTAGCAGAGCCAATGAGGGTGACTTGCACTGTGATAGACCTTTTGTAATCAGTATAATATACATTTTAAACTCAGACAAACACTCTGGCAGAAACACTAGAAATAATATTTCCTCAGATATCAAGCCACTCAAGAGTACAAAAAGGTGACACCTAAAATGAACCATCACAATGTATTTTTTCCTGCCTAATTTTAACATATGGAAGCAGAAGTGAACTAGAAAAACAGTTGTTGGGAAAGTGAGAATGAAATGTGGGACACCACTGTTCCATTTTGTTATAACATTATGCTAATGAAATAATTCTTCAAGAAAACTAAAGAAACAATGTAAAATTATTAGTCTTAATACTTTCAACTTAATTTTCCACAGAGTCAGAGACTCCAGAACTCTAATGATTTATGAGTCTAGACATAAAGACCTTGAGAGGAAGAGTCCTCTATTTCTTGAGGGAATGCTTGCTTTTGATCAGGGGGAAGTTCCCTGTATATCTTAAAGTAAAGGTTCCATTGATCTACTGTGGGAGCAGCTGTATTGGGAATCTTGAGTACTAAAGAAAGAGTTCTTATTTGTTGGCTAGAAATATAAGCACACAATGAAACACCCCATATATGTAGACCATCAGCTGGGTTCCCATGGTGACCAGGTGAGTTTTGGTACCACTCAGGTGCTATTTTTAATTGCAAATCTTATTAGAAAGGGGATTGTTTCAGAAGGTTTATATAGGAATCGAAATATACTAATACAGCTATGCCAGAAGATAATGGAATCACATTGCTTTTTAGGAATTCCACTATAATAAATACCTACTCACATGACTTTTATTTCATATGTGATCCACAAACAGAAGTTGTAAAGGTTACTAAACATAACCCAACCTTGGAAGAAAATTAGTGAATATTCTTAAGAAAGTATCTACAAACATACTCTCTATCAGTAGGTAATAATTCTATGTCACTACAAGGATGTGTTTATGTTATTCAAAACCTAATTGCTACCAAAAAAACAGATTATGAACAAGAGTTTTATTCAGTTTTTTCAGCAGTGACAGCATCTAGCTTCGGACTTGCTGACCCTGCTTACTCATCATTTTCTTAGCAACCTTAAGTTAAACCTGACAATTCTCTATAAGCAAAATCTGATAATTAAAATGAATCCATCATTACACTGCTGTTAGCAATTGCCCTGATCTACTCAAAGCTATCTTGAACCTAAGAGATGCCAAACATTTAGACATTATAGCTGGCTTGTTTTGAATAACTGTCAATCTTGCCTACACCTACAAATCATTGACCTTGTATACTTAGAATTGTAAACTTTTTTTTTATGGGGTTAGCACATGATTTGGGCAGGAACGCACACACCAGGCTTCACTTTTTACTTATTCTTTGAATAGGCACCACTATAATTGCTGAATGAGCAATACAAATGTAGCCTGCTTTTGGGGTTGGAAACAACTGTCTACGAATCCCCCCCCAAACCGTAAATATATCTGTTCAGGATATTGCTAGAACACTATTTCCGGTATGTTTATTACCTGTGTACATCTTTCTTTAGGCAAGTTTTGATAACTTTTTGTCTCCTTAACAGACTGCATCATCAGTTATGCTTCTATAGACTGTACTTTTCAAAAGTAGTTAGTGTCTTTCTCCAGAGTAAAATCTAGGTCTGTTTACTTACCAGGGAGATATTTAATCAGATACCCTTGTAAGCATTTCAGAGGATTAGAGTAGCTTTAGCTCAGGTGTCTCACTGGGTTGAACACTCTTAGCATCCACCTGTTTTATTCTCAACCACGCAGTCAGGTTTGGGCCATAGAAACAAGGCAAATATGAGGTGCAGGCTACCTAATAGTTTAGCTAAGTCCTTCTGCTCTGACTTAAGAATCTCATGACACTAACTTTAAGGTCCAAATGGTCTCTAGTTCCTTTAACAAAATGAAACTATATGACTCTATAAAGTGGTAGGCATGAGATAACTTTTAAAGAAAATTGTCTTCCAGGAATAAGATGACCAGAAGAACGGGGAATGCTGAAGAATGAACTCAGAGAATAAGACAAAGTGTTCATAATTCCAATTGCTACCTCCTTTGTTTTTCATCTTAACTGTAATTAGCTGTGAATTTTTTTCCTATGTTTATAGCAGCATTGTTTGTAATAGCGAGAACCTGGAAACAACCTAGATGCCCTTCAATTGAAGAATGGATGAAGAAAGTATGGAATATACACATATTAGAGTACTACTCAGCAGTAAAAAACAAGGACTTCTTGAAGTTTGCAGGCAAATGGATGGAAATTGAAAACACTATCCTGAGTGAGGTAAGCCAGACCCAAAAAGAGGAACATGGGATGTACTCACTCATATTTGGTTTCTAGCCATAAATAAAGGACATTGAGCCTATAATTCGGGTTCTTAGAGAAGCCAAATAAGAAGGAGAACCCAAAGAAAAACATATAGGCATCCTCCTGAATATTAACCTTCATCAGGCGATGAAAGGAGACAGAGTCAGAGACCCACATTGGAGCACCGGACTGAAATCTCAAGGTCCAAGTCAGGAGCAGAAGGAGAGAGAGCACGAGCAGGGAGCTCAGGACCGCGAGGGATGCACCCACACACTGAGACAATGGGGACGTTCTGTCGGGAACTCACCAAGGCCAGCTGGCCTGGGTCTGAAAGAGCCTGGGTTAAAACCGGTCTCTCTGAACATAGCGGACAATGAGGACTACTGAGACCTCAAGAACAATGGCAATGGGTTTTTGATCCTACTACACCTATTGGCTTTGTGGGAGCATAGGCAGTTTGGATGCTCACCTTACTAGACCTGGTTAGAGGTGGGTGGTCCTTGGACTCCCCACAGGGCAGGGAACCCTGATTGCTCTCTGGGCGGACAAGGAAGGGGATTTGATTGGGGGAGGGGGAGGGAAGGGGAGGCGGCGGTGGGGAAGAGACAGAAATCTTTAATAAATTAAAAAAAATAATAATTAACTAAAAACTAAGGTACTCTGTTGTTCATTTCAACCATCTACCTGTGAATCCAGGTTAACAAAGACTGTATGAGATCAATGAGTATACTTACAGTGGTTACCATAAGATAGGTCAGGAATATTTCATTATTGAACCCAGATTTGAAAATATTAGATATCTTAGAAAAGCAATAGGTATCTATGTAGCTATGTTCAAAATATAAATGTTTTAAATAAATGTACCCAGCAAAAGGTATATCATAAACATTGGTGTACATACACAATTTTATTGCAGGTAGATTTCAAATAAATAAGGCTTTTATCTACAAAATTACAAGTGTCTTAAAGAAGAGGAAATAAAACAGAATGGAAACATATAATAATATAAAATAATTAAATGTGTAAAAGCTGCCCTTACTTCCTAGCATGTGCCATCAGATCAATATGCAGATAGGTGTGTCTTATTAGGAAAGACAACTAAGGTGAGATAAAAGATCACTGGACAATAACAAGAAAAGGTATAATATGTTGACCTTCACAGTATAATTCATAATTGACTTGATTGTTCCAATATCTCATGTAATCCTCATGCACTCCTGCTCCTGAGTTCCTTAATTTCTATTAGCAGATGAGAGAACACACATATCAAACTGAACAAAACCCACATTCAAATATTTTATTTGATTCTGTTTGTGTATTTGAAGCATGATCTTGCTCCAAACTATGGCTATGATCAAATTCTAGATCCTCTGAATCAATTTTTTATTAAGTACAGCTGAAGGAATATAGGGACCAAGAATTGCAGGCCCATTTTTACATTGTCTGGTGGTTAAACAATTCTGAGTGACCTCCAAGGCACAATTTGCACCTTCCACACAAGAGGGGGTCACCTGCCTCTTAGATAGTATATCCAAGGCCTTTTTAACAAGTGGTCAGGATATCCTAATGGTTTTCTGCTCCTTCTATTATATACTAGGAGATCACCTAGGAAGGGGGTATTTTCAGTCTACATAACAAAACAGGCATAGGGATGACAAAATAAATACAGACAAGAAAGGTTTTAAGTCATTCCCCAACTACCTAAGAAACAATGGTAATTTAGTTTGGTACACTCCCCCTCATTTTACAATGAAATAAAAGCTGTTTGCTAAGTAATGTGGGTGATTTCAGGATTTGAATGATCACTGAATCTTTCTCCCAATACTGTTGTGTAAATTGTGCCTTATTTATTCCCACATTTCCACTCTGGCACAAGAAATGATTAATGTCGGAGCTGGACCCTGACAAAGAATTATGATTTTGTTTATTTTTTTTTCATAAATGAATTTTTTCATGAATATGATTTGTAAGTATACAGCTGTCCAGTTTAAATATTTTAGATTAATTCTAATTTTTAAAGAAAACATTCTAAAAATGCCATAGTAAATTGTACATGAAACAATTTATTACGTTATTTATACTGTGTTTTTATTTCAGATTATAACCCTATTCTTATGATATTAAATTCACATCATAAAAGCAATTTAATTTATAATTTTGTGAAATAGATGAATAAAAACTGAATGAATAATTTCTCAAAAATTTCATTAAATACATAATCATTTAGCTCTTCTTCAAAATTGGAATATTTTTAAATTTGTTGAAATTACTCAAAATTCCTTTTAAATTTATTTTTTATTTTATTTTATGAGTATGAATGTTTTATTTGTACAATCTTGGTTTATAACCTATATACTGTACGTGCAGAAGACAGAAGGCATCAGATCTCCTAGAACTGGAGTTCTAGATGATTGTGAGCTACTATGTGGAGTATGAGAAGTAAATGTTGGTAGCCATCAAGACCATGAAGTACTATTAAACACAGTGCCATCTTTCCAGCTTCTTTTTAAAAATTATATATATGGTGAGGATCCAAACTGCCTAGGCTCCCACAAAGCCAAAGGGAACCCTGATTGCTCTTTGGGCGGACGAGGAAGGGGATTTGATTGGGGGAGGGGGAGAGAAGGGGAGGGGGCAGTGGGGAAGAGACGGATTTCTTTAATAAATAAATAAATTAATTAAATTAAAAAAATTATATATATGAAACACATGCATGCATATAACCAAGAAAAAAAACCCTGCTTTTCAGATTTTAGATCAATATCAATTTACAACAATCTTAGTTTATAATTAATTCTATCTCTATCTTGATTTTGTCCAGAGTCAAAATACAGCTTCACTCTGCTTGTCATTTGTTATTGTTATGAAGGTATTTCAAAATAATGTTAATAGAAATAAGATTTCAGAAATTGTTTCATGACTTCTCATTTTTTTAATGAGGAAGAATATCACCATAATGTGCTATGACATGATAAGCTCACTTCCTGATGACAGGGGGCAGAGACTCAGAAAATGAGACTAGGGACTGCACATGATTTTCTAGAGCTGTCTCCTCCTGAACTATTTCCTTCCTGTAGGTTCCAAGTTAATTCCAAAGTTTCCAGAAGCACCATCAAATTATGGATTCATCCATTGACCTACTGATGATATCAGAACCCTCTGAATTTCCAAAAGACTCACCTTTGAGCACTTCATGTTATAAGTTTTTGATGGATATTTCATATCTACACAATAAAAGCATCACCATTCCAAAGTCAAAATCTAAAATGCTATAATATCCAAAGGCAAAGTGCTAAAATGCTATAATATCCAAAGGCAAAATGCTAAAATGCTATAATATAATATAATAAATATAATATAATAAAACCTGTGAGTACTAACCAATTATCAATACCACAAGTGGGGAATCTTTAGATGACCACATGTAATTACAAGTTTACTAAAAATACTTTACCAAAGCTCCTCAAAGATATGGCATTAAGGGATAACATAAATAAATTTGTTAAGGGGTGAGTCTCATTCTTAAGATTTCCTATTATATACATGAAAGTATTTCGATCTTTGAAGTCTCAATACAGGGCTTTATATTAAAACTGCTCAATTCAAAATAGAAAACATTTATTTCAGAACTTCAAAATTAATACACGAACTCTTCTTTGCTTGGGATCTAGGCAACAATCCTCAGATAATAATTTTCTATCACTTTACTTAGGTGTTAGCCAAACTGTAACTTCTTCTTCTTCTTTTTTTTTTTTTTTTTTTTGAGGAACTTTTAGCATGAACAGAGGGTTATTAAAAAACTTTCAAAAATTAAGATAAAATTATTGTCACTTAAAATGGTACACGACAGTAGAAAATACTGAAGCTAGAACCAACCTACATGTTAATGCTAAATTATTATCAACTTTTGTTATGCATTCTCTGAGCAAAATTCATTTGAAATAAAAAGCTATTTTTTATAAGATACAAAATAATACATTTTGTCAGCTTAAGAAATAAAAATACTTTCATGCTTTTATATAAAAATATTACTTAGAGGTAATTTAAAAATCATTACTTTCAGCCAATCTATCATAGTTACCATGGTGTCCTCTGGAGCAAAGTGACATGCCATGTCGAACAATACTTCTAAAGGCTAAAGCCAAGCAATGTTCTCAAAGGTGACGAGATTATGTAGCAAATGAAAATTGCTAATGATATTGAATAAACAGGTTAATTGATGTGGGGAATTTGAGACATTATATGTGTCTTTTTCTTATAAAGGTGTTAATATTATGTCCCCCTGATTCCCATTTAACAGACTTTACTACTTATACCACATGAGAGTCAGTTTCCACTTTTGAACTGGTCCTTCTTTACAGAAAGCTCATTTTTGTATCAAATAAATCTGAATGAAGACAGAGGTCTGTGCCAGACAGGAATAGAATAAAGAATTACTGCACTTCCCAGTGGGATAAGAGAAAGCTGAAAGCAAAAATAAAATAAAATAAAATAAAATAGCAGGGAATGTTCATTCCTCTTTAGGTATTTAGTGGGTCTCCAAATACTGATAGCAATAATTTTCAGTGTTATATAATTTGGATTCTGTTCTGCTGTAAGTTTTTTTTTCTCACAATTTACAGGTTTCGTTAAATATTCAATTACCTCTGCTCAGCTGTGCAAGCCACACAAGAGAAATTCATTGTTGTGAACCAAAGATTCCATTACCAACTGGGCACCATTTACTAGTGATTGTACCTCCAAATATATAAATAGAGACTACACTTTAGTTTCCAGGATTCTCAGACCTGAATAATCACACAAAAACACTGTTGTGTCAATGGCTTATGTGTATTCATAGCTAGCTCTTACATCTTAAATTAACCCATATCTATTCTTTCATATTTTACCATGTGGCTTGTGGTTTGTTACCTTTTGCTTCTTAGGCTGCTACATGGCATCTGCCTGACTCTGCCTTCTTTCTTTCTCTGCTTGGATTTCCTGCCTTGCTATTCTGTCCTGCCCTAGGCCAAAGTAGCTTCCTTATTGATCAATGGTAGTAAAACATATTCACAGCATACAGAGGGAAACACCACATCATCTCCCTTTTTCTGTCCATATAAAAGGAAGATTCTAACTTTAACATAGTAAAATTACATATAACAAACAGGTGTCAAGCGAGAATTACAGTTGCAATACTTAGTCTACTTGTATTTGGCAATATTAAAGAAGTACTCTATTATCTATCTTATCCTTGTAAGTCTAAAGTTTTATGTCTAATTTATCATTAATCATAACTGAGGAAAACCAAAACTATCTGTTTTCAACACCATCAAAGATCCCAAAAGGATATATTTCTTAAGTAAATAGAAAGTGCATTAAAAGTAACTCCATAAACTCTAGAATTGACAGAGACATTTCACTGCCTGGACAATCATCTAACGTTCTGCTGTAATGTTGGGACATCCATTTTCAGTATATAAGCCCATTGTTTCTGGAAGACTTTTCCATGAAGCAGGATATTTGAAAGCAAAGAAAGCCAGTGCAGAAATCATAATCCCAGAGAGCCTAGACAACCATGAGGACCCTTAGAGAGACATACATAGATCTAGTCTACACAGGAAGTAGAAAAAGACAAGATCTGAGTAAAACCCAGAATAGTCAAAACAATCCTCTACAATAAAAGAACTGGAGGCATCACAATCCTTGGACTTTAAACTCTACTACAGAACCACATGACTGAAAAAAGACTGGTATTGGCATCAAAACAGACAGGGGGATCAATAGACCCGAATCAAAGACCCGGATATTAGTCCACACATTTTCAAACAATTGAGTTTTGACAAAGAAGCAAAAAATATCAAATAGAAAAAAGAAAGCATATTAAACAAATGGTGCTGGCATAACTGGATATCAGCATGTACAAGAACAAAAATAGATATCTATCACCATGCACAAAACTCAAGTCAAAATGGATCAAACATGTCAACATAAAGCTAGCCACATTGAACCTCATAGAAAAGGAAATGGGAAGTACACTTGAACACATTGGCACAGGAGACCACTTCCTAAATATAATCCAAGCAGCACAGACACTGAGAGAAAAAAATTAATAAAACTGAAAAGCTTCTGTAAAGCAATATATTCGGTCAACAAGGCAAGCAACAACCTACAGAATGGGAAAAGATCTTCACTAACCCCATATCAGACAGAGATCTGACCTCCAAAATGTGCAAAGAACTCAAAATAATTGGTCATCAAAAAAAAAAAACAAATAATCCAATAAAAAAAATGGAGTACATACCCAAACAGAGAATTCTCAACAGAGGAATCTAAAATGGCTGAAAGACACTTAAGGAAATGTTCAACATCCTTAGTCATCAGAGAAATGCCAATCAAAACAACTCTGAGATTCCATCTTACACCTATAAGAATGGCCAAGATCAAAAACACTGATGATAACTTATGCTGGAGAGGTTGTGGGGAAAAGGGAACACTTCTTCATTGTTGGTGGGAATGTAAGCTGGTACAGTCCCTTTGGATATCAGTGTGGAGATCTCTCAGAAAATTAGGAAACAACCTTTCTCAAGACCCAGCAATACCTCTTTTGGGTATATATCCAAAGAATGCTCAATCGTGCACATGGACATGTGCTCAACTATGTTCATAGCAGGATTGTTTGTCATAGCCACAACCTGGTAGCACAACTTTTTAAAAAAAAATACTATATTTTGACAGTTCATGTTAAAAATGTACATAAATAAAGCAGGATGAATATATTCCTACATAATTAAATTAAACACGTGAAAGATTATTTCCTACATTCTAATATCAAACGATTTAGCAGTAAATGTTCAATAAAAAGTAATAGTGTGACCATCTGGAAAAGTATTTGGAAATGAAACGAAGAAATGATTGAGTATATTTAATAAGGATTCAAGACAAATGAAACAAATGGAAACAGAAAATGTCACTGAATACATAAATGGAGAAATGAAGAAAACCCCATATTGTAGAAACTTCATCCAGCAATTGATGGAAGCAGATGCAGAGGTTCACAGAAAAGCACAGTTGTAAGCTCCCAAAGTCCAGTCGAAAGGAGGGAGGAGCAATAATATGAGCAAAGGAGTCAAGACAATGATGGGGATACCCAATGAAACAGTAGACCTGAGCTAATGGGAGCTCACTGACTCTAGACTGACAGCAGAGGAAACCAGCATGGGAACAAACTAAACCCTCTGTGTGTGGGTGACAGTTGTATGGTTGGGGCAGTATGTCGGGCCACTGGCTATGGGACCAGGATTTATCCCTACTACTTGAATTGGCTTTGTGAATTCCAATCTCTTTAGAGGGATACCTTGCTCAGCCTACATGTAGGCGAAGGCCTTGATCCTGCTTCCCAGTGATGTGCTGGACTTTGTTGACTCTCCATGGGAAGACTTACCTTCTCGGATGACCAGATGGGAATAGGGTCAGCGGAAGGTGGAGGAAGCAAGAGTAAGGGAGGGAATGGGAACTAGGATTGGTATGTAAAATTACAAAAGACTATTTAAAAAAAATGATTAGAGAAGAAAGAGTAGCTGTGAAACAAATAGGGCAAAAACATTGGGCAATGTTAAAGGTGAGCTGAATCAAAGGTTTTGGGTATGTACTTACATGTCATGTGTCTGCCTATACATGAGAAAGCAGTAGTACCTCATGTCCAAAGGTAGCTTATTGATCAACTCTTGTCCAATCAAAGTAATTATTTTTCTTTAATATTTATACTAAAATTTGTTTTAAGAAGACCAAATACATTCATTTCATTTGTCTTCTTAAATATTTTTGTTTTTATATAATTGTGCAAATATTTGTCTATAAGATTTAGGGGGAATATTGAACTTCTGATACTAATTACCTTGGAATAAAAGCAGTTAAGTAAAACAAGAGTGCTTTTGGAGCTGAGCTTGTTCAGTGATTTAACTTGATTGAACAAATTTGTCCCTTATAGGAGGCAGAACTAAAAGTGTTTGAAGTTATCTGGGCTGAAGTATTGAGACAGAAAAGATCCTTAGAATTCTATTGTGGCAAATCTGCTGTACACAGAAGTAGCTTTCAAAGGACTTCAGTGAAAAGAAGTTTTGCAGTCAAATTCAGGAAGTCCATTCTTCTCAAAGCAAGCAGACAAAATTAAGGTCATGCTCTATAGAATCTGTCTATGTCTGGTCTGATTGGAGCCACCTAGACTTGCTGTTGAGAATGGGCTTCACTTGCTGATTTTTGAAGATGAGAATAAAAGACAGCAGTTCAAGGATCTTTATTTCTATTGGCGACTTTCATTCTTGGTAAATGTGTCTTTCAGAAGAATTCCCTCTTTAATGTGATATAATGTGGAAAGTCATCATTCGTAGAAGAGAAGGGGAAGTTCCTTTTTTAATTCTTACCTACATTCAAGCTGGAAGAGCCTTCCTCAGCCAAATTATCAATCTCCGCAAGTGCAACTTCGAATGTCAAGTTTTCAAATTCACAGTCATGGGGTTTCTCTACTGTAGTGATGTTATCATTTTGTTATCTGCTCTTTATATCCCCATGGTCTCTTGTTATGTGATAATGTAGGCTTTGATCTTTATTCATGAAACAAAGGATCGTCATCTGAAATTAAAGTATTAAAAGTTAAAATTGACCTATGTTTACAGTGAGGAGTCTAAATATCTTCACTATTGATATCTTATGACAAAATCAAAAATGTTTAATTTCATATCTGTTTAGTCACTGACACCTACAAGATACATGTCGAAGTCCCATGTCATTTTGAAAGTATAAAATGATACTAATTACAGAATTACTATTTTATTACAATTTAAATTAAATAGGATTCTATTTATGTCTTGGTAATTAAAATTAATCTGGATTTCCTATCCTTGTATAGCATAAGCACAAATCTTTGTACTTTGTAGTTTATTTTATTGACATTTAATTTTGAAATTATACAGTTCTTCTCTTAAACCTAATTCTCCTGTACTACCCAAACATTCCTTCATTATTGGGGTTCCTTTGACATTTCATATTCACTAGCTCCTAGATACACACCTAAGCAACTGCTAATGTCCGTAGGTGGATTCTACTCTAAGGTAACTGTGGTATTCATCCATCTGATTCTTCTGATAATATTACCCTGTATCCTGACTAATTCCTTTTCATTCAATCATTTTAGTATCTCTCGCTCTCATATAAATGTAATAACATTACTCTTTGCAAGATATGATCAAATTTCTATGCACCCAATGAGCTAGGAAACCAATAACAGTACAAGGATACCACCTAAAGCCAAAGCCAACTAAGTGAAACAAGGAGTTCTATTTGACTTACTTATATAAGTATAGGTGATGGATTATTAAAGAATGACTCAAAGACAGCTAAAAGCTGACCCTTTCACAGGTGAAAGTTCAAAAAAGCTTAAAAAGGGCCATACTGCAGAACTTCAGGCAGCTCAATAGTTAGTGTTCTTTCCTAGCAACTCAGCTGGTCTGAGTCTCTTCAAGGAAGCACAGCTGACCTCCACCCCTTCTAACTAGCTCTGCTCCTCTTTCTTTCCCAGGGAGTTCATCTTCCCTGAGAGTCTTCCAAGCAGCATGGCCAGTAGACATTCACTCTCAACAGTTCTTACTGCTAACCTACAATTAAGGAGGTAAGGATTTAGTGAATCTTGTCCATTTCAAAGAAGTTTGGAAGGCTCTGAGTTGTCCACAACCTGAACTTAAGCAGCTTCCTTTCAGCACAAAATGTTTTATCTCCTTTTAGAGCATCCCGAATCTTCAATTAGAATCAATCAAAGGTGAAATGGTTTGTCTCCGAGGAAATTTAGATATAACACAATTGCAAGTAATTTCAGATGCTCTTAGAACCCATAAGGGAGCACAGGATATAAAGGAGCTGGAGCTAGAGTCTACCTCGAGTCCTCCGTATGAGCAGTACCTGGTCTTGAATTCTGAGCTCTTTTCTGATTTGCCAACCATACAGTTTGAGACCTGTGACTTTAAATTCCTCACTTCTTCAGATTCTGGTTGAGTATTTATCATAATATGTTATACGAATTCAGTGAGTGTTAATTATTTAATGAGTAAACTATAACATAGAGATTGGTAGCAAAGATACTGTGCTCTTGAGTCATTTTTTTAATATCAGAAATATTCTCCTCTAAAATATCTCAAATATTATTGAATTCTTTAATACTAGTTGATAATATATTTATATCATATTTGATTAAGAACTCAAACATTCTTAAAATATTTTCACTAGCCATTGCTGATTCAGTGATTTCTAGTTAAAATAATACTACAAGAATTGCCTTCTCAGAGTTGTTTTAAAAAACAATGTAGAATAAATGTTAGAACAGTAGCAATGCCATTCGTGAGTCATTTCAACTTTTCATTAATTCATCAGCTGAATGAAGAGGACACACTTTTTGCCCATCAGGGAATGTTTTAGGTCCTGGAGATAAAGTACTAGATAAATGAAAATATTCCTACATTCTCAGAACTTCTGTATCACAGAAAGACAAAGAAATATGTTATAATTAACCATGTTTTAGTTTTTGCAAACTTGTTGCTGTTGCCTGTTGTGTGATCCCTGTTTGCCTCATGTCAGGGTGTGAGAAGTTGCAGAGGCAACAACACAGACTCTGAGAGAGTCCAATGCATAACCTCTTTATTGTAAAATGGTCAGGGCTATCAAAAGATTTCTACATATTGTTTGAAATGGTAATTAGCTTACTGTTTTAAAACTGTTAAGATCCTACTTATAAAACATGCACACACAATAGTAGTTCCAGGACTCAATCCTATTTCCCCTCAAAAGTTAAAAAAAAGAATGATATTCTTGGATATACTTATTCAAAGTTGAGACAATATTAGCATTTTGTGAAACCTCTTTATGTACAGTTATTAGTTTATCAGTCTAGAACTTAGCTCTAAGGGGTATTAGTAATGCTTTTTATCTGTATTAGAGAACAAAAAAGTAGAGATTCGGCTAGGTGGTGGTGGCACATGCCTTTAATCCCAGCACTCAAGAGGCAGAAGCAGACAGATTTCTGTGAGTCTAAAGCCAGGCTGGTCTATAAGAGCTAGTTCCAGGACAGGCCACAAAGCTACAGAGAAACCCTACCTTGAAAAGCAAACAAACAAACAAAAAAAAAGTAAAAATTCTGTTTCGATACTATGAATAACCTGTAGAAAAGTCATTGTGTATTTGCATATTAAATTCCATCAGGCACGTTTTAATTTTTGCTTATTGCAAACCCACATTTTTCTCATCTTGTTACAAAGAGCTTATAGAATACATATTAACCTTCATCATCTGCATTATGTGATGTCTGCAAGAAAATGTAAATCCTTTTAATTTCTTGTTTTCTTATATCTACCAAGCCACCTATTACTACAGAAAGGCATGTACAAAGTGAGTGGTTAATTCTCATTCACTTAATATGTGCAATTTGCATAATTAACGGTGGCTTAAAACACATAATAATTGCTTCATCATTCCCATCATACCATTGTCTCTGAGAGCACCCGCTGATCTTAACAAGCCTCGGAAATCATGGCATTGTGCCCTCTGCGTGGATCTGCATCGCCCAGCCCATTACAGGCCTATTATCTCTACCACATAAATAATGCTATTCACACACAGAAGATTCTTGTATCGAATACTAATAATTCTACACAGAAAACCTGTAGGGTGACAGTGGCACAGGGCACTGCCCAGGTGTCCACTTTGAGTTCGAAAATGGATGAGAGTACAATTTTCAAATGAATTGCTCAGTTTTATGACATAGTTAATAGAGACAACTGTGTATCCAAGTCAATTTGTTTATACTATTTTAGCCTAATCCAAATATTTCCATGTGAGATAGGTAACATTTTTCAGAGGAAAAAAAAACCTTCAAGATCCTTAAGGTCAAATATAATTATAGCTTATCAGTAAAGGTAGACATATACACATGAAGAATGCAGTGAAACTGAAGAATGACAGCCGTTATAAGAAAATTTTACTGCACTGTGCTAGGTAGCAAGTTCTGTTCTAACTGACTCACAGAAACAAACAAGCTCACCTATTCCTGTTAGTAGACTGGAGAGAAATATCACTATCATGCTATTTCATAGGCAAGGAAATGAAGAACAAAGAACTTATTATAGCTTCAGGTAATAAGACTGATACGTCTGACTCTTGAATTGATAATATAAAATATACCACTAATATATCTTCTTGTACCAATGTCTGTGAACTTTCTATGTAAAAACAGGATATTACTGGTCTTGAAGATATTATGTTCCACTCTCCCCAACTTATCAATATGAGTAATCATCAATATATCAATTGCTTTATGTTAGTATTTATAAATCCCTTTCTTGCCTTTTAAAAAATATGAAAAGTTCACTTTTCATAAGTACAGCTATTCATATGTTAATATGCATATGTATATATTTGTTTTAGCCTTTACATGTGTCTTTTTGCAAATATATGAACTCTATAAAGTGGGGAATCATCTTTTCCCCTTTAAATAACTGTGCTGTCCCTAGGGCACTAAGCATATTACCTAGAGTGTACGAAGGTTACTGCCTGAAATATCATAGCTGCAGTGAGTGCCTGCATTCACTACAAGAAGATTCACAGAGTTATTAGGCAGATGCTATTCTTAGTTCTGTCATCCTTCTCAGATAATTAGAAAAGCCATTATACTTGGTCGCATTGCCTTCTTGTGCTTTCAACAGCAGTTGCTATTACTGAGAGAGAGGAAAAAAAATAAAAAAAATACCCTGAGGTAAAACTCATAAAAATAAGCAAGCAACAAATCACAGTATCTAACAGTGTGAGTAGGTATATCTTGGTGTCTTTTGTCTGCTCTTGGGACTGTTTGGAGGTACACAAAACACCAAGCTAACAGGCACAATATATATATTCAGAGGACCTAGTACAGAGTAAAATACAGCCCCCGTATTTTAGGGGTTTCCTGATCCAATGGGAGGGACCTGATGGAGACCAATTTAGAATCCCTCTGACAAAATGTCTGGCTGTGATCTGCTTCATCTTCTCATATCTGCTGCTGATTGGACAATCCATCCATCTGAGAATAGCAGAATATAATTAGTAATCGTTTCTTTGATTTTTTTTTTCAATTGTATTTGCTTCTGTCATAGATGTCTGGGCTCTACAGTCTCCAGTTCCTGGCTAACCATGCATCTAGCAAGTGTAAGACATGGGCTCACTCTCCTTACAATGGCCTCAGCTTAAACCAAATATTTGTCAAACACTCCTACATGTATTGTGCCAGGATTGCTCCCAACATCTCACAGGCTGCACATATTGTAGGACCAGTATCCTGTGGCAGGTTTGGTGTTCAGGTTACTCTTTCTGTAACCTACAGAGTACCTTCTCATGACAAGGAGTCTAGATCATAGAGAAAGACCCTTGCAAGTGTCAAGCCAAACTTTCTACATTCAATGATCTATCTTGATGTTGTCCTCAGCAATGGAACTCTACCGTCAGTTTTCAGAGAGTGACCATCTGTTATAGAATCAGCCTGGGTTTATTGGTATCTCTAAGGAAAACCTTTGGCCAACAACTCAAGGAATTGCAATCCTACTTACACCACTGGTAATCAAGCTACAAAAGAAGATCAATTTAGATTTCATAGACTCCATTACTAGGAGTCCTCACTAGAATCACCCTCATAGATCTTAGAAAGTTTCCAAATCACTAGGTTTCTACACCATCCCTCCAATGCTCACCAATTCCTGCTGTGTTCCTGTACTATCTTGCTCTAATCCTACCCCCTACATATGATCCTTCCCACTCTAAACCCATTAATCACCAATCCACTCGGAAAACTAAAGTATTTCTGTTTCCCAGGGAGATCCACGCCATTTCCCCTATAGCCCTCCTCTGAACTTAAATTTTCTGGATCTATGCATTTCAATAACTGCTAATATTCACTTATGAGTAAATACATACTGTATTTGTCTTTCTGTGTCTAGAGTTCCTGACTCAATATGATTTTCTATATTTATGTGTCTAAATTTGTAATTTAAACACATTTCTATATTTTTATGTGTATCTTTATGATTTCAATACATGAAGATATGTCCATTATACTATACATTATTAGGTCTATTACCTATCCATGTTCCTGTTCTTCTCATTCAACAAACATTCTCATTCTTGAATATCCTATTCTAATTATATTCTTTTGTGTTGGGAGCAGTGAGACCCCAGATCCTGAATTTCTTGCAATCCCCTGATCTGAGTGCTTACAGCTGCTCTGAGCACGAGACCTTCAAGAGTTCCTGATGGCAGGAGAGTGGTTTCTGGTGGGTTTGCCTGGGGCATGGCTATCTCTATATAATCTGCCCGTGAACACAATAAAGAGGACATTCTTGGGGAATTCAAGGATGACCCGTGTTGCTGTCTCTGTTTGTGTATGTCTGTGAATTTTAACCTCCAGCCTTTTTCCTGAAGCTCGTGAACTGGGTGCCAGCGCACAGACATGGGGACGTGTGCATGGCACTTTTTTTTTTGAAGGGGATACTCTTGGTCCTCAGTGTAACATGCAAGTAACAGTTACTTCAAATCAGACTAGATTAAAGATTAAATGGGTCTACTATGTTAACAAATCAAACCTGTAACTACACAAAGGTTTCAGATATAGCTGAATGCATGACTTTCTGAAAATCTACATAAGAGCTCTGCCTTCCCTTTTAGCCAACAACATTAAGCTGAATTCTTTGGTTTGTTTTCGTTCAAGGTAAGGTAGACTGCTATTGGATGTTTTTCAGACCATATAAATATGTTGAGAAAAAAAGAGCCTTTACAGCTTGCAACAACTGACAAAATCAAATTCTCTGTTTTCATTAACTTGTATACATCTACCTCATGTGACAGCTATGGGGCCTGTGCATTCTGACAAGTGACCATCATTTTGTATGTTTGATTCACTGGGATTTAAGAAGCCTCTTGCTGGGGCTCTAAAATGATTTAACTTGCTCTCTGACTAGTGCTTACAGGTGGTGGTCAATAGATGGATTAAAACAAAAAAAAAGATAGGCTAATTTTAGATGAGGTACGTGAATTTGTACAGACAAGCTATCAAAAACTTTCAAGCAACTTATAATAGACCTTTTAACTCATCATTGATCTTGGAATATATTATATCACTTAGTAACATCCATCCCTACTAAATATCAAAAGTTAATGTATATTCTGCTATATCTCCAGAAACAAATGACATTTCATGGTGTACAATTAATGCGTATTTTTTAAATCAACTAAGATATTATACAATCAGCCACTAAAGAAAAGGAGTACTGAAAGAAGAAAAATGTTAAATGATTATTCTCTTTCACTGTGATTTATTTATATGCTAGAATTTACAAATATTAAAAATTATATAGTAAGGATAGTCCTCTTATTTCTTTCATTCATTATAATTTCAGACAAAAAAATGCAATACAATATGGTCACATCTATTTCTTATTACCACCTCCAACTCCTTCATAATACTCCAATATATCTCCTGCCACGTTCACATCTTTTTTCTTGTTTTATAAAAGACTTTAATACTTTCAGATAGTGCTGCTCATGGGTATGATGTCAAAAATTTTAGCATGGAAATCTTACCAATGATTGCTTACTAACAGTACAAAAAGAAGAAAGAAGAAAAAAAAACAGGAAGGATGGAAGCAAGCAAGGAAGGAGAGAGATAATAATAGAGAAGAAAGAAAGAGTTCATTTTTTTTTTCAGAAATGATCAGTTGCCAATAATCCCACATTTTTGTGTGAGGCCTGGACTTAATCTACCCCATTTATGCTAGGATTTTGTCTATTTTGAGCCTATGTATATGCAATGATGGTAACCACAATTGTTATGAGTTTATAAGTTCAATATTCATCTTATTTCACATGTAGAGGACAGTATTCAGTATCCTTCCCATTCTTCAGTATCTTACTTTTTGCCTAATTTTCCAAGAATTTGTATTGTGTGTACTATGAAAATTGGTGTATGTCAATAAGTAATGATGACATATCCATACTTGCAGCGAATAAAAAATTTCACATTCAATTAATACTTTATACACTAAGAAATCTTTCCTCATTTCTACAATTGATAAAAAACTGTTCTTGTGTGCAATCAAATTTACCTATTTTTTCTGTGTCTTTTAGATGTATTAAGGCCTTCAATTCAATAAAACAAACAAACAAACAAAAAAACAAGAAAGAGTTAATGCAACTAAAAAGATTCTGACCCTAGATATTTAGGATGTGTCACATCCCACGAAGGAAAATACTAAAACATAAAAAGGAATAAATTATGGTGTTATTTAATTAAATGGGAAGCTCAATGCGCTCTGGAGGCAATTTATTCCAATAACTGGAGCATCCTATCCTTGCAGTGCATTGTAATGAATATAAATCAAGAAATCCTCTCCTAGAAGAAAAACATTTACCAATCACTTATAAACTATACCTGAGGGCCCCATTAGATTAATGTTTACTAGAATGCTACCTTATCTTGGCGAACTTGTATAAACCGTCACTACCACATTCAGCATCACTAAAGCTTCTGAGTACAGCTCCTTGCCTTTCCCATTCCTGGGTATATCTGTGTCTTTTTCAGTTTTCCCTCATGACTTCACCTAGAAGTCATCTGGCTTTAGGGCACTTCCAGAACAGACTCCTAATCTTAACAATCTTCACATACAGCATACTGTAAGGTAGCTATAACTTCTCCAAAACTACCCATTTGATACTTGATTTTTTCTTACATGTTAATCTCTTCCATATTGCTTAAACTGGAATATTGTGGATTATTGCCATTGTTTCCTCTATCTAACCTCTGACTCCATTTCTCTAGCATCTTTATGCAAAATCATATAATGTTTCGTTAAAATATTTTTTTAAAGATTTGTTTCCCACTGCTATTTTACCATTTTTTTATGGGTACATTGATCTTTTCGGTGAATTGCCACCATATATCTTTGCCTGTTACTGTTCTACTCTCAAACCAAAAAATAATTCCAAAACTGTTAAAAACTTAATACTTTAATCACATCTTTAAGAATATAAATCAGCAGCATGCATTCACACATAAATTCATGCATTTTGTAATTATTTTTATTACACACAAACAAAATCATTTCAGAACACCCATCTATTCAAAATACTTTATTTTCTGGTCATTGTGGCTAGTAGCAAATCTACTTTTGTTAATTATTTGAATACAGCTATTTTTCCTATCCAGTACTTTAATCTGGACCCCTTAGTACGTTCTCATGAAATTCCTGTATAGTGAAACTTTTTGTCCACCCAAATTCTTTGCACTCTTTTGGTTTCGATTCAACTCATCACTTTCATTCATGTGTCACCAAAACGCAGTTTCATTTCCACAACTCTGTAGATCTCCAAAAGTCTAATTCACATCCCAACACTTTTATAATGTTGTCTGAAATATCATCATTTTCTTCACTTTCAAGATTTACCCATCTCAGATTGTTATTATTTGAAAATGAAACTTGTTAGTTATGTACTGATGTGTATAAATGATATCATTTCAAAATAAAAAATATTACTGCGTGACTATATATTTTGTTACTATGGGTGAATGTTATCAGTCATTATTATTCACAATGTATTTAATGCATTCTTTGATTTATAAGACTTTAATTTTACCTTGAAGACAAAGATTTAACTAGAATTTTGAAAAACTTTGGCTCTTCATGCATTACTCAAATATTTTAAAAAGAGATATAATAGAGAAGAAGAGGAAGAAAATGGTACTAAAGAACAATAAAAATGTTAGAAAGGGTTATGATGATCTTATTATTTTATCTTTACTTAAAATTGCGTATGGAGTTACCCTGTTGATAATGGCACTTTGATGATTGGAAATATAAAGTATGTTCATGGTGTTTATTAAATGTCTCCCTGCTTTCCTGACCACTTTTATCTGAATATAATAGACTGCTCATACCTGAGCTATATACTTTTTCAACTTAGCAAGATCTAATTACTTTATATTCAAAAGACCCTTCTAATGATTTTTGAAAATTAATGATCCACATAAATTTAAGACATGGCTGAATATCAGATATTTTATGAAGCTTTTGAGAAATTATTTATTTTATCAAATGGCTATGAGAAGAATTAAAATAAGTTCCATAACCGGGTAATGTATAAAACTTTTAGTATCCAAAGTGCTTTAATTTAGTTGAGTTTTATATCTTCTAACATTATAAATTGGGAAGTATTTGATTCCTCAGATAATTAGTCACTAATAATTCTTGAAACTAAGTTTTAATAATTCCTAGACTCTCTTAAATGTCTTTAAATTACTGAGAGGACTAGCTTAAGCGAATTATTCAAATATATTACTTAAGAGGGATATATGAATTATAAGATAGTACAGACTACTAAGAAATATCCCTAACAATAAATAATGTTAAAAATTCAGTGGAGACCAGTAACGAGGTATTGAAATCATGATACAATTTATTCTTCAAAATACAATCAATTTGTTGATAATCTGATACCTTTAGCTTGTTGATTAGTAATTTGACCAGACTTTTATTGCCAATGTCAAAAGTTAACTTATATGCACAAGAAAACCTGATAATTTCTTGGTTGCAGCATTATTTTTCTTGAAGACAGAGTCACCTACATTAAAATCTACAGTCATTTTAGATAATTAGATTTTAACTACTATTTATTGCAGTTTAATTTGTGAGGAAGAAAACAAATTATAACTAAAGTTTATTTAATCAGCACATGTATATTAAATTTCTAGTAATAAATATGATTGCTTAAAGAAAGTAAAACCAAAATGAAGAGCAAGTACATTTATATATGAATCAGTTGTGGCTTATAATTTTCTGATGAATTAATAAAACACTAAGTCACTTGTCCTAGCAAAAATATATATGCAGTTACAATAAATTTACAAATGTACTGTCAAGGTCATAATTCCTTCTGATGCTGTGTTAGTATCAAAACATTGTTTAATTCTCTGTCTCTCAGTATTTTTATTTACTAAAAATGTATCATGATCTTTACCACTATTGAAAAATTAAATATTAATAAGATCACAATATTGAGTCTATGTCATTTGAGTTTGAAACAATAGGGGTGTGCTGTAAGCTTCTATGTGATGACACAAGTTGTAAATGTTCTGCATCAGCTTGAATAGGTACCAAGAGAATTAGATGGCCTGTGAAAAGAAAAAGGAAAAGGAAGGGAAAGGCAACTTTTCTATCAAGGTAACTTCCTTGATAGAAACTCAATCTCTAATACCAACTCCTAGGAATAAATATTGGAGAGACACACACAACATGGACAGCCATGTCATTTACTCAAAAGAAAGTGAAGAAAGTATAATTCACCTAAAATCTTTACTTTGATCCATTAACTCCAGTGTAAACACTCGAGTGGAGATTCCATTGACATCGTTGTAACTGCCTGGTGTGGTACTGTGTGACTTTGATGCCAAAGCTTGAGAGGACGTTGTAGTCAGATGCCCAGACTACGGCATTGTAAGTTTGTTTAATTCCTTTAGAAATGATCAAATTAATTCAAGGTGACAACATTCTAAATTTCTTTTCTTGTTGTTTTTGCTTTTTTTTTTTTCTCAGTAGCTTTGGAACCTGTCCTGCTCTTGTAGTCTTGTAAACCAGGCTGGCCTCAAACTCATAGATATCTGCCTGTCACTGCCTCCCGAGTGCTGATCTCAAAGAGCTAGTTGCAGGACAGGTTGCAAAGCTACATTCTAAATTTCTACCAATAAAGAAAAATAATTCCTCATCCTTCTTGATGAAGAGCTTTTGCCTTACTTTTTTTTATTGTTTGTTTGTTTGTTGCTATGATAAAAACATCTTCACTGAAAACAAGTTAATGAAGAAAAGGGTTATTTGGTTCACACTACCAAGTTACAGTTCATCATCATGGAGAAATCACAGAGACAAAAATTGGATGCGTCATATCTACATCCAGATAGCAGGATGCTTAAATGCATGAGCTCTGCTAGTACATTTTCCTTCTATTTAGTCCAGAGCCACAGTCATGATTAACGCTATCCATTATACTCTTCAGCGATACTAGCATTTGGTAAAGTCAGACATTTGAATTTTTCACACATAATGAGTATTTAGTAATTGCATTTAAAAAACTGGTACAGACTCAAAATATAGTAACAATGAATTATGGATTTAAAGTAAGAGTAGCAATGCAACTGACACAGTTAGCTAAACACAAACACCTTTCTAGGTTGATAAAAGGGCTCCAGAGAGGAAAGATAATATTGCGCAAACTTGATTTGAGTTTCATCCTTGAATCCTGAGGTAAAAGGTACGAACAGATTCCTGAAAGCTGTCTTCCTGATTCTGCAGGACATGAGCTTTCCTACATTTATAATAATAATCGAATAATTAATTATGATATTGGTAATAATAATAGCTAAATTTTAAAAGGAAACTTTCATCTTACAATTTAGATGCTCAGATCAAGTTGTCTTGTTTTGTTTTTTTGTTTTTAATACCAAAGTATAACTGAAATTATGGAACAAATCTATGACCCAAATTTAACTTTTATTTGGAGAAAATAGATGTGTGCTTGTTCACAGGAGTTAGGAGTAGCAGGCATATTTGAAAAACTGGAAAAGACGAGCGATGAATTGACAAGATATAAAATATTTGTCAGATATTCAGATATTGCAGAAGACTATAATCCTTTAAGGGTGTATAAAAACACACACACACATACAAAGGCACACATACATTCAGACAGACAGACAGAGAGAGAGACACACATACACGTATATATGTATATATAAACACACTAGTACACTAGGTTGGTGTGGGATTCCCCTCTGTATGCTATGAATATGTTTTATTACCATTGGTTAATAAAGAAACTGTTTCAGTCAAGGGCTTAGCAGAGTAAATCCAGGAGGGAAATCTGAACTGAGATACATAGTGAGAGTAGGCACAAAGAGACACCATGAAGCTCCTGAAGTAGAAAGATGCTGCATACTTATTGATAGTCCATAGCTTCATGTTGATACACAGATTAATAGAAATGGGTTAATTAAAGATGTAAAAGTTAGTTAATAAGAAACTTAGGCTAATAGGCCCAACATTGTTATAACTAATATAGTTTTTATATGATTATTTGGATCTGGCCTTCCAGGAAATGAATGAGCAATCATCACCTATATACTAGGTGTCACTGGAAACATCAGGATGAGTTCTAACAAGATCTTTAATTGGGTAGACGACATGAGCAATGTAGAGTAACTGTAAAAAATGAAAGACACCTCCAGTCATCTCTAAAATAGACAGAAACAGAATTGGTAAATGGAAAGAAACAATGTGTGTTTCCTATGTGAGCAATATTCCAATTCATCTGGGCAATATAAGAGAAAAATAAGCTGGTCATAGGGGAAGGGACTAATGCATCCTTTGCTTACACTGAATTGTGGTGTGTAATGAAGGAATGTTTTGAAACTATGATCACAGTCATACCTATGACAGATGCCCCTTTAGATGGGAGAATGAAGCTTCTGCAGCTACTCTCTTGAAGAAAAATTTTTAAAAAAGCAAAAGGACCTTGCTCTTTGGTAGGAAAGAAACAATAAAAAAATTATATTTAAGGAACAGTTCATGAGTGCAGGATAAAGGAACAGTTTCAATTTGTAATTTATACTCTTCTTTGAAAAGCCAATGGGCACCACAAATATTCAATATATCTTTAAGACTAAGTCATAACCACAAGCAAAACAAATCACATAACAATCACCGACACATGCTTCATGCCTTACTAAGTCAAATTTACAACTGCACCGAAGATATGGTTTTCAATATAAAGGCTACTTACTTCAGCTTCTACCCAACCACAAATATCCAACTATTAGCAACAATAATACTAATTAGAAGTAAGAGGAAGAAAGAAATGGGCACTGAAAGATCCAAAGTTTGGCTTTGTTTTTACAGAATTTGTCAGGACAAAGGAGATGGTAGCAGCAGGAGAAGCAGCTGCAGCAAGAGCCAAGCAAGGAGTGAATAAAAAGGACAAACACAAATCAAGGTAGGGGTAACTATTTATAATTTCATTTATTTGTAGAGAACCTGCAAACAACCTGCATTTCTATGCTAGTTCAATGGATGTAAAGAAGTGTTAGTTACTGAATATAAATCTGTACCGGATTAGTTGCACAGACTCCTTATTGATTGTGTTTTGCCATACTGTTGTTCCATTGTAAACTCACATTACCTTCATGGATAATGGCACAGACAAGAAATCTCATGAAATGGTGCCTTGTAAACAAAAGTGTGAGGCCTGATAGATTTCTATTATAAAAGATTTGTTACCTCAATACCCAAAGAATTACAACATTAATACTGAAGAAATAATAGCCTTAAGTGTTCTTTTTCCGAAAATGGTCAGAACTTCACATGTTCTCATTCGGTATGTTACATTTATATTAGACTGTAAAACAACCGTTCTGGAGACAAGTGTAAAACAGGTGCTAAAGCACAAAGACTTACATTTATATGTCAAGTGATTTTTTCCAGGAGTAAAAATCAAATTCTAGGTGCTATGCAAAGGAATGAAATTTAATGGTAATAGAAGACACTTTCCAACAAGTCTCACTATAGTATTAAAATATACTCAGTTCTCTATCTCTGAACATTGCCTTTAGAAATGATCCATGAGTAGCTGCTTCAATATACCTTCTTTCTTATTTTCAAAGATTCTCATTTCTTGTGATTGTAGTTGCTTATGTGTAAATAAGATATAAGATGGAGGGAGGTTAAAACTCTAAAAATATAGCAGAGTTGGAAATCCCCCCCCAAAAAAACCTTCATAACCCTGAATTACACGAATTTGCCACCCATACCAGTGGATAGAATAGTAATTTCTCTATTTTTCATCCTGGGATCTTAATATCCAAAAATAAATAAAATTCTCATGTGATATTAGTGAAAAAGCAATTCAAAAGGAGAGAGAAATTTCAGATAGACTAAGTTACTACATATCTTCTGGAAGCTAAAAATATATACCAGCTTGAAGGTATTAAAAATATTCAATGCTCAAAAATATAGATAGCTGAATTTTCTTAACTATAAAAGACACATAATCTGTTCTTTAGAGATAACTATTATGCAGAATTAGTTTCAGTGTGGTGTGGTAACAACTTTTCAAGAATGATCACCAAAAATAGACAAGAATGAACTAAAGGAATCAGATTCTCTTGTCTATTACCTATTGGCATAAGTTCAGATTATATTTCTAACATAGACTGATAACTCTGACTTGAAAGCAAAGTGTGGTTCAGCTGGGGCAATGGATCATTGGGAAAAGGCACTTGTTGCTGAGACTAATTATTTGAATTCCATCCATAGAAAGAATTTGGTAGAAAGAGAAGACCAGCTCCCACAAGTGTTTCTTTTAATCCACATGATTAAAAGTCATGGCATGTTGTGCTATCCAACATAATGAATATCCAACATAATGAATGTGAAAAAATCGAAAGGGACTCTATAATCATTTAAGAGCCAGAGTAACTATACATGATAAAGGCCTAAACTCTCTCCATCTTGTTTTTCAACAAGCATGTCAATATTCCCACTTCTTGCTTTGTTAGCCAGATTTGCAATAAAATTCTTCTAAAAGATGTTGTATAATACTGTTGGGTTCTATATCAAAGCAAATATTAATAAATAATTATAATTTGGAAATGACAAAAATCAATACACAGATATTAAACTTAAATAGAAAGTTAGTTTTTAATAATTTGTGAGTTTCATCTCAGTCTGAGATACTGCTGGGGTAGTTCACATAAAAAATAAACAAGGTTTCTATTTGGACAAAGTAAAGATGAGAAACCTTTTATCAGCAACAAGAACCAAGAATGAAATTCCAAGTTTGGAAACAACATTGACCCTATATAAGGATCTGAGGTTGTTGCCAACATTATTATTCTTGTCCCCAAGACCAGTCCTTTCAAATCCATCATAAAGCTGGTTTAATTTTTAGGAAAATGGGTAATGAAGAACTAGAGGGCAGGGAGAGCAGGTTAAAGAAGAGAAGAAAAAGGCAAAGGTGAGAAGAAAGACGGGAAAAGAAGAGAAGAAAAAGGCAAAGGTGAGAAGAAAGACGGGAAAAGAAGAGATGATAGGGGAGAGGAGGAGAGAGAAATCAAAGTTAATGACACAGAGAAATGCAAATCAAAACAACTCTGCGATTCCATCTTACACCTGGAAAAATGACCATGATCAAAAACACTTATGACAACTTATGCTGGAGAGGTTGTGGGGTAAAGGGAACACTCCTGCATTACTGGTGGGAGTGCAAGCTGGTACAGCCCCTTTGGTTATCAGTATGTCTATTTTTCAGAAAATTAGGAAACAACCTTCCACAAGGCCTTGCAATACCACTTTTTGGTATATATCCAAATGATGCTCAAAAGTGCCATAAGAACATGTGCTCAACTATGTTCATAGCAGCATTGTTTATCATAGCTAGAATTTAGAAACAACCTAAATGTCTCTCAACTAAAGAATGGATAAGGAAATTATTTTTTTTTTTAATTTTTTTTTTTTTTTTTTTTTTTTTTTTGGTTTTTCGAGACAGGGTTTCTCTGTGGCTTTGGAGCCTGTCCTGGAACTAGCTCTGTAGACCAGGCTGGTCTCGAACTCACAGAGATCCGCCTGCCTCTGCCTCCCGAGTGCTGGGATTAAAGGCGTGCGCCACCACCGCCCGGCTTGGATAAGGAAATTATGGTACACTTACAAAATAGAGTACTACACAGCAGAAAAAAATGACACCTTAAAATTTGAAGGCAAATGGATAGAGATAGAAAGCATCATATTGAGTGAGGTAACCCAGACCTAGAAATTCAATTATCATATGTACTCAGTCATAAGTGGTTTTTAAACATAAAGCAAAGAAAACCAGCCTACAAATCACAATTCCAGAGAACCAAGACAACAATGAGTACCCTAAGAGAGACATCCATTTATTTAATCTACATTGGAAGTAGAAAAGACAAGTTCTCCTGAGTAAATTGGGAGCATGGGGACCATGGGGGAGGGTTGAAAGGGAGGGGAGAGTCAGGGAGGGGAGAAGAGAAAATTGTATAGCTCAATAAAATAAAAGGAATGTGATGGGTGATGTAGAAAAGGAAGGAGGTGGGGATGGTGTTGAAATAAGGGAGAAAAAGGAGGAGAAAGGATAAAGTGTTGGATAGTAAAGGGGAAAGGAAAGATATATAGGTATTCACAAATTACCTAAAAGTATTTTGGAAAGTGAGAGGCTTAAAAGTACCTCCTGCCTCTATGGGTTACAACAGAGATATGTATTACTAGACAGCCTGTACAACTGGGAATTCTCTCTAATTCTGTAGAAGAAGAGGATAAGAGTGTTAAGAAAAGTAGGTTCACCCTTATTACAAAGCACTCAGTAGAGAAGGCATTCTACACAGTGAATTGACATTTAATTATTAAGGAATTACTATGTCCCAGTATGTTCCTAGACCAAAACCATTTTACAAAGAAAAACAAATACAAAAATATGATACATACATGGTTGAAGAGAACTTCTTTTCTGAGAAGGTGAAAGTTTGTTTTTCAGTTCCTTAATAAAATTTTTATTTGTTTTAAATAAGTACATTGGCATGACTATTTGGAGCAGATGGTAATTGCTAATATATCAAAGATCTTTGACCTGAGAGTAAAAGAATCTTTTCTGAAAAAAGTTGATATTCTACTCCCAAAAATTTGACATTTAATATTGTTCAAAATTACTAAGTGTATCTGTTTTCAGAAACGTTTTAAACCAATGTAAATACCACGCTTTGTGACCTAAGAAAAGAGACACAATCATATAGATGTTAAAATACAAGGCAACAGGTAAGTGAATGCTCAAAAAAATATGGAGCATCTAGTTGGATTGGTGACAAATGTTAATTTATAGCATTACCTCATTAAATTTTAAAAAGTGATTGTTTCAGATGTCAGCCTTAAAAGCTTAGATGCTTAGGATTATATAAGAGAAACAAATGAACATGGGACATAATAAACACAAAGCCAATGATATCAAAAGAGACACATAAGCATAACACAATTCTGCCCCTTCCAAAAAAATCAATAAAATGGATGAACTGAAGCATGGCTAAGACCAAAATATATTTAATTCTTTGGAGCAAAACTCCAAATATTTTGTGTTGACCAGATTTAGTTCTACAATAAGTAGACAATTGATTTAGAACCCAGGGGAGAATCACTTGTGGAATTTTAGGAGCAATGGGTAAAGATTTTATAATTTGACTCTAAACCAAATGTACATAAAATATGTTTTACAACTATAATATTTTATTCACATTGAAAACTGAGATATAAGGTAATTATTTTTAGAAATTTCCACTTGAGTTTGGAACATGAAATATTTATGTGAGTCAAAATTTCAAAACAGAAGAAATAAAAAACAAACATGCATAAATGTTCAGAAAGTTCAGGATATACATACAGTCTTTGGGAAGCTTTTTTTTATACTATGAAATATCAAATATTCAGAAATATTTATCATGAAAATCATTGTAAATATACAAGCATTTTACCTGACTTTTCTATTGTATTTCCGTTAATTTGAAAGGAAATATGTCTTGTCATCCTCATCCTCCTAATGCAATGAGAAGTCCTCTTTGCATCAGTGTAGTATATTTTATAGACTCTTAGAATCTTTGAAATTATTTCCCAGTTGCATATAATCTAAATATTATAGGCTAAAGTATAAGAAATGTTGGGACAAAGGGTCAATTTTTAAAATATTCAGCATTCTGAGAAGGGGCATTTTCATTTTCTGTGTATAAAGAAGTAACAGGAAAGTACAAAACAAGTAGGCAGGGCACAATACAGTTTGAAGTCTAGACAAGTTGCCCTCTGGTCACAAACCATCAACTTTTTTGAGTTGAAAAGAGAGAACGGCTTTTCATTCTCCACAATTAGAAGTCTCCAGTTGTTATGGTATATGGACACATATCCCGGGGCTTTGTTTTCTCCTTCAGTTAACAAACCATGAAGAAATAGTTGACAGATTTTTTTTTTCCTAAGTCAAACTTACAGTGTGGTATTTGGGCCTTTCAAATCTGTGGACTATATTCTTTCCTTTTCTGTATCGTATTTTCTCTGTGTGTTCAAATGTCTGATTTATAATTTATAGAAGCTGCACACATCTCTACTAACTCTTGGCACAGTGTAGCACTGTCTGTTTGTAGTAAGAATGATGTTAGGACCTGTTTTTGTTATTCTTGTGACTTTTTTGTAAATCTAGAATTAAAAATGGATATTTTTAATCCAAATGTAATAATGGTTTCCATCACTGAACTAAAATGATATTTCTCTCAACTTATTGCACACTCTTTATTTACATCTTTGTGTAACAGAAAATTACAACATGAGAATTTTTATTGGAAGAACTAGTATAAGTTTTATATGACATTTAACATATCTTATAAACTGTTTATTTTGTTTGTGTGTTTCTTTGTGTGTGTGTGTGTATAAGGAAGTCAGAAGTTGGTTCTCAGGTTGTCACACCTTATATAAAGCACTGCAGGGGAATTAAAAGAAATGAGGCAAATGGGGAAATCAAGAACAGATTTCTTTAAGAGATCTGCTTCTTTTTCCCAGTGGATTTGTGACTATGAATACTAGGCACTAAACTCCTCTCAAGTTATACTAAGGACCAGTATGGAAGATGGAAAATGAGTCAAGAAAGAGGAGGGGCCTGAAGCCCCATATATCCTCCAACCAGAGCCCACTTGAAAGTCCCTTAATTCTGGGTCCTCTACCATCAGTGAAGACCTGTCTTTTAAATAAAGTTTGTTGCTTTCGTTATATCCACAATGATTGCTCTCCCTTTCTCTACATCTTGATTATCTGCCTTATCTGGATGTACTTTGTTTAACACACAGAACAAACTTGTCAGTTTTTCATGATAAGCACCCCAATTTTCAATATCCCTATAATTTCTGAGGGGACATGTGTGTGATGCAAGGCAGACTCCTCAACTCAAGGTCAATATCACTTAGTGAAAATCACAGAAGAGGATTCAGGGATGACTGGGATTACCTGGTGTCCTCACCAAGTGAAGGCCACAGGGGGCACAAGAACTATAGCTGAATCCTCAGTGAACTATTGTATTCTTTCTTTGGGAAAATGTGAAGAATAGGAGACTCAACTTGCTGGAGAATGAAGGGGCTGAAACTCATACAATAAATGGTAATTTCCTACCTGTTATATCAAAGAAGTAGGTGAGGGTTTGTACCACTATTCCTGAACTAAGAGACTTTGATGATGACACATAATGATCCCGTCACTTCTTTTCAGCTGAGAACGATTTTAAATTCATCCCAAATGACAGGAGGACTTCTTTGTGGTCATGACATTTGTCATGACTTTGTTGAATTCTTAGAAAGATTTGTGAAAAGTGCATATCCTTGGTTCTTTTTCCTCCTCTTACCATTTTCAGATACTAATGACGGTCCCTTCTGTACTGCCCAACTGTAGTAGCTAGGTTCTATGTCAGCTTGAAACAAGCCAGTGTCATCTTATAAAAAGAAATCTTATTTTTTTTAAAAAAAAATGCTTCCATAGAGTTGGCCTTAAGCAAGTCTGTAGTTCCTTTATTTGACTGATGATTGCTTTTGGATGATTAAGTTCATTGTGGGCAGTGACATCCCTGGACTGGTAACTGCAATTGCTATATAAAGGCAGGCTGAACAAGTCATTTTAGACGTGTTCCACAATAGCCTTTGCTTCAGTACCTGCCTACTAATGCCTGCATTGAGTTCTTGTCCTGACTTCCTGCAGTGATAGAGTTTAACCTAAGAACTATGAGACAAACACAACCCTTTTATTGGTTCCTACTGATACCAGGGTTTGTGCTACTAAACATGGCTCCTGTTGCCATCGAAGGCTATTGTAGATTTCTGGGATTTGTGCCACCTTCAGGACCATGGTGGAATCTGGAAACACCACACTTCCGATAATAGCCATGTTTGGATCCATGGTCCTGCTGCAGCTGGGGTCTGTGATGATGTGTATTGCCTATATCATCACAGGGGC
Source organism: Microtus obscurus (assembly GCA_963919715.1). Taxonomy (NCBI): domain Eukaryota; kingdom Metazoa; phylum Chordata; class Mammalia; order Rodentia; family Cricetidae; genus Microtus; species Microtus obscurus. The sequence continues at coordinate 405,893 of CAWTZC010000700.1, forward strand.
CCATATAAACCATGTTTTGAATCATGTGCTTAAGTATGGGGGACATGCCGACCAGACTCTGCTCTTCACACACGCAGGGAGAGCCATCTATCCCACAAGAAACTGACCCCACCCCTCACTGGTCCTGGGATATCAGACTCAATGGCCACTCGTGGGAGAGCTGGCCTTGCTCCTCATAGGTACCTGGCCTCACCAATTGGGAACCTGGCTATGCTTTTCACATTAAGGTGGTGGTCCCAGCAGCTCAGACTGACCAATTAATTCAGCTACCACCCAGCCACACATCCAGGGATTTGAATAAACACTCCCTAACATCTACCCCATTTATGACTTGCTCGAGTCTGTTAAGTGACTGGTCCTATGGAGCCGTTGTTGCAGGATCCCCATGATTCAGGACAATAGCAGGATATCAGAGAGGAATGTTGGTGAGGGTCCACTATTTTTGGTGTACCAGAAGCCAGAGACCTTGAACCTGCCCAACAAATGTTACACAGTGAACCAGTGAACATTTGCAAGGAAAGCTGTTTTGACAAAAGAATATACTACATAATACACAGCAGCTCCCAGTGACTGACACAAGGATGAACAGAGAGAAGATGGAGAGGCAGGGAAGACAGAGAGGTGAAGTGGTTTTTATAGTTGTTTGATTTTTGTTTATTGTTTGCTTTTTAACATTCTTTTTTTTTCTAACTTTGTTATTTTGAGACAGGGTTTTGCTATAGATAAGTCTGTGTTAAACTCTGTTTTTTTTTTTTTGGTTAAAAATTAAGCTCTCTCTCAGGTTTTACATGGAGTTCATTACCACGTTGGGTACCAATCTGTAGCTTTATATCCAGAAATAATTACACGTAAACTGTATTCTTTTAACCACTGCTTGGCCCATTAGCTCTAACTGTAACACCCGATTTTGGTGCTACACCCTCGGTACAATTCGCGCGCAGCTGTACCAAATGCGAGTCCGGGCAAGGCCTGGAGGTTGAACAAAAGAGACAGAGACCATGGGTCATTCGAAAGGAGATCAGCCGAATGCCCTGTGACTAATCACCAGGGGGGCAGGATGAAAACAGGAACTTAACCAGGTGGAGCAGGAGGAAAACAGGAACTAACAGAATGCTAGTCATCTGACTAGAAACTGCATGTGTCCCAGGAATAAGGGCTAAATGCTTAGTCATGGTGACCAGAAATTGTCCTCGAGATGCACCCCAGGAATAAGGGAAACCAGGGCCCTACAGGTCCCCCCTAAATATAAATTATGACTAGGCCTGTCTTGGGTGGCCTTGGACGTCAGGCAATACCCCTTACCCGTCATGGGAAAGCATCCAGGTCAAAACACATTCCTGTCTTAGGTTGAGGCAGCCCCCCAAAAGCCTTTCCCGTCATTGGCTCACTAGTCATCCATCACCGAGTTCAGCCAGATCTGTGCTGAAAGATTCTCTGGGGCAATAGCTAAGAGGACTTGCCATGTGGCAACATTGACCTGAGTTAGCCTTTGGCTCTGGCAGGACCATGAAGATGATACTCCAGCACATGTAAGCATCCCTTAAGGAGACTGTGCCTGCCCAATACTTAATAATTTTGCCCAAAATTGGAGCCTTTTAAGAAAGGTCTCAGCGCTGGTGAAAGGAACCCTGGTACAGCTAACTAAAACAATTTTAGAAGCCAATTTGTAAATTGTACACCTCAGGGTTTAAGAATAACAACAATAAGCTCATTACTGTTAGCCACAAAATTAACTGCAATATTTATATGTAAATTTAGCTCAAATTTAGCTATGGCATTTGTAACCTATCCTGGGAAGGTATCCTTGTGCTAGCAGGAAGCAACTGACTGACTAAAAAGAATCATGGGAAAGGTAGATGGGTAGATGGGCAATCCTTGGCACTCGGACCACCTCAGTCAGCTCCTCAGGAAACCCAAAACTCTTTAGTTGACAAGCCAGAATCTCCTTGATCTCTTGGCTCTGTCCTGTCTTCAGGCTTCTGGACAGGAAAATCCACAGCACGCACCAGCTGCTCAGGTACCCAAATTGGATTGTCAGCATCCTGAGGGAAAACACAAACAGCCCCTCTACCCCACACCACTACGGGATCTGGACCATACCAGGTGCCATCTGATAGATTCTTCCATTTTACATGAGGCTTACCGGAAGAATCTGGCCACCAATGTCTGTCAGCAGCAGTATGAGATTGAGCATCAACAGTCAAAAAATTTAAAATGTAAAAAATAAAAGATAAATGCTCTCGGGGGGGTGGAACCATATTCCCCCTTTTTAGTTTTATGCAAATAGGCTTTTTGCGGTTTTACTCCTGTCTGTAACAGCTGATGCCCTAAGTATTGATATGGAAACTGTAGTTGTACCTTTTTAGAAGCAATAATCAACCCAGCATGTGTTAGGCATTCTTGTAAGTTAGCAAAAGCCTCTAGGACTATTTCTGGGTCCTGTCCAGGAGACTGTATATATTTTTAACACAGTGTAAACTATTTAGAGGTTTTTTTACTCTTTGAATCTCTCTTTACTGTATCTCTCTCTCTCTCTCTCTCTCTCTCCCCCCCCCTTTTTTTTGGACCACATGGGTCTTTAATTTACTAAGGAATAAACAACAGTCAAATGCTCCCATGGCGTTTTCTTGCCAGGAAGCAAGCTGTAACAATGTATCCATAGCTCCAAAGTCCAGACTGCCTGCTTGAAACAGTCAGAGTTTTCCCTGGCAGGAAGGCCCAGAAAGCCGGCATTTTAAAATAGCCAGCTTTTTTCCTGGTAAGGCTGAAAACAAAAATGCTTTAGTCTTTTCAAGCTTTATCCATCTCCATAAATTTCTATGTCCTGAGGCAAGTCCCGGTGTTTGCAGCTTTGCAGACCCTCAGTGCTGCTTGGCTGTGGAGCTACCTAGAGCTCCTTGGCCTTGGAGCCGCAGCTGCTCACACTCCATTGCAAACTCCGGAGGCCTCGGTAACTCAAACCAAGTGAATATCACTCCCTTCCTTAGCATAAGATTGCCAGGAGGCTGCGAACCAAGGTGCAATGGTATCGCACTCCTCCAGGAACCTCTCTAAAGTGCTCCCTTTTATCTTTAAGTTTCCAGAACGAAGCAGCTCATTGAGAACCAAAAATATTGGGTGCGAAGATGAAGCGCCCGTTTGACAATTTGTTTGACATTTATGACCCGTTTGACATTTTAAGATTTCCCTTCGACCTGTCCGCTGTGGTTGAGGCTCTACTACCCCACTCTCCCTTCTTCTACTGGTGAGAGCGGAAAACCCACTTTTGTCGTGGATCCCCAGCCTTACCTGGGGGCTGTCTTGAGTTTGTTTTTGTAGGTATACCTTTTATGTTTTTACTATCCTTTTTTATGTTTATTCTTTTCAGTCTAGACCTGCCTAAGTCCATAGGGACAGAAGCAGTAGTACCAGGATTATGTGGAGGAGGTCTCATGGAGACATAAGTCTGTGTTAAACTCTGTTTTTTTTTTTTTTTGGTTTAAAATTAAGCTCTCTCTCAGGTTTTACATGGAGTTCATTACCACGTTGGGTACCAATCTGTAGCTTTATATCCAGAAATAATTACACGTAAACTGTATTCTTTTAACCACTGCTTGGCCCATTAGCTCTAACCTCTTACTGGCTAACTCTCACATCTTGATTAACCCATTTCTATTAATGAGTGTAGCACCATGAGGTGGTGGCTTACCAGAAGGGATCTTAACCTACATCCATCTTGGAGAGGAGAGCTATAGCATCTGTCTCACTGTCTTCTTCCTCCCAGCATTCATTTCTGTCTACTCCGCCTACCTAATTTTCTGTCCTATCAAAGGGCCAAGGCAGTTTCTTTATTAACCAATAGACAGATGACCCTCCTCTATCAAAATTTCATGTAGAGCTAGATCGACAGTATCTTTGAACCCCCTTTCTAACTGTTTTTCTATGTATAGGTCATAATCCCTTTGGGGAACAAATGATCCATCAACAGAGGTCACCCAACACAATCAGAAGACACAAATATTTACATTACTATTATTAACAGTAGCAAAATTACAGTTATGAAGTATCAATGAAAATAATTTTATCTCTGTGGTTTACCACAACAGGAGAAACTGTTAAAAGTTCACAGCAACAGGAGGGTTGAAAAACTACATTAGGTTAATTATAGATTTTGTACTTTTCTTCTCTTTGGCTTTGTTTGGCTCCTGAGGACACTCCTTCTAATCATTATCTATTGCCTACAGTTTTCCTAATGTCAAGGGACACAACCGGATCAGAATGTAAAGTGGGATTCCCTCTGTATGCTGTGAATATTATTTGTTAATAAAAGGAACTGCTTTGGGCCTGTTGCAGGGCTATAGGTGAACAAAGATAGGTGGGGAAAATTAAAGTGAGTGCTAGGAGGCAGAGGTGGAGAGAGTCCATGTAGCCACTGGAGACATGCCCTGAAACTTTGTTGGTAGGCCAGGACCTTGTGATGATACACAGATTAACGGATATGAGTTAAATTAAGATGTAAAAGTTAGTCAATAAAAAGCTAGAGCTAATGGGTCAAGCAGTAATTTAATTACTACAGTTTCTGTGTGATTATTTTGGTTCTGATGGCTGAGAAGAACAAGCAGCTCCCTGCAACAAGAATGTGTGCTTGAAAGAAAATCTGAACACTATCTGGACCCCAGCATACAATCTTTACTTATTTATTTGTTTGTTTGTTTACCAGTTACTTCTGAAATGAGAGGAGAAGTGTTATAATGTACATTGAGTCAGGGTTTATACATTATAAAACTGGTGTCATTCAATAAATAAGATTTCAAGTACTTTTCTTGAGGGATGATGCTTCTAAACATATTTAGAATATAAGAGTATCTAGCAGGTACAAGGGATAGGATGCCCCCTCTCAAAACTCTGTCTCAGGCCCCTAGATAATCACTTGAAGGCCAGAAACCCCCAAGAGTTTCAAAAGCAAGAAGCTTTCTCCCTCCCCTGAATATTGATGGTCCCTACCCTGAATATTGATGGGATTCAAGTTGTGTTCTCTAGGTTTCTACCTCATCAGTCCAACTTGATTAGCCCTGGATAATCTTAAAAATAGGCAAGCATATAATCAATTTCTTAGTGGATTTGGAAACCCAATTCTCTATATTACCTTTTTGTTCTGGACCATGGTCCAGTCAAACCTCAGTGGGATCCTTATCCAATCCTAAAAAGATTATTTTATGCAACTTCTTGCCTGCCAATGAAGGAGGGTATTCTTTTCCAACACTTTTTTCCCTAGTCTTTATGATTTCCACTACTCAGTTCAGTAGAGATATTTTTGTCCAATTCTGGGTAGAATTAGTTCTTTGGGGAACCTTATATCTATATCTGGTAAAGAGTAATGGTAGACTCTCAAATAAAGATACATGGAGATACAATAGGTCCCAAGACAGTTACCACACTACTCCTGATACATTTGAAGAACCTACTTCCTCCCATTCAAAGCACTGTACATTCAAAACTGAGACAATAAAGGGATTTAAGTCTATTATGCTGTATTTTGAAGGGATTTTTGAGGGAACACTTTTGAGGGGATGTTCCAACCCCTATAACTTACCTATTGTGGAAACTCAAAAGGGAATTATTAAATGGAGATTAGTAAAATACGTCCTACTCATCATTGAGGCTGCTGTTCCATTTCATTGTATTATGTACCAAACTTGTTCTTATGAGAGTGTTAACAGGGAAAATAATACAAAAAATTATAACCCACTAGTTCAGAGATGTGAAATCTGTCAAATAAAAAAATCTGCAACAATCAGCTGCTTCAAGTCTACATGCAGAGATGGAAATTATACAGGAGAAGATTGTCCAATCTATTTAAATGACTGGAGGAAGTAAATCCATATTCTAGTAGGGGTGGATATGTTCGTTAGATGTGATGAAGACTTTCCTTGTCAAATAGAAAAGGCATTAGAAGTAGCAAGGGCCCACTTAAAAGAAGTTGATACTAGGTTTTGAATACCAAAAAGCATACAAAATGACAATGGACTGGTCTTCAAAATTGATGTTTCTAAGGCAGAATCTGAAGATACAATTTAACCTCTAATGTGCCTGACATCCCAGTTTTCAGGAACTACAGAGAAAATAACTGTTATAATTAAAAGATAACTCACGTAATTGTTTCAGGAATCTAAAATCCCTCAATAAAGTCTCTATCTTTAGCTTTGGTGTAGTTGACAAATTCATGGGTCATTGGAATAGAATTCTTTTGATAGTCTGTATGACAAAACTCTCTTTTTGGGAGCTTGGAGGAGGTATGATCTCATGATTATTCTTCTGGAATCTCACCTAGATGGGTTTCAACAATACCTCTCAGAACTTTAGCAAGGATCTAATAAGTGAAAGATTTGGAGGCCTCCTCTTTTCTTTCCTGGAGATAGAGATCTGGTCAAGACTTTCTGATCAAAGCAGTCAAAGAGATTTCCTTCCCTGAAATTTATTTGCAAGCATGTTTATCCATTGTATCTACCTCTAATGTAATCACAGCCTTTTTTTGTGCATTCCTGGAATCATCTTATGAATCTATAAGTGACATTCAATGCAGTTTCCATTTAATATAGATTCATCTATCCATGAGGAACAAAAGCCTACTCATGTGAGACTCTGGAGCATCTTACTCTTCAAGTGATGGCTACATAGGTCATAAGAAGAATAATCCACTCCTATACCTGCTTCTTCCTCTTTGTGGAAACTGTTCATCAAACTATGTATTGATGTTCTTCTTTCTGACTGGACCTTGCTCAATATACTGTCACATACCCACTTTATCCATTAGTGCCCTCTGTGTAGCTCACAAACTTTCCCCTTATATTCTTTGCCCTTATACAGTCATAGCTTCTGTGTTTAAACCCTTTTTTTCTACGTCATAAGGTTCTGTACCCTTATTCAGTTCCTATTGATTTATTTCAGTCTATCATTGAAATCATGACAAATTGAAATTAAATGTATGCAAATGATATCAGGCTCTTGTGATAAGGCTATTCTAGAACTCAACTCATATTTTCCTAACCATGGCAATAGAGTTAATTGATATATCCCTCTTATACTGACTCTTTCTGTTATACAATCTGAATCATTTGATACTCTGTATGTTTACAAAGCTTATCAAATATCCCCACTCTCTAACACACATACAAACAGGCTACCACACACACACACACACACAAACACACACACATCTTCAAAGAAAGGGATTCATTAAATATATTAGACAGTAAGTAATAGCCATGACATGTAAGGGTGCTTCTATTTTATTCTTCTTGATTCTATTATAATGAAATACTTCCTTTTCTGAAAAATAAAAACAGTTTAAATCATTGTACACTCCAAATGTGTCGGAAACTTAATAGTAACCTTGAAAAGGTGACAAAAATGAGAGAATGTTTGACTTTACCAATCCGATGAAGCTTTCACTATTTCTACACAGATTTCTCTGGTAGAAAATAATGTTTCTGTGAAATCACGTTTAAAATTACAGTTTGTACCTTCCACTGAGGAATTTCTTTTATAATGAAGAAGTTCTTTGCGTGTTACCTGGGAAAACAACTGGAGAAATTTTCCCTTGATGCTATGAAAATATCTTCTGCCTGCATTCTTCTATATTGTACTAAGTTGGGATAGCGTACCTTTCCTTTGTTTTATTTTAATGTGTAAATAAGTGTTCTACACAGTTGTACCTATTCCACAACAAAAATATAACTATATTCTCGGGATTTTTTCTGGCACTTCTATTAGTTATTAAAGGACTATTTTCAACTAATGTTTAATCAAATAGCATAGCTATTTTCTAATGGCAAGTGAGGTGGCTCCTATATTCCTGCAGAATGACATTTTCTAAAAATCCATTTACTTTTTTTTGAGATTATCTTTTTCCACTCTCCTTAAAAAGAGCTTTTATTGAAGTTTCTTGAAATGAAAGATCCCTGCACCATTATTTTTTGGCTTGTATGTCTTGTATTTTCAGTGTTGTCATGTTTCTATTAAGAACCTGCTCATTTGATTTTACAGGTCTTATCTCATAGTTTTTGATGTATTATAATTATAATAACTTATCAGTGAAGACAGCCTATTGAACCTGTAAGCTATTAGCCCAACTCTTCAAGTTAACTCACCATAAAATTGTGGTTTTCTAAAAACGGTCAGAAGGAAAGTGTTTATATTTATTAAAATGGGGAAACTGCATAATGAAGAGCTGGTTGAAATGAGCATATTCTGTTTACATAAGTTTTATGCTGCTGATGCATCAAATTTGTAGCTATATTTCTAAAGATGCATAATTCTATAGCTGTGCACTCTCAGGTCCCAAAAGAAAGATTTCATAGGAAGAACACTGCTTATGTAGGTTGTTAGGGAATCTGTTCTTTAACGTTCTTACTTCTACAAGTCACCCATGTCCCTTGCTTCCTGGTAACTTCTCCTAAATTGCACCTTCTAACATTTGTTTCATAAAATCCTCATTTCTAACAGTTGTTTTTTTCTGAATCCTGTTACAATACTGAATGTACCAGAATAATTCAGAAGTCTCTCCCTACAAGGATCTTTATCTTAGCTGTAGCTTCTAAGTCCCTAGACCATATAAAGAAGCATTTGCATTCTATTTAAATACCAAAATATAGGACACTGGGGTAGACATTATTATCTATACAACACTGGAGAATATTCATTTTTATAATATCTATTAGATATAAGGTAGATATCTGAGTGACAGATGCATGGCCACATTAGAAACTCAATGGGGAATTAGATATCACTAGTTTATGTAGAAAGTAGAAGTATGTAAGTGATATTTGAAGTTGCAGAAGTAAGATAAGGATCATCTCAGGAATCTTAGTTGCATGATACCTCACACACCAAGGATTTAATTCCCTGCGTTGACATTGATAACTTGCATTATTTTACTATGATTAATTTTGCTTCTCCGGAAGAGAATAAACAATATCACCTACCAGATAATGCTTTAACATGAATAGAATAAAAATATAAATACTCTAATAAAGTGTTGATAACTGTAGGACACAGCCATGACAAGCTCAATAGAGACCTGAGTCTCAGTAGTTTGCCCTGAGGCAATACCTGGTTCCACAAAAGACCACAAACTGAGAAACTCTGCGTACCACCTTGTAACAGACCATCCCAAAGAAATTTCTAATGCTTCAACCATTGTTGATAGGATCACCTGCCAGCCAGCACACACCCATCACTTTTCACCAGGATTGTCTATTAACGGGGATAAAGTTCAAGAATATTTATGTAATCCTGTAAATAGTTTAGAATGAAGAAGAAAAATATTTAATGTTGCAGGCAAAAGACAATGAAATTAAAGGTTATGTTCATGAGGTGTTAGATGACCCGTGTGAGCAGAATTTTGGGCATGGGTCTATTGACAGGGTTCTCATTGGCAAGATGAATTTGGCATAGCAGATGGACCAAAGCAGGAAACAGGAGGAAATTTTTCCCTTAATATCCTTTATTTTGCAAACAACATTAAACTGCCTAAATATTGCTAAAACATCAGAAAAGCACATTGATTTTAATGATACAGTCTTCTCTGTTTCCTTTGGGACTTGGAGTTGCCTCGTCTTATGGACCTTTTGAATATAATTATTAAGCATATTATTTTCTAAGAACAATGAAATCCAAAGACAGTTGATCCAAAAGAGAACCATACCAACTGTTCATCAATATATGCTTATTCATACGTAGCTTGGGAGTAATGATTAAAGAGCAGTGGTTCTCAAATGGTGGGTTGTGACCCCTCTAAGGGGTCACATGTCAGATATCTACCTTATCATTTATAACAGAAGCAAAATTACAGTGATGAGAAAGCAATGATAATTTTAAGGTTGGGGGTCACCATAACACGAGGAAGTCTGTGTTAAAGTGTCACATTAGGAAGGTTGACAACCATTGATCAAGAGATCATAAAACAAGTATACTTGAAATGTGTGGCACAAGTGATTTTCCTTTGGGAATGACGTGATTCTCAGCACTAAGAATAATGTTAAATCAGTGCATTTTCCCAAGAAGTAGAAAAATTTAACTGTGAACTTCATGCTTATTATATTAACTTGAGTCAAATTATCATATATATTACATATATTCCACACAGTAGACAAACAATACATTAATTTGTGCTTTCAGGGTGATTTCCAGCATTTAAGGTTCAGATTATAAAAGGTAATGTGCTTCTATAGTTTGTAGGGTAAGTGGTGATAGGTAAATATTTCTCAGTGCCCATGAAGGAAACCCAAACCATCAAATAGTGCCCATTATTTTTTTTTCCAAATGCAGTCAGCTGGGCTAGAGTTGTTTCTAGCTGAAGAAACAAAAATACACAAAAAGAATCTAGAGGCAAGGTTTCCTGACTTGAGTTAACTTGACTCTGAGTCAACAACATGAGTTGACTTGGCAGCTGACATCAGTGATTTACTATCTCACAGACATCACTGTAGTTACAGTTATTTATCCCACAGATCACTGGGGAGGGTAAAATGGAGTCTATCACATCTGCATGACAGTGATAAGCATGGTTCAACTTCTGATTTTATGACAGGAATGGGAAACAACCATTTAAACTTAAAGTTATAGAAACTTACCTTCCCTCTCTATAAATGTGATGTAGTCATCTAACCCACTTTGTTCTGAGAACTTTCCTGAGTTGAAATGAACAGATTGACATTATTCACATATTTTTACTTTACATATTTTGCAATCTAATGTTTAAATAGCACCTAAATATACCATAAAATCAGACAGAGAGAGTATGTGTTATCTAGATGAAATCAAAATGAATTAAGGAAGAGGTTGAACTATTCTAGCAAGATTAAATAACAAGAATTAACTTATAAATGGGAGAAGAATGTATCAATGATGTTCTGCCCTTCTTATTACATATTTCATCATTGATATATGCCACATTTTGTAAATTTATTGCATGTTTCATTTAAATGTTTTAAGAAGAACTCATCAGGGCTTTGAAAAGCATCTCAGCAGTTAAGAAGACTTGTAGTTCTTATTGACCAGAGTAGAGACAAAGTTTGGTTCCCAGCACTCACAGTGGATGTTCACAGTACCTTATAAGTTCAGCTTCCAGGAATATTATATCCTTGTTTAGTCTCTGAGGGAAGAGGACTCACATGTATTTGTTCTCAGAAAAACATTCCCATATGTGTACACTTAATTAAACATAATACTTCTTAAAAATGAAGCCCATGGGCCGGGCGGTGGTGGCGCACGCCTTTAATCCCAGCACTCGGGAGGCAGAGGCAGGCGGATCTCTGTGAGTTCGAGACCAGCCTGGTCTACAAGAGCTAGTTCCAGGACAGGCTCCAAAACCACAGAGAAACCCTGTCTTGAAAAACCAAAAAAAAAAATAAAATAAAATAAAGCCTATGGAAAGATGGTTCAGATATGGAAAGCATTGACTCCTTTTTCCAAGAACCTAGGTTTGGTTCCCAGTACGCAAATGGCAGATCATAACTACTTGTAACTCTAGTCCTTGGCAGTGTAATGCACTCTAATGGTGTTGAAATAGGAGCAGCAGGGTTGCTTCCCACCACAAGACAGTAATTCAGAGCAGCGGGGCTGTGTCCCCGCCACCCAGCAGCCCGCATGGCTAGCTTATGCCCGGAAATAATTACAAGGAAACTGCATTCTTTTAAACACTGCCTGGCCCATTATTGGCTAGCTCTTCTCGGCTAACTCTTGCACCTGGACTAGCCCATTTCTTATAAGGTGTGTAGCACCCCAAGGTGTGCTTACTGGGAAGATTCTAGCCTGCGTCTGTCTGGAGTGGGAATATCATGGCGACTCCCTGACTCAGCTTCCTTCTCCCAGAATCCCGTTCTGTTTACTCCACCCACATAAGGGTTGGCCTATCAATGAGTTCAGGCAGTTTCTTTATTAATAAGAAATCACTCCCACATCATAATGGCATCTGTGGGACAAGGCACAGATGTGGTATGTAGATATACATCCTAGGACACAAAAAAACATAATTTAAAAAATATTTTTCTCCCTACAATCTGTACCCCACACTCCCCTCCTGCTGACTCCATCCACTCCTCCATTTCTATTCAGAAAAGGGTAGACTTCTAAGAGTCATTGCCAATTCATGGCTATCAAGTTCAATAAAACTTAATATGGAAAAATGGAAACTCAAGATAGTTAGAATAATCCTGTATAATAAAAGAACTTCCAGAGGTTTCACCACCTGTGATTTCAAGCTCTACTATATGGCCATAGTAATTGAAAAAAAAAAAACTGCATGTTATTGGCATAAAAATAGAAAGGTGGATCAATGGAACCAAATCAAAGACCCAGACATAAATCCTATCAACACTTGATTTTTATGAGGAAGCCAAATTACACAATGGAAAAAAAGGAAAGCGTCATCAACAAAGTGCTGATCCATATGATCTGGAAAAGCAATAACTGAAGACAGTAAATCAGAGATTGGAGATTGGTGATTTAGAAAGCTACAAATGAGAATAAATAGGGAGAGCATCCTAAAAACATGTCTGGGTAATCCCAATGAAATTATGCTATGGTATTATCTCCAAAATAGGAAGGCAAAAACATTTGTAGCAGAAGATAAATGAAGAGAGTTACTCTGATGAGCCCATACACACCAGTGCTTATATGGAGCTGGGGTATCGTTTTGAAGTATATGGTCAAACAATGGGTTTGATAAATTTATTGAGTCAATTTTTCAATTAAACAGTATTGACCTAGATTCTTCCAATATACTTAGGAAAGCTTGTATTTTTCCTCTTACCTATGTTGATCATTGTATGTCTCTCTTAGGGTCCTCTTTGTTTTCTAAGGTTTGGATTGTTAGTTTTTCTTTACTTTATGTCTAAAAGCCACTTATGAGTGAATACATACTATATTTGTCTCTCTGGGTCTGAGTAACCTTCCTCAATACTGTTTGTTCTAGATCCATTCATTTGCCTGCAATTTTCAAGATGTCAGTAATTTTTTAACCACTGTGTAGTACTCCATTGTGTAACGGTATCACAATTTCTTTATCCATTCTTTGTTTGAGGGGCATTTGGGCTGTTTCCAGGTATGGCTATAATGAATAATGCTATCATGAGCAAAGTATCCTTGCTCATATTGGCATCCATTGGCACATATCCTTGTGGTTTGATTGAGCATCCTTAGCATATATACCCAAAAGTGGTATTGCTGGCTCTTGAGGTAGATTGTTCCCTAATTTTCAGAGAAATTGCTATACTGATTTCCAAAATGTTTGCACAAGCTTGTACTCCCACCAGCAATGGAGGAGTGTTCCCCTTACCCAACATCATATCCAGGATAAGCTGTCAAAAGTGTTTTTTATCTTGGCATTCTGACAGGTGTAAGGTGGTATCTTAGCATCCTTTTGATTTGCATTTCTCTGATGGCTAAGGACGCTGAGCATTTTCTTAAACGTCTTTAAGTCATTTGAGATTTGTCTGTTGAAAGCCCTCTGTTTAAGTCTGTAGCCCATTTTTTAACTGGATTTTTTTGTTCTTTTGATGTCAAGTTTCTTGGGTTCTTTGTATTCGGAGATCAGTTCTCTGTCCAATGTGGGGTTGGTGAAGATATTTTCCCATTCTGTAGGTTCCTGTTTTGACTTCCTTGACCTTGTCCTTTGCTTTATAGAAGTTGTTCAGGGGAGAAAGGGAGGATAGCAGAGAAAAATGTACAGCTCAACAAAAATAATTAAAAGGTATTTAAATGAAGAAAGTATCCAGGGTATATATGTACTGATTTTATTTCTGTCACTATTTCCCAATCAATACAATAACCATTTCCATAGTATTCACATTTTGATGAAGTACGAAGTATACAGCTCCTCAGCAGGCTGACAAACAAAGGTCGCTATAGGTAGATTAATGCACTTTTAGGTTAAACATTTAAAATTACTGACTTCCTGATTCTTCTCCTTGAGGGTTGGGAGTGGGTTGTGAGGAGGAGGCTCTAGTGGTGTAAAAGAATCAGCTTTCCCTTCTTTGTCTATTTCTTTGTCTATGTTATCCAATCCCCTGTGGTAGCGCAAATCAACAAGGGAAGAAAGAAATTTATCCAACTCCCGAACCCCAACACATAAAAAATTGGCTCTGCTGAAACAAAACAAAACAAAACCGCTCATACAATGGCAACAAAGTTAATATCTGTCTCTTTGTATGTTTTGCTGTGGTGTGTGTATATGTGTGTGTCTGTCTGTCAGTCAGTCTGTCTGTCTCTGCACATTGCATGCACACAGGTGAATGGACACAGTTATTTTTAAACTAATAATCAGCTGAGTGCTGAGGTCTTGTTTTTCTTGTGTTCTGAAACAAAAGCCAACTTTACCTTGCAAACATCTATTGTAGTATAAAGCAAAAACATTGTGAGGAAGTTCATGCAAATCCAATTGCATTTGAGCATGCACACATTTTGGAAAGAGATCCTGCACAGACATTGAAGGCTGTGAGTAAATGAACTCTGCATTAAGACTAATGGTGATTGATGCCTTTTTAGTACAAATGGCAGTTTAATCCTATCATGACTGCTAACCAGACCTCTTTATGTGCATTAGTAAAGAGCTAGAGAAAACCAAATAGCTTTTGAAAGTTAACTTTATAAAAGTATAAAAGAGAATTAAGTTGATTGCTATTCCTATTCACATCTCAGAAAAGAACTTTCAATTATCAATTGTTTACTTCAAAAATTACCAAATAATGTTACTTGGAAATGCTTATTAATCTGTCTGCTTAATTCTCACTCTTTTACAAATATCTATTCTTCATGTTGTGAGAAAAATTTTTAAAGCTGTTTTTCCTATTCATATAAGCAAACAATTGTGTCATTTTTCTATAAAAGACTCAAATAACACTTATTTTAGTGTTTTGTTTAAAATAAAAAAAACATTAGCTGAGTAGCTGAAATTTTCATATTATAGGACAGATGAATTATAAATCATCAAAAATATTCATTTTCTATTTTATTATTCATATGTGCTTCATAAGGATACAAAGATTATTTAAATTTACATTTTAATATTGCAAGTTCATTGCACCTTTTCTTTGCTGTGGACAAAACAAAAGTCCATTTAACAATATTTCAATGAGAAATGTTTATTGCAACGTCAGACTCACCTTAGACACTGAAAATATGTCCTGTAAAATTTAGATACAACCACATACTTTACATAAGATAATTAAAAGTACCTTTAGTAACAAAAAGCAATTTTCTATTTGTCTCTCTAAAACATATGTAGGGTACAGGAATTTTTCGCCAGTAAATCTCAGGTACCATTCCCTTCACTGAATGACAAATCCACTTTGGAGATGGCAATATATATATATATATATATATATATATATATATATATATATATATATATATAAAAGTGAAATGTTTGTTAAAAGCCAAACTCCCTGATACAGCTTCCTTGGAGTCTCTATCATGGTGGAGAAAAAACTTTGCAATGATACACTATTTGGAAGTATCCAATACTCCTGTAAGTAATACCTTCTCTGTATTCTACAAGGAATATTAAGGAATACTTTGGTGAAATACTTCTTTGGCCTGTTGTTTGTGCCCACCTGGGTGACTGAACACCTGCTCTCCACAAGAAAAGTTAATATCGCAATACTGGGATGAGTTTGGTGTGTGTTAAAAAAACTTTAATTGCTTCTCCAACAGGACCATAAGATGTAACCCATTCTGCAAGCTTATAAGATTGACTAAATAGCATTCTTGTTTTAAACTACAGGAAATGTTTTGGCCCTTCTCTTTGATTAATGGATAATTTTAATATTATTATTATTTATGATCATGAATGTAAGATGGTACAGCATAGGGAAATGGTAACATTAGTCATAATAAAAATCATATATTCCATTTTTCTCATTTTACTTGTCTTTCAACAGTTTTCTACTTTGATTTTTATTTTTTAATTTTTTAATATGAGAATAAATCAAACTCTTATATTACATTATTTTAAATATGACTATATCAAAATCATCCTCTTGTCATAACTATTAATGTATACATAAATAATGTACTTTTTTTTCAAATGTTAAAGCTAGTAATTCTGAAACTGTATGTTATAATTGTTGGGAAATATTATTTTAAGGTGTGTTAATTTTATGTTGCTTTTAACTCCGTGAAGCTGCATTACTGTGCCTGTCTAAAACACCCGATAGTCTAATCAAAAACTTACTGCTAGTAGCAGGGTTAGAGAGAGAAGCAGGTGGGTCTGGAACACAGAGAGAATATTATGAGAAGAAAACTGGGAAAAGGATCTGGGAACAATAGAGAAGGAAGAGGAATTCTGGGCCTTGTAACCCAGCCACCCAGCATCATAGCCAGACACAGAGTAAGAAGGAAAGGAAAGATATACAGAAATAGAGAAAGGTAACAAGCCCCACGGCAAAAATAATAGCTGAGATCATTTAAGGAAAGATGAAAAGAAACAAGCCAAATTAAGGCTGGGCATTCATAACTGATAATAAGTTTCCATGTATGATTTATTTGAGAGCTTGGTGGTGGGTCCCTGAAAAAGCCAAAAGAGTAAAAAGAATAAAACATCATACTAGAGTAATTGTAAAAAGTAATTAAATAGTAAAAGATGTGGTCATGAATTTGAAAGTAGAAACAAGACCCAATGAAAAAAGTATATCTGGGGGAAAATAAAGACTATACCTTGCCTGAAATCAATGCAGTTTACATGAATATTGTAGGAAGCAGATTTGATATGTGACACAAATAGTAATTACTAAGAGATTTACTGTGAAGAATTATGAGTGCAAAGGGTAGTGATGGTTAACATTACCTGTAACCTTACTGAATTATGCTATGTCCTGGAAAATAACCAAATATTATTTTAAATATCTTTGGAGTTTGATTTTCTGTTAAGTGAATCGTGACAAACACATGCATTTGATTAGCTTCTACAACAAGACAAATATAGAGCATTTCTTAACAATTGTAGCTAATTGTTCTATTTTCTTTCTTTGAGTTTTTTTTTATTCTTTTAAAAAACTTAACACAGGAGCTGAAGAAATAATTCGCCATCCTAGAGAAGCTAAATAAGAAGGTGAACCCAAAGAAAAACATATAGTTATCCTTCTGGATATTGGAAGTAGACAAGATTGCTGGGCAGAAATGACTCACTCAGTAACGTGTTTTCTGTTCAAGCATTATATTCTCAATTCAGAGCCCCTCTACCAGAGAAAATCTGGGTAAGCAAGATATGATTATGTCCCTAACACCACTGGCAAGGAAGTGACCAAGTAAGGAGGGTCCTAGATGTCCCTGAACAGCCAGTCTAGTCAAATTTAATAGATCCCGCTTCAATAAGCGATTTGATGCCTCGTGGTAGAGACACATGTGTTTATACTTAACACTAGGAAGTCAGGTAGATCTTTATGATATCAAGGCCAATGTGTTCTACAGAGTGAGTTCCAGGACAGGTAGAGATATTACACGCAGAGAGAGATAAAGAGGGGAGGGGGATGAAGGAGAGAGAGAAAGGGGGAAGAAAAGAGAGGGAGAGAGAAATGATAAAAAAAATTGAAGTTAAAGAGTTGTTGAGAAATGCAACTGACATAGATCTCTATCATCAGGATATAGACACACACACACACACAAACACACACACACACACACACGTGTGGACATCCAATGAAACTGTCAGCAAAATATAAAAACAAGTATAAATAAAAGGAATGAATCTTTTTTCAACCATTTAAAAAATTCACATAGTATCTGAAGACATGTGAAAAATGACCTTGAAAGAACAATCAGAAATGAAGTTTTTGTCCTGTGCTGATAGATACTGTCACCTAGTCATGATACGGAAACATCTAGGAAATAAATAGGTCCTTGGTACTCCTGGGATTGAAAATCTGATTTAGGTTATTTTAGGTGGAAAGATCCTCCTAAAACCATGATTTGCATCAATCCGTTGACTGTTATTTTGGACTAAATAAAAAGGGAAATGAAAGTTGAGCACTAGTAATTATAGTTTACTGCTTTCTGACATCAAGAAGAATTTGACCAATGTCTTAAGCTCTTGTTTTTATGCTATCTTCACCACGTGTGACTGTGCCTTTAGTATGGGACCCAAAATAAGTCCTTCTTGCCTTAATGATTTTTGGACTGTATTTTTCATCCCATCAATAGTAAAGTATGTAAAACACTACCTATTTCCTACATTATCTTGTTATTAAAAGTGTAGTATTTGAACAATGCAGATTTTGAGGTCTTTGATTCATAATAATGAATCAGAATTCCCTTGGCATTGCATATTCTAGTTAATCATTTTGACATTCATTGATGAAATTGAATAATTAGACCAATTTCTTGAGTCCTTTGGTATTTAAATATGGCAATATTTGATAGAAGAAATAAATTGCTATCATACACATGATTGCATCTCTACAAAATTAGACATTGAGTTCTATTCTCCAAGGTAATGGTTTTGGAAGATATTACATGTGAGGATTTGTCAAGTAAAGTATGGCGTACTCATGAAAAGTATTGGTTCTCTCTGTATAGAGATAAAGCAATAGTTTGCTCATTGTGACAGAACAATGAGAAGGATTTCCTATGATAGTGTACATCCAAGTCTATTGTTTGTAACCATCTAGTTTGTGCTGTCCTGTTATAGCAGCTTGAATGTATTGGTGGAAGTGAGTGGGAATAATTTCAAGTTAGTCATTTGTAGTATGAAATATCAGTTGATTTCACTCTGCAGCCCAAAACACAACTGGGTCAGGGACTAGCAATAAAGTAATAGGAGAGCTTAGTCTTTTCAGAAAGGAAGTCAGAGTCCAAGAGTTAAATGAGAAAAAGAATCCAAGAACCAGCAGAAACATAATTGATGACAACAACTGGTAAATTGGATAGATAGCTCCAAACAGCCATTTTAAAATGTCTTTTCTGTAGACAAGGAGTGACAAAGATGAGTTCTCCTGTCTGTTTCTCTATTATCTCAAAAATGAGCACACATTCCTTCAGGTTATGCCTGACAGAAACTTAGAGGTGGAACCAGGACAGTCAAGGTAGGACCAACAGCACTCAGCAGCTCATAGTAACCCATACTCACCTAGGTTTCGGCTATAAGTCCTTTACAAATCTTTTAGACTAGCATAGAGATGACATCATGTTTTCTGGAGTCCTCAGCTACTCGAGTGTTCTACTTTCTCTCTTTTCCCTTTAATATTTTACATATGGATCTATGATCGATGACTTACTAAAAACTCACCCCCGTGGCTTGTGAATTCTTTTCAAATATTCAAGGCAAGAACTCAAAAGCCTTTGGCTCAGTTTTGCTTTTGTGGCTGTTAAGTATTTCAAGATCTTAGTCCCTTCTAATCAATAAAACAGGGCCTATTCATGGTCAGTCATACTATTCCTGGTAAAGTAGTTCTGAGTTATATAAGAAGGTAACTGATGGCCACACCTGCTTGTTTCTTAGGTCCATTTGCTTGATAAACCTTTTCCCATCCCTTTACTCTAAGTAGGTGATAAAAAAAAAAAGAAGGTAACTGAGCAAACCTTAGCGGAAAAGCCAGTACACAGCATTCGTCTTTGATCTCTGATGTAGTTCTTGGATTGTGATCCCTACTTTGAGTTCCTCCTTTGGCTTCCCTCGATGATAGACTATAACCTGTCGTAAAAATAAACCATTACTTCCTTTTTTTCAGTGCTTTAATTACAACAACAAAAAAGAAAACTAGAATGGAAACATTTAGGAGCTCTTTGAGATGTTTTAATTTTTTCTCTTCATAACCAATCTGAGAGATGAAACTCGGAAGTTTTTAAAATTGCATTCTGTTATCAAGGTAACTGTAGACGTGACATATAATCACACTGTAAGAGAAGAGGATTATAAAGCCATTTGAAGTGCTTCTAAGGGCATTAATGGTCACCAGCAAGAAAGCCGTTTCTGAAGAGTGTGTAGGTCTGTGGGAGATTTGGAGAGATTTAAAAGTAAGCAGATCTGGAGAAAGGGGAGCTTTATCTGTAATAGTTAAGAAGGAGGCAACAGAGAAGACTACCTCAAAGGATCAATGGTGTCAAAGGCTAGATCTCCTGCGATGGCAGGAATTAAATTACTAATGGGTAGTCTGCAGGGAATCAAGTCCCAAGAGCTATAAACTAATTCCCAGTAATGGCTTTCTTTAGCTGAGCATAGGGTTATTTATGTTTAGAGGATTTTCAATATCTAAAATAAGGAAATTTAAGATTTATTTTCTTTAATTCCTAACATTGTTGTATTTATTTATAGCTATGAATTAGAATTATTTCTTGAAAATGAAAAGTACTTTATTTTTGAAAATATTCTGGAAAGTTTAGGTGACACTTTCATACAGAAATGATAGAGTTTTAAAATTATAAGAAATAAATACAATTATTCATTTTAATTTGACAGTTTTTCCTATTTCTTATCAAAATATAATTCTACATTTCCCTCCCTCCAATCATTCCTGTATAGCCCCCACCTTTTGTTCCTCTCAAATTACTCGAACATAACTTTAAAAAGTATTTTTGATTGGAATAAAGTCTCATTCCCAAATTTTCATTTTTATTTGTTCATTCAAATCTTCTATTATTGTAATAGTATCTGAGGTTTTTGTATGTGTGTGTGTAAGTGTGTATGTATTGGCGGGTTAGGTTACATCTTTGTTTAAGAAGTAACTGTGGAGGTTCAAGAGCAAATAAAAGAGAAAACAACATATCTACATCCCACACAGTGAATAAACTATTAAATCATAAGTAGTTATGTATAGGTAAGAGATGTAGATTAATAATAACAGCAATCAATAATATGAGATATTAGTAATTTACTAAGGACTTTGTTTTATTAAGGCTCATTACAGGAATATCAGTGAAAGGGTATTCACATGAACAATTGTTAATGCTTATATGAACTTGTGTAGCAACTTTGTGATTCTTGTAAGTTTCAGGAGCTTCCTGAGAGTAGTGAGTTATAAACTTCCTAAACCTTATAAATTTCATTTGAGACTCATGATTACTATACTCATTTAGTATGAATAGAATTTTGACACAGTACACTTGGTTTAAATAAAACAAACAGATTTGCCAATTTGCTCTTATCAAGAATTTGGAGATGTTGCTTATTGTAACATTGTCCTGGAGGTATAAAATAAATAAGGAAGTTAAGGAATCAAGAAATTAACAAGAAGTCTAGTAGCTTTAAGTGTCTAATTGTTGTGGCAAGATGATGATTTTCTCTCATGTAACTAAAACTCAATAGTTTATACTTTAAGGTACCTATCATCTGCTTCTTATTATAGGTGATAAAATATGCACATGAGGGTGACCTATGAAAGTGTATAACATACTTGAAAGAAACCCCGTAGGGAACAACTTCTTTACATGATAACTTGTGTGGCATGCATTCTTCAGGAATGAGGTCTGCCATGCTTTATGGAAGAGGATTCCAAATGATTGATGAACCAGAAGATAAAATGTGGTCCTCAAAACAGTAGCACATGCAGCACATTCTTATAACAAGGCAGCAGTACTTGGTGTTTACTGGGGTATAGGTGACAAGCAACTAGTGAAGTTTGGCAATCTTCTCACAAGTAATTTGCCCCATAAAAGAGAAATGACCAATGGGGGCAAAAATCGTGGTAAATGCAATCTTCTTCATTACCTTTGATTTGAAAAACAAAACAAACACAAGAACAGAATAGAAAGAGATCCTGTCAATGTTCTGTCTTTCCCTCAATTAGAGTTTTTCCATCAGAAACAGAGAGAACATGTTATGTCTGTGCCAATCCCAGATTCCCAAACTTAACGACAACGAGAAAAACTGAGTAAGGGGAATGGAATGAGTGGGAGTAAACTAAGAGAAGTTACCACTCAGTTATAATCTTTAATGCAAAGAAATGGGAATTGCATAATTCTGCACATAGATTGGGGCATTTTTAATGAATCACTTTGGCAATCTACAAAAATTAGGGCAATTCAGCCTCTGAACTAATTGTACAGAAAAAGAGTTTAAAATAATAAATTAAAAAGCCCTCAAATCTGCCGGGCGTTGGTGGCGCACGCCTTTAATCCCAGCACTCGGGAGGCAGAGGCAGGCGGATCTCTGTGAGTTCGAGACCAGCCTGGTCTACAAGAGCTAGTTCCAGGACAGGCTCCAAAGCCGCAGAGAAACCCTGTCTCGAAAAACCAAAAAAAAAAAAAAAAAAAAAAAAAAAGCCCTCAAATCATGACAGCTGACCCTCTAGGAGCTCAGGGTAAATCAGATCAGTCTGTGTGATGTGTAAATAGAAACCAAATTATACATCCCTGAGCTGAAGGTTGAATGATCTGAGTTAGTGGAAAGGAAAACAGTTCCAGATGAACTTGATCACAGGAACCATTAAAGATACTTGGTTTTCAACAAATGTTGTCTTCATGAAAATCAGCATGTAGCAGATAAAAACAAAAGGACAGGAATCACTCAATGAACTAAAGGCCTAGTTCATCATGGCAGATGAGAATGGGTTCAATTGAAAGATAAGAAGAGGAGTTAATTTAGTAGAAACTTTGAGACTGATTTGGGGTTTTAGTATCTTTGTTTGGCCCCATGGCTGGATATGATCTTTGGTAGGTAGAATAAGCTGTTGTTGATGAGATTTTTTTTAGACTAGAATATAAATTAACTTTGTAATGTGCTAAAGCAATAAGGAGTAAATATGAAAAGGGTAAAACAGGCAATGGGATCAACTGCAGTCACACAAAGGCAAATGTGGCAAGATTTGTGTTTGATCAATATTCCGTGTGAAAAAATAAAATATTGATAGAAAGCTAAATGATATTAATCTCTGAAAGGCTTTAAAGTCCAACCAATAGTTTACCAAAGGATTCAACAAATAGATAACAATATAGCACTGCATATTGAATAAACTCACTTATTCTGAGTTTGAACTATTGTTTCCCCAGTGTATTCTGTGGACATTTCTCTTCTACAGAAAATTATACTGGAGTCGAGAGTATCATACCCAAGAGGTATGGTTGGGGTTAATGGAGACATGGTAAGTCTGGAGTTTCCTGGAGTTTCTAAGTCCCCAAATCTGAAGAAGAAGTTGGATCAGGTAGTTGCATGGTTGCGTTTTCACTTGATTCTGGGCTAGAACAAGCAGTATAATCCTTCAGAGTCTATTTTGAGATTGATGAGGCTCATGATTGTGATAAAAATAAGGAATTAGGATAATTCAGAGGATGGTTACAGATTACAAAGTTGTTAATACAGTTTCTCAGTCGTTGTACAGTATCCGATACTGATTATTTTGATGCAAGGAAAATGGAAGTGGTGAGTTTTTTGTACTGTGTAGAAGGTTATAATATTTTTAAAGCAACCCATTAACTGCTGAATCCTGAAACCACCTGTCACTTGTTAAGAGCATAAGAGAAAAGCCCACCCTTTCTAAAACAATTCATCACAGAGTGTAAAACTTTGAGTTCTATACAGAGTTATAAAAGAATATACCATAAAAATTATCAGCTGAAATGTTCAAAGGAATTCTTCCTGTGTTGTTGGAAAAAAGAAAAGCTCATGGTGTTAGGTAAATTTTAAATCTAGTACTGAATTACCTTTCGTGATTGTTAGCTTTATTTGTCTGTTTGGCACATTCCGGAATTACTTGAGAACCTCGAAAAGGAATTATCTAGATAGGGATGAAATATGAACATTTGCTAGGGATGAGGTTGATTGCATTCATTGATACAGGAAGGCCTACTCTAAATGTGAATGGTACTCTGAGCATTCCTCATATGGCACATGAAAGAAAACAATGGTTTCACTTTTATGCCCTGTTGTCCTTCACTCTGACTCTCCATGACTTTTTTAGCTAAAATGTATAATTTTTGTCCTTTAAAACTATATCGCTTATTAGTGCTGGCAACTTCATGGCAAAATGAGGTGACCATAGAACTTATTACTGAACACACTTCCTCGTTGACTACAAGGAATCACTAAAGGAGGTATGATTGAGGTAAAAGTGCCTTCTCTACTGGCTAGCATTTATAATGGCCCACACCACTGTGGAGGAATTGGGGTGCATGAAGGAGCAGATAATTGTCACCGAGTAGTGAACTGTGCAAGTTACTTTCCCACAAGCAATTTTAGCTGTACTTGCTGGAGATAGATTGTAAGGAGTGTCACTGTGAAACAAGCTACTTATTAACTGGAAATAAGGCCAGCATTTTTCTTATGTCATGATTATTTTTGAAAGGCTGAGTTCAATGAGAGCTGACCAATTTATCTTGTGGATAAAATTTCAGTACATTTTTATTCAGACTTACCAATGTTATTCAGAATTATCATGCATGACACATACCAGAGAGAACAAGAGAAAGCAGAAAATGTTGACATTTTCTTATGTATAGTTTCAGTTCTTAAGGTTTTAAGTGAGTGTTCTATGGCATGGAACTGATGTCAGAGCAGTGGTTTACTCAGCTGAAGCCAGGAAGTACTTGGAAAATTCCAAGTTTGTATATAGTATTTTTTTCTGTTCTTTTCCTTTCATTCTACAAATTGTCCTTAGTGTTCAGGTGATTGTCAAGTAAAAATAGAGTTTGTTATTTTTTTTATCCTTTCGTATCCTAGATATGGCTTTAGGGATTTAAACCATTTATATTAAAAGAAACAAGAAATATGAACATATATATTGTTATGAAAATTCAGTTCAGCACATTTCTTGGACTATAAAATGGTTATTGCTGACTGTCCTTTGTTTGGTTTACAGTAATAAAATTAAAAAAAGCAGGATGAAAGAACTTTGTAGTAGGACATGTGAAACAATATTTTGAATGAACTACAAGAGTGACTAGACTTTACCCATTGTAGGCTCCAGGGTATATGAACTTTAACTTACTAGAGGAACATTGTCTTGATAGGAGAGCTGCAGCACTCTCTGAAGTACAAGGATACTTAGGGGGATACCTTTTCATGTTTAGTTATCTATCTGCTTGGAGACTACTTTAACCAGTGTTCAACTAGACTTGTTCTTGCTTGAGCTGGCAGCAACATTGCCATCACCTATACCATGCTGATTTTGAAAGCATGCAGAATTCAAGATATGTGAGTGTTTGGTGACGTCTATTAGGACTTCAAAAGAGAAACTAAAAGACAATACAATATAAAGAAAAGTGAGATTTCTTGCAAAAATTTTCCCTTTGAGGGAAATCTCTAAGGGTGAAGCATAAGCCACAATGGAGACCTCTATATGTTGAAGATGCCATGAATGTGGAATGTCTGCCACATAAAGTAGTAGGAAATGAGTGAATCAAGTTTAGAGAGAAGTCATATGTGCTATGAACACAAAACAATAGGTATAATGCTACAAATACCTATTGGAAGTCACATCATTATGCAAGATTGTAGACATGAAGCTACAAGATTTTAAAGTGTGTCCTCGTGCTTTCTTCTTGGTCTTCCACACTTTAGTTTCATTTATCCCTTTCCGAACACATACATTTTCTAACTGGTATAGTTATATAACATTTTATACTTTATAGTATAAACTTTATATATATATATATTGCATCTTATATACTCTTGTAGTTAATAGTTTTCCATTAGTCTTGGAGAATATTTTTGATTAGAGTCCTTGAACAATGTTAAAACTATTGAGACTACTATGATTCATGTAGGTAGATTGTGTATATTTTGTGTCAATTTGTAATGTATAGATTCATAAAGCAAAAATCATGACTGCAGCTATATGAGATTAAAAAATATTGAGAAGGAGAGTAATGCATTTATCAGGGTGTATATGGCATCACACACTTAGAGACTATTTAGAAGGATTCTGATCTATTAAGTTATTCAATACCTTGAGTGATACAGAACATGATGTTACTGTGTGTTGTAAAAGTACAAAATAGGGTAATGATTGGAAAAAGTAATTTACTGGTTTCATGCTCTTGGAAGTTATGTCTTGGCCTAGACACCATATACTGTCTGTTTTCTTTGCTTCTGCAGCAATTTCTATGATTAATATTGTGTCATACTTATACTATCATTGAGGGGCTGCTGCGCACCGTGCCCCCCTGGCTGTGCTTTGTGTGCTGGCACCCAGTTAGCGAGCTTCGGGGGAAAAAGCTGGAGGTTAAAATACACAGACACACACAGACAGAGAGACAGTGACACGGGTCATCCTTGAATTCCCCAAGAATGCCTTCTTTATTATGTTCAGGGGCAGATTATATAGAGATAGCCACGCCCCAGCCCAACCCACCAGAAACCACTCTCCTGTTATCAGGAACTCCTGATGGTTTCGTGCTCAGAGCAGCTGTAGGCACTCAGATTAGGGGATTACAAGAAATTCAGGATCTGGGGTCTCACTGCTCCCAACAAGGGGCATCATGAGGTCCAGTTTAATTTCCTGAGCCTAGCTTGAGTTGGCCTGATGCCTATTGTAACTTCTTGAGCTGAGCTAGAGTTTGGAGACCTGTCTCTGGCTACCTGACCTAGAATTGCCTCATCCCAGCCACATCTAGCATGGCAGAATTTATTGGCCCTTGTTCCTTGCTCTGCCTTTTCCTATCCCAGGCTTCTCCACCCCCATCACAACCATATATAAGTCCATGCCTGATACCAATAAAGAGGTTCTACTTCGACAGACCCCTGACTCAGTAAATGGTTTCTCCCCAGTGGCCAGGAGACAGGGTGGCTGAGTGGCAACACTCATCACCCAATTCAGCCCCAGGGAGAGTCCGGAGGGTCTGGCTCTGCCCCTGCTCTTTCAGCCAGAGAACCTGGCAGCTTGGTGCCTCATGTGAGGAATACTGAAGATCACACATATTGGGGAAGGAGAATAGAGTAGAGAGAGTATGATAAGCCTCCCTAGAAAAGTAAAAATTGCTTAGAGAAGAAGCAGTTGTCTAAAGGAAGTTAAAACATATAATAATAGATAATGACATCTATTAGGGATTAAATTAGATGATCAGTGGTAAATTGTCTGACCTGGTAACAAGTTGTTTGGTAATATGGTTTATATTTCTATCATACTGTACATTTACTCTTTCAGGTTAATTATTAACTCCATTTAATAATATACACAGAGTTTCCAGTAACTCCAACTTGACCTACCTACCCCTCAGCTAATCTTCACTTGAGTTGGTAGTAGCATTCCATCTGTCTTTTGGAGTCCCTTGTATGCTCAATCCAATCACCAAATGACAACAGCCATGATAGTTTAATAAGTCATTCCTTTTCTTTGCTCAAATTTCCCCTAAAAGCTTTCATTATCCATAAATAAAATTTTTGTGTCAGGAATTAAACCTAAGGCCTCATCAATAGGAACAAGGACACTGCCACCAAGCTATACTTCCAGTCCTCTTGTGTTAGAAGTAAAATTAAAATTACAGAAAATGCTCAAGGTTGTTGGGGGCAATTTGGTTATTCTGACATAATATTTCCTGCGGTCACAATTTCTTAACATTCTCCTAATTACAGTTCCTACTGGTGTTCTTACTGAAACTATGTCTGCTCTTTCTTCCATCTACTTATCTATTCCACAGTTATTCTGCTATGTAATTTCTTGCTCTTTTTATTCAATCAGATAGTTTTCTATCGAGAGTAATTCCCCAGTCATTCAAAGCTATAAATAAAAGGAAGAAAAGGAATTGAGGGCCTAATATTGTGTAAAAGAGACTTGAACTAACTTTCCAATGATATAAATGACAGATATTATGATTGATAAATAAGAATATACTCATGAATACACAAGATATTAGATGTTGTATATAAAAATAAATCAAATTAAGTAAATAAAAGCACATATATACTCTGCCCTTTGTAAATAGCAACTTACCTTCTTCCACAACAAGGTTTTGCTTCCAATATAATTTTAAAACTTTTCAATATAATATTAATAGCATAAAATTTCACATATTTTTGCAGCATCAGTTAGTACTAAAATTTTCCACATTTGACTGTAATTTGAAAATACAAAGATAATCATGGCATCTATTCAGCTAACACTACCGTTCCATATTGCAGTAATGGAATCTTAATTTGACAAAACTCTAAGCCATCCGGTAGCTGTGTTCTTTCTACAGACTCTCAGATGAAACTGAGATTGCATGTATTCTGCCTTTCAATGGTATAAATTTCTAGAGACTTTCTTTATTATTGTACCATAATTCTTCTTTAGAAAAAGGCCGAGTTCACATTACTTCTTTCAGAAGGATTGCTGTGGAATCAATAACTAACATTCTAAAACTCATTCTTCGCATCAGCAGGCTCCCTTTCTCTAAGCTTATCCTGACAGCCTTTGCTGTACAACACCATCTGACGTTGTCACGAAAGCTCCCACATCAGGTCTCCCTAGCAACACAAGGCCTTTTCTTTCTTCCACTGTCTACAATTCAAGTAAAAAAAAAAATCCAATTTGTAATAATCTGTACAAACACACACACACACACACACACACACACACACACACACACACACACACACAATTCAGCCTGAGTCATATGAAGGTAATAGTGATAATGGGGAGCTGGGGGGGGGAATTGGAAATAATTAAATTATAGAGCAGCGTTATGTTCATGGAATTATCCAAGCTCCAGATGGTGTCTTGGTGGACTCATGTTCAGATTAGCTAAATAAAGGCCAGGCCTTATATTAGTCTACACATAGCATTAATGAGTTTATCCTTATACTGCCTCCGGTTAGGGCTTTTTGTGCTATCATTCTGAAGCCACATTTAAGAGGAGATTAGTTGGATTAGTGTTTTGAGAAACAAAGTAATACATGCTGGTATTACCAGACATTAATCATAATCAGAAGTCTCCTGACATTGCATAGTTTTTGGTTAATGGCTTCAAATCGAGGATGCTCTACTTCTTCTTCCCAGAGGGTAGTACAATAGCCTAATCCTTGCTGAGAATGACAACCCACATCCTCAGACTCTGTGACAACTGCTACTATAAACAATTGCTCTTGCTTATTCCCTACAAATTCTTCAGAACAATTTTTCCCTCTCAATTTCTTAAGGGTAATGATTTTGCCTGAATCAAGAAAACATTGTAGTGTGTTACTGATAACTTTAAACAAGATAATTGTCAGGTCCTCCGAATGAGTAAAATGAAGAAATTACTAGAGAGTATCTTCTCAACTATAAAATAATTAAGACTGATTGAGATTATCAAAGATGTATTACATGTTTGACGACATAAGCTTTTCTAGGACATACAAATTGCTGAAGAAATGTATGGTTTCTATACATTGCTTACAAAGAATTTTCTCCCATAAAGTTGGAAATAACTCACAGAAGAATTTCTGTGATCTTTATTCTCACTTGAAATCACCAGACCCTTCTTTCCTGATATTCCCAAGAGAATGTTTGTTTCATGAACAATTGTAGATCTAATATTTCTGTCTGAGAAGACAAAATTGTTTATTTTTTTTTGATGGGCGGTGGTGGCACACATCTTTAATCCCAGCACGTGAGAAGCTGAGGCAGGTGGATCTCTGTGAGGTCAAGGTCAGCCTGGTCTTCAAGAGCTAGTTCCAGGATAGTCTCCATAGCTACAGTGAAAGCCTATCTCAAAAAAACAAAAAAAAATAATAATAATAAAAAGTTTATTTTTATCAAATTTATTGTGTGGTAACTTTGTTTAAAAGTGAAACATAAAGTAATTTCAAAAGTGAAATACATTTTTCTTTGTTAATGTCTTGCCAGTCTTATTTTATTATCTAGGTAATTTTATGCCTCAATGGACTCATAGTATCCTTTAACTTTTATTATTTTAATTAATTTAAAATTATTACCAAATTAAATATATCATTTATTGTGTGTGGAATGAATTTAATTAATTATTATATAATAAGTTGGTAATATTAATCATTTAACAAATATTTATTGATTTTAATTGACAAAATTTTATATATATTTATCATGCACACACACACATATATATATGTATATATATATATATATATATATATATATATATATATATATATATTGCTCTTAACAGAAAATGTGTATAAAAGAATTAAGGTTAACATCCATGGCAAGTCTCTAAAGAAACTCATATTTATTACAGAAATATGGAGAAAGAATCAGAAAGATTGTGTCTGCAATTTGTGACTTCATCAGTGTTCATTCCAATGCTTATGATAACTCTTGAAATATCAAAACAATCAGAAATTCTTATGATTAGTTTTGTTTCTGCAGGAATTGGAAGGGGAAAATCACATACTACTGGCACAAATGTGTTCATTGCGTTGGACCAACAGATTTTTTTTTTGATGGTTACAAGTACCTATCTTTAAAAATGTTAGGGAAATTTACTGTATTCTAACCAATATTCTCTTAAGTCGACATGGTCATTGTTAATATGCAGAATTTTTTTTCATTTAAAGGGCAAAGAACTAACTCATGTGAATATAAATCACCTGCCTCTATATAGAAGACAGTACAGAAGGCAGTCTTCTTATTATATTAAATTTATCAATCTATTTATTTATTTACATCATGGCTACAGTTTTTCCTCTCTCCTTTCCTGTCACTTCCTCTTTCCCACCTCTCCCTCTGCTCTCACCACAATCCACTCCTCCTCAGCTCTGTGTAGAAAAGGGCTGGCATCCTGTGAGTATCAACAAAACATGGTATAACAAGATGCAGCAAGACTAAGCACCTCCCCATGTATTAATGCCTCCCAAGAAAACCCAGTATAAAGAATAGGGTCCCTAAACCCAGTAAAAGAGTTGCAGACAGCCCATTTCCAATGTTAGAAATTCCACAAGAAGACCAGCCTACTCAATTGCGACATACAAGCACACTGCCTAGATCTGTTCCATTCAGGCTTCAGACCGTCACTTCAATCTCTGCAAGCCCCTCTGGTCCCAAGTTAGTTGATTCTGTAACTTTTCTCATGGAGTCCCTGCCCCCTCTTTTTCCTACAAGCCCTTCTTCCACTCAACTGTGGGATTTCCAGAACTCCACCTATCATTTGGCTGTGGGTCTAAACTGCCTCCATCAGTTGCTTGATGACAACTCTGGTAACAGTTGAGCTAGGCAACAGACTGATCACAGGAGATGGCCAGTTCAGGCTCTGTCTCTGCTATTGTTGGAGTCTCAGCTGGGGGGTCTTCCTTGTAGATTCTAGGGAAATTTATTTGTAACAGACTATGTCCTGTTTTTCCTGATCCCCAAAATGTGTCCCCTCCTTCTTCCGCCTTTTCCAGTAGTGCCATCACCCCCCACCTCCAGATGGGGGCTTTACGTTGCTTTGGAGCCTGTCCTGGAACTAGGTCATGTAGACCAGACTGTCCCCGACTCACAGAGATCTGCCTGCCCCTGCTTCCCGAGTGCTGGGATTAAAGGCATGCACCACCGCTGCCCCGATTCCAGTAGTCTTTTAGTTTAAAGTGACGCTTCTTCCAGTCTGGAAAAAAAATCATTCAAGAAGATTAGTAAAATACTGTTTTTTGAGAGAGAGAGAGGCCGCTTGTTGGTTCCCGGCCACTTAGTCCTGAAATTATCACACAGAAACTATATTATTTAAAATACTGCTTGGCCAATTACTTAGGAGCATTTCTAGCTAGCTCTTCCATCTAGAATTAACCCATCTCCATTATTTTATATTTTACCATGAGGCTCATGACCTTCTGGCAAGTTTTCGACATCTGTCGCTGGCAAGCTACCTGGCTTCTCGCTGACTCTGCCTCCTTTCTCGCAGCATTCAGTTTAGATTTCCTCACCTAGCTCTGTTCCCCAATAACTCTGGTATAGACCCAAAGCAGTTTCTTTGTTAACCAATGATATTCACACCATACAGAGGGGAATCCCACATCAAAATACTGTGACCCTTTTAACACTGACCAAGCCCTGCCTTGTCTCACCCTCACTACTACATATCGGCAATGTGTCGTGTGCTATAGAAAACTCACCTTATTGTGATTCTTAAGGGATTCATTGCAGGGACCCTCACTACTACACATCAGCAATGTGTCATGTGCTATAGAAAACTGACGTTATTGTGATTCTTAAAAGATTCGTTGCAGGGCTTTAAGTCATGCTTTTATAACTGTAATACCTGGAGCTACTACAGTCTTTTCTGAGAGACCACCTAACTCCTTTATCAGCAGTTTCTTCATCATGTTTCCTTGCCTTATAAGCTACATCTATGGCATGATTTATTATGCACCGAGCTGGCTGACAGGTTGGGACTAAGATAGATGAAATGACAGGGTGACTTCTCGTCTTCATTGATACACGCTTGTTGTCAGATCTAAAGCCAAACTCATTACTTCACAAGCCCAAATTCTCCCTCCATTGAGATTAGTTACTTCTAAATTCTGCATCTTGGAAATCCAGTCATCTGGTGAACATTTATAAGGAGGGAAGGATGGTTGCTTTTTCATCTATTTTTAAACTTAATTGAAAAAGAGTGTTATGGCAAACAGAAATAAAATGCAGAACAGTGTGTTTCCCTCCTGCACTTGAAGACAGTCACTTTGTTTACAGTGGATCTCATGAGATTAGCAAATCAAACTGACAGATGATCAGTGTCAGATCTGTTGAGAAACTGCCTGGGCAACTGGAATAGCAGAGCATACCCTATTGGTCACTTAAACCCTGAGGATCATGTGTACACTGCAAAGCATGCCACTGTGAAAACTTACTGTAAAAGTCACCTTGGTATAAGACGCACTTAGCATGAAATTCACATTAGCTGATGAAAGAGAGGTTTAAAAACGTCTATGGTGCAGGATGAAATAGCTATTAATAATAAAACCATAGAGCACTGGATTTGTACATTCATCATTTTATTTTTTAGAAATTCTTAATCATAATAATTTAAAAGAAAAGAGACAAAAGATACACTTTTTGATGAATTTTATTCTTAACTTCACACATATATATGAAGCATTCTGATTACTCACTCCTTCTCAACATCTTTTATCAACTTCTCGTTCATTCCGCTGAATTTACTGGTTAAAACTTTTAGGTATCAGATGTTTTCATCTGTTTATTATGATCACATGGTCTGCCATGCTTACAAAATTCAATGTGGTTCATCATTTGTGTATATATATATATATATATATATATATATATATATATATTTGTCTGTATTTATTTATTTAAATTTATTTTGGAAATATGTTCTTCTACCCAGCCAAAAATATTTGATTCACAGTGTTTCCGGCCTGCAATATATGCCAGGACAATAATGACTCAGAGTTTGTGGATGTGCCTAACCAATGACCGGTCTAACTTTAGGCCAATGCCCTTAGAGAGAGCCCATGCCAACACTGCCTTGATGGTTGGAACCTGGAAGCTGGATGTCTCAGAAACATAAGCTATAACCAAACATGACTGGCAACAAAAAGAAAAAAAATAAGTAAGAAAAGAAAAGCAAATGCAGTCAATGAAATGATTCTTAGTGATATTCTGCTAAACTCATGGATTGGGGCCTTCCTCCAGCAGCTGATGGATGCAAATGCCTAGGCCCACAGGCAAACATTAGATGGAACTTGGGGAGACCCATAGAAGAGGGGTAGGAAGGATTGTAGGAGCTGAAAGATTGAGCGCACCAGAAGAACATCACATACAGAATCAACTAGCAGGGCTCATGGGTTGTCAAATGAAAGAGATTCAAGCAGCAATCAAAAGACCAGCATGGGTCTGTGCTAGGTCCTCTGCATATGTTGAGGTTGTTTGGGATTTTATGGGAGCCCAGACAGGGAAAGTAGAGGTATATCTGTCTCCTTTGACTGACTTTGAGACTCTTTACCTCATTCTAGGTTGCCTTACTCAGCTTTGATATGAGAGTCTGTGCCTAGCCTTAATGCATCTTGTTATTCCCTGTTCAGTTTATAACTCTGGGAGCTTGGCCTGGTCTTTTATGAAGGGAAATGCAGAAGTAGATCACAGGGAGAAGAGAGGTGGTAGGGGGACTTGAAGAAGTGGAGGGCAGGAAGCCTGTGGTGAGAATGCATTGCATAAAAGTAAAATAAATAAAAAGAAAAAGAAAGAAAGAAAATAAATTTTCTCACAAATAATACATCCCAAACACAATTTCCCCTTTCTCCACTTCTACCATTTTCAAACCCCTCCCCTCTCTCCAAAATTCAATCCCTTTCCTTTTCTTCTTCAGAATACAACAACAAACAGGTCTCCAAGTGAGGAAAAGTCATTTTAAAGTAAAGTTATCAACTGTTTATTATAACTTTCAAAGGAAAAGAAAATATATGTAGAACTCTATATCCTGAACTTTTGGAAGTTTTCATTTTATCATAAAAATATTTTAGTTCTCAAGTCTTTACTTCATTATGTAAAACCATTTTAAAACAAAAGAGAAAGTTTAGTGTTTTTAATCCATTGTTGTGATACATACCTATAATTCTGACATTCAAAAGGCAGAGAATGGAAAAATACAAATGTAATGATAGCATGGTATACATAGAAAGTCTTTTTCTCAATAATTGGTACTGAAGGAAAAATATATTTTTTTACAATATCAAGGTTCAAGTATTAAATGACAGAGAACAGAGATGTGACATATAGTATATTCAGTATACTTTGTAAATATTGTTATATTTAAAAAAATCTTTAAATTAATATTTTTACCAAAAATTTTATTAAGTTAGATTTTAAATTATAGTAATTAAAACAAATAATAAATTAAGACTTTTATTATAACATCATTAAAATTTACAATTTGATAAATTTCAACATTTCTGACTCAGTCAGTATGGTATCGACCATGTAAGCATGAGCATTTGAGAAGGCATTCCGAGACCCATATAAAAGTTGGACGCAGTACTAGTGTGTAACTCCAGTATCTGTCTGTACCCCAGTGCAGGCTGATGATCCCGCATAATGAAAACAGGCAGATTCCTGAGGATAACTCTTGAATCTAGCCCAAATGGAGTTTATATCTTAACATGTAACAGGGAAAGCAATTGAATGGGACAACCAGTATCAACCTCTGCCCTCAAAAGATATGCGTGCACACATATTTACACACACACACACACACACACACACACACACACACACACATATATATATATATGAATACACATGAATATGACACACATACCATACATACACAAATAAGATACAGTGATATAGGCAGACACTTTATATCACTAACTGGCCTGCACACAAACATGGATACACATGAACACATATACTTATACCACATGCATGCACATACACACACATACATACTCACACACAAAATTATCAACCCTGTGATAAAGTATAGCAAATATTAGCCAATCTGCTTATAGTTTGTTAGCACATTATTTGGGATAGCATAAACTGGGCTTCAGAATCTTTATATTCTAAGCCAAATGTAGGAACAACAATTAAAAACAGTCAGATAAATATTAATATTTTTATTTTGCCACTAGCAAAACTTATTCTAAAAGATATCTAAGAAATTTCCTGAAAGTTCTTAATGAGAACAAGAATAGTGGCCTAGAAAACAAGGTCAGGAAGTTTTGAATAATTCAGTAGGGTGTTTAACTTTTAATATTCACCAGTGCAAGAAATAGAAATCTTTGTTTTAGACTATTGCTAAATTGGAAAGAGACCTACTAGATCATCTTTTATCCATTCTTCTGCCCAAAATGTTAGGTCATTGCCTTTTAAAAAAAATCAATATGCATTAGAAAAAATCAGTGCCTCTTTTACCAGTTGAAATCCAGTTTTAAGAAAGTTCATAATATTTTAGAACAAATTTAAAATATAATATTAAAATTGCAGTGACATGCCACCATTTAACAATGTAAACACAGAGATAGTTATGTGTGTTCTTGCTTATTTATGAGAGACAGGCTAGACCAATTATACTTTACCACCATAAGATTATAATATCATAGTTTCATACTTGAGTATGGCTTGTACAACAGTTCCCATAAAAAGAATAGAAAACTCATTTCCCCATGAGAGGAATGTTACATGTGTATGCCTGCCTGTATGAAATGATCCTCACAGAAATAAAAAGATACATCTAGAAACAGCATTGCTCAGGAGGAAAGCAGATTATGGTAATAAAAAGTAATCCAGTCTCACATTTTATAGGTGCAAACTTAATTTAGCTGTTCCCGTATCTCTCCCTTTCTCATTTCTCTTTTATTGCTGGCATTAACCATTCACAGGTTTCCCTCCCTAAATCCAATCATCACATGCACATAAAGGAAATTTGAAACATTACATTGCATCTGAAGCATGCTAAGTTGAAAACTACTTGATGAAGCACAATCCCCCAAAATGCCAAACAGTTTAACAACACAGAATTGAATGTAGACCTCGCTCACCGTCTCTATTTTGTGATTTGCAGCAATGCTTTTATTTTACTATTCATTCTTCTGTGGCATTATTTGTCATAATATCACTGGGTATAATGATGACTATTTTTAGTAACTGTTTTTTATTCTCCAATTTCTAAACTCCACTTAAATTTTTTCTAAGGTTGGTAGGTTTTCAACTACACTACTAATTCTGTTTATAAAAATTTCTCATTGGCACTAAACTTCCCAAGGAAGAAAATGGACAACTAGTTTGAATAACATGGATAACCTCTTTTCCCTTTTGAATTTCAATCCAGGCCTACTGGAGAGTACATGTTTTGCTTGCGAGATTATGGTCTTGTCTCAACTGAATTAATCAATTTTTAAGTACTTTGTCATATTGTTTCATGTCTTTTATATTTGTTTTGAGATCATCTGTAGCTTTTCAAGGAGAATAGGAATTTTCCTTTCTCTATAAGTGATTTTACAAAAATCTGTATTTCTTCATAATGTCTTTGGCCTAATTTACTGTAGACATTTAAGAACATAAAATGGATGTCTTGCACTCTAGTCCCTCTCTGCCAATGTAGAATGCAAAATAAAACTTATAAATGCCTTAAAGGTTTTCTTGGTTTTCATGCAGAAGAACCAGTATTCTATCTATTTATCAGTACGCTTGTATTAAATTCACTGATGAGACTTTAAGCTATTGCCACAAGTGAATTAGGTCATCCTAAGTGTGCAGTCGTTGCCATATCTATATTTGTACTTCTTCTATATTTCTGATTGCAAAATAGAAATCACTACTAGAAACTTTATCAGAAATTATAGTTTATTTTACATAAGCAAACATGTTTTTCTATGAAAATTGCCTGAATCTAGGTGTGGCGACTTATACCTGTAATCTCATCCTTTAAGAAGGTTAAAGATAATGGAAAGTTATTTCAAGATCAGACTATCCTACAAATTGAGTTACTAATCAAAACAAATAAAAAATAACTAAACACACATGAAAAGTTTTAAAGGTAAAAGATATTAGTTTTACAATATAATTTTATAAAAGACAATTAATTAAATAATCAAGTAGTAATATTTCACCCATTTTTAAATTTGTAAATATAAAATATTTAAATACCAATCTATGAAAATTAGGCCATCTTATTGTAGATTCTTTTGAAATGATAAACAACAACATCACTCTTTTACTGATCTTGGGGTCTATTTTCTTTGTTCTCTTTTGTGGGGTTCTATTTTGAACAAGTGGTGATAGTTTCAAGATGAGGACATGTTTAAAATAAATACAAATTGAAAAGAAAAACAAAATTTAAACAACCAAAGCTACAGAGATATTCATCTACTGTTTAGTGTTTACAGTGAATTATACCAGTTTTAGAGAAATAAGTGTACTGGGAATTTATTTCCTAAAAACAGTTATTAAGATGAAAAATAATGAAGTGATTATAATAACAGTTTTACATAGTCTATAACACAAAAAAGAATGTTTTCAGTTTTCTTGCCATCATTAAGTCTTAGTATCCCTATTAATGTCTCTTGGTATCAATATTCTTCACCACACCTCATGTTAATTTTACAACTGTAATCCTCAGTAACCCTAGAATTGAAATATATTTATTCTTCTTTTTTCTTTAAATCTAAAGCCAACACTTTCTTGCTTGAAAAGCATCATAACACTTAAACAATAAATAAAAAATTCAATGAAGGTTAAAGTGTTTACCAGTTTAATCACATATCGGCATTAACAATGAAGTGATCTCTTTTCTATATGATCAATGGCTATCACAACGTCTCAGAGGGAATATTCAATAATCATTGATTCTCAACATAACTAAAGCAACAATATTTTATTAATAGAGTTCCTCATGTTGTTTTAACCCAACCACAAAATTATTAATGATGATGCATCATAAATCTAATTTTACTATTGTTATGAATTTTAATGTCAATATCTATGTTCCCCAATGATCTTAGGGTTACCTCCCAAAATGATTGTAATGTATAGATTGAGAAACACTGAGACAAGGTGTTCAAAGATGCTATGGATCAAGCTCTGCATGCAGTGTTATCGCTAGCACCTATTCAAAGATAATATAAACAGAGGTTTGAAGAAAAATTTAGATTTAAAAAAATAAAACTTAAAAATTAAAAATTGTGACCCCCGGGTTGAGAACTGCTTCAATAAATGATGATGAAATAAACATTGACCACAAAAGGATATTTGATTTGTTTTCTTTCCTTTCCTGATTGCCTTTTCCAGTAGGCATAGGTACATAAAAACAATTAGGTTAAAATCATCTCAACAAAATCTTATAGGAAATCAAGGAAAGCATCAAATCTCTGCTTATCAGAGTTGGTACTCTTAGCTGATTTTGTATTATGACTTCTTCACATCCTGTTATGGTTCATTTCTGACATGTACTCCACAGACTCATTATTTGGGTGGTTTACTTCCACTTTCTAAAACTAAGAGCTAAAACATATGTTTCCTTAAGTTGCTTCTATCATACACTGAAGTCAATGCAATTTACATAACATAAATTGGGGCCTCAATTAATTCAAAGGGATGGGCCAGACTTGCATTATGTTTCACAACTTGCATCTCCCTACTGTATGACACAATGTACTGACATATGGACCCAGTGTTTTTCAATAAAGCACTCTTCTGCTGGATAAATTTGGAAACTGAGTAAAAGATGGTTTTGGAATATATCACCAGCTGCTGGCAATTTTGTCTTTTGTACCAATCAGAATTTTAAAATTCTCCAATACCTGTTAATCTACCTTAAAACCAATATTAAAACCTCTTATATGTTTGAAGTATTAGATATTAATTATGAATAATTGAAGACATTAATGTACTGAATAAAATATATTACTGATCTTGTTGTGCTTTCTAGAATATGAAATATACAAACAGTATATAAAAGTCATTGGGAGATTATGTACACACACACACACACACACACACACACACATATATATATATATATATATATATGAAGATATAAGGATGTAGTCACTTTTAAAATACACACACATATTCTTTTAATATAGCTACAAAGAAGAGGAAAGAAGGCAAGATTCAATATTCCATATAATTAATTTTCTGGCATCTGGCTTATTGAATGGAAGAGGGAGTGAGTTGATCTCTGAAATATAAATAGAAAACTACATTTCTACAGACATTGCTTCAATTATACATTATTAAATTTCCTTTGCAGAACCTTAAGAATAACCACTGGCATTCTATGCAATTGCAATTGAAAGAAAAATCTCATTAAGTTACCTCTGACACATTCAGATTCATATATTAAAATATCTGATTAATCCAACAAAGCAACTATAAATAAAATATGCCATAGCCAGGATCAGAAGAGCCCATGAAAAGCCTTGGAATAGAAAGTTTTGTCCCCAGTCACATTGCTACTTGGAGGCAGAAGGTGGGATTACTTTTAACTAATTAA
The DNA here is from genome assembly GCA_963919715.1 of Microtus obscurus. Classification (NCBI taxonomy): domain Eukaryota; kingdom Metazoa; phylum Chordata; class Mammalia; order Rodentia; family Cricetidae; genus Microtus; species Microtus obscurus. The sequence goes on from CAWTZC010000700.1 coordinate 445,661, forward strand.
GTGTTTTAAATTGTGTGTATATGTTTATGTCTATGTGTGGGTATGTGCTGTGTTAGCACAAGTGCCTGTGGACTCATGAAGGATGCTGTGTTCTTTGAAGATAAAGTTACTGTTGATTGTGAGTTAACCATTATGAGTGGTGCAATCCAAACTTTAGTCTTCTGAAAGGAGTTGTACTTCTGTATTTTACTGTCCATACTCTGTGTGTCTTAAAAATTTAATCCACAGAAAAAGAACAAAAATGAGTCACTTGTCTCTTATATTACAACAGTTTTGAAAAATTTTTATATTTTCAAATGATGAAAAGACACTTTAACTCTTATGCTCTCTCTCATCACCTTAATAAAGATGGGTCTCCCAACAGAATTCTTTCACTTCCTCAGTGGATAATATACTCTTGATTCATGTATATCCTCAAGAGGTGCTCTAGACCAGCTGAAGAAACATGTTCAACTCAGATGACCCTCCTCTCCTTTAAATAGGATACTATAGTCTTCAGGAGCATGATTATTCATAACACATCATGATCTCTCCTGACTAGAAAGTATGGCTCCAAGACACAGAGCCCAAAGGTATTTCTCTCCCTTAGTCTCTTTTGTTCACATAGGTCAGCAGTCAGAAATGGGTTTAAAGAGTTTGAAGAGGCTTCTCCCCAGAAGCCTAGGACAGGAGCTTGCATGATTGGAGTGCCTGTTTCCAAAGATGAGTAAATTTGGGTATATGAAGAAGTCTTTGTCTATGGCACATGTGATCATCTCTCCTATTGCAGAAGCATGGGTTTTTAATAAAATTCATAAGAGAGAGTGGATTGTAGAGCCATATTATACAGACCCATAATTCTACATTGTATGGGGGTCAGAATTTTAGGCAACTATTTGCACCTGCCACACAGAACATGGTCACCTAGCCTTTTGAGACAAACTGATGCCATCCTAAACAAAGGGTCAGAATATGCTAATGTTGTTCTGCTCCTTCTTTGTAATTAGGGAGGACATCTGGGAAACAGGTGTTAATTTTGTCTATGTGACAGAACAGGCATACAGAACAGTTATAGATAAAAAGGTATGACAAAATGGGCATAAGGAAGTGTAGCCATGACACAGTCATTTTCCTGGCTACTTAGGAAACAGAATGCTCATGTTTATGTTTTGGTATAAAAGCTGTTTGGAGAATAAACACGGGTTATTTTTCAGGATGTGAACTCAGAATTTCATGAGGGATACCTCACAAAAAAAAGGGGAATATCAGGAATACTCAAATCACATATAACCATAATCATTGCAGCACAGCACAGCATAGAATCCATACATTACTTTGTTGAACAAAGTGCATGTATAAAAATAAGACTTCCCAACTCTACAAGAATTTCTTCCATGCATGTTCTTTCATATTAGGCCTCAGCAGAAGCAAACCCTCTCCACACCTCCTCCCAGAGGTAATGCTTTCTTTCAACCTATGAATTCCTTTCAAATAACTCAAACAAAATCCTAGGGTTCTCTTTCATGCCTTAGAAGGTAAGAACTACTTGGATGAGTTTTCTATTTGAAAATAACTTTTCATAAATTCTTTCATAGCATTCTTTAGAATAATGCAATGTTTCTTTTTTCCCTATGGTTCCCAAGGTTGGTTTAAAGATAGTTGGGTTTCAGATCTGAAGGGAAAGGTATCCTAGCTGTTGTAAGCTAGGCTATAGCTTTAGCTTTGAAAGAAATATAGGATATACCTACAGCACTGAAAAGAAACTTATCCTGACTATCAGAAACCCGGCTACACCCGGAGCTGTGTCCTGGAAGGAGACCTTTAAGAGGTTGTCCAGATTAAAATTGCCCTATATGAATAACTTCATGGATTGATCAGATTGATTGAAGAGAAAATTTGCATTGATTTGATTACCAGCAAAGATAAAAGGAAGCCCAGGAAAAAAGTTGGTTGCCTTTTGTCTTCTTGTCTTCAAGTCTTTTTGGTGAGTCATTTACCATGTTTGTGAGTTCTTCTAACTTCACTGTTGTTACTGATGTCGCTAGTGCTTTGGCTGCTGCTGTATTTCTTTGCTAATACCAGGACACAATTTCTTCCTCCTTCCAATGTGGACTGGGGATCAAGGATCTCCACGTATTCTCCTGGCTTTATGAAGAAGCTAAGAACTGATTCTTCGACTATCCCCAGCAAAACAGCCATGACCCAGATCTTACCATGTAGGCCAATCTAATACATCCTCTTTAATATATAGTCATTTATCAGTTTTGTTCCCAGAGAGAGAACTGACTAACATGATACTATTAAAATTATCTAAGTATTGGAGGTTTCCAGAGTTATGCACAAGGTAAAACATTTCTTAGTACTGATCCCATAACACACAAGCAAGAGTTGAGTTGCTCAAGTTTGCCACTGACTATTTGGAATAGAAAAGAATATTCTAGCTAGGTATGAGTGGCACACATCTTTAAAGCCAGCACTCTTGGAGGCAAAGGCAGGTAAACTTCTGTAAGTTCAAGGCCAGCCTCATCTACAGTATGAGTTCTAGGAAGCTAGAGCAACACAGCGAAACACTGTCTTGATTAAACAAAACAAAACAAAACAAAAAGAATATTTAAATATCTCTGTTTTTCAATTCACAATGGAAACCTGAAAAAAATCCATAAAGTAGTACTATGTCAAATTTTTAAATTCATTTTCAATAGTTTTTATGAAAGCAAACTATTAGGGTAACAAGCCAGGTCTAAATCCAGTGATCTTCAGGTTGTTTAAAAAGATATTTGAAATGCCTAATGACTCTCAACCTCATATTCTGGTTCTTTTTTGAACTTGTTAATTTGCATAATATCATATTTCATTCTAATATGTAAAAAATGAGGCAATTTTGTAGCCATTTAAATTACATATATTGTATAACATTTACCATAAATTTTTAATCAGTTAACTATTGATGATTTAGTTTATAGTCTCTTATAACAAATAATCATTTAATGTGATAAGTACTGTTGCATAGTCTAATCACAAAATTAGAGTGTGTAGTGTACTGTAGAACAAACATCTAGATGCCCAGCCTGTGTACTCTGTGCTAAGTTCCTCATCTCTCATTCCCCAGCAACTACAGTTCACCTTCTACTTTTTTTGAGATTATACTTATATCTCTGATGCCTTTTATAGGTAGAATCATTTTTCCTGTGATTGGCTTACTCTAAATAGCATCTCTTCCAGCTTTATCACAGAATTTATCTTACAAAACAAACAGATTTTATGTATTTGTGTGGACACAGTACAATTTGAAATTCCCTCTCTTCCTGCTCTGGAGGGATTTCTCTGTGATTTAGATTGCACTGATTACCCTGTGAAATAATCCCATTAAACCTTGCCTCTGTGAGTGCCCTCATAGCAGGAGTAGGTTTGTATGCCCACCCCATGGTGTCTTTTTTTCTTGCCTTCCCATTATTTAGCACCTTTTGCCACATAATGACACAAGAACATCCTATTAAAAGCCAGCATGTCAGCACATGGACAGTAGACTGAACAATAGCCAGAACTGTAAAATAATGATTTCATTGAAAATAAAATATTTTCTGCTCATTTTCAATTACATGGTTTGAAGGATTTTGTTGTAGTCACAAAAGAGTAATAATATTCCTCTCTCCATTCCAACTATATCAGACATAACTATGCACATGCATACTTATAAGTATGTATATTGTGCATATTTATTCAGATAAATTAATATGTGTATATGTAAGCATACATGTGTGTTTTCATACATATGTATCTGTATACATATATGCATATGTATACATAAGCATGAAATTCATATATCATTACCATTTTTGTATTTTGAATAAGTCTGTGATGGCCAGGATGTATAATTTTCTTTTCATAGTTGATTTTTTAATTATTTTAGATAAATATCCAGAAGTAGAATCATACATAGAAATTTGGTTTTGTTATTTGATAAGATTCCTGTCCTCTGTTTTTTAATACTACTATACCACATTGCATTGCATCATGTACATAGTTTCAAGCTTCATCAACTGTCTATCAACACTTGTTTGTTTTTTTATTCATTGTTATTTAATTTTATTTTTAAATCAATCTTATTGATGTCTAGCTAGCTCGGTAGGTAGAGCACAAAACTGTTATCAACACTTGCCAACACTCACTTTAAATTACTTTTCTCCTTTTTTCTGTTCCTTTCTCTTTCCCTGGTTCATTCTTACTTTCTTTTTCTTTCATTCCTCTCTTCTGTTTTAAGTGATATGAAGTGTTGTATTTATGAGCAGTATTTTAATTCTCTCCTGATTTGTTATTTTTCGTAATTTTTGCTCTAACATTGGTCATTTGCATCTTTAAAAAATCAAAGGTTAACCATGTTTGTCTATTATTAATTATGTACTTTCTGATTTTTCTTTTAAAAGTCCTCTATTAATTTGTAATGTAATTCATTTTCAAAGCCATGACTTTATATGTATTCTCCCACCCCATGTTCTACCTTTCTCTATGCTGATGTTTTAGTTTACTGTAAAGATGCTTTCAGTTTGATATAGTTTCATTTGTCTAATTTTGCTTTTGTTTCCTGTACTTGTTTTCAGGGTTTGTCAAGGGAGCACAGGTTACTTTTATATCTTCAAGGGCTGGGGCCCTCATTTCTGTATTGGATAAAACTATAGCTTTGGTAGAGAGCAATGAAAGAAGTAGGGCACACTTACCTATTGAGCCATATTGGCCTTGTCAACCCAGGTGATGTGTAGGGGGATGATGTCCTAGCCAGATCACTCCAACATTCTTTTCTCTGTGCTTTGTGCACCTCTACCAAGTGGAGAAGATTCCTAGTGTGGTTTCATCCATTAGTTTAACACTTTAGTTATTACATTTATATTTTTAACATATTTTTGTTAATGATAGAAGATAAAATGTAAAAGTACAAACCCAGTTGCCATTTCATTTACTAAAGATAAGGTCTTTTGTATACTATGTACTTATAATATTTTCAAGGTTTATTGACCTGAATTGGTGGTTGAGGCACTTAATCTTTTCCTTTTATCTATCTATCTATCTATCTATCTATCTATCTATCTATCTATCTATCTATCATCTATCTATCTATCTATCTATCTATCTATCTATCTATCTATCATCATCTATCTATCTATCTATCTATCTATCTATCTATCTCTATTATCTATCTATCTATCTATCTATCTATCTATCTATCTATCTATCTATCTATCTATCTATCTATCTACCCTCTATTTCTTCTCCATTCAATTCTCCTCCACTTCTTTGCTATTTTCAAAAGTTGTTTCTAGAAGAGAGTTATGCCAACTTTCCAATTCATTCAGGGTGGTCCTTTTTCTTATTCATTTTTGTTCTGTCCCATATCCCTGTCAGCACACAGACTCAGACAAGACAAAATTTGTCCTTTGGATAGTTATCAATAATATTTTAGGAGAGATACACTATAGACTTTTCTTTATTATGAGAAAGACAGATTTGAGACTTCACTTTTGCCATCCATTGCTCACAATTGAGGAGCTCTGATGAGTAAAGACCACACTTCATCCATATGCCAGCAAAATACAGCTTATTTCACTAGAGCTGCAGTACAGGAAATTATGGATTTTTTTACAAAAGTTAATCCACACATTGTTAGGTCTTTACTGTGAGTGACAGATGGTCTCACTCATTCAAATGCCTTGTTAACTTTACTCCACAAAAAGCAAAAAATGCTTTTTGTGTTTGATTTCACTTCAAGGAATGCTATGAAAATTGTTTACTTAATAAATTATATAGCACAGAGTGATAATTTGTAGTGCTACTTCAGTTTAAATTATAGGTTATTATTTATTCCTGCTTTTATGTACAGTAAAATTTAGAACCTAAGAAGAAAAAAATACCATAATTTATAGACATGTATATATGTATGTATATAATTTATGAAAATGTATAATGTTTGTGTTTCTAAAACCCAACTTTTTATTCTCTTGTGAAGATATTCAGAAATCAAAAAAATAATAAATTTGAGCATTCTGTTCTATTATCGACAGAGATATGAAAATGGCTTGAATTTAATGATCTTAGTACCATCTGGTATTAGCAATTTTGTAATCTACACAGATGTCAGGATGTGGAAGTCTGAGGCAAGAGCAAGAGAAAAAGAGACTCACAGAATTCAAACGTAGCATGGCATAGCATCTTAAATCTTAAGTATGCAATTACTGGGTTAAGAGCTAGAACACGGTGTAATTAGCAGACAAATTAACTTTTAACATTTGAAAAGACATATTTTCTAAGCTTTTCTGTTTGCTATGTGCTTCAAAAGACAAGGTATTAATTGTGTCTTGGTAAAAAGAAATAAAATATTTTTTCTCATGTAATGTGGTTTTTCTCCATGGGATATCTGCGACTGTGATCACAAAGACAACAATATTAATTCCCTTGCTCTTTTCTGTGTTTAGTGAATAGTATTTCTAAATAGCTAATGATGAAGATAAGTTTTCTTGAAACAGAAAAAATGTAATCAGTTTTAATATCATTCTATGGGAAGAGAAGAGAAATTAGCTCCTAAGAAAACCATCAGGCTTCTTTCCAGAAAACACTTGTTTTATAACATACTTCCTTGTAGCCTTCCAGCTTTATTCACTGTTGATTGTTCAGATTTATTTTGGTAAGGTAGTGCAATTATTAATTATTAGAGTTTTATGCTTTATATATCCTAAATATTTAGCTTAGTGTTAACACTTCTACTGAGTGTGTTAATGTTAATGTGTGTGTGTGTGTGTGTGTGTGTTTAGTATTCAATGCTGGGGAAACGATAGGCAAGCACCTGGCTCCTGTGTTAACTCACTAGCCCTGTTGGGACATGGTGGAGATTCTAGGTTTCTGGGTCAGTCGTCATATTACTGAAAATTTACAAAAAAAAAAAAAAAACACACACACACACACAAAATTAACCTATGTTTCATCAAAAGAATTTGTTTGGTGAATGAATCTATGGAAAAAAACTATTTAGTCAACTAAAATAACATATGAGAAGAGAAGGTAACATATATAATTCACATATATTTAAAAATCCCTGTGAACAAAGTAAGGGATCAGAAACAAAAGTTGAAAATTTTTATGACTAATAAAATGTTCATACTGACCACAATAAGTGTGGCCCAAATCTGGATTAATGGTAATAGTCCTAAAAACTTACATTCCTCAGTCTTGCAATTTAATGATATCAGAATGCTTGCATTTGCCAGGTATTTGTTGACAATGGAAAATTCTTGAAAAATTATAACACACTAAATACGTGGATGTTGGATCCCAGGATAGAGAGAAATGGGTCTTAGAAAGGGAATAGTGAAATCCTCTGTTGAAAAGGTGATAGAAGTAACAAAGGTAAAGGAAAAAAATTGTTAAGATTATCAGGTAACAGTGTAACAAAAGGGTTAAATACTTGAAGTATACATTCCTTAGAAGGAATCAAAGCAGAGTTTGGTGACAGTAATACAGTTCATTGTGTGTGTTATTATTGCCATTTTCCTTCTTTTTAAAAATCTTTTAATTTTAATATATTTTTAAATATCATTTTCATTCCAGCCACAATTTTAGCCTCTCTCCTCCTGCCCCCTGGACTTTCCCCCAGCCCACCCCCATCTACTTCTCCCAGTGGGTAAGGGTGCTCATGGGATATCAACAAAGACTGGCACATTAAGTTGTGCCAGGACCACGTCCCTAGCCCCTACATCAAGGCTGAGCATGGCATCCCACCATAGGGAATGGGCTCCAATAAGCTTGCTCATGCTCCAGGGGATAGGTCTTGGTCCTACTGCCAGGTGTCTCACAGATAGTCCAAGATTCATCACTGTCTCCCACATGCGGACAGAGTAGTTTGGTCTCATGGTGGCTCCATAGCTGTCAGTCTAGAGTTCCTGAGTTTTCACAAACTTGATTCAGCTGTCTCTTTAGAGTTCTCCATCATGATTTTGACCTCCCTTGTTCATATACTCCCTCCTCTCTCTCTTCAGTTGGATTCTGGTGACTCGGCCTGGTGCTTGGTTGTGGATCTAGTTCCATTAGTTGCTGAATGAAGGGATTATGGTGATAGTTGGGGTATTCACCATTCTTATAACTGGGAAGGCCACTTTGGGCTCCTGCTCCACTTTTACTAGGAGTCACGACATCTCTCGTTCACTGCTAGTGGAAGTGCAAATTTACACAGCCAATTTGGAAATCGGTATGGCAGTTTCTCAAAAAATTGGGAATTAGTCTGCCTCAAGACCTAACGATATCGATCCTGGGCATATACCCAAAGGATACTCACTTCTACAGCAAGGACACTTGCTCAATATTGTTCATAGCAGCATTATTCACAAAAGTCAGACCTGGAAACAACTTAGATGCCCCTCAACCAAAGAATGGTTAAAGAAAATGTGATACACTTACACCATGGAGTATTATTTAGCTGCAAAAAGCAATGACTTCTTGAAATTTGCAGGCAAATGGATGAAACTAAAAAAAAAAAAAATCCTGAGTGAGGTAATTGAGACTGAGAAAGACACAGTATGTACTCATTTTGAAGTGGATATTAGATGTAAAGCATGGGCTAACCAGACGACAATCCACATCTAGGTAACAGGGAAGATGCTAAGAGGTACAAATTGCTTGAGCAGGGAAGGGGAATTAGATGAGATCTGAGTACACTGGGTCGATTATGGGGGGATGGTAAAGAAGAGGGATAGGAGATGAAAACATGAGGCCACAGGATGGGTAAGGGGAGAGAGGGACAGAGTGGGAGAGCTAAGAAAGAGAGCTCTTGATAGAGTTAGCCACTATGGGGTTAGGGAGAAACTGGAGTTAGGAAAATGCCCAAGAATCTTTAAAGAAGACTCCAACTAAGACTTGTAGCAGTAGTGGAGACTGAGCCCAAACTATTGTTGTCATTTTCAAGAAGATAAATCTGTGAAACAGAACTATCATCCTGGTTTTCTAGGCCACAATGTGTAGCATATGCTGGATTCCCAGTAGATTTGCTTTTGCTTTGTTTATTTTTTTAATAATTATAATAATGGGGCAAACAATGTTTTTATTAAATATACTTTTATTTATTTTACATACTGGCCAGAGTTTCCCCCTCTCTCTTCTCCCATTCCTCCTTATCCCCTGCCTCTCATCTGCCTTCTTCCACATCCACTACTCCTCTGGAGCTGTTCAGAAAGAGGCTGAGAAATTATATAAAGTTTACTTGCCATATTAAAATTCTATTTGATGGGGCTGGAGAGGTGGCTCAGTGGTTGGGAGTACTGACTGCTCTTCCAGAGGACCCGGATTCAATTCCCAGCATCCACATGGCAGCTCACAACTGTCTGAAAATCCAGTTGCAGGGGATCTGACACCTTCACACCAATAAACCATAAAAAATTCTATTTGATGTAAGTTATTATAAGTTCAATGCTTTGCTTGTAATTTTCAAAATAATTATTCATACATGTAACAGAACCCCAGACCTTAACACAACTGACACTTTCATATAAGTAGCATTCAGGTCATAAACCTCAGCACACACACAGTACAACCTTCCAAAATGAAAATAATGCATCAAATCCCATAGTTATGGGAAGTTTCTATATGTACTAACCTTGCCTTTTGATTTCTGTAGTTCTATTTCTGGTTCACTATCCTTGTTGACTGAAGGGTTTCAACCCAGAATATGTTTATTGTTTTTGTTGTTTGTTTGATTGATTAAAAGTTCTTCCTGCAAAAGACTCAGCTCTACACTGGAATCCCAAACACTTTCTGTTGTCTTAAATCCATATCCAGCCAATATTCTCTGGTGGATAAACCCACAACACACAGGGACACACACACAAACACACAGACACACATACACACACACAAAGAGAGAGAGAGAGGCAAAGCTTTATTAATGAAAATAGATTTTTATGCCATATGTCTTGATTATGTTTCCCATTCCCTAACTCCTCCCTGCCTTCCCTACATCCCCATACAAAACTTCACACCCGGCCGGGCGGTGGTGGCACATGCCTTTAATCCCAGCACTCGGGAGGCAGAGGCAGCTGGATCTCTGGGAGTAGACCAGCCTGGTCTACAAGAGCTAGTTCCGGGACAGGCACCAAAGCTACAGAGAAACCCTGTCTCGAAAAACCAAAAAAAAAAAAAAAAAAAAAAAAAAAAATTCACACCTTTCCTTTCTCTTTCTCATTATAATACAAAAAGCAATTAAAAATTAATATAATATAAAAATAAACACAAAAATAGGGCAAAATAGACAAACAGAAAAAAATAGTCATGGCCAACAAAAAAGCAAAGAGAAACAAATACAGGTACATAGCCCCATATATTCACAGGTACAGAAAATCCATGAAAACAAAATTGAAAACCAAAATATATAAGCAAAAGATCTGGAAGTTTAGGGCAAAGAAAAAAAAAACACAGAAAAAGCATTTAAGACAAAAATAAACCACTAAAATGTCATTAAATTTGTTTTTGTTCACCATCTACTGCTGGGCTTGGGGTCTGCCCTAAATTGCGGTTTGTATACCCAGCTAAACTCCCTTACAGAAAATTAATTTTCCATCTGTAAGCAGTTATCAATTGGAGATTGATTCTGGGTTAAGGATGGGGGCTTGTGGATATTTCCTCTCTCATCAATGGTACCTCTTCTGTTTTAGATCTATGCAGGCCTGTGCATAGTGCCAGTAACTATGTATTTGTATATGGTTCAGTCCTTTATGTTTAGCAAGCCTTGTTTCCTTGAGTTCTCCATTCCCACTTACTGTATCCTTCACCCTTTCTGCCTCCGATTCTGAAGAGTTCCCTAAGCTTTGGGTGGTGGGACAGATTTTGGTGAACATATCTATTGATAACTGAATATTCCAAGGTTGTTTTTGCTTCTGAGACTATCTCCATGTCATTTACACACCTGTTTTTTTCTGCTCTAAATTTTCATATTACACCCAGTAATTCTGTCTCCTGCTTACTGTAATAATTTCTCAGTTTCCTGATTAGAAAAATAGGGAAGTTTAAAGAACTACAAATTAGACATTTTAGTGAAAATCCAATACAGGATTCTCTTCACATTTTTCTCATAACCACCAAGAGAACAAACTGAGAGAATAAACACAAAAAGTAAACTGGTTTGTTTATCATTTCACAAAGATATTTTCTGTGAACACTGGACTGTATTAGGATGTATGGACTACAAGGAATGAGCTATTAATGATATTGTTATGGGATTACTGCACTAATGTATTATTGTCTGAATATTGCCAGACAATGTTAATATTTTATTGTAATTTTATTCTTTGAACAAAATCACTTTGTTCACATTATACAAGGCAAAGGCAGTTGGTGTCAATAATACTACTTTGTATATTGATGGGCAAGATTTATATAAATCATCTACAATTCAATAGAAATTATTCAAGACATTTCTAACTATAAGTATTAATATGTTCTATGATATTTTCTATATTCAATTTAATATTCATCATATAAAAAGCCATAATATACTTTAAAACGAAAGTGCATAGACCAACGTTTGGAGACCAGTTTAAACACTTAGGAGCACTTCTTGAATTCTCAAGGGGCACATGTACAGTTTTTAGCATTATTATGCACTTGTGATTTTTGCTTCAGTATAGGCAAAACCTTCTTCTGGTTTCTGTTGGCAACCAGACACATATGACATTCACATACCCCACCCCCAACACACACACACTACATTTTTAAAACTATGCATTGACATTAACGTATTCTTGTCCTCTATATATGTTGGATAAATAGACTGTAATTGTGGCATATGTATGGTCACAATAACTCACTGAGTTATTCTTCTTATAATTCTTTAGGAACAAATACTCAGTTTGTTCGACATGGTGTGCCAGGGGATGCTGTGGCTGCCTGACTCCTCTTTTTGCCTCTCAGCAGTGTAGTCCCAAATCATTCCTTTTGATAATATCATATCTGCCAGGTTATTCTCATGAACAGCTTTAATTTCTTTTCTCTTGTATTGAGTATTTTTTTAGTCAATTCTATGAACTATAGATGTGAGAACAGAACTGGGTGGCCTTTCAAATGGACACTCGTATGGAACAAAGTTCCCACAGTAACCTTTTGACACACAGTGCTCAGTGGCTAAAGGTCTTTAATACTTTTGATAGAATTTCTGATAACCATCCCTTCTGAAAAATGCTGAATTCAAACCTACTGTGTCAGGTCAAAGGCAGGAAGTCATTACTACAAAGTCTGAAAAAGAAAATTCCCTAAGAATAAATAAAATAATAACCTATGTAGGAAATTTCTGGTTGGTCAAAGAATAACATCTATACCAACGGTTTCATTTTTCTCTCATAGAGAATTCCACATATGAAATCTCATTCATTCCGACATTCATAGTACACCTATCACTAATTCCAGACCTCTCTCTGTGACTATAAAGAGCAGAAAGAAAATGAAATGTATTTTTGTTGGAAGACAAATTTTTTTCTTCACAAATGCTACCTATATCTATTCACCCCACAATAGGCCACGGTACAGAAACCACCAAAGTTCAACTTGGCAAATCACTGTTTTTTATTTTTGTTACTTATTGGGATGTGAGATAAGACTTCCTTACAGGAACAGAAATGACTCAAAGAGAACTGCATCAAAAGGCCCACCCTACCATTGCTGACATCTCACCCTAGCCAATACCTCAAATCCAGAGCACACTGCACAGTTTCTAGGTAGCACAGCAAATTAGAGTGTGCCCTTTCCATGTGATGCAGGTGATCTAAATATCTTCCAGAAGCTCAGCTAGTCTCTCTATTCTCTGCTTCTTCCAGGCAGTTAGTCCAGTCTGAGCATCTTTTTTGCTATTTTGCTTGTCTGATGGGGAATGTAGCTTGCTCTTCAGATGGGGAATTTTTTTTTCCTAATCTGTCAGGAAGGAGCTTAGTGAATCTGGACAGTTTCAGGGACTTTCTGAATATAGTTTGATTTGTTTGCCTTCATACTTAAATAGTTACCTGCAGGATAGGAAGCTTTAACGTCCATGGAAACTGTTATACAATTCTATTAGTTAATAAGCTATTTCTTACAAAAAGTAGTTTCAGGCTGTCTTCCATACTGGGAATAATTTTAAGAAAATAATCGAATTTCTAAATGAGTAATTTAGAGAAAACAATTCAATAGTTTCTCTTTCAAATTATGAATCACTCTTAATTTAATGACATATAAAATGAGTATATGTCTAATATATCTAATCTCCCTTTGGTGTTAAACATTATAATAAACTTACTTTTCTCCGGTGTGATAGACTACATATTGATATTTTAAATTCAAAAGTGACAAACCTTGAACTGTAGTGACTGCCTTTGACTCAATATTAAAGAAGGAAAAAAATGAATAAATAATTTTAACATTGGTAGACCTAGAAAATTTTCTCAGCAGTTGAGCCAGGCATGATGCTGTACTAGGGAGGCAAAGGCAGTCATAGTTCTTTGAGTTTGAAGCTAGCCTGGTCTATGGAATGAGTTTCAGGATAGTCAAAGCTACATAGAGAAACCCGGTCTCAAAACAACAACAAAAAGAATGATTGTTGATTTTTCCAGAGGACTTGTGCTTGATTTCAAGCACCCATATCAATGGATCACAAATTTCTGTAAATACAGGCTCACAAATCTCACAAATCCAACTTCTTCTTCTAACTTCCATGGAAATCAACCATGTGGCATACACACACAGACACTGACACAAACATATACATATTGAAATATGTTTTTAAAGAAAAGAAATCATAGCCAGGTGTTGGGCAGGTGTTGAGTAATGGTGCACGCCTCTAATTCCAGCACTCAGAAGTCAGAGCCAGGTGAATCTCTGTGAGTTCGAGGCCAGCTACTCTGGTCTAAAGAGTGAGTTCCAGAACAGGCTCCAAAGCTACACAGAGAAACACTATCTTGAAAAAACAAACAAACAAACAAATAAATAAATATAAGGTAAATAATAGAGAGAGAAAGAGAGAGAGAGAGAGAGAGAGAGAGAGAGAGAGAGAGAGAGAGAGAGAGAAACCCTAAAAATAAGGAAGGATGATAAAGGCATATCTATGATGATAGAAATGATCGAAGTTACCTTTGTATCCTTTGTATGATTTCTTGACAGACCTTATGGTGCTGAGAGTAAAACTGCCAATCTACTAGCTATTGACGATTCCCTAAAAAACTATTTAGAATGGCACAGGACAGAAGGAATTTTATTTATTCACCATTCTTAACGGTAAAGCCTCCAAATCTGACCTTATGTTTCCGTCTTTGATGTAATAGTTAGGGAAAACAAGAGGGTCCACCAATACAGTTTGCTACTTTATTGTTTTTCTTAAAAGGACAGTAGTGTCTGAACATGATCTGTATCAGAATCATTACAAATACTGTGAATAAAGTTATAGTGTAACATTTTAGACAACTATGTAAAATTAAATGTGTACCCCAAGTAATTATAATGACTTACCCTGTCTTGGCAGGATATGACAGTCCTGTTTTACCCATTGATGCACGCTCTGTATCTCTGACAGTGGTTGAGGTATGGGCATTTCTTTGCCCCAAGGCCAGTTCTGCCAAAAATAAAGGCTCCAGGTGGAGTGTCTTTGGTGCTCAACATTCTCTCGGGAATAGAGCAGTGTTGCCAGGAGCAATTGTGTCTCACTACCACAAAACTCTGAGTTAGATTAAAGGCCATTTTCTACAGCTCTTTGAAGAGGTTGAAGATCATCTATCTATACTGAGTATAATCTCTATATATATAAATAACCTAATTAGTCTAATTGTAAATGGCAAACTTAGATGACTATTAATCTATATAATTCTCAATATCTATCTAACTTAAAGACTAAGACAATAAACATCTGTGTAACAAATGAGGATAATGACCTCCAAATATAAACAATGTACAAATATACATTGCAATATGGTAAATATCAATACAATATATGTCAATACATAAAAATATTTTAAACAGAGGTAGAAACATGCATGCATACAATAGTCAATATAATTTAACTTTGTATCAATATACAAGTATCAACACCAATATATTAGTCTAAAAATTGTAACTCACAATTACAAATCTATTATCCCATCATCCCTCTTATTTTTTTTTTCAAAATGATCCCTGAGCTTATAAAATTCCTCCCCCAACCTCCCAACCCCTAAATGATGTCCCTAAACCCAGGGGTAAACTTTACTGGGAGAGGGGACGTCGTCCTCTAGAATTACTTTCCGGCTGTCATGGGGGTGACGTTCTTTCTGGGGGATCCTGTGAAAGTAAAATGGTGGTTAAATTTCAAGATCTTTTAAAATTGCAAATAGTCTCTGAGTATTTTGTGGAGGTCTGGCCAGAATGTTGTACAAGATATGCACCATTTCAGCTAACCAAGTTGGGATCTTCTTGTGCAGCTGGTACCCAAAACAGGTCTCGTAATAGCGCTATCAGTATCATGACGTCATATCAACCAGGTAGAGTTGTTGTTGTGGGGCCCCATCTTCTTCCTGGAAACTTCAAATGTCACTTCAGAAAAGACTCATTGTTTATTGTAAAAAACTTAAACATTAATTGTATAGACATATATAGGCATATATATATATATATACATATATTCAATGAAAGGCATGATAGATATATTCAATGAAAGGTATGATAGATATGAAGAAAAGCAAAGATGTTTTCTAAACTCATATTTCTTTCTGTCCCATATCATGGCTCTTGACATGAGACAGAAACTCCAGAAACTCTGGGTTTTTCTCTTACTAACAGGCTTGGAATTGGAGAGGGACTGAGCCAGAGTCCAACTTCAAAACCAGCTCTATAAATTTAGAAATATGGTTCAATATGTTTTACTTACCCATTCAGTTTTCTTGATATTTCCTATTGGGCAGGTATTTTTCCATCTGTCAGTATCCAAATATCCAGGGTACCTTGAATTTTTCAAAGGTGAGTGTTTTCCTGTGGAGATAAGAACAGAACCCTGCCCCCATTTTATACGTTTTTCTTACCACTTGCATGAAAATCATCATTGTGGATGAGTTGTCATTTCTCCTTTCCAAGAGGTTTCTCCTCTTCAAATCGAAACTTTATTAATTTTGATGGTATCCACAATTTTTCTTCTCCTATGGAAACAAGAGCAAAACCCCTTCCCCAACGTAACACATCTCCTAGCTTCCATTGAGAGGTAAGCACATCTTTGAAATAAATCGTTTGATTTAGTTCAGCAGACTTTTCCATTATCCAATGTCTTTCTGCTGCTGTCGTTCCTTTCTCATTAGCGTTAAGAAAATTCAAGGTTAATAAAGCATTATGTAATCTATTTCTGGAGGTATTTTCGGTCCCTTTCTGTTTGTTCAGCATATCCTTTATAGTACGATTTGATCTTTCTATAACTGCCTGACCTGTAGGATTATTTGGTATACCTGTAATGTGTTTTATATTATAATAATCAAAAAAGCGTTTCATTTTCTTAAATATATATGCTGGACCATTATCTGTCTTTATTTGTGCAGGTATACCCATGATGGCCATAACTTCATATAAATGTGTGATTACTGAATCTGCCTTTTTTGAGCTCAGGGCAGTAGCCCATTGAAAACCTGAATACGTGTCTATGGTGTGGTGTACATATTTTAATTTACCAAATTCCATAAAGTGGAACACATTCATCTGCCAGATTTCATTCCTCTTAGTACCCTTTGCGTTACTCCCTGCAGGCAACGGTGTTTGATTATAGAAAGAACAAGTAGGACATCTCTTTATAATGTCCTTAGCTTGTTGCCAAGTAATGGAAAATTCTTTCTTTAGGCCTTTCCTATTGACATGATGCTTTTTATGAAATTCCGAGGCCTGCAACACGCTTCCAATCAATAATTGATCAATCTCAGTGTTGCCTTGTGCTAGAGGACCAGGCAGACATGTATGGGACCGGATGTGTGTTATGTACATCGGACAAAGCCTGTTCCTGATTATGTCTTGTACCTGGATAAACAATGAAGTCAACTCTGTGTCATCTGGTATAAATTCAGCGGTTTCAATATGCAAGATAACTCTTTCTGCATATTGTGAATCTGTAACTATATTAAGAGGTTCTTTAAAATCCCTTAGCACCGTAAGAATGGCATATAATTCTGCCTTCTGGACAGAATTATAAGGGCTTTGTTCCACCTTACTCAATTCATCTGACTTGTAACCTGCTTTCCCTGATTTATTTGCATCAGTATAGAACGTATGGGCTCCAGTTATTGGAGCATCACGTACAATTTTAGGAAGAATCCAAGAAGTTCTCTTTATGAGGTTAAGTCTACCACTTTTGGGATAGTTGCTATTAATTTCTCCCAAAAAATTAGCACAAGCTCTTTGCCACGGTTCATTGTCTTCCCATAACTTTTTTATTTCTTCAGTAGTAAAAGGCACTATAATTTCTGCTGGGTATATACCTGCTAGTTGACGAAGTCTCAGCTTACCTTTTATAATTAATTCAGAGACTTTTTCCACATAAGTTTTTAATTTTTTACTCGGTTTATTAGGTATAAATATCCACTCTAGAATAATATCTTCCCTCTGCATTAGAATCCCTGTAGGAGAGATTCTGGAAGGCAATATGACTAGGATGCAGCTAAGATTTGGGTTCACCCTATCCACATGTGCTTCCTGTAATTTTTCCTCAATCATTGTCAGTTCCTTTTCTGCTTCAGCTGTCAGTTTTCTTGGACTATTCAAATCCTTATCACCATCTAAGGTTTTGTTTAAATGAACTATTAGATCAGGTGCTATCCCAACAGCTGGTCGTAGACTGGAAATGTCTCCCAACAATCTTTGGAAGTCATTAAGAGTCTTTAACCGGTCTCTCCTAATTTGTGCCTTTTGCGTTTTAATTTTCTCTAACCCTATTCGGTAACCTAGGTAATTAATAGAATTTCCTCTTTGAATCTTTTCAGGGGCAATTTGTAATCCCCACCTAGGCAAGACTTTCTTTACTTCTTCAAACATCCTTTCTAAAATATCTTTATTTGAATCTGATAATAAGATGTCATCTATGTAATGATAAATTATGGACTTGGGAAATTGTTTACGAATTATTTTCAATGGCTTACTTACAAAATATTGGCACAATGTAGGACTATTGAGCATACCCTGTGGAAGGATAGTCCATTGATATCTTCTATTAGGCTGAGAATTATTATAAGTAGGCACCGTGAAGGCAAATTTTTCTCTATCCTTTTTTTGTAACGGTATAGTGAAAAAACAATCTTTCAAATCAATAACTATAAGAGGCCATACTTTTGGTAATAGAGAAGGCAAAGGAATTCCAGATTGTAGTGGGCCCATAGGTTGAATTACTTTGTTGACAGCTCTTAGATCTGTCACCATTCTCCATTTACTAGATTTCTTTTTTACAACAAACACAGGAGAATTCCAAGGGCTGGTTGATTCTTCAATATGGTGAGCATCTCATTGCTCTTGCACCAGCTGTTCCAATGCCTGTAATTTATCTTCAGTTAGAGGCCACTGTTTGATCCATATTGGCTTCTCAGTTAGCCATTTTAAAGGTAGGGCTGTTGGTACCTCTAAAGGTTTGGTATTTGCTATATGTTCTTGTACAGCCTGAATGGCTGGTGACCTTTTTCCATAATACCTCATCATATCTTTCCCAGAATTATGAGTTCCTGGAACTGCAGGAATGTTAATCTGGGTATTCCATTACTGTAACAGGTCACGGCCCCATAAATTTATTGCAATATTGGCTATATATGGCCTTAGTCTTCCTATTTGCCCTTCAGGCCCTATGCATTCCACCCATCTTGTGTTTTGTTTTACACGAGATAGGGTTCCAATTCCCAGAAACTGAACATCTACCTCTTGAAGAGGCCAATTTGGATGCCAAGATTCTGGGGTAATAATACTTACATCCGCACCTGTGTCTAATAAGCCTTTAATAAAAGTGCCATTTATACAGACTTTTAGCTTTGGTCTTTGGTCGTTAATAGAAGTCTGCCAAAATATAAGTTTACTCTGTCCTACTGGGTTTTTTGACTCATCCTCCACACGTAATTCATCATTTAGACCAGTATTACTTTTTACAGCAGAAATTGGAGCTTTTAATTTTCTTGGTGAGGCACGTTCTCCACTGTGACTGGGAATGACTGGGCCACTGTTGGCTTGGGGGCCTGCGAAGGGCCCCTCAAGGAGTTTCCCGATGGTATCAGGTTGCCTTGTTTGTCTGTTGTTGACCTGCATTCGTTGGACCAATGACGGCCTTTACCGCATCTCCTACATATACCTGAAGGCCTAGGTCCCCTATTTTTGTCATTCCCAGAGGAGATATTATTCCTAGAAATTCTGTGCCTGCAATTCCTTTTCAGATGTCCTAATTTACCACAATTAAAACACCTGGCAGTTTGATGTCTCCTCATTGCTGTGGAAATCGCTTCTCCTACCCAAGATTCATCATTATAGCTAAATATCTCAACATTCATCGTATGCTGAATCCATTCATCCATAGGTGCTGATCTAGACTTTAAAGGCCCAGTTATCTTTTTGCATTCTATGTTTGCATTCTCAAACGCTAGAGATTCAAGAAGTATTCATCTAGATTCTGGGTCTGTTACCCCTATATCCAGAGCCTTAATTAATCTTTGCAAAAAGTCAATAAAGGGTTCTCTCTGTCCCTGCCTAATTCTGGTATATGATTCAACCCTTTTTCCTGGATCTTGTATCCTATTCCAAGCATTTAAAGCTGCTTGGTGACATAGACACAGTACTTCATTGTCATAAAGAGCTTGGACCTGTGGATCAGCATATTCTCCTGCACCAAGAATTTGATCTTGGGAAACCTCGACACCTTTTGCTCTTCCTTGCTGTTCCATGTGTTTGGATTCTTCTCTGAAATAAATTCCAAACATCAAGGAAGGTCCCTTATCTAAAACTGCAGACACTAACTGATGGAAATCATAGGGGGTAGCTCTAGCATTAGAAGCCCAAGTCCTTATCATTTCCTTTACATATGCATTTTGCAAGCCAAAATTAACAATAGCCTGCTTAATTTCTTTCAGATCATTCTTTGCTATTGGCATCCATCTAGCTTCTCTGACTCCCTTTGAGCCTTTAGAAGTTGAGGCTTTGTCAGAATTAAGTATAGGGTATGCCGCTAAAACCCTGGGTAAGCCAGTTCTAATAGCTGGTGTTGGCTTTGTATCCTGTCCTTGTGCCTTATTACTCTGTTCACCAGCTCCCATCATTTTTTCAAGCATTTCAAGTCTTTTTATTATTGTCTTTATTATTGCCTCTTTTGAATCCTGAATCTCCTGACCTGCATGAGTTTCTAGTAAAGATAGTATGGTTCTTGAGAGTACCATAATCTTCCTAAATGATAGAATATTCAAAAGAATACTAAAACCTAGTAACCAGTAAATTAAGTTATCCTCATAGTCATATAAATTTTGCATGATAAGACCCATTGTATTGGTAGCCCAACAGTGAAAGTCATGTTGGAAACAAAAACTGCCATATTACCTATTATCCAGCTGGCCTCGAACTCACCGAAATCCGCCTGTCTCTGCTTCCTGAGTGCTGGGATTAAAGACGTATGCTACCACCACCTGGTCGGTCTCAGAGATCGTCCTGCCTCTCTGGATATTATGGGCCTGAAGGCCAAGTGTAT
The DNA here is from genome assembly GCA_963919715.1 of Microtus obscurus. Lineage (NCBI taxonomy): Eukaryota > Metazoa > Chordata > Mammalia > Rodentia > Cricetidae > Microtus > Microtus obscurus. The sequence continues at coordinate 466,335 of CAWTZC010000700.1, forward strand.
CTCGGACTTGGCACTGGGGCCTAAGTCACGAACTAAACAAAAAACGGTGTAAAGAACTGCAGCAAGAAAGGCCAGTGCGTGATGATTTAAGTTAAACTGCTGGCTCCATGCACAAGGCACAAGTTACAAGGCTGCCGCAAGGCACAAGCCACACGGCCGCAAGGCGCAAGCCGCGGCTGAGGAAGGGAGGGCTCGCTCGCGCCAAGGTGCAAGCCCCGGCAGAGGAAGGGAGGGCTCACTCGCGCCAAGCCGAACTTGTGGCCGGCAGCCAAGGGGGGGGTCCTAAAAGCCAAACGTTCGTTGGGCCCCAGGTAAAGGCATAAGCCACCAACAATGCCACACCAGTTTGGAATTCTTATTAATAGGGTAGTATTTATTTAAAGAGGAAAAACTTACAGATCACGATCCTAGACAACAGCTCTCTGCACAACCAGAAAGGGAGTCTAGTCGCCAGCGGAGCAGCAGTCAAGAGAGAAAGCGGAGGAAGTAGAAGCTTTTTGAATGGAGAGAAACCACGCCCCAATGGGCTGGTATCTCAGCAGCTATTGGTTGGAGAGGCGGAAAGACCTCCCGCAACAATAGTCAACTACAAAATTACTTCTGCATCCACAGCTTAGTCAAAGTGCTTATAGAGCAAAGGAAATTTCATTTCCTAGGGTTTCACACATTATCACTTTTGTTTTCAGCAAGCAGTTTTCTTTTATTTCATCCGAATCAGATTTTTCATTGTATTCTTATTTTCTTTCCACAAGTGAGTCTAGTTTTTCTCAGACTGATACATTTTATAGTTCTTTTTCTTTATAATGCTTTGAATTTTTCCTTCCTTCTTTTTTCTCTTTGTTCCTCACCCATTTTACCCTCTTTTCTACTCTCTTCATTTCACTCTCTCCCCTAATTAAACATTATTAAGTTTAAGTAATTCATTATTTTTGTTGCATTACATATTGTTTAAACTTGTAATCCCAAATTATACTGGTAGCTTCTGTAACTCAGAAATCTCAGTTCAGCTTACCTAGCTCTCTCATGTTAGGATCTTTTATAAAAATTTATTTGTTACAAAACTCACTTGGAGAAATATCTGACTCAAATTCACTGGATTCATAGCCCCATAGCAGTCCATACTGCAGTATTGGCTGGTATCTCACTGATTGCTGAAGGGCACCTGATTGTTTGTTGACTTGAGATACCCTTCACATCCCTTACCTAAATCCTTTATGAACCAGTGTCTGCAGAGTATCACATCAGCTTCCTTGTCCAGAGGGAAATAACTTGTAGGAAAAGAATAGCAACAAAGTGAAATTCACTTTATTTTATCTTCAGGTGACATCCATCATTCCTAGCACACCCTTCATTAGGAGGAAGAGTACTATACCCAACACACAGCTGAAAGTGTAAGAGTGACTCCAGGGAGCTTAGGATAAATAAGACCCTTCTCAAGTCACCTATTTTAGGGTGTCGCAATTCTCCAGAAAATAACAAGATACTGCTAAGTTTCACTAGAGGAAGTTAAAGTAAGCTAGACACTGATTTGATTGGGAAAAGGGGGTAGGTGGTGTGGCTACAGTAGGATTTCAGTTGATGTGTTTGAAATGTTTTAGAGTTTGCATGCTCACACATGTAAATATTGTGTAAGCAATATTTTAAGGAAACAAGGAAATACAGGTGATGACATGAACTGTGTTTTGTTCTTATTACTTTTACTAAAGAAATACTTTGGCTTAGGGGGATTTTAGCCAGTAAAGTGCTTACTGAGGAAGAATTATAACCTGAGTTTGGTCCTCAGAGCCCATGTGACAAATACCAGGCCATCAAGACATACAGGGACTCACAGCATTGGGGGGTGGGGGAGAAACATGAGCATCCTGGATTGACTAGATAGCTAGCCCTCCATCCATGGTGAGCTCTACTAATTCACTGATAGTTCTATTGCCAAGCTGCTACGAAGGATCTAAACTAAATGATGACCCCTGGTCTCTACACACACAGGCACACACTTATACACACATGAACAAACACTCACATGAATGTACACATTTATATGCAGAATCACTCACCTAAAGAGTTTGAATTCCTCAAAATAACCCTATATATCACTGATGATAAACCTTGAATAAATGGGAGTATGTTTCAAGAATGGCAGTTCTACCTATAAAAGTAATTGTGGGATATTAGTAGACTTGAGCATTGATAAACTTTATAATAGAGAAGTGAAACTATCCCAATTTAAGCTACAGAATAAGGACAAAAAAATAAGAGAAGGGACAAATAAGAAGCCAAGATTGTGACATGTATATTCTAGTGGTTGGTGAACAATTTATTAATTTGTGTCTAAAGGAATGATGTCGGTTTAGAACCAAAGATGGTAAATAATACATTATGTTTTTGAAACCCATGCTTGAAATATCCAAGTACACTCAGAAAGAGATATGCATAATAGCATTGCATGTAGATCTGGGACTTGGAAGGTATGAGATGGGGAGAAGTTCATAAGGTGATGCACATTTCAGAAATACTTTAGTATGAACACTATCTATAAAGGATATTGTAACCAATCCAATACTTCTCATATGGTACATTTTTTTTAAATAATAAGATAAAATAAAAAAAAAAAATTTTGGTCCTCTGTTGTTTGTGTGTTTGCTTTTTTTTTTTTTTCAGAGACAAAGGTTTAAATGTTTTCCTTTAGTGAGAACATTCTAGGCCATTTTCTAGATGATGGTGACAATTTCCAGTATCCAACTTGCTCAGAGTAGGTCGCTCTAGGATAATTCATGAGTTACAATTGCTCTTTCTTTTATTCCTAAATTCTTAAGAGACTTTTGCTACTATATATTTTTACAGACACACAGATATGTACCGTTATACAAATGAGCTATTTATATTTGAAGCTGTTAGGATCTGTGTTATCATGCTGTCTAGTCTTTTCATTTTCAAAACATAACTGCACTTAATCTGTTTCCCTTACAGCCCAATCCACTGAAGCAAATTAAGGTGACAAAATCGTCCCTGCTGAGGTGTTAATGAATGGTAATGAAGTCAGTGATATACCCAATTTGCATATTTTATTTGCATTTTAAAAGAATGTTTCTTAGACCATCATTATAAAAAGATAAAATAAAAACAATAACCAAACCTGGCAGATTGCCAATGTGAGAACCTTAAATAGGTTCTACCAAAGTAAAGCTCTTTAACTCTGCACATAGATAAATATTCACCATGGAGTCTAGTTCTCAGTAGAAAACATTCTCTCAAAAGCCTTGTAAATTTGAACTTTAGTAAGAATTCATTCAAAACCCCAAAACAGACAGATGAATATTGTTTACTCATGTTTGCATTTCAAAGTCAGTGGTCAACAGATGATCATTTTTATCATAAAATAAATTGAAACTCAAGCTAAATAAAGTCATCTAACGTAATGCCTGTCATATCCCTAGGACTTTAAGGTGCTGGCAATGTCCTTCAGGTCTAAGATCACAGTGAAATGAAGTAATTATATCACTTGTGTTATACAAACCAGACTGCCTTGTTAATAGTATATGTCTTCCCAAGAATACGTTTCAGTTTAATTAGAGGACTGAGTATCTTTAAGAATGTTCAAATCAATTATTAAACACCAGCAATATAATTTTTGAGTGTGTGTGTGTGTGTTAAAAAGGCTACGTCTCTCAATATAAAATATTGTGAAATATGTTTAAAAAGACTGTTTCTCTATATAAAATACTGTTTTTAAAGCCGGGTGGTGGTGGCATATGCCTTTAATCCCAGCACTCTGGATAGAGAAGCAGGCGGATCTCTCTGAGCTCGACTACAGCCTGGTCTAGTTCCAGGATAGCTAGGGCTGTTACATAGAGAAATCCTGTCTCAACAAACAAACAAACAAACAAGCAAACAAAAAAGATTGTGTGTAATATGCAATGCAGTTGTTCCTCTATATTTTACTAACATTCATGTAGGGGAAGGTATGTTTCCTGTTAAAACAAACGGATGGAATTTGTCTTTCCTTAACCTCAAAAAAAGGTGTTGGCTGAAATAGTATTTAAATAAAGCCATGAAAATACAACCATGTTTAAATATTTAATTATTTTGAGTTAGTTGTATTCTTCAGTATTTTATCCTTGTACTTTCTATTAAGAGTGTTGTAATCAGCATTGATTCAATTTTTATATTGTCCACATTTCTACGAAGGTTAAAATATATGGTATTCTACAAAATGTGAATTTAAGTGACTTTTCATTAGTCCTCCTTGTTTTATTTTCTCTCATGATGGAAATGATGTGGTTTAAATATAAGATTTAGTATATCAAGCCAACTTATAACCATGCATTAAAAATAGCCATTTCTTCCTCTTTAATTATTAAAACCACACATGGAAAAGCTCAAAAATTGTTTTAGGAGAAAGACCAAAATACATCAATAGTCTATTCAAAATGAAATCATAAATGGAAACCAGTCTTGCATAGAAAACAATCCTTAAATCTGAAGTGAAATAATTTTTTTGTCATTTTAATAGATATCTGATGATAATGACATATTTAATAAAGAATAATCAAGAAGGTTCTCAATATTCCTACTAATGAGTCCCTTTTTATATTTTTTATTGAAAGACATGGAGATACTCAGTGCATGAGGTTGTATGTGTACAAATGTAGGGGTATTTGGATATGTTTGGTTTTAGGCTCCACATGGTTGAAAATAAAAATAGCTCCCATTTGCTGTTTCACTTAGTTGCACACACATGCCATCAGAGAAGCCCTTTCACACCAAAATAAATAAATAAATAAAGTTTTAAATCAAGAGTAATTGATAATAGGGAAGTTTGTGTGGTAGGGTAACAATGTCAGAGACAGCAAACCAACAGATGACAACTTTGATGAAGAGTGGTAAAGCTTGTGAATGTACTAGAATTTATTTCTTTACTGTGGTTATTACAAACTGAAAGCATATCAATCAACAGAGAAAGTGGCTACTGCTTCCTTTCCATATCTGTTAAATACTTTGTTGTGTGTCCAGTGAAACAAGGAAACTTACATGATATGTGTGGAAAAATGTGTTTCTAGCTAAGACATATTTACGTAGTAAACAAACACCATTTTCAAGACGTTTTTGATGACAAAAATTTACAAACTTGGGAACCTAATTGATTTCAACTCAAAGGAATGACATTAAATTCATACTTCGGGGGGCTGGAGAGATGGCTCAGTGGTTAAGAGCATTGCTTGCTCTTCCAAAGGTCCTGAGTTCAATTCCCAGCAACCACATGGTGGCTCACAACCATCTGGAATGAGGTCTGGTGCCCTCTTCTGGCCTGCAGACATACACACAGACAGAATATTGTATACATAATAAATAAATAAATAAATAAATATTTAAAAAAAAAATTCATACTTCGGATCATTATCATGAAACTGAAGTACATTACAGACTCAGAGAAAATTCCTAAAACTGGTCCACGGAAAAACATTAAATTGAAATGTGTGTCAACATATCAATAAAAGATCATACACAATGAAATGATATCTCAAGATGCAAATAAAACACAACAATTCACAAACTGTGTTTTCAGGACCATGGCTCATCTCACCTTTTCCATAAGGACTTTGTTTGCAGCTCAGAACCTTTCACAGTTCATTAGCATCCTACTTGAAGCATCCTAGGTTTCATCTGTCCATCTTTTTTTTTTTTTTTTGAATATCACCTCTTAAATCACTTTAGATTCCTAACAGGAAAAAAAAAAGTGTTAAAATGTCTCCTTCTCTGCTGTCACAGCTCTGTTCTCACCTTATTCACACAGTATTGCTGTAGCACTACTAGGGTACTAGGAGAAGAGAAAATATATTTATATTTAATCAAAATTTATTCTTTAAAAATTATTCTACTCTAATACATCCTGACCACAATTTCCTCTCTCTCCACTCCTTTCAGCACCCTCAACCCCTCCCCTATATCCCAGATACACTGCTCCTCCTTCCCTTTAGAAAAGAGAATTCCTAGTGATATCAACTGAATACAGCATAAAATGATGCAATAATACTAGGCACAAATCCTAATACCAAAACTTTTTTTTTAATGGGAAGGACTTGTAAAAAAGTATTCAATTTTCTTTATCTTTTAAATAAATTTAATCTCTCTCTCTCTGTGTCTCTCTCTCTCTCTGTGTCTCTCTCTCTCTTTGTCTCTCTCTCCTTCCCTCTCTCTTTCCATACATATGGAAGTCAGAAGAGAACTTCTAGAAGTTGGTTCTCTCCTTCCATTCACATGGGTGCTAGAGATCAAACTCAGGTTGTTAGACTTGAAAGCAAACACCTTTAAACACTGAGATAATTACCAAGTCTTTATTCTGGCTTTCTTTCTTTCCTTCCTTCTTTTCTTTTTTTGATTCTTTCTTATCAAGCATTTGTAACATGTTACATTCTCTAGAAATGGCAATTTGGTATTTTATTAAACAACCCCCTATTTTTCCAAACTAAAATATCTACCTGAAACAACCCATGATAAAGGTATTTTTTCATCTTTCTGTTACTTTTTAAATTAATAAAAGATTTTCATTTATATTGTGCTACCATTTATTTGTCAAAATTATCCTATTGTGTTCCTTGGTTACTGGATGATCATAATGAAGAGATACTTCTGTGAATTTTCAATTCCTAGCGACAATCTTGACAATAGTTCTCATTAGTTTTGTGTGAATAACAGGAAGTAATTTAAGTTTAATAATTTTAAGTCTATTCTTTCATCATGGGGAATAATTTGCATTTACCTCTCTAATGTGATGATTAAGTTAGAAATGCATATTAAATTCTCTCCCAGACACTTAGTCAAAAATCTAAGCACTGTATATGAATTAATCAGCCAAAAGCCTCTGCTTTCATTTATCTTAATTCCAAGTACGGGAAATATATCAAATATATAAACAAATATCTAAATTACAAAATAAAATAATAAATGCTAAAGAAAAAATAAAAAAATACTTAAAAGTTAAATGTGTCATATGTATAATATGCAATTCAATTAAAATACGTGAAAATATAAATACATCAGGAAATGGAAATAGAGACTATAGTTGTGTATTGGTGTGAAGGGAAATGATTAATAGGATTCAGTTTTATTCAGAAATGGTCAAGAAGGCCCTGACTCAAAGCATCAGATGAACTGAAATGAGAGACCACATGATTATTGATTTACATGAAGAACAATGCAAACAAGGAGAGCTGGACATAGGTTCTGCTGTGAGTAAATGCATTACACGATCTTGAGGATGAGTCAACAAGTCAATGTGTTTAAAGAGCCATGATCAAAAATGGTATAAAATAATAAGCTCAGACAGGTAGCCAGTGAAGTTGAAAGCAGGTGGAAGGATGTGTGTTGAAAAGCTTTGTAAGTCAATAGTCAAGATCAAGTCTTCTGAAGGAGCAAAAATCGCTAGTGATTTTGTACAGGACAATGATCCTTTTTATTTTCACATATTCATTCCAACTTGATCATGGAGAATATACTAATTGAGAAATGTGCAGTAAGAGAGAAAAGAGGGCAAAAATCCATACCGAAATCTCAGAGACAGGGATGATGTATATTTATGGAGGAGTTATTGAAATTTGTGTTTCTTCTGAAGAGAGTATAACTGTGTCTAATATAGTATAATGATAAGAAGGATGGGATATATCTCTCACATTGTTATCTTACATAACTGGAAAAGTTAAATAACTATTAACTAGCATATGAGAAATTTCATGAGGTCCAAATGAAGGCTTCTGAAAATCAGGTGTTAGTTGTTGTGAAACTTTATTGAAATATCATTTAACTGTAACTTGTTTGTATGATTTATCTTGCAATATATTTAAAATTAATGGGCATAGTTTTCTTTAAACTGCTTCTTGCTATTTATTGGGTAACCTCATTTTTTGAGGGGTGTTCATGGTGACTTCTCTGGAGATCATGGTCCATCAAACAACATTGGTCTGGATTTTCATTGGCATGGATCTTGGTTTATTGATACTAATTTAAGGTTAATTTTGTTATATTGTATACATGTATTTCTAATCTTGATTAAGGTATTGTGTTGGTGTAGCTCATTTAAAATGTAATGTATAATTAAGAAATATAGGTTAATAGATAATTATCAATAATAGATTATGCTTTAGGACTCCTGCTTCATGAATGATTCTACTAGACATTCTGGGGGAATACAGAAAAGTGTGACTGACAAACTATCTTACAAATTTCCTGCTTCATGGAAAAGTCTGCTGGGTACTATGGGCCTGTGGGTTGAAGATTGGACGACCTAACGGTACAGAAAAACTTTGGGTGACGGTCCAGGTAGTGAGAGGTTTCTGTCAATTCTAGAGTTTTGGAAGTTGCTTACAAAACACCTCATATTTACTTAGGTAATATTACTCTTTGAAGTCTTTGATAGAGTTGAAGAATATATAGTTATAGTTGTAGTTTTTCTTAGTTATAATAAAAGATAAAGTAGATATAAATATTGTAACTATAATTCTTGTTTGATACCTATTTTGTTATATGTAATTTTACTATGTTGAAGATAAATCCTTCCTATTCATTTAAACAGAAAAGGAGAGGTGATGTGGGATCCACCTTTGTATGCTGTGTATAGCATTTGATTAATAAAGAAACTGAATTGGGACTATAGCAGAGCTATGGGGGAACAGAGTTAGGTGAAGAAAGCTAAACAAAATGCTAGGAGAAAGGAGACAGAGTCAGATAGAAGCCATGTAGCCCTGCTGGAGACAGATGCCAGAACCTTTCTGGTAGACCAGGAGCCTCATGGTAAAATATAAAATAATGGAAATGGGGGTAATTCTAGATGTAAGAGCTAGCTAGCAATATGTGTAAGTAATTGTCTCAGCAGTGTTTTAAATGATACGGTTTCTGTGTGATTATTTTGGGGCTGAGAAGCCAGGAATTAACAAGCAGCCTGCTGCTACAAAACATCACATAAATGCAACATATATACATGGGACTATGTAAACTTGCCAGGAGTGAAGATGTTGCTACAATGGAAATATGTTGAACTGCAATGTATTTTGTTTTAAGTGATCTTGACACCAACAAGCAAATGTTATTCTTAGTAATTATTAGTTTGACCAATAGAATTGTAATTTCTTATTTGAAAGGAACATCTCTGCCAATAACATACTTAAAAACTGTTCTTTGACTTTTCCTGGCAATATAAACAAACATCTATTATTGATCAGGCTTAAAGACAAAAAAGGCATTTTTCTATATAGCTAGCTTGGTGAACCAATGAGTTCATTTATCATTATTTACAGAAAAACAGGCAATTTGATAAAAACCAAAATAAAGATAAATTTTTGAATCTTCCCAAAACAATGACAAGACATTGTAAGCCTGCCACTCCTTTTCCCTGCCACACACCTTAAATATATATATATATATATATTTATATAAATAAATTATAAATATATAAATATAAATTATAAATATATAAATAAATAAAATTATATATATATATAAACTTCATTCATGGTCATAGCTTTGAGATACCTTCAACCTAGAAACCATTGGATGTAAATTTTCAGGGAGGGATGGGGCATAATGAGCCACTTACCTCCATTAGAGATATCAATGGGCACAATATTACAGAGTTCTTTTGTGGTAATAACACCTATGGAAAGTTTAGGAGAGAAAGAGCATTGTCACATCCAGAGAATAATATTTCATGTCAAAGATATCAGAACACTTCATAGATTTCATGGTCTCTGTGTGTACGTGTGTGTGTGTGTGTGTGTGTGTGTGTGTGTGTATGTGTGTGTGTGTAGAAAATAGCTCAATTCAGGAAGTAACCAGGCAAGCTAAAGGATAAAACAATTATATTTTTATTTTTTAATAAGTGGAAAACTCATGAAACAGGAACGAGGAGTCCAAGAATTCCAAGCTCAGCTGTGCCCTGCCGGGATCACACAGAGAGTGCATATCTGGGTCGTGTGCCCGTTTTTCTCTCCCGATTCCAGAAAACCAGGACCTAAGTTGTATCCACCTCTTAATGATAATTGGCTAACAAAGTTTTCCCATCGTGTGTGTGTGTGTGTGTGTGTGTATGTTGTACACTGTTTTGCCCAGTATCATTTGTACTTTGTTACTTCTTGTACATAAAGTGAAAACTGCATCTGTAGGCTTTGTCCACAGTACAGTTACCAATAAGGACATGAAGGAAATGAGTAAGAGAAATTGATTCAAGCTGTCTTGGACATGTCTTCTAAAATCACTGCCTATAAGTGACACCCCGTGAATTCAGAAACTTTTTAGAGAATTAGTTTCAAAAAGAGTCGGGATAGTTATTTTTGCCTTTGCATATTCTGTAATTGGAATATTAAAAAATTTTAAGGTCAAGAGTAGGTAAATGAATACACATTTAGGACAATGTAGTTTTGTCCAAATTGCACAACTATACTGCCGAGTATTGAAAATCAACATAGACAATATGAAAAAAAAAAAAAACACTTTGGCTGTGTTTCAACACACGTTTTATTTTTTAAAAGTAACACAGCCCATTTTTCTTTTGCTATGGGGTCTTCGTTTGCTGATCATGCTTCTATGGGATTGTAAAGAATGGGAATAGGGCCTCTGGGTGGCATTGAGGGTCACTATTTTGTGCTGTATTTTCCAGTCGTCTACTATTAAGATTGATGACCTTAGTACATGCTAGTGGGAGAACTGGAAAACAGAAAGTGTGGGTTCATGTCAAGCTTTAACACTCAGTACAAATCTGACCTTGGGCAAGTCCCTTAACCTCCCAGTGCCAAGTTTTCTCATCTATGAAACGGATAATAAAACCTTTTTTCTGCCTACAGATTAGTGGGGAAATTAAATGAAATAATGGGAACGGAATGAGCATGCCTTGAGAACTCTCTAGTATTCACAAGCATGTGGTATTCACAGGCTTCGCACAAAGCTCGTTTTGTCAAGTACACTGAGCTTTTCTGCTAAAGCTTTTTTTAAAAAATACATTATCCAAATGATATATAATACAGTGCAAGAAAGTCAACTGATAGCTTGCTAGACTAACCCTTCTGGAAAAATTGAGAAGAATGAACTCAGGTGTCTATCATTGGAAGCCTGATGTGAGAAATGAATAGATGAATAGTTGTATAAAAATAAAATAATTATAACAAATAGCTTTATAGTTCAGGTAAAATGTGACCCTAGCAATGTTATCACTGCCTTTAACTTTATGAAAACTAAAACATATTACATGATTTTCTATATAACTCTAAGTTTTTCTCTTCAATCAATTATGTCTAATTTATGCATTGGCCTTTCCTATTCTAATACTTTCTCTTTCTGTGGCAAGCTCATCTTTTCTTGTAGTACTCCCAGAGATGAATTTCACAACACTTCTTGCTAGTCATAAAACATTAACCTAAAGCTATCATTTCATTTTTAATTTTGTTTTGTTTTTGTTTTGCTTTTTTTCCCTCCCAAGCTATCATTTTTCATAATCAAAGTATGATCCTTAGAGAATCTGGTATTTCTTTGCTGTTCATTGGCCAGCCTAAAAACAGTTTAATGCATTAAATTGCCCTTTTACAATGAACCATTTCTTTTAAATTAGAAAAACATTTATATCAAAATTTGAGAAGTGGGAAATGAATCTGAAAATACTTGTGAGGTTTCTTTTTTTTATGTATTATATGTATGTCAGCTGCCATTTAGCTGAAGCTTCTTTTTAAAAAAAATCTACAAATACTTAGAACAACACTGAGGACAGATATAGAACAGTACTTTTCCTCCAAATTTATTTGCTTTTATTATTTATTTTTAAACCCATTGAGGACAGAGATTGCTGTTGGTGCACAGGTGTAGAATATTCTATTAGAGCATGCGCAGCCCCTCAGTGATCCCATCTCTGAAGAAAACTGTCTATTCCTCAACAGTTACAAATTGCAAACAGCTTTTTATCTAGAGATTTAACTTTATGAATGACTCCCTGATTCATGTTCATGACTTGAGTGATTGAACTTCTACAGGTCTTCTGTAAACCGTTCCAAGTGATGTAAATTTATATGTGCAACAGAATGGGCATACCTAGTAAATAGTATTCCAAATTATAGGTGTCTGCTATCTCTGTTGCAAACATTTTTTTTTTCTGTTCTGCTTTTTGAGATGATTACTGAAGAGAGGAGATTTATATAGTTGTCCCATGTAGAACTGAACACTTATTCTCTGCATGTGGATCACAAGCATCTCTCTGAATTACTCATTATACTATTGCAAAATAAAGCTTCAGAGGTGTGGATTCAGAGAAGCACTACTCTATGCGAACAAAACTTAGATGCAGTTTATTGCTATGACAACTTAGCAGAATTATAGTATCAAGTTTTCTTTATAGGACTATGAGCTGTCACCTACGCAATCATATCTTTTCATTTCTTTTTCTTTCTTTTTTTTTTTCAAGTTGAGAGCACAAGGCGAGAGTTCTTTTTTATGATGCAGGCTTTTAATTCCAGGGGAAAGTGATTGGTACTCCTACGACATTGGTACCGCTATTGATTCAATGAGCCTAAACATGAAGTAACAACACAAAACAAAAGTAATTAGTCTGATTTGTGTGTATAGAGAAGAAATATGTTAGAATATAATCCACATTTCTTGTCTGCAAAATTTCTCTTTTTTTCTAATCTCTAAGAGGAACAAAATATAGTAACAAATTAGCAGGAGACCCCAGAGAGATTTAGCCTAGAGTTCCTTGCTTTTTATCATTCTTGATTCCACATAGATACTTTTATATTCCTAATGTGAATGGTACAAATTTATAGGTTTCTTTAATTCTTATACCTGAAGATTTATGGACTATTTGGTTTTTATCCTATCCATAATATGAGACAATATTTTCCATAAGGGGACATTAGGTGCAACTAACTCCACAACTTTATAAATAATTAGTAGCGGTCCCCTTCATTTATAATGGCACAATTATTTGTTTTTGATGGTTCATAATAACATAGTATAGTAAAAATACCTAAGAACATTTGAAGACTAAAATGACAATTATCTATTGCTTATATAGGTCTAGTTAATTTTATAAAATGTTAATTTTGATTTTTATTAACCAAGCACCAGTGCATAGGCACTACTATGTTTTTTAAGAAAAATGAATTGGTTTACTTTAATCTTAACTTGGAAATGTCATTAAACTAGATTTTTCTATAAATTTTTATAAAGCATAACTTCTTTTTTTAAGTTCTGAAGTTATATCATCACCATTTCAGCAACAAAGTTGATCAAGATGAATGTTGTCACTTTTTATTCATTTCAACATTTCTGTGCCATACACAGCTTTGCCTTTGTTGTTTAATGAATACCTGTAAAACTAGCAGTGTTCAAGCTGTTCAATCACCCATACTGAAGTTAAAAGTACATAGAAGGTAAAGAAAGACCAGCCTACAGTCCACAACTGTAGAGAATCTAGACAACAAAGAGGATCCCAAGAGTGATATAAATGAAACAGGTCTTCTTTGTTGTTGTTCATGACCTCTTTCCTATATACCTTCTAAAAGTCTTTGGAGACTCTCCTTTTTCTTTTTTCCATCTACCCACGAAACTATTAGGATTTCTGATGCTTGTCACTTTTCTTGACTATGTGGGTTCCTGTGATTTGTGCTCAAGTCTTAACACTTCTCTAGCAAATGCTTATCTGCCGAATCATTTGCCCATCTTAACAATAACGTCATTCAAATTTTATCTGTAGTTGGTCTAGAAGTGTATAGCTGTAGCAGTAGTACTTGAAAATAGAAGCTGAAACAAGCTCAAAACCAGTATGAACTTTAGAGTGAGACTTTGCTTCAAAAACAAGTAATAAGGAAGCACCTGAAAAAAGTATATATATATATATATATATATATCCAAGTGGTAAGAGGGAACTAAGATAAATAATCTATTCCTTCAATTTTACAAGAAAATTAAAGGCTATTACTTAAAATATAAGTAGAAATAATACCAATTAAAACTTTTAGCTTTTTGTAAAATTGATCTTATAAATGGCCTAACTTCTATCTGTGTCCATTATTTGAAGCAAACAAAGTTGATTTGCACACCCATTGCTTCAAATAATTTGATTATTTGTAAGAATAATGGATCTTTGGAGAATGATAAAATACCTGAATGAAGTGAAATAAAATTCAAACACAAGAACAATAGAAAAAATAACCTGCAGAACAGAAACATTTCAGGTGCCATTATCATTACAAGAAAAATACAAGCAAAACTCAAGAAATATAACCTGACCTTTCCAATTAAATATCAACCTTCCATTATATTAGGAGAAAACTTGTTAGAGTCAATTATTTAAAAGTAAAAGAACAATAAATATACATCTTTAAGATCTGTTATTAATGTGTTTATGCACTTTTAGATTTTAACCCTTGAAACATTTTTATAGAAAGGAGTTTGAGACCTCCTGAAACTGAAAAGCTTCTGTAAAGCAAAGGTCATGGTTGATAAGACAAAACAACAGCCTACAGAATGGGAAAAGATCTTCACTAACCCCACATTAGACAGAGGTCTGATCTACAAAATATACAAAGCACTCAAGAAATTGGTCATCAAAAGAACAAATAATCCAATAAAAAAATGGAGTACAGACCTAAAAAGACAACTCTCTATAGAGGAATCTAAAATGGCTGAAAGACACTTAAAGAAATGCTCAACATCCTAAGTCATCAGAGAAATGAAAATCAAAGAAACTCAGATTCCATCTTACACCTGTAAGTATTGCCAACATCAAAAACATTGATGACAACTTATACTGGAGAGGTTGTAGGGTAAAACGAACACTCCTGCATTGCTGGTGGGAATGCAAACTGTTACAACCCCCTTGGATGTCAATTTGATGATTTCTCTGAAAATTAGAAAACAACTTTTCTTAATACCAAGTAATACCACTTTGGGGGTATATATTCAAAGGATGCTCAACAATGCCACAAGGATATGTACTCAACTATGTTCATAGCAACATTGTTCGTCATAGCCAGAACCTGGGGAAAAAACTAAATGCCCTCTGACCACAAAATGGATAAGGAAAATGTGATGCATTTACACAATCAAGTACTTCACAGCAGGAAAAAAATAATGACATCTTGAATTTTGCATCAAATGGATGGAGCTAGAAGACATCATTTTAAGTGGGGTAACTCATGCACAGAAAAACAATTATCACATGTATTCATTCATAACTGGTTTTTAAACATAAAGCAAATAAAACCAGCCCACAAATCACATTCCCAGAGAACCTAGACAACAACGAGGACCCTATTAGAGACATACATACATCTAATCCACATGGGTAGTGGAAAAAAATCAAGATCTCCATAGTAAATTGTAAGCAATGTGACCTTGGGAGAAGGTTGAAGGTGAGGGGGGAGGCAGGAAAGGGAGCATAGAAAAATGTGGAGCTCAATAAAAATCAATAAAAGAGAAGGTTCAGACAGAAAAAATCCTCTAAACATGCATGATGCAGTGCACTTAACAATGTGTGTAGGTTTAAGAAAAAATGGGTATAAACAATCATAGAATAAAATAGACTAAAAATCAGAAGGGAAAGTCTTTAAAGAGAAAATAAAGTATTAAAGAGATAAACTATTCAAGGATGGAAAATACACAGAAAGTATTTATGCTATATGGTGTCTAGCTATATCAATTTTTTTAAAAAAGATAATTTATAAAATCAAGGTTGATAGACATATAACATGAATAAATATTTATATTACAGTTTGATTATACATTTCAAACAGACTTACAAAGTTGACAGATGACTTTTACCTCTCAAACCTAAAATGAAAAAAATCATCTCTAACAGACTTGTACACATTGCATATCACCAAAGCTGGATGGAAGCATGTTGACTAAGGCTTTAAACTGCAAAACATAGAGGGAAGTTGGATCTCTCAATTTTTATTACAGTAACTAAAGAAAATATGTACAGAGAAAGAAGTCAAAATTTAAAAAACAATTTCTTAATTTGCTGTCATATTCTAATTATACCCAATTGACTATTTGTTCAAAGTAGGGCAGAGAAAACTTTGTAATGAAAGTGTGCATAATTCCTTGCACATTAATATATTAAATTATCAAGTCAGGGAGTTAGAGTGCCCTTTGGGTCAATAGGCCACTTAAGCATCTAGTTAAATTTATATGAGTACATTGCAGGAAAGATAATTGTAATCATATAAAATGACTCAGTTCAATGATTCCAATGTGGCTTAAAGATAATGAATCTTTCGTATCATTCATCTTGGGAATATTAACATTATTGAGTCTTATGACTGCTAATGAGCTTTTTGCAAGGAAAAAGCATAAATTACAGACACAGATATTTTGATTGTTATAAGGATGATGCTTTAAAAAGCAATTAGTATGCCTGTGAGTAAATAGCAGATTTGAAATTGACTTTGATCACAAGGAAACTGAATATTTCAAGCATCATAACCATTTTATGAAAATTAATCCCTTAATAAAGCTAAAAAAGTTGCAGAAGTTTTAAATAAAATACAGCTAAGAAGATTGTCACGATCAGTAGCAAAAGATTTTGGAAGGATAAGGGAGAGAATCTAATGGTACATGGATAATCAACTTCCATTAGACAGTGAGAAGTAAAAGCTCTACTGTGTAGAATTCCAGAAACTTTATAGGAAAATATGAACATTAAATTTATGAAAATAATTGAACTGTATGTATGTGGGATGTGTATGTGTGTATGTGGTGTGCTTCTGTGTGCCTTCACTTGATGAGTTGATATTCTTAGGAGTGAATAGCTAACGCAGGAAAACAAACTCTGCTTCTTTATTTTGGAAAATTAAGTCACTCTAATAAAAAATACAAGATTGAGATGTATTAGAATAGGCTTATGAATGATAATTATCTTGGAATTTCAAAAGGAGTCTATTTCACTGATGTTAAGACTGAAGGTTTATCACAGAATCTGGCACAGACCTAATACTTAATCCCAACACTTTTCAACTGGGACTCTAGTCCAGCCTTGTCCACATAGCAAGTTTTAGGCAAGATGGAGCTACATATTAATATCCTGCTTCATACAAACAAACACACAAACAAAAGTAGAATTGTATTTTATCTTAGGTAGTAGCAATAAATAGAAAGAATAATTGTATTCTGTGCCTCTGATAAAATTCATTAAATGTATACCAAACATTTTTACAAGAAGACTAAAATGAGTGAAATAAAAATATTAAATTCTACATAACTTGCCATTTCTTTTTTTATATCTTGTTCTTCATGATTTTTCTGGTCATTCCTACTAAACTAGATGAATCTCTACTTAATCACATGTGTGCTTTGTATTCAGGAGAATGATGGACTTCAGAAACGCCAGTGGAACACTTAATTTCTCTTGGTCAAAGGAGCCTATCTTCCATTCAGTATTCAGAGAACAGATTTTGCTTGGGACCTGAATTTCATTTCATAATGTGTTTTTAAGAAAGTCACTTCTTGTTTCAGAGGATAGTTGTAATCACAGTTAACATGGGGGGCATGCAACAGACGTGAAGATACTCAAAATCGAGGTGTTTATAGGAAAATACTGAGAAATTGGGATAAAAGTGTAATTGGTGTTTTAACTTAAGACGCTGTCCCTAGCAATGTGGGATAAGATTAATCAATGAATGTTTTTAGAACTGAGGTCTGGGGCAGAGTTTATGGTGCACACGTGAAGACTCAGCACTCTGTGATTTTATCAATAACCTTCTGAAGCAGGAATATTCAGATCTGAAGTCCAGTCAAATTTGCACTAGAAGACAGGGTCTCAAGAAGCCAAGATAGATTTTAGGATTAGAGCTCTTGCCTAGCTTGGGCAAAGCTGTGAGTTCCTTCCACAGCACCCCAAGTGAGAAAGAAAAGAAAAAGGATGTGAAGTAAAGCTTTGAGTGTTTAGCATCTCAACATGAAGACTTGACCTCCTTCTATTTTTCTTTACAAAATTGTTCTTATTCGATATTATCTTTTTCCCTTCTAACAAAATAAAGAAAAACAGCAAAATCATCAACTAATAGCAAATGATATAGCTAAGTACAAACCAAGGTTAGCCATTTATATAGATTTCTTATATTCTGTATAAAATATTACACTAGATATCTATTACTATAAAATATTTATATTAAAATTCATTGTACAAATTATAAAGTCAAAATAATTTAGAATTATTTCTTTTGGCTTTTTTTGAGATTATATGAATATCCCATGATTTTTCCCTTCCCTTTCTTCCCTCAAAAACACTACTGCAATTCCTCCTGTCTCTTTCAAAATTCATGGCTTCTTAATGATTAGTTGTTCTTGAATACTTATGTATATGTATATATTTTCTTAAATACATAAATATAACCTGCTAAGACTGTATAGGACTACTTGTATATATACATTATCAAACTTAACCACTTGATATCAGATAACAAATCAGTGTGTTTTGTACTGAGGAAGACTTTTTCCTTTTCATAGAAATCCCTAATTGTCAGTCATGTTTTATGTAGGATTGATGTCTTTGGGCTTTCTCAGCTGTTGTTGTATTTATTCAATCTAGAATCTTATAGGTGGCATTCGTAGTCAAATCATCACTATATATGTATTACATATTTATACACACACACACATTTCCTTTATTTTCATTAGGATTATGACCTCATCCTGATTAAAATAGAAAAAAATAATTTGAAAAACTGTCTCTCCTTACCTCACTAGCCATTGACTCATGTAACTCTTCATTTACACAATGGCTTTTAAATGTACAAAATTCAAATCATTGTACATGTGTTAATATTATTAATATTATCAATATTGCTATATTTTATTGACTTTGGATTTCAAGATCCTAAAAGTTTTGTTTTCAAAATGCAGTTTATAATACTTTGTATGTAATTTTTAACCCATATGGCTAAATTAAGATGCACTGTACTAAATAAATTCAGTAGGTAGATACGAATTATGGCTGATAAGTTTTATTGGCATAGAAAATTAAATCAATGTAATTTGCTTATGAAAATAGTGCCTGGTATGATTGTGAATTTTATCCAAACGAGTAAATGCCTTTAGAATATACTTAAAGAAATTGGTTCATTTGAAAGATTTTTAAGACTAATCTTAAATGGAAAGATATTTGAACTTGAATTGTACTATAAAATATCTGATAAAGATAAAACTTAAATATGATATTATAGCACACTACTAGGTGGCAATTTAAGCCTTTCCAAGAATGTAAGATAATTGCATATCTGAAAAGATAGGCCATATCCAATATAAATGAAATGATGTTAGAATAAATTAGACTCTCCTGTTAAAGCAGAGTGAAACTGTCATTGCAATTTTTTTTTTATTTGTAAAAGAAAGCAAGCTAGCATATTCAAAAGAGTGAGATGGTTCATTTGGTTTGATTTAAAATTGAATCTTTAACAGTTCTTGAGTGTTAATATTATTTTTACTTCTTTTGCACACGTTTCTATCTATATTATCAAATTAGTTCACTTCAACCAAAACAAGAGACTTTACGAATACTGATATTCATTTCTTAGTAAACCAAATATGCAATTTAAAATATTAATGTGAAATTATAATTCCAACATGATTTCTACTGCAGCCTTCTTGATTCATAGAGAGTTAATTTGCTTTTTTTTTGTTTAGATATTAATACCAAAGTGGAACTGTAAGTTTGCAACAACTACATTTTCTGATTAAATGAAAGTAGAGATTGTACATAAAATATGAGGTTATACATTTTGAATAATATGATTATGTTTTTGAATAATATGATTTTTGCTTCACTACCTGTCCTGACATTAAAACAATTAAAAGCTTAAATTAGATTTTATGATATTCTAAGTAGATTATCTCAGAGAGCTATGGCAAAGTTGTTTATTTCCAAATTATCAAAAAAAGAGATATAATATAATAATAAAATTCTGTAATAGAAAATGTTTTAATAAAGATAAAGATGTTCAAGGTAGTTTGCAGAAAAAGTAGGTCAGTTACTTTAGTTGTTGCTTTTGATCTGTTAGAATGAATTTGGTAGAACAGTCACGAGCGTAAAGAGTACAAATGTTAAAAAAGAAATAGTTTAGTAAGGAGTAGCTATGGCTTTTGTTAGCTCCAAAAGTGTTTACAAATTTTAATAGAAAAGGAAAGTTACAGAAAGACAGAAATTAGAAGATAGCCATCAAGTAAATAAACCTGTGTATTTTTTTGAGTGTGTATGCTTATAAACAATGCAACATTGACAGTCATTTGTACGCCTGATGACCCACATTCCGACTACGAAAACATGAAGTCTTAATGTTATTTTAACCTGCATTTCTACAATGACCAATGATGTTAAACTTCTTTTAAAATGTTTGTTAGCCACTTGTATTTATTCATTTAAGAATTCTCTGAAAAATTCCATAGCACAATTATAATTTGGTTGTGTGAATTCAAATTTGATATTTGACATCAGTTCAGTTTCATGGGTTCCTTGAACCATCAAGTTGCAATCTACTATTGAAGTATGTCTGGCAAAGATTTTCTCTCATTCCATAGATTGTATCTTCAATATAAAGATAGTTTATGCTGCTATAAGAAATATTTTGTAGGCCGGGCGGTGGTGGCGCACGCCTTTAATCCCAGCACTCGGGAGGCAGAGGCAGGCGGATCTCTGTGAGTTCGAGACCAGCCTGATCTACAGAGCTAGTTCCAGGACAGGCTCCAAAGCCACAGAGAAACCCTGTCTCGAAAAACCAAAAAAAAAAAAAAGAAAGAAATATTTTGTTTCATACTATTCAATTTGCTTATTATTGTTTGTATTTATTTTCTACCTGTATTTGTTGGCAGTTGAGTTTTGTTTCTTTTTTGTTTTGATTTATTTTTTGATATTTTCATTTAATTGCAATGATTATTTTTCCTTTTCCTTCCATTAAATCTTCCCATATACCTCACAACACTCTCCTTCAAATTCCTAGCCTCCTTTTTTTATTAAAAATTTCCACCTCCTCCCTTCCCCCCATTTCTCTCCCACTCCCCCTAATCTCCCTCTCCCTTCCTCTCCATTCCTAAGAGAAGTCAGGGTGCCCTGCCCTGTGGAAAGTCCAAGGCCCTCCCCACTCCATCCAGGTCTAGGAAGGTGTGCATCCAAACAGACTAGGCTCCCAAAGCGCCAGTACCTGCAGTAGAATCAAAACCCGGTGTCATTATCATTGGCTTCTCAGTCAGACCTCAATGTCACCCACATTCAGAGAGTCCAGTCTGATCACATGATCGTTTAGTCCAAGTCTAGCTGGCCTTTTGAGCTCCCATTAGATCAGTACTACTGTCTCCATGGATGGATGCACCCCTCATGGTCCTGACTTCCTTGCTTATGTTCTTCCTCCTTCATCTACACATTGGGAGCTCAGTCTAGTGCTTCAGTGTGGGTCTCTGTGTCTATCTCCTTCCATCACCAGATGCTATCCTCCTTTTTTTTTTAAAACAGATTCTTATCCTATTCATGTATGTCCCAAAAAATAACTGTTTAGTTTATATAATTATACACGTGTTTTTTAGTGTGATTTGGCACTGGGGAAGCAATTAGTGTGTTCTATGTGGGGAAGGCAACCAGTCTCATTCTGAGTTTTCCTCAGTTGCCCATAGTTCTTTGTAGGTAGGGTTGAAGTCTCATAGGCGTTTCTCTGTACAGTTTGGTTTATTAATTGGTACATTCCTGAAAGAGTTAATAGCAGAATATTAGTGATCTGCTCAGAGGAATGCAAAGCAAAGAGTTTTCTTTCTCATGGGGGAAGGAGGTAAATACAAAAGAAGGCGGGGGAAAGATAAATGGGCATAGCTAGAAACACGTGGTTTGATGGGACAATAGGAAAAGGGGGCTTTATTGGAAAGGGAGGTAAATACAGAAGAAAGGGAGGTGAATAAGTAACAATTTGGATGTCTGAAAGGCAGCAATGTATCATATTATTAACTATTTACCATAATAAAACACTAACTCACATAATTGACTATATAAATAGAACTTTGCATATCTGGGCTCATAGTGTTCCAAGAGCCAAGAACACCTAACAAAAACTCCAATACTTAACATGAGAAGGCCCTGTGTAATAAGGAGGTCTCTTGTTTGGTTCTTGAATGTGTGGCTAGCATAGACCTGAAATAATCACACAGAAACTATATTAATTAAGACATTGCTAGGCCCATTAGCTCTAACTTCTTATTGGCTAACCCTTACATCTTAATTTAACACATTTCTAGTAACCTCTTCATCACCATAAGGTCATGGTCTAACAGGAAAGTTTCAGCATGTCTCTCTTGGGTGGCAGTTCCATGGCGTCTCTCCAAATATGCCCTACTCCTCCCATGCTATACTCCTAGCCAGTTCTTTATTCATTAACAAATAAAAGAAACACATAGACAGAAGGACCTCCCACACCACCCTCATTTGAGTTCTTAGCCAGGGCTTTTCAAGTTTCTCCCAGTATATAGTTTATTGTTGTTGCCTTTGGGTAATACCCAGATGTGGAAGATAAGCTTCAATGCTACAGATATGATGACTACAGAAACAGGGGCCAGAGATCCATCGAATGGATCTGACCAGATTCTCCTCTTCCTGACTAATAGCTTTCATGATACCAGAAAGCACCACTCAAGTCTCCGAAAGACAAAGGCAACCAATAATCCTACATAGCAAAATGCCTATGAATTCTGCCAATGACCAGGAAGTCACAACAATCCTACATGTTCAGTAGTGCCACACAGATGTTGTCAGTAACCAATGGCTCTCTTTGCCATTTAAGGCTTACTCAGTGTTAGTAAAATCTTGGTTGCGGAAGAGGAATCTGCAACCATAATTTACTAAACCAGTATGATCACAACATCTATTAACATTTATCCTTATACACACAGATAAATGTAGTCATATCTTTGCCTTACAACAAACAGAGACCACAATTGAAAAAAATCCAAATTCAAAGGTGTGCACATAGTTTTAAATTCATCCTCTGGGTAATTTTTTTTTTCTAAATCAGTATGGAATAATCTTCATTAGTCTTCTGACTAGTTTTAACTTGAAGGCTTTTTTGTAAGACGTTGTAATAATAACCCCAGGTGGACTCCTAGTTCTATTTGTTTGGAATACTATTTCTTTTCCTTGTAGTCAAATTTTGTTATCTATCTCTGATGTTGAAGTATTTTCCTTAGAGGAAACAAAATTGGATTTTTTGTTTGTTTTATTTTTTGTTGCTGTTTAAATTCAATTTGCTAGGGTCTTTTTTTTTCTCTTCAGTCTAGAAATAGATTTTTAATATATAGCTTTGTAGTTGTGATAGCTATTCTTGATTGTCAACTGAGCATAACTAGGGAGAAGAAACCTTGATTGAAGAATTGTCTCTATGACGTTTACCTGTGAACATGTCTGTGGGACATTTCTTGAAGATGATTAATGTGGATTGCCAGCCGATTGTAGATGGTACCACGCCTAGGCATGTGTTCCTGGTTTGTCTGAGTAAGGAGGCTAAGCATGAGAGGGGAAAGCAAGCCAAAATGAAGTGTTCCTTAGTGATCTCTGCTTCAGTTTCTATATTCAGTTTTCTGCCTCTAGTTCTTACTTTGTCTTTCAAAGATGAGAACTATAAACCAAATAATCTATCCTTACCAAATTAGTTTTGGTCACAGTGTTTCATTACAGCTACAGCAAAGTAAATAAAAACGTGGTCATTAATTCCTGGAGTCTGTTTTTATCATGGAAAGCCTAATTTGATAACTGTTTCTCTTGTTTTTTTTTTTTTTCTTCCCTAAGTACTGGTAACACATGATTCTCTGCTCTCCTGGTTTTAAATACTTCGAATGAATATTCAGTTGTTATTTGGAATGTTCTGCATTGCTGCTTTCTGCTTGAATCCAGAGACTGACCTGACAGGGGATGTAGGGAATAAGGAAACACTGGGACACATGATCACAGAGAAATTGCAATCAGATGGACTGGACACTTTGATGAAGATGCTGTTAGGATTTATTGTCATTGGAACCAATGTTATGGTTCCAACTAGGGCCAAGGTTTGCAGCAAAGACATCAGACCTCACAACAGATCTTAAGTAAAATTTTGATTGGTCAGGGGAGGAGTGAATGGGGACATGAAGAGATGGAAGAGAGAGAGACTGGAAGACACAGATTCAACAAGAAGGTGATTTCAAATGGCTGGGACCTTTAAAGGGTTTGTGACTAGTGATGACATAGCTGATGAGTCACAGAGTTCCTGAGGTCAGGCTGGGAGAGTGCTTCAGCTTTTCTGTATATCAGAATATTTATTATATTCAGTTGAACAAGGATACAGATTTAGCTAATCTCAGAAGGAGCAGTTCCTGTATGGGAGCAATTTTCAGGCAGAAAACACCCCAGTTTTTTTTTTTTTCCTGAGGGGTCTTTCATTTTGCAGAGGGAGCAGTTTACAAAGAACATTTGTTGGACTCTAGTGTCCAAACACCGAGAAGTAGTCGCCCCCAGAAACCATTTCACATACCACAGTCAATGCAAAAGCATGAGGATTTTATTAATTCTGTCATGACAGAGTCCCCCAGTATTCGGGAAGCAGAGGGACCCCGAATAGCTGGTACAGTTTACTTTTAAAGGGGCCACAGAAGCAAGCAGGGTTGTTCTTTGACTATTCTGATTGGCTTATTTGAAAGGGCTATTACCAATAATTGACTGGAGAGCTGTTGCCAGATCAGATGAGGTAAGAGGTCATTTTGACCCCGTTTCCCAGGGGACTGAATCAAAACATACGTATATGGGTAATTGTTCAGGAACTGAGTACGTGCGAGTGTAGCTGTTAGGTCCTTGGTTCCCAGGGGAGGAGGGGAAGCACTATGGCACAGAGGCTGAGAGGATTCAGAATTGTCAAAAATGGCTTCAGGACTGTCTTAAAGTCTTACACATTTTCTACGGACATTATCAATATTTGCACTCTGAGAAGAGAAAAAATTCATGTTGTGGAACTTCATTTTGTGAGGGGTATTTCTGGTTTTGTACATTTTGAACACGTGAAGCCTAGCGAAATGATTGTTCCTGAGCTGATAGAGAGTGAGGCTGGCATAAATTGGGTCTCTTGCCATACTGGTCACAAGCCCACAAGGGTGATTCGTGCGATGCCTAGTAGTGGTCTTGGGATGTACTTGGTCTCTTTTTAAAATAGCTAAGTGAGGCAGAGCTGCAGTGATTGATTCAGATGGTGGAGGGGACACAATATTTTAAGTTTGATTAAATTTGCCAAGGGTTAAATAGAGCAGGGTGGAGTTTGCTGAGATTGTAGGAGGCAGGGACAGGGGAAATAATATTTTAGAGTTATTAATTTAATTAATACATTTTCCTTATGATTCGTCCTTCCAAATTCTTCTGTGTGCATTTTCCTATGCTATTTCAAATGTGTGGCCTTTAGTAAATTTTTTTTATTGTATTACCCTTTTCAAAGCTTGTCAATCTCAGTACTCATGACGGTTCCTATTGAAACAAATTTGATATATATATATATATATATTCTTCAATATATTTCCATTCTTTTCCTAATTTCACAATTGTAACCCTAAGAACTTCTAATTCTGTCTATTGTACTCTATCGATCTAATTTCTGAAAAATAATGCTACCTTAAATATTTACTGATTTTTATTTCAAACTTATAGATAGTGTCATTTCAATGATATGTATTCTTTCACAAAGTGGTACTCAAAATGCTCATTCATAACTTGATTTTTTTAAAAAAATGCTACTCTATTAATATAAAATTCTATTTTCTAAACAAAAACACATCTTAGACAACTTATAGCACATCTTGGCATATCTATTAATAAAAATACACATCAACATGATAGCAATTTTCTTTTCATGCCTGTTAATTTACAATTTAACATATTTTCCAGATATCTACCTTAAAACATTTTGAAGATATTTTGAAATATCTCAAAAATAAGTACTATATATTATTATTTTAACTCAGTGAATTTAAAATAATCCGATTGATTTTTTTGACAGGCTTTAGGAGTAACATTATTAAATTTGTAATGCTCATTACCTCAATTTTGCATACTTTATGGAAGATAAACAATACCATAACCTTTTATATTTAAATTTTATGATAATGAAGGTATACATTTTCCTTTACTTTTCATATATGTTTACTTTTTTTTTAAATTCTTTGCTACTGACCTCCAAATTATTGTAGATTTATTTAGAATCTAATTATTCTGCAATATGTATCAAAACAATAATTTAGAAATATGTCCCTTTTCATAATTAAAATGAATATCTTTTTTCTTTTTTTTTACTTGGAAAAAAAAGAAATTTCTGCCTCCTCCCCGCCTCCCATTTCCCTCCCCCCCCCCTTCCCCCTCCCTCTCCAGCCTGAAGAGCAGTCAGGGTTCCCTGCCCTGTGGAAAGTCCAAAGTCCTCCCCCCTCAATCCTGGTCTAGGAAGGTGAACATCCAAACTAGGTAGGCTCCCACAAAGCCAGAACATGAAGTAGGATCAAAACCCAGTGTCATGGTCCTTGGCTTCTCAGCAGCCCTCATTGTCCACCAAATTCAGAGAGTCCGGTTTTATCCCATGCTTTTTCAGTCACAGTCCAGCTGGCCTTGGTGAGCTCCCAATGGATCAGCCCCACTGTCTCCGTGGGTGGGTGCACCCCTTGTGGTTCTGACTTCTTTGCTCATATTCTCCCTCCTTCTGCTCCTCATTGGAACACTGGGAGCTCAGTCCGGTGCTCTGTCTCTATCCATCGCCAGATGAAGGTTCTATGGTGATATGCAAGATATTCATCAGAATGGCTATAGAATAGGGTCATTTCAGGTTCCCTATCCTCAGCTGCCCCAGGAACTAACTGGGGACATCGCCTTGGGCACCTGGGAGCCCCTCTAGGTCCAAGTCTCTTGCCAACCCTAAGATGGCTCCCTTAATTAAGATGTGTGCTTCCCTGCTCCCCTAACCAACCTTCCTTTATTCCAATCATCCCCTCACCCCAAGTTCCCCGCAACCTCCCCTTCTCACATTTCTCTCCCCTTTTCCCCTTACCCGCCTCCCACCACACCCCCAAGATCCCAATTTTTTGCCCGGCAATCTTGTCTACTTCCTATAACCAGGAGGATAGCTATATGTTTTTCATTGGGTTCACCTTCTTATTTAGTTTCTTTAGGATATCAAATTATAGACTCACTGACCTTTAATTATCTCTAGAAACCAATTATGAGAGAGTACATCCCATGTTCATCCTTTTGGGTCTGGGTTACCTCACTCAGGATAGTGTTTTCTATTTCCATCCATTTGCATGCAAAATTCGCGAAGTCATTGTTTTTTACCGCTGAGTAGTATTCTAATGTGTATATATTCCATACTTTCTTCATCCATTCTTCCATTGAAGGGCATCTAGGTTGTTTCCAGGTTCTGGCTATTACAAATAATGCTGCTATGAACATAGTTGAACAAATGTCCTTGTCATATGATCGGGCATCTCGTGGGTATATTCCCAAGAGTGGCATTGCTGGGTCCATGGGTAGGTTGATCCCAAATTTCCTGAGAAACCGCCACACTGCTTTCCAAAGTGGTTGCACAAGTTTGCATTCCCACCAGCAATGGATGAGGGTACCCCTTTCTCCACAGCCTCTCCAGCAAAGGCTATCATTGGTGTTTTTGATTTTAGCCATTCTGACAGGTGTAAGATGATGTCTCAATGTTGTTTTGATTTGCATTTCCCTGATCGCTAAGGAGGCTGAGCATGACCTTAAGTGTCTTTTGACCATTTGAACTTCTTCTGTTGAGAATTCTCTCTTCAGATCAGTGCCCCATTTTTTAATTGTGTTAATTAACATTTTAAAGTCTAGTTTCTTGAGTTCTTTATATATTTTGGAGATCAGTCCTTTGTCTGTTAGTGTAGATCACATTGATAGATTTTTATATTTATATAAATCAATATACAATACATTTTATTCATATGCTAATCATTTTTGAGATTAATTTTAAATAAATTATTGACATTAATTTGTACTTTGTTATATAATCCACTAACAAATATTCTAGTTTTTAATAGGCTTACTTCCTGTGTGAATTATACAGATCTTAAATGTATATAGAAGAATGAAAAAATAGTATTGCATGTGTGTTTTTCAAATGTGGCTAATTTTTTAATGTTAGATTGTATTCAGTTTGTAATCAAAACATTTTTTAGATTATTGAGATAAACAAATCTAACCAAAACTATTTCTGTCTCATTTGAAAGAGGTTTAATAATGCTTAATAAAAATGAGCAATCAAAAAAAAAAAGAAAAAAATCTTGGAGTTTTACAAGAAACAAACAAAAACAAATCTTTGAGTTAATTAAAATGAACAGTGCTGTCTTCAGTGTAATGTGTTTTAAAAATTGTTCCAGCTTAACCATGAAATACAATTTACCGTCATTTTTGTAGCTATTCCATTTTCAGGTGAAATATATTCTGAACAATTTATTAATGGGTGTTAATGTGAAAATAATTTTCAGCAACAAATTATCTAAGAAAAAAATTAAAGAAAATTATATCTTCTCTCCCTGTGTTGAAAACTTGAATCTTCTGGATATTGCCTCATGTATTACAGACTGTTGTTCATTGGTTTCTGATAGATGACTGAAAGTCACTAATCATTAAACCTTTTCATATTCTTAACAGGTGTAAAGGGTCCTTATTTTCTCTGTTGTATATAATCTAGTTAGAATGCCATCATTCATGTAATCCTAAATTGCAGGCACATGTTTATACTTTACTTATTTTCTTAAGGAGCCACACTTCCTGAAGCAGAAAACATGACAACATCTTCTATCCCCAGCTGTGCTGATTTGATTTAAAATGACCTTCATATTCTCATATTTTTGAGTATTTGGTCTTTAGCTGGTGGAATTTGAAAGGATTAGGAGGGCATGGTGTGATTAGGGAAGCTGTGTCATGGAAAGGTTCAGGGTAGGCTTTTCAGTTTCAATAGACTCACTCCATTTTCAGGTAATTCCTTCTTCCCTGTTTGCTCTTCAAAATGTGAGCTCTCAGCTCTCGAAGCCTAACACCTGCTACCTCTCTTTTGTCATCATGGAATCTAACCTCTGTAACCTGTAATTATCAAATAAATGCATCTTCCTATAACTTCCCAATTCATGGTATCTTAGCAAAGCTATACAATAATCACTAGTACAGCATTTCTAAATGGCAAGCAAGACAGAAGTAGGTCTGGATAGAGGTTTGTCCAACATATTTGGCTGGTCAAATTTTCCAGTGGATTCTTATCAATTCTTGGTAGTTCTTGATCTTCATTGCTCTCATTATAGAATAATTTAGTGCTTGCAGTCTCCATTTTAGACATTCTCCCTATTATCTGCTTGGGACAAAGACAACCACAACAAAATGTCATATTGTAAAATAATATTATCCTTGGAAAAACTGTCAGCCCTACAATTTTCACTGTTTTTATTCCACTACCAAGGCTCTATCCTTGATCTTTGTCGTGCCTTTATGTTTACTGAGATCCTCACAAATAGCACTTGCCCACTATATATGTTGACCAGCTAATGGACTAAATATGGACCTCATTTCATGATAGAGGTTTGGCCTTTCTTAGATTGTGTAGGCATAAGCATGTGAAATAATGGTGCCAAGAATGTAGTATATTTTCCTTTCCTCCAAGTATCGGATGCATAGTAGAACCTTAATGAATATGTTAATAAACAAACAAATTATTTTGCAGAGCATAAATTATTTAATGTATATGGGTAGCATTTGATGAGTTATGAATTTGTGGAGTTAACAGTAATTCTTAATAAAGACATGTTCTAAGGTTAGTAGACAAATTCATGGGAAACATGTCTTTTATTTGTAACTTATGTATAACTCTCCAGGTTTCATTGTCCACTATGTACATATTGTACTCCAGTACTGTACACTAAGACAATTAAACACATATTGTAGTTCAGAAAATAGCAATGGTAAGAACACTCCAAATTTTAGTAGTGTATCTATTATTTTAAATTGGTAGAAGTCATTTTGTATGAATCTTTTTGAATTTTACACTTTAAAAAGAATGGAAACAAACAACCCTAGCAAGATTTTTTAAGTCAAATTATACTCCAAAGACATAATTATCTTTTAGTGTACATTTGTTTTGATACAAAAATGATGCGCCCACACTGACACTGACTCAGACCGTACTGTATCAAGAAGTTCTTGTCATGCTTTTTTTTTAAAAAAAATCTTATGTTGTAAAAACAGAGCTGTTATTTCTTCCTTCATATTAAGATTATATATATCACCATGGAATAAAAGCAACCCCAAACCATCACATAAACAGGTGTTGGTGTTTAATTAACAGTTTTTGAAAGTAATTGCATGTTTAGTTTTTTCTATACACAGAAGTTTGAAACCTCCATTATATCCTGTGGTGTTTTCTCCAACGTGGGCATGTTGCTACTAATTGGTCACGAAAGGGGAAAACGCCTCACATTTGATATTTGACCACATGCTCATTTTGTGAAGCAGCTGCAATTTTATAAACTTTGCTTTCAGAGAAGATTAACTCACAATTCTATTTTTTTTTATTTTATGGAAAAAGTCATTTTAAGCTATTAGTGCATGTTAGTTCTTAAGTATTTGATAGTCTCACAGTGAAATAAAGGTTAACTATGTCTCCTGGATAGAATTAGCATCAATCAAAAACACTGACAAGGCCCATTTCTTATTATCAAAAACTCAGCAAGAGGCAGAAAATAAAATATACTCTTTCTGGTACTGGAGTTTTCTGAAAAACAAGCAAAATTGAATGCAGCCTCGGGGATTCAGACTATTATTTGAAGTCTGACTGGACGATTTTATACTATTTCATACTGCTGAATTCATAAATCAAGGGGCAGAAATGTTGGGATTGCTGGGATTGCTAATGTTACATGTTATTATTTGGGTTTTGAGTTTTTTTCCAAGTCATAATGTGGGATTCATCTATAAAGTGGGAAAACATCGATGTGTAATTTACTCAAACAAAGCATGTGTCTGGCTCCATAACTTCTGCATAATTTAATAACAAGATTTGTAATTTATAAAATATATTTAAGTATTTTATACAATTATATAAAATGATAAAATCCAAAAAAACAATTATAAATTATCACCTACGAGTCAACATTGAAATTCTCCAAATATGATTTTGGTAAAAACCACTATCATTGTTTTCTTTTTATTTTTTTTAAATATGTCTGAAATGGACATTCACAGAGGGGATTGGGAACATTTGTATGATCTTGGTTTTATCGTAAAGATTGATTGTGCTAAAGTTAAAGAAACCTGCTGCCAAACTGTTCCTTAAACTTGCAATGCTTGCGACTCAAACTCACTTTATTTTACTTATTTATTTTTTATATATTTTTTTATTTTTCCATTAAAAAATTTATACTTCCTCCCCTGCTCCTATTCCCCTCTCGTTCCCCCACTAACCCTCCTCCCTCCCTCTCCCTCCTTAAGAGAGGGTAGGGTACCCTGCCCTGTGCAAAGTCCAAGGCTCTCTCCCCTCCATCCAGGCCTAGGAAGGTGTGCATCCAAATAGACTAAGGTCCCAAAAAGCCAGTATATGCAGTAGAAACAGGTCCTAGCGCCATTATCAATGTCTTCTCAGTCTGCCCCAATTGGCAGACACATAGAGTCCAGTTTGATCGCATGCTCATTCAGTCCTGGTCCAGCTGGATTTGGTGAGCTCCCATTAGATCAGGCACACTGCCTCAGTGGGTGGACCAACCCCTCGTGGTCCAGACTTCCTTGGTCATCTTCTTCCTCCCTCTGCTCTTCAACTGGAGCTTGGGAGCTAAGTCCACTGCTCTGATGAGGGTCTCTGTCTCTATCTCCATCCGTCGCTGGATGAAGATTTTATGGTGATATTCGAGATAATCATCAGTGTGATAGTGGGGCAAGGCCAGTTCAGGCATCCTCTCCTCTTCTCAGCTAGAATTTGCACAGCAATCTTGACAAACAGCTAAAAGATCATTGGAGCTTTCTATATTCACTTGCAATGTTGAAAGTGAGGCAATTTAATATATTACCATTTATAATCAGTTTATGATGTTATAGGATATATTCACTTATGCCTCTTTACAACTTCTAATTATGTATTTACCATTATGTGTCAAGGAAATCACTTTAAAGGGTTATTTTTTTTAATAATGCCAATTTTTTAAAAAAAGGTTGATATTACCATATGACAGAACAATTCAGTTTATAAATATCCATTCATAAGAATTCGTTGACCAAGCTGTGATGACATTGAAGAGACAGGTGTTTGTTACTGCATCTGAATTATTTAGGAATAAGGAAATGGTAGTAAATAAAACTCCCAAAATAAAGCAGGTATCTGCCCCATTCTGCAGGGAAGAGGATCCAGGTGTGATTAAATCCTGATTTGCTGGTGATTTAATTCATTATGTAACAGGCAGTATGTAGGCAGCATTGCTAGAGGTCATATAATGGCATGGTTCATATTCTATAGTGGGGTCTAATCCAGGTCAATGATAGATAGTGTAAAACTGAGTTCCAGATTGATCTAGCTTGAACTTGAATACTAGCTTTTATAAACAGAATAAAATCATTTTAAATTTCTGTCCAATTAAAATATGAAGAAAAAGATTTGTAAAAGCATACTAATGTTTGTTGACAAAGTGTAAGCTAACCCAACGATTCAAAAGAAATGGTTTTATTGTTATTTGTCTGTTTGTTCAGTTTCCTGTGTAGCTAAAAATCTGTGCCAAAGACCCTATTGCTAAAATAACGGTAACAGTAAGCATTGTCAAATATGACTAATAACCCAAAGATACTTCATAGTGATTTCAATACTCACAGCCACCAGTCTTCAAAGGACATAAAGAAACTTACCAATAATGCTGATATCACTAGTATGGACCAGATTTCTTAAAAATTAACTTTAAATTGGTCTACAACAATTGGTTGATGAGCCGGGCGGTGGTGGCGCACGCCTTTAATCCCAGCACATGGGAGGCAGAGGCAGGCGGATCTCTGTGAGTTCGAGACCAGCCTGGTCTACAGAGCTAGTTCCAGGACAGGCTCCAAAGCCACAGAGAAACCCTGTCTCGAAAACAACAACAACAACAACAACAAAAAAAAAAAACAAAAAAAAACAATTGGTTGATGAATGAGAACTGCAGTGATGTGGAGAAGTTTGAATGCTGCAGGTCCAGAACCTGATTACATTGTCTGACATTGGTAACTAGCAGTATTGTAACCGCCTTACTCATGTAGTCAACAATATATTTTAAAATTTACTTTCTTTGTTCTATTACTAGAAATATTCAAGAAGCTGTTTCTGCAGTGGAACATGGAAGCTGTAGCAACCAACTTCAAGTTTCCGGTGTATTGGTCACACAAATTTTGTTAAAGAATGAATTATCTTTTACTTCCTTTGAGTTGAAAACTGTTTTTTTTTTTCTATAGGCAGTAACCATCAGAACAGGTTTCCCTTGTTTCTTTGTGTTGAGACATAAGCTACACACATGTAGATTGAGAAAGTGATAGAATATGGTTAGAGAAGATAATAGTTCTTCATACAGGATTAATAAAGTCTGTGTCCCGAGAAGCAGGTAGAAAACAAACAGCCATGCTGTACTGAAATGTTAGATATATAAATTTGATGCCTGTGAGGTTAGGGAAGGACACCTCATGTATTTTGTTATACTCTGTAGTGTATAAGCTCTAAAGATACATAAACATAATTTTTCCAGCAGGGTTCTCTTTAAGAGTTAGAAAATATTATTGTCTGCAGATCCACAACCACTTTTCAATTACCCATTCAAGTTTTTAGACTTGTGTACACTCCCAGATACCTTCTAAGTTCTGTTCATCAGGCAAATTCAGTGCCCAAGTGCATCTTTCTTACATCTTTGCATCATCTGATTTTACTTCACCAATATTATAACTTCTTCTCTCCAGTGAATTAAAGATTGAGTCCTTGATTCATTAAGTTTGTAGCTGTTAATTCCAGAAGAAGGTAGGTTCTTTCAATTTATCCATATTTTCACATCATCCTCTGACACTGAAATAACTACATAGCACATATGGATACTGCACTCAAAAGCATTTAATGTGATTAAAATGCACATTTAAAAAAATTTCTTCTTACTATTTGCTAGAGCACATATGTGTTCAATTGGTCTTTAGGTATGTGTGTAGGCTATAGAAAGCCTAGATATTTGTTGTTACCAAATTAAGTTAATTCCTTGTTTGTTTGCTTTTGTTTTTCGAGACAGGGTTTCTCTGTGTAGTTTTGGAACCTGTCCTAAAAGTTGTTCTTTAGACCAGGCCGATCTCGAACTCACGGATATCTGACTGGCTCTGATTCCCAATTGTAGGATTAAAGGTGTACATCACAAATGCCCTGCTAAATTCAAAAGATACCTTAGTAACTTTCTCCATCACCTTGAAGAATTCTTGAAATCTTAAAAATAATTTATAAATAGAATATAATGTAGTCATGCACTTTGGGGGCAAGAAGATGGAACTAGAAAAAAAAAATCATCATGAGTCAGGTGACCCAGACACAGAATGACAAATATGGTATGTATTTGATTATATATGTGATGTGGGAGTGTCATATATGAATCTGTTGATTTCATTGGTTCAATAAAGAAACTGCCTGAGCCCTGATAGGACAGAAAATTAGGTAGGCGGAGTAGACAGAAGAGGATTCTGGGAAAGAGAAGCTGAGTTAGGAGTCGCCATGATGTTCCCACTGCAGAGAGACGCAGGCTAGAATCTCCCCGGTAAGCACACCATGGGGTGCTACACAGATTATCAGAAATGGGTTAGGTCGATATGTAAGAGCTAGCCAATAAGAGGCTGGAACTAATGGGCCAGGCGGTGTTTAAATGAATACAGTTTGTATGTTGTTATTTCGGGGCTTAAGCTAAGCCATGCAGGCGGCCGGGTGCGGGGAACACAGCCGGCCGCTCCTCTTACTACATATATGGATATTAGCTAATATTAAAACCATATTTCCCTAGGGTCTAGATTGCTCATATTCCTAGAGGATTTAACTGAATGCAAGAATCTTTAGTCAACAGTTGACAATATTTCTGAAAATCACATACTGCCCTAGCTACCCCACATGACAAAGAATGATCTGGAAGGCCGGGCGGTGGTGGCGCACGCCTTTAATCCCAGCACTTGGGAGGCAGAGGCAGGCGGATCTCTGTTGAGTTCGAGACCAGCCTGGTCTATAGGAGCTAGTTCCAGGACAGGCTCCAAAACCACAGAGAAACCCTGTCTCGAAAAACCAAAAAAAAAAAAAAAAAAAAAAAAAAAAAAAGAATGATCTGGAAGAAGAGGGGAACTACTTAAGGGCAACCTTGTGACACGCTATCACAATTGGTTAGTTTAAGAAAAATAAAGGTTATGCACAGTCATCAATTTCATTGTCACAATTGTTGCTACCATAAAACACAAGTGAGAACCAAAAATCAACATTTAATGTAATTGTGAATGCTCATTGTTGTTGCCAAACATTACAATTCAGAACCATCTAAAATTCAAAATCTTGGGCATTCCTACCCAAAGTTAACTAAAAAAATAACTACCATGCATTAGGAAGAATGAACCTGTGTTCTTGGGGAAAAAAAAAAAAACAAATTTGCACAATGTAAAAATTGGGAATTATAAGGAAGATACAGCTGAAGAGAACAAGCTTTTATGCTTAGCTCTTGAATTTTTTTTTCTTAGAATTAAAAATATACAAAAAAAATAACTAGGAAAAGTTCAGTAACAGTCTTTCATTCTTTATGTTACAGTGTGGTAATAACTGTAAACACTGATTCAGATAGGTTAATATCCTCACAAATGGATGACAAATCAGGTTGCCTTCTCATACCATGACTCTAGTAGAGGTTAACCATAAGTTACAGCTTCAGTTTAGATTCAGGAAATATGATTGACAAGATAAAGGCAGGAAAAGAATATTGTGTAATTTGTGGTTGTGTAAATCAGAATATCACCTGGCAGAATTGAAGAGAGGAAAAAGACGGCTTTTTGATTTGTAATTGTATAGGTCAGAGTAGACTAAGTTTACCTGGGTGAAAATACCAGAGAGGACTCAGGTGACATGTTTATGCTCATTATTAGCAGCAGGGGAGTCTGCTTCAGGTTGATAGAGGAGGTACCATCTGCAACACATTGCTTCAAGACTGTTGTCACAGCAAACATAACTAGAGACTCTAGGTGCCTGCAATTCATGCCTATCTTTACAGCAATCTTAGGTGTGAGTGAGTCAGAACCACTTTTAGGACCCAGTTTAGCATCAAAGTATATATGCAAAAGATTGAGTAGAACATTTATTCACCACCAACCTTCAGTGTGATAAACATCCACAATAATTTTTTTGGAAACTCTGGCTATAGAGTGGGCTTGAAAGTCACTACATGGTAAAAACTACTTACATCTCTCAATCTTATTGATAGTCCCCTGCCTCAGTGTCTTGGATACTGATTGAAAGCATGAGATACAAAACAGAAACATGAAGAAATTTCCAATTGTAACTCTTTTAACATGGTTTGTTTCTGGAAACACATTTTAATCTTTTACACCACATTAAATTACTGAAGAAGTGATTATAGAGATGGCCTCACTCTAGAGAAGGCTGTACCACTCTTGTCTGTTAATTATTTCCCAGGGAGGTTATGTCATTATCTTCAGTGGTATCACCAATAGTATACTGTCCATGCTCCAGGAAATAAGCCAACATATATCCTAAAATTAGTGTTTCACATGCTGGGGGAATGGTGGCTCATTTCTTTATTCCTAGCATTCAGGAGGCAGAGGCAAGCAGATCTCTGTGAGTTAGAGGCCAGCCTGGTCTACCAGAGCTAGTTCCAGAAGGACTCCAAAGCTACAAAGAAACCCTATCTCAAAACAAACAAATAAACAAACAAAACAAATCAGTGCTTTGTTAGCAGAGGCTGCTCCTTCATTTCCAGCTGCCCAGACATGAAATAATCACACAGAAGCTATATTATTTGTATTATTGTTTGGCCAGTAGCTTAAGCATATTTCTAGTTAGCTTTAAGATCTTAAATTAACCCATTTCCATTATTTTATATTTTACCACTAGGCTCGTGGTTTAGAGGCAAGTGTCTGGCTAGTGGCTCACATTTTTCTCCTTCAGCAGCTACAAGACATCTCATTGACTCCTCCTTCTTTCTCCCAGAATTCAGTTTTGTTTTTTCCACCTAGCTCCATTCTGTCGTGCCACAAGCCCAAAGATGATTCTTTATTAACCAATGGTATTCACCTCATACAGAGGGGAAACCCATATCACCTCCCCTTTTCTGTCTAAATAAAAAGGAAGGTTTTAACTTTAACATAGTAAAATTACTACAAAAAAATCAGTTATCAAGCAAGAATAATAGTTACAATATTTAGTCCATTTACATTTGGCAAATTAAGGAAAATACTCTATCATTTATCATCTTTGTGATTCTAAAGTTTTATATCTAATATATCTTTTGACATAACTAAGGAAAAGTATAACTATAACTGTCTCTTCTTCAACTCCATCAAAGACCCCAGAAAGATGTAATATTGCCTAAGTTAACAAGAAGTCCATTGTAAGCCACTTCCAAAACTCAAAATTGACATAGACTTTTATTGTTTGGATGGTCAACCAAAGTTCTTTTGTAATATTGGAGCATCCATCTTCAATCTATAGGCCCATAGGTTCAGGCCAACTTTCCCATGATGCATGAAATTTGAAAGACTGTTTTTCCTCTATTGGCAGTTTGTCAGTCACTTTCTACTGTATCCTTTAGAATGTCTGGCAGACACTTTCATGAAGCAGGAACCCTGAAGGACTCTCTTACCTTCATTAGGTAACCTCAACAGTCATTTGTCTAGGGCTTCTGCATATCCAGTTCATACAGCATACCATCAAGCAGTCCAGGCAAGAGCAGTTTATTGCCCAAATGGCTAACAAATTCCATCAGAAGCCTCTTCAATGCTTATCATCCTCTTGAAGTAGATTGGCACTGCCAGGTATCTCATTGTCCCAAAAATCCTAAGTTCTTAAACAGTGTAAGTGTCGTATTATTTTAGTCTCTAAAATGTGTTTAGCATACCTATCTAAATGAAATATATATCTAAATATCTAATAAACTTAACTAACATGACTACAAACTTGACTATTATAGATAATTATCTATTAGTCTGTATTTCTTAATTTTATATTATATTTTCAAGTGAGCTGTATAAACATGATACCTTAAACAAGAGCAAAAACACATATAAACATTGACCTTAAATTTTTATCAATAAACCAAGATCCATACAAATGCAACATATTCATCTCTATGGCAGTGTTTCACAAAAATAAAGAAGACACAGCAATACAATGTGTGTTGGAAGAAGAGGGGTTCTAGTAAGAAGATAAATGAATGTAGGTCGAATGTTTGCATTTGAAGTTATATATGTGTGTAAAAATGTCTAAAATAGATATAATTACTCAATGAAGTACCATTTACTTCTAACATGTCATGAAATTGATATATAGAATCATATCTTAAAATAAAGTGTTACCTAGATTTGAAAATATAGGCATTATTACCATTATCTATGAAAGATTTAAATTAAACAAGACTTCATAGTCTATTTTAGTTTTCTGAGTATTAGAAAATAGTAAAAAATAAAAAAAGTAACTATATTTTTAGTAGAACAATAACTTACATTTCATTCATTTTCTGGGCATTGGTGAAAAATATTACATGTCTTTTTTCAGTTTATACTTATATTTTACAAATAATTTAAAACACTGAAAGTTATTGGAAAAATGCTAATGACAACAAAACATTTGATTAGATGTTAACAGAATAAAACGATAGAATACAAAGATAGCTTTTTTTTTTTTTTAAAAAAAGAAAACTATTGTTTTTCCATTTCTTAAGCGCAAAGAAATGGCTGAGAAACATGTTAGTTCCAGCAGTTCTAGCAATCCATGACATTTTTAGCGAGGAAAGTGAGGAAGGTACTGCAGGTGGCAGTCAAGGGAATGCCTAATAATAGATATTTCCTGAAGGATAGTTGTGGTTTGAATAGTGAAGACAAAGCAGGGAATTATCACACAAGAACACTCTTCAGTACCCAAAGACACAGGATGATTCAGAATGTTGTTCAAAATTTATCATTGTGTGCTTTTGCTTACTGGATAAACGAATTTTCATTCTACAGTCATGAATAACAAATTTTGTGTTTGAGGTGTTCAGATTAAACAGCACGTTTCTAAATAGATATCTATAAAATGAATTATCAGGTATCTGATAAAACTTGCATGGGTGCAGAACTTTACAGGGCATATGCATAGAAAAGGAAGTTTCCTCATCTGATAATGGTGCCACATGATTGTACCCCTGCTGCCTTGGAGACTCATACAGGAGGACTGCTGTGAGTTTGAGGACACCCTAAGTCACAGAGCAAATAAGAGCCTATCACTGACTACATGACCAAACATTGTCTTAAGGAAATAAGGAATCAATATATAAGAATAGAAGAAACCCTAGATGGTGGAAATTTGCATGATAAATGGGAGGAAAACACAATTTTATGAAAAACAATTTCTGCACATTATATATTTAAACCGAAACTTGAGAAACTTTTGGAAAGTCTTAAGAATTTAGAATTAGCCCTATTGTCTGCAAGGTCCTTGGCCCAGGAACAGTTCCTGTTCCTGCACGATTGGGACTTCAGCTGGATGTTGGGATTAATGAGTCCTGGCCTTCAGCTGCTCTTCCCTCCCTGAACCTTCTAATTAAAGTTACTAGAAGCTGTGCCTAGCCTAGAGAGGATCAGAGGATGGGATTTTCACCTGTTGGCCATTGACTGCAGGGTATTTAAGCCTAGATGGTGCTAATAAAGAAGGGTTTTGGTATCAGTGTTAAAAGGTCTGCGTGTCAGTCTGTCTCTGCGTCTGTGTTCTTAACCTCAAGCCTCTTGCCAGAAGCTGGCGAACTGTGATCTAGCGCATAGCGAACAGACCTGGGCCGCGGTGCGCGGCACTGCACTAAGGCTATCCACCCAGAGGGGTGAGTGTCTGCCGGCCAGGAAGGCCAGAAGGTTCCTGCATGGAAGTGCAGGGCACCTTAATCTTCTGCTGCGGGGTCTTCTGTGTTCCACTAGACCCTGCCCTCCCCCCACGTCTGTCCTTTTGTCTGTGGGTCCTTGGAATACCAGGCGTCCCTGTTTCTGTGCTGAGGAGTTTCAACCAGACGGGTGAGTGTGTTCTCATGTTCTCCCTCCTTCTGCTCCTCATTTGGACCTTGGGAGCTAAGTCCAGTGCTTCAATGTGGGTCTCTGTCTCTATCACCATCCATCGCCGGATGGAGGTTCTATGGTGATA
This sequence comes from Microtus obscurus, assembly GCA_963919715.1. Classification (NCBI taxonomy): domain Eukaryota; kingdom Metazoa; phylum Chordata; class Mammalia; order Rodentia; family Cricetidae; genus Microtus; species Microtus obscurus. Next base: position 506,750 of record CAWTZC010000700.1, read on the forward strand.
TACATAATATTCATCAGTGTGGCTATAGCATAAGGCCAGTTCAGGCACCCTCTCCTCTGCTGCCCAAGGAACTCAGACATACAGGTAATAATTTGAATGCATGTGTATTCAGTTGAATAAATTCTGGAAGGTCAAAAGGCCTGAGGTAATAATAATCTGTTTTTAATAACTACTAGCAATTACTAACAATGACATCCTACAAGCTGTCATTTATTTTTTTTCTTTTTTTTCTTTACTGCCTTTTAATCCCCTGTGTGAATTTTAATCTAAGTGGTATGACAGAAAAGAAAATTAACTTAACTTGGCATAATTTAAGGAAAGTAACAATCTTTAAACATGATAGCTGAATATTAGTATGTCTCCATGTTTAAACAAAAGTTGGTTTGGTTGATTTAATATATAATATACCGCTCCTGGTCACTAAGTTCCTGTATGCTTCCTGAAATGTAAACCAGTGTATAATAATCATTAATAAATTATAGTTCTTTCAAGTCTTTTCTCAATTTGAGATTTACCACACACCAATGATCCCAGCTCATAGGCTTATAGATAATGCTACCCCACATTCCAATTCATACCTTTTCATACAATTTTTCAATGTAGTTTTTTGAACATCTTGGAGGGACTCTTGCTCTGTCAAAACTATAGGAATATTATTTCACAAAGGAAGTAGTATTTTCTTATAGTAGTTGATATATCTAGGAAATAAAACTGTGTCTAGTCATAAATTTTTAATCTCGAGATACAATGTGGACAGAAGGAAAGCTTCAAAATGGTGTAAAAGAAATCTGCAAAAAAAAACTAGACAGGTGAGTGTATTCGGTGCAAGTTTGTTACATCCTGAGAGACGAGAAAAAAATTTATCCCCCACACACAACCTTGAGAGGGTTGGCAGATGCTAGCATAAGGCAGGCTCAATCTGGAGCCGTGCCTAAGGGCTGAATGACAACTCTTTCTTATATTAGTTGTGTGGATTTTGTACTATTTGTCACACTATGAGTAATGGTTTGTGGGTAAAAATGTCAGTAACAATGTTCAGTGAATGGGTGGAACTCATGCCAAGCTGAAAACGTAAGAAATGTAATCTGAATCAAGAGAGATTCTTCAGTGGATGTCGGTTGACACCTTGTAGATAATGTCAGCATCTACTTTATACCTTTAATTCCCCTCTGGACTGGAGATTTCAGAATTTAGTCATTACCAAAAATTGTTTCCATGAATGTCATTTTAATAATGATTTTAACACCATTTCATAAACCCTGTCTCCAGTGAAAAGTAAACAATTGGCTAGGCACCAACTCCCGAATGATTCATGCTTCAAACCAAAATAATTATTAAGTCATCATTGTGCCATTTTTAGTTGTATAGTGAAAGATGAGGAATCTCAAAACTTGAGATTCTCATTACAAGTCCTAATTAATTAGACAGAAAATATGACGAGCTATTTATGTTTGACACAACTTACACAATCATGTATTTAAAAACATAATTGGATGTGTGACTTTAAAATATAACAATTACCTCACTCAGGATAGTGTTTTCAATTTCCATCCATTTGCCTGCAAACTTCAAGAAGTCCTTGTTTTTTATTGCTGAGTAGTACTCTAATATGTATATATTCCATAGTTTCTTCATCCATTCTTCAATTGAAGGGCATCTAGGTTGTTTCCAGATCCTGGCTATTACAAACAATGCTGCTATGAACATAGTAGAGCATATACTTTTGTTGTATGATACGGCCTCTCTTGGGTATATTCCCAAGAGTGGTATTGCTGGGTTCATGGGTAGGTTGATCCCGAATTTCCTGAGAAACCTCCACACTGCTTTCCAGAGTGGTTGCACAAGTTTGCATTCCCACCAGCAATGGATGAGTGTACCCCTTTCTCCACAACCTCTCCAGCAAAACCTATCATTGGTGTTTTTTATTTTCGCCATTCTGACAGGTGTAAGATGGTATCTTAAAGTTGTCTTGAAAAGAGGAACATGGGATGTACTCACTCATATTTGGTTTCTAGCCTTAAATAAAGGACATTGAGCCTATAATTCAGCTTCTTAGAGAAGCCAAATAAGAAGGAGAACCCAAAGAAAAACATATAGCCATCTTCCTGAATATTACCCTTCATCAGGCGATGAAAGGAGACAGAGACAGTGACCCACACTGGAGCACCGGACTGAAATCTCAAGGTCCAAGTCAGGAGCGGAAGGAGAGAGAGCACGAGCAGGGAGCTCAGGACCGCGAGGGGTGCACCCACACACTGAGACAGTGGGGATGTTCTGTCGGGAACTCACCAAGGCCAGCTGGCCTGGGTCTGAAAAAAGCCTGGGTTAAAACCGGTCTCCCTGAACATAGTGGACAATGAGGACTACTGAGACCTCAAGAACAATGGCAATGGGTTTTTGATCCTACTGCACCTATTGGCTTTGTGGGATCCTAGACAGTTTGGATCCTCACCATACTAGACCTGGATAGAGGTGGGTGGTCCTTGGACTTCCCACAGGGTAGGGAACCCTGATTGCTCTTTGGGTGGATGAGGAAGGGGGAATTGATTGGGGGAGGGGGAGGGAAGGGAAGGCAGCGGTGGGGAAGAGACAGAAATCTTTAATAAATAAATAAAAAAATGAAAATAAAATATAACAATTAATTTATAATAAAATATTATAGTAAGACTTTAGAGTCTATTTTGTAACTCATAGTACCAAAGGTGTCATTCCAATAGGAAGGTATTCACTGTAACCCGTTGGCCCAACCCTTTTAGGGTCTTTGTACTCTGCAGGGGTGTCCAGTAAGAGGTAAATCTAGAACACAGTTTTGATGCATAGATGGATGATTACAGCAGTGCAAAACATAACATCCCGAATGACTCCTGTACTGTAAGTAGATCTGATAAGGTCTCTGACTACCCTTTATCAGAGCGTCCTCCCCTTCACCATCTATAGGATACAGTATTTGCTACTCAAACTTCACTTCTTTTCATTTTATAATTTAGAAAGTAAAATTATATGTTTAGGATTAAATAATATAAATTTGAACTTTTAAAATTTTGAAGAAAAAGAAAAAAAACAAGGTAGTTAAGTCGGAATATATATGCATATATATTTAAACAACTATGGTTATGTTACTTAAGAAAAAAATAGAAATTAAAATTAGAATTTATCTAGCCTTAGGTATACCTACAGTAAAAATGTCCAGTGGTTCATCTTTTGTTATCAAGAATTCCCATAATAGCGAACATTTTCCTGTCAAAACTAGAAATTTCTTAAATTCTTATCTAGGAAATAAGAAGCAAACTTTTCTATGTATTTACTACAGTTTAAATTTTTTTGGTACTCAAATGCACTTCACTTCCAATAAACCCTGCTTTATACATAATTGTGAAAATCACAAAAGAACAGAGGCAAGTAGGTTCTCTGTTAAACATTTCTCTTTTATTATTTTTATTGAACTCTACATTTTTCTCTGCTCCCTCCCTGCCTCTCTCCTCCCCTCTTCAACCCTTCCCCAAGGTCTCCATGCTCCCAATTTGCTCAGGAGATCTTGTCTTTTTCTACTTTCCATGTAGATTAGATCTATGCAAGTCTCTCTTAGTGTTTCATTGTTGTCTAAATTCTCTGGGGTTGTGGTTTGTAGGATGGCTTTCTTTGATTTATGTTTAAAACCCACCTATGAGTGAGTTCATGTGATAATTGTCTTTCAATGTTTGGGTTACTCTCAAAATAATGTTAAATGTTTTTTAATGCTTCAGTGGCTATACAGCTTTTGACATTTCCAGTGTTTTTATCTATAATTATGAAGCTACATAACTTACTGGATAGTATTTTAATTTTAGCTTTTCATTCGTATTTGAAATCACCAATAGAGCATTATCACAGCAGGGCATAGATTACAATAATAATAATTCTTCTACCTTTATTCCCTTTTTCCCAAAATCTCAAAAAATGTGTTCAGCCAACACATTCTTCAGAAATCAGTAGGTTTAATCCTAATAAAAGCTATTCTGATTAGAGTGGGATTGATTGTAATACAGCCAAATACCCACTCTACGGGGATTTTTCAATTCAAATCATCCCGAAGACTCAAGAAACACTGGAACTTTCCAAACAGGACCTGGAAACTTTTCAAATCATAGCTAAGTAACATAACACTAATTTTTAATTAAACTTTGAATGTTTACTTCTAAAAATATTTTCAACCGAGGAAATTCATATTGAAGTAGTAATTATGAACTTTGTTATTTCAAGAATTACTAAACTAAAATTTTGTTGTTCTTTTTGAGACAGAAGTTAGAGTAAGATAATCATGCAATTTCGGTTTTGAAAATGCTCCTTTATAGAAGTAGTTTGTCAGTTATCCGTGAGATATACCATAATGCAAACATACAAATAATTGCTAGATTTCAATATTTTTAAAAGTTGTTATTTTTTTTCTTCTTTTGTAAATTTTCTGCTTCAAAGAATAAAATAACAACTCTCACTGAAATAATACTCAATACATTATATATTTTATTCTGTTTTCTTGAGTTCATTTTTATCATTGTATTTATGAACATAAAGAGAATTCTACTGACATCATAAATATTTTGTCTGTGGTTGGTTGAAATCACATTTAAGATTTTTAAGTATGGACTTTGCAAGTAGAATCTCTGAAGCAAGTGTAATAGACTTTCAGCCATTTATCTTTGAAAATGGGAAGTACAGATTATTTGTTTTCTCAACTGTTTCAACAGGTGATTATGCTTTTATAAGATGAACTGCTCAGCGCTGGACTTCAAAACAGTTAACACCCTCGCAAACATTGGCATCAGCAAGTGTTCTATGTACTTGTACAAACAAATCTTTGCTTCTGCCAGACATTTCATTTGGTACTCTGGAAATCTGAAAGTAAGGTTTGCCTAATATAGATCCTGAAAAATTACATGATGTTGCTTTCAAGATGTAACTAAAACTATTTAAAAATTTTAGTACTTAATAAATTGCATAGTGGATTTCATATTTATATCATGAAACATAATTTATAATTATTTTCAACATAAGTAAAAAATATATAATATCTCTCAACTGGAATTTTATTGAGCACTACAAAACTGCATACATTTATTTATTTATTTATTTATTTATTTATTTATTTATTTATTTATTTATTTATTTATTGGTACAGAGACAAAGTTTCTCTGTGTAGCCCTGGCTGTCCTGGATCTAGCTCTTATAGAACAGGCTACAAAGATCCATCTGCCTCTGCCTCCTGAGTGATAGGATTAAAAGTAAAAACCATTATCTTGTGGAAAAATTTGAATACTTTAAAAACAGAGAGGAACAAAGAAATTATTTATAAATTATGAAAATATACATATTAAAATATACAATTATATATTATAATATAAATGTTCTTATAAAGTACATACACATTGTTTATTTTTAATATAAAAATATAAGCACTACTTTTTTATGTATTTGTATTTAAAAGACATTAATGCTTCTTTTTTAGAAATAATTTGATATTGGCCATAGTGGCACATGTCTATACTTGTAACATCACAGATCTGAGACCTGAGGAACAAAGTTCAAACCAGCCTCAGTTACATATTGAGTGTCATGAAACTTTTTAAAGAAAAAAATAAGCTAACTACCAATAAAAAAAAAAAAGAGTGTGGAAGATTCAAAGAGTAAGTCTTTTTAAACAATGCTTTTATACTACTTATTTTAATGTGCTTTGTTGTAAAATTAAATCTAAGAAATATATCTTCATAGAAATACAGACTACAACATCTGCTCCACACTGTCTCTTGTGAGACAATTACTGTTTTTACCTAGATAATTCTTTGGGATGGGGAACTATGCTGTTCATGATAAGGGGTTTTAAATGCTTATATTTTTTTGTCTGCTAGATGTGAGTTCCAACTAAACCTAAAGACTTTCATAAACTTTTGAGATTAGAAAAGAGAATGGTTTTACTTATTGCCAAATACCGTATGGATGGACAAAGTTTTCTGTCAGGAAACTGTTGGCTTAATACGAGGCCTCCCTAACAAAATATCCCTGACCCAGTGCCCTTCTCTACTTCACAGATGACTGAAATACAACTCTTTCATCCTCTATTTTTGACCAAGGTTGGTAAGAATTTTGTCCCTGTTTCCATTTTGCACATGGAAACTTATATGTTAATCTATGCAAAATACGTTCAAATAAACACAATGTCAAAATATCCATCCTAAACATAAAATCATATAAAATGCCATTTAATTATTTTTTATCATGAATAGAAATTTTCTTCTGTTTTTAAAAGTCAAATGTTAAGGTATTTTCAAAACAAGGATATTTGTGAGTTCCACTTACAAATCATGCTGATATTAAATATGCCTATTTTGAGAGTATATTAGTTGTTGACTTGCAACAGCTAAAATTCTCTGTTTTTCTACAATTATTTATTTTAGAATGTGAGAAAACCAGTATAAATACGATTCCACAAATTCAAGTAAAATGAACCATAGACAATAAAATCTCTAAGTAGATAAAGGCTGACACATACTTGCTCTGTTTTCTTATTGATCGATTGGTTGATTCAAATTGTATTCATTTTAGGCAAATGTAACACTGTAAATAAGACTCTGGTTATTTGCTTGAAAACAACATCTATAAAGTCATAATGCCATAATTCTCACTGAAAAGGTAACTTAAATATGTCCTTCATGTAAGAGATCTGCACCTAATTTTAGAATTCAAAATTGCTTTGCAGTACTGTTCTCCTGTCGAATTAGAGGATATAGACAATGCTAAAGTAAAATGGACTTGAAACACAAGATGATATCCACAATAGTTTAATCTAATATTTTTCCTTTCTCTATGGAAGTGAGGGGAATAAAAGAACAAGAAAGACTGTAAGGAAGTATAGAATAAAAGTTAGACTGAGGGAGAGCCCCTGTAACCAAATTGTTTTTGTGTATCGCCAGCACAAATTTGATTAAAGTTGAGCTCTAACATTTACAGTTGTAGCATGGGATCAATAATAAAATCTGCTGTCTATTGCAATATTTAATTAAAATAATGTAGTATGGCAACATTACTAATACAGGAGCAACTATACTGCTAGCTGCTATTACTAATATTAAATTACAGGTGGAGGGGCAATGCTGTCTGTGGTTCTCTGTGTAAGAGAAAGTATTTTGCTAGCGTAAAGCTCTGGCTTCAGTCTCAGGTTCAAAACCATAATCTGTGATATGTTATATCATATTGATAGTGTAGTCTGTAAATTATATGACATTAGAAAATTAAAATTTACAAACTACAATTTTCATAATATTAAGGGGTTAAAATTTCATGAAGGAGCATCTATCTCAATCATCACCTGATAAAAATAGATTCAAAAGTTTCCATTTATGGTTCTCGTTTATACACATTCTGTTCCAACATTTCAGCTGTCCATTGAGAAGAATAATAAAGTACACATGCCGAGGTGTATGTACATATTAGATGTGTATGTAGCAGTGCAGGAATAGAATGAGCATGTGTGTGCCCAGTGTCTGAAATATTTTACTTGGTAACCCATGAGAAGTCACTCTTTTGTGACTTTCCTCTGTATCTCTATATATATCACAAATATTCTCAATTCATTCTGAGTTCCTCCCCTCATCTCTGAATTTCTTTTGCTTTGTTAAATGTGGTGTGGGGTGTATAAGAGGAATGCGGAAATGAAATATCAGTGATTATATTGATACTGATGTCCAAAGACTTCCCCCATCAATTTGTAGTCCATTTGATTAAGCCATGAATAATATATACATAGATGTGTTAGTTTCTAATTACATTGAAAGATAACTTCTTAGGACACCCATTATGAGAAATTCACTTTTTAAATAGTTAAAATGAAGCACCCAAATGACTCATTGCAATTGAATAGATTAAAGTATGTCAAATTATACTTAACCACAAAATTCATTAGATGACATTTTAGTGCTTACAGCTTGAAATATTATAATGTTAATATATTATTGGAATTCAGGCTTACCTCAGGATAAAAATAGTCTCCAATGCAGTTATATATGAGAGAAAGATACTGGTAATGTTAGGGTGACGTGTTCAGCAGTATAAATTTATGTGTAGGGCATTAATATCATTAATATAAAATAGCGGGTCTATTATTTTACAGTGGAATAAAGGTTAAGTTCATATTCAAGTACATGCATCATTGTAGATGCGCTGTCTCCACTAGTTTGCTTCTTACACACAACTATTAATAGCTATGGAATGAGTGCTGCATGTCCTTCAAAGGACTCACGTGGCTTTAGTCTACACAGACAAGTTTTCCAAAGATGATGTTAAAGAATTTTAAGATGTGGGGCTCTGTGTGAGTACCTAACTTCTTTTTTTTTTCTTTTTCTTTTTTTTTTTATTTATTAAAGATTTCTGTCTCTTCCCCACTGCTACCTTCCCTTCCCTCCCCCTCCCCCAATCAAATCCCCCTCCCTCGTCAGCCCAAAGAGCAATCATGGTTCCCTGCCCTGTGGGAAGTCCAAGGACCACCCACCTCTATCCAGGTGTAGTAAGGTGAGTATCCAAACTGCCTAGGCTCCCACAAAGCCAATAGGTGCAGTAGGATCAACAACACATTGCCATTGTTCTTGAGGTCTCAGGCTGTGCGCTCTTGAAGGAAGTTGTGAAGGCCCAGTCTGGTTTTCCTGACTCATGCTGTGCGTTGTTTGCTTTGCTGTATACCATTTTCCATCTTCACAAGAGGTTCATAGCTATCGGCATGCCACTGTTGCTCCACCATCATCAGAACCATGAGGAAAGGGGTAATCTTTAAGAAACTTCTTAGGCCTGGAATGTACTTGTAGCACACAGAGCTCACTCATATAACAGCAAGCTAAGAATGTCATGTGAAGCTATGTGAATTGATAATCTGCCGTTGCTTTAAACACATATCTATGATCTATCACAGTACAGTTCCATCTTAAAACTCTAGAGAATTAGACATTTTATTTCAATAAAAAGTTATTTTATATTCATTATCCTAATTCATAATAGTCTCCTCTTGATATTCCTAACTTTTTCCCTATACATTCTATTGAACTCTGATTACTATAGTAACTTGGCCTATTGAATTTTGTTTGGAAATAAATCTTTAGTAAGTGCAGAGTCAGCCATTACTTAAGTAACATCATTGATCATATCCTCAGTGTTTTCAGTTGTTTATTCTTTGAGTTTAATTAGCTTACACTTCATAATGCTTTTTTTTTCCAATAGCACACTTATATTGTTAATGCATTCTTTGCCCACTTGCTGAATCAATACGGGGGTTTTTCTGCTGACTTTATAGTGATCCTTCAAACGAATCATTCCGTCCTGTGTCTATAGGTTCTTGTTGATTGTGCATGCATTAAAAATGAACTGGTGCAAATTTGTGCATTTGTGGAGTTAAGTTATTGAACAAATTGCATTCTGAAGGAGATAATAAAGCTTTACAGTGAAGGCTATACATAATATGGATAAATTTCTGTATATACTATAATTACTAACTTTACCACATAGGCTATACTTTTGCTTATTTGTTGAAAAACGATGAGAATTCCCTGTTCTTCTCTTTCATCTTCTTTTTCTGCAAATTCTTTCCCTGGAAACATGGTTCTTGCCTGATACATAGCTCCCTTGAACAAACCATTAGTAAGTTGATAGGCCTGAACCTTAAGAACTCATCTGAATGGTAATTGAAAATCAAATAATGTAGCCTATGCATTGTTTTTGAAAGCCTCAGATGATTAATGTTTAGCACGGTGAAGTACCTCTATCTGTCCTTTTAAGGGATGGTGTAAGCATTCATAACTTTGGTACAAGCTGTGTTATCATCTCCCAATAACTCACTGCCTGTATCTAGACAGCCCCCACCAAACGTCCTGTATAGATGTATCAAATTGTCTATGCTGCAGTATTTGACAGTAAATTACAAATCCTGTATTAAAAAAATAAAAAAAAAACTCATCTGACTGTTTTTGAAGCAAAGTCTATTTTGAGTAATTTGAGCTAAATGAGACAACAAATTTGAAAGTGTAAACTAAAAGGATCAGTACTCTTGAGGGAGAAAAAGGAGAATAATGATGAGAAGGAGGAAAGAATGAGATAATTTTTCTGTCAATCATCATAGACCTAGGGAGAGTCATTTGAGAATACATAAAAAAGAAAAGTGCCATAAGTATAAAAGAAAACAAGGACTGAGTATGTGGGATAAATTTGAAGGAACGAATGGTAAGGAGGAAATTATGTAATTATATTATAAGCTCAAAAATATTTTTTAAAAATTAAAAATTAAACCCCTTCAACTTATTTATTTTGCAAATAAAAAGTTTTTGGAATCATAAAATAATGCTCATTTTCCAGCTTAGAAATGGACTCTTATTTAAATATAAGTTCATTTGTTGTATATTTACTTCTTTCATAATTATGGACAATCATGATACAAAACTCCCTTTTAGAGCTGGGAGGTGGTGATGCATGCATTTAATCCCAACACTTGAAAGGCAGACACACATGAGTCTCCATTAGTTTTAGGCCAGCTTTGTCTACAGAGTGAGTTTCTGAACAGAACAATTGTGTCAAAAAAAATCTTTAAATTAAAATAGTCAGTTATGAGAAAAAGCTCCCATAGTTTTAAGCTGTTACTCTGTACTTAGAGTTCTGGTTTATATACTTGTAAGAAAAGAAATTTCTGTGTTTTTGCCTGTTTATTTATTGTGATTATGGGAAAGAAAGCTAACAAGGACACACGGAATTTTCATTGAGATGTAACAAATATGTTCTGTACAAATATGAGTATATTCTGTTTCTCCTGTCCCATGAATATGATGCTTGAAAAATATTTACATTGCAATGTCTATAAAACTGTCTTTTATAATAAAGTTTTTTAAGAAAAAAATGTGATATTAATTTTAGAAGTTATTTAATATATTTTAAATGAAATACAGTTGTATTGCTTTCCTTCTATTTAATCTTTCCTTCAGCCCATCCCAAGTCTCCATCCTTCAGAACCTTCCATTGCTCTGCCGTCTATGAATCTGATAGCCTTTTTTCTATGATTTTTATTATTACACATATCCTTGTATATTTATGCATAAGTATGTAACTACCACATGATGAGTACATTTTTGTTGTTTGCAAGCGTAAGGTTCAGGGCTAATGACTTTGTATTGAACAACCAATCTGGGTACTCTTCCACAGAGAGTTTAATTCTCTCTTTCTCTGCAATTATTTACTTGTAGCTCTTTATCTAAGGATGGACCCTCATGTGATTTACTCCCCTTTGTGTCATTTATATTGAATTTATATTGAAATGATGAAGTTCTTATTTATGTAGCCATTTTATGAAAGTCTGTTACAGGAGAAAAGTTACCTTTTTATTTCAAATTTTAATATCTTATATGTATCTTATTGAAATACCTTCTTCAGGTATTGGTAACAGAAACTTTAATTATTCCATTCTATTTTTAAAGTTATAAATGAAAGAACAAGAAATGAATTATACAGGCAATTCACAATAATTAGTCAGTTGTCAAAGTTGAGTTTACTAGATCATTTGAAAGTAAAGTATAGCAAGGCAGTGGTGCTGCACGCCTTAATTTTAGCACTAAGGAGGCAGAGGCATATGAGCTTGTTGCCGGTCTGGTCTACAAGAGTTAGTTCCAGGACAGGCTCCAAAGCTACAGAGAAACTTGGTCTCAAAAAACAAAAACAAAAAAAAACTCCCCCCTCCAAAAAAAAAACAAAAAAAGAAAGCAAGTAATGTAGGGGCTGAAACATTGGTGAAACTCCAGGTATCTAAGAGCAGATCTACCAGTTGACAAAGGCTTAATATCAGAGCGTTAAATGCACACACAACTCTACCATACAACTGCTTGGTCATTTGCTTTTACTCAGGTACATACTGTATTCAAATTCAAAAAAAAACAAAAAACAAAAAAAGAACAAAACAAATTATCAAAAGTTCAATACCACACTTCTGGGAAACATAATAAGTTAGAAGACATAATAGAAATCAGAACCAGTCAGAGACAGAAGGTATTGTTGGCATTTATGATTTGCCAAGTCAGGTGTGTATGAGAGATGTTATTTGATGGGGGAAAGTATGCAACATGAAGAAACAGATGGGTAATGTAAGAAGGAAGGAGGAAATGCAGAAAAATAATTGAAATGCGGTGCCAAGAGTAAGGCAAACTTTCACTGAAATAAAGTATCTCTAGAGGTCCACAGGTACATCAGATCTTTTGAGAAAAGCATCTCTGAGTGTGCCGATCTGATAAAGAGCTTCCAAAATCAGGAATGACAGAAAACAGAGAGTACAAACACAGAATACTCAAGAACCCACTGGGCACCTGTGAAATGTAGCTCAAATGGGCAAGATAATGCAGGAATGGAAGAACAAAAACACATCCTTGAAATAAAATAATAATTACACTAAAAAAATTGTATATTGAAGAAGGCCAGAGAACAAAAAAGTTGTCAGATACAGTAACACTGTCCAATGCCCACACTAAGGCATTTCATATTTTACCCCTACCCCTAAAAAGATAAAGAATTTGTTTGAAAGAAATCAAAGGAAAGAGAATTATACCAAGGAAAAACAAACACAAAATTAAATCTGATTTTCCCTTGAATGCCAAGAAAATAGGAAGAAACAGAGTAAATTATAAAATATGTTGAAGAAGAGAGAGTCTGACAATATAAGCATATGTACTATTCAAGATTTAATTTCAAAAGAGAAAGAAAACAGACTTTATCACAGAGTTTTCATGAATCTATTTCAATATAACTGCCATTTTTGGAAAATTAAAAGGAAATTTGTAGAAGGAAGACAATGATATAATCCTAAAATGCAGACCTATACAAGTAAAAAGCACTAGAGTAGATAATTGAAAATAAATGTAAGCATTTTCTAACTTGTATTTAATATATTTTCTTTTCCTTCACACAAGCTAGTAGGCTTAAACCAAATCCTGATAGATGTCCTTTGATCTTCAGAACATGGCACAAATTCACCTACACACATGCACACACACACACACACACAGTGTATATACATTTATATGTATACATAATAATGCATACAAATGTGCTCATGTGTGCATATAATATATAGTGAACACATATAATACATACCACATGTACACATATATTGTTGTGCAATAATATATATATATATATATATATATAATTGAAAGAAAACTTAATTCATAAAGAGACATTTAAACAGATCTAGATATCAGATCTAGATATATCATGGTTATAAATGAGTAATTTGAAGTCTTCATAATGTGATTCAGGTTAAAGAATTTCAAGTTCCATGTGTAATACTAGGCATGCTCTTTGAACGATAGCTAATTATTCTGTGGAGCCCACATTTCAAGTCTGAACTCTGACCTAGTGACAATTGTGGCAATAACTGATTTTTCTGACAAATAGGAGCACACCTGATATTTTTAGAGAAATGATTTTTGACCTTATGATCCTTCCTTCTTCATCTACCAGGGATATTATACAACAAAATATTAAAAATTGTCAGTTACTAAAGCTTAATTGGCCACATTGCCTAATATAATTAATGATGAATGAAAGATTTTTTTTATCATACAGGCTTGGCATTAAACAATGAAACATTCACTTTAAATATAAAGTTTATTTCACTATTTCTTTCTTCCCAGACCCCTATATAATTAATTCACATATTTCTTTCAGGATAAAAATTCACACCGTACTCTGAGATAGTATTTATAATTACTACATATCAGTAATCAGTACAAACTTTAAATTTATTATTCTTTCTATATTCAAATAATTGGTGATATGATTTAAATAATTTAGTAGAAGACCAATATGAAATGTACAGATTGTTATCTAAATCAAGTATATTTATTATATTTTGACCAATGATATTTTAAATAAAATTCCTCTGTTAGAGTGCTTTATTTATCTCACCAATCTCTTCCAATTAGCACCAACCCTGGGAGCTTAAGCCTTTTACATAAGAAAGTCAATAATTTAAAATACTTATGATCTGCTAAGAGATTTTAAGATTAGGAATATTATTATTCTTGGATTATTTCCCTACTTAATAATTGTGAACATTGGGATAATGGTGAATGTAGTGATAACATTTTATCACTTAAGGAAAAGTGAAATCAGAAATGTTACAAATAAGATATGTAAATTATTTGAAAAAAATAATCTTTTTTCCTTGCAAAGATTAAAAAAAAATCTTTTGTTTTAATGTTTATGCATATCAAGACTTAATCTTGAAGGAAAGTGACACCAAAATTGCACTGGATATATTCTGACGAAGATGACATTTTATAGGTATACACAAAATAGAAAATAAGAGGCACTGCTATTTGGGCCAAATTTAGGTTCATAGGGGAATAAAGGAAACTATATCAAGTAGAATTTATTTTCCAACCTGAAATATAGAAGCACTTACATTTCCTACCTGTAGTTATTTCCATTAGCCAAGTGTTTCCATTAGCAAAGTACATATTTGCTTGAGGTATGTCAACATGTTCCCTAGAGATGTTACATTCTTTTTGATAAGTAATGCCACTGTGCTGAACTGAAATTTATTTGTACTGTTTCATTCAAATAGCAAGTTGGTAAATCTTATGATATTCAGCTCTGAGCATTCTATGACAGTCAATTAATTTCTGACCTAGGGGCTGAGTTTCTTAAATAAGAGAAAACAACATGGTCTCACCTCATGTATCCTAGTGCACAGGTGCACAAGCTCTGAAGATGTGCAAAACTTATTTCAGCAGGTGCATGAGTTTGTGTGTGTGTGTGTGTGTGTTGTGTGTGTGTGTGTGTGTGTGTGTGTGTTTGCAATACGTTTGGATACCTACAGAGGACATAATAGGCCATCAGGTACCCTGGACTTGGAACTGCAGGTTATTGAGAGTACTATGAACTAATCTCAGTCACTATGAGGAGCAAGCAGCATATACTCTTAACTGTTGGATCACCTCGGATCCAACTGCCACCTTTTAATCACACCTTACAAGTATCGTTAGCTTTTGTTCTGCAATCCATAGTATCTTCAGCATAGGAAATGCCTTCCCCTATTACATGGAGTTACCAAAGGCAAAAGCGAGAGTCTAATAGTTGAGAAGTCTCTTTTGTCAATCCTGCCCAACAACTGAATAGAGTGTTTTTCAATCTTCTTACATGTCTTCTTAGATGACCTTTTGCTCTTCAGGAGACAAACGTTATCAGTACAGATGGGAAAAAGAGAAGAGATAGAACAATAAAGATGGTAATCACATACTACCTGTTAACTGATAGAGGATTAGGAAATAATGAGATCTCTAATAAGGGATAGGGAAAGGATACAAATACAGTAGAAACTTTAAGATTCATGACCCCAGTAAGTTTAGCAAACTTGCTAGTATAAAGTATCAGGTATGATCCTACCCCTATTTCCCATTGAGTTTTGCTTAAGTCCTGCTAAACCTCTTGGTTGTGGTCAACGTAAGTGTCATTTACTGCACTTTCATACATTTCTTGCCATGTTGACCTTTGCCCTGGTTCATAGATGTTGTAGCTGAAAAGGAGCATATAATTGTCTCCCTTGAGAGCTCACATAAAATTTTTGAACCATAGAATTTAGGTCAAATATTTTTCTTGCTTTCTTTGTAAGCTTCATTTAGTTTTAAGCAAATTGATGTGAATTTTCAACTCTTTGTGTTTAGGGAAGAAAATTTATCTTTTTTTTTCCTTCCACCAAAAAAACAACTCATGTGTGTATGTGTAGGCTGAAACATGCCAGAAAACAGGTTAGAGTACCATTAACCTTTAGGATATTTGTGATATTTCTCTATTTCTCAGTATTTATTTATATTTTGTTCTTACATAGTAATTTTCAGTTATTTGAATTCATATATATGTTTCCACTTACCTATCTTTTGCACTTTTATAAAGTAGAAAGATAGAAAATAATAGGATAAGTATTGATAGTTTACATAAGACAAATACGAAATACATTTCAGAGATATCTGTATTATTTGACATTGTGGATGTATTTGAATAAGACCATACTTATGAAATTCTCTTCTTCCTATTGGGCCAACTCTATCAGCCTTGATATGACACTATATACCTGGTCTTAGTGTACCATATTATTCCATGTTTGGTTGATATCCCAGGGAGTCCTGCTCTTTTTTTGAGGGGAGATAGAGGGTGTGTGGATCTTGGGGAAAAGGGGGAGACTGTGGAAGAGGAGGGAAGAAAACCCCATTTGGAATGCAATATATGAATAAATACTACTACTACTAATAATAATAATCCTCAAGTAAACCAAGAAGTATATCTCTAATGTCTTCAGCAATTTTTGATAATATATGGGAAAAGAACAAAGACTAAAAAAAAACCTTTTATTTGCTTTTGAGATGATAATTTCATAACATTTTTCTCCCTTTTTTAAAAACTTTTTTTTTCAATTTGTCCCATATGCCACTCCCAATCCCCCTCCAAACTAATGATCTCTCTTTTACTCAACTGATATCAGAAGGGTATATGTAATGGTGTATACATTAATATGCCTAAATATAACCTGTTTACTTCATATATTGATATTAACATTCATAGTTTCAGTCCTGACCATTTAGCACTGAATAAATTATCAAGAGGCTTTTCCCTGGAGTGGACCATCTACCCCACTATCTAACTCAGGTAATGTAGTTATTTGTGTAGGGTTGAAGCCTAATGGAGTTTTCTTTCATTCAGTTTGACATACGTGTTGGTATCCACAAGGGAAGTTTTGTTAGTGCAAATTTATGGGTTTAGCTTTGGATATTACTAAGAGGCATAATCTCAAAGCAAAGTCTTTGATCCTCTGGATTTCCCTGTCATTCCATTCCCTACTTCACTTGACTTCTGTGATATTCCCTGACCCCTATCTTATGTAGTGTTTGAAAGGGGCTTCATAACTTTGCATTTTGGATGTCTCCTCTCTTATGTAGTGGAGCTCATCAGCTGAAATGAGAAGTTCCCTCAAGGAGGGTTGAGCACTGCTTGTATCTTGGAACGTACAAATAAATGTTTATAGAGCATTTCTAGGAAAAAATGGTGGTTTAGTGAATTAGTGGTTATAGGTTCTTCCCAGTAACCATGATTTCAGTGCCATTGAGTAGTTACTACTTTTCCTTTGCCAGGCATGGTAATCCTCTTGTTAAACATATCAAGTCCAATTAGAGAGCAGTCGATTGCTAACAAATTATGACTCGCAGTATTTCAACCTTATGGTTATTATGTTTGCCAGTTATTAATATGATTCATAGGCACCAGAGCTGGATAGGACTCTTGGTTGCCTCCCCACTTTGGAATCTTGCATGACATCTTTTGTTACAATGAAGGCTAGTCCTTCTGGAAGGAGGATTCAGGTCAGTTCTAGCTTAAGGACTTCCAAAACATACAACTCATTGCTGTTGACCTCAGTTGCCAATACCCAGAGGTAGAAAGTAAACCCTACTGCTGACGACAACATGTACCTAAGAAATAGGGCCTAGAAAAAATATTCATGCTTAGAGTTATTATATATTTTCACAGTTTCTGTTACAAGGAGCATGTTGAACAATAAGAGCAATAAAAGAAAGCTAAACATAAAGACAAATGCTTCAGCTTCCATTTTTAGCTACTTAAAAGCAAGAGTCCATCTCTGTTTATCCTCAAAGTTAATGGCTATTACTTGTTGACAGTTTTAACAGATTCACTTAGAAGAACCTGCCTAGATGGCTCTGCGGGTATCAGCAGGTGTTCTCACCCCCTGCTCAAGCAATCTATAAACCCAGCATGAGAGATCATGACAAAATCCGTTGTAAGACTCACACAATGGGTGAAATCGGCAGTAAGTCTGCATTTTTTCATGAATTTGGAGGGGGAGAGTGGCACAGCAGTTAATCACAGCGTGATAGCTTTAAAATGACTTGCTGATGAGTTCCCCCAAAAAGTCCCAGTAAATCATGCAGGAGTCTGAAGAAACTATTTACTACATGTAATTTAGCACGTTTTCTGAAAAGGCCATTTATAAAGCATGGTGGCATTCCATTGCTATTCTGAAGAAAAGTCTAGATTCTGCTTTATTTGTAAGTTTCGATTAGTTGGTAAGGAAATTGTACAATATTATCAATGCAGAGTTTTCATTGCAAAAGGATGTACATATTCTTTAATCCACTAGAGAAAAATAACCACTGTATAGGGGAATGTGTGTTTGTACGTTTGTGCACATGTGTGTGTGCATGTGCACATATGTGTGCATATGTTTATGTCCTGGGGGCCTCCAGCAGTGTAGGTGTTGATGACTGAATGACATTTTGTCTCTCAAATGGTATTTGTATTGTTATTTTTTCTATCTTTCTTGTTCACTCTCATCCCACACTCATTTGAAAATACTTGAATTAATGAAATTTTTTTCTAATTTCTCAATTAGTTATTTTGGTATCATGTCATTAGTATTGATTGTCAAGCTTAGGAAATACAATGCCCAATGTGAAACAGTATCTTTCTTCAAAAAATTCTGTTTGAATGTAAAGCTATCATGTCAGTTGAAAGAGAAATGTGCATGAAATATTTGCCCATATAGAGATTACTTTGCTAAATTTTGTCATTGATATATTTATCCAATCATTATTTTTTTTGTTTTTTTTTAAATAAACACCATAACTTAGTAATATTTAAAGAAATAAGATTTGTGAAATTGTTTTGAACTCTCAAATTAATATCAAGATTAAAAGAGCAGGTGGAAGTTTTGAGGACCTATGAATATGGGACAATTTTTACACAGCATTTGAATATGAGTAGTCTCACACAATGATGATACTTACTAAAGACTACATTCTTAAACAATTCATTTTAATTATCCCAAATTCAGAAGCTGATAGATAAATTTATTGTGTCCAAGCCATTCATTTAAACCTAATATTAAAATCAAACAATTATGTATAAACTATCTTAAACTTGAGTGATAATTTTGGGCCTCCTAGGAAAAACTCCCTCAGGACATTGGAAGACATTTAATTATATTTTCTTTTTAAAAACTTCATGATGATTATTGATAATTAGCTTATCTTATCTATCCAATTATAGAATTAGAAAGATCATTTGATATATGAATATATACTTAAGAAGCTTTGTATTATAATTAAAGCATATTTCTATTTTATTATAAAAACTACCAATAGCTCTATTATTTCAGTTGACCTACCAATTTTGTAAATGTGTATAAATCATCATTTCAAAGATTTTTGGAGTAGAAACTTACTTTGATAAGAAGAAATGGTAGTCATTTTTCATTTTGTACATTCTGTTCAATTTTAAACTATCTCTTGGATATGATCTTTTAAAGTATGAAATCACCAAACCTTAGAGAAATGAAGACTGAAGTCATTATATATAATTCTCTTACATTAGAGATAATGAAATTTAGACACCAGAAGTTTAAGATATTTCTTAGGTAATAAAAGAGTTCTGATGATACCATCTAAAATCTGTGTGTCACTTCAAATCACTCTTTTTCTTCTACCATATAAAGCTCAAAATGGAGTCAGAGATATAGGTGCCTTATATTAGTTCACTAAGTTCTTACATTAGCTATAATATCACTGATATTTAGACACTAAATATGTTCACAGTTTAAATTCTGAGATATTTTTATATTATTACATATACTAAAAGACACACAATGCAATGTGGTATATTGCTGAAAGGACTTTTCCATAACAAATACATTTGTACCTTATATAAAAAGTTTCATAAAAGTTAAATTTAATGATTAATTGAAGTATAATTCATAATTCTCAAATTATCCTTCCATAAACAGCCAGAGATTTTCTTCTTTCCTGATCACCCATTTTCAAATAGTCATACAAAAGCCTATATTAATTACAGAATGTTTGGCCTATAGCTTGGGCTTATAATTAATTAGCTCTTACAACTTTAACACAATTTTATTAATCTACATTTTGCCACATGACTTCATTATTTCACCTGTTCTTAAGCACATCTTGTTTCCTCAACAACTGGTTTGTATTTCTCCCTGAGTTCACCCTTCTTCTCTTTGTTTCACTGCTTGGCTTTTCTTCCTAGCCTTCTGCCTGGCTATAGGCTAATTGGGCTATTAACTAATAGGAGCAATACAAATTCACAATGCATAGAGCGATTATTCCACAGCACCCTTCTATAAAGTACTCCAAAATTTACCTGTGTGTTTAGAGAATGAACTCAGGGGTAACACAACATTCTGTTGTATACTGAGAAATAAATTAATTTTCAAATAAGACTTGAAAGAATATTATTCAGATTTAATTTTCCCAATTGATAGAGTTGATAATGAAGTATAGAAATGATTGTTTGTATTGGAAGTAGTAAAGACCATTAAGTTGAAAATATAATCTCAAGAGTTTTTCTCAAGTGGGAGCTGGTTATGCAAATGTTGGACAAGTTAGTCAAATTTGCCAGGGCGTCATTTCATTATGAATAGAGTGGATAAGGTGGATAAAGACTTTCTAAATCCTTCCAGAGTTAACATAGGTAATCGGGATAAGAACTGTAAGATTGTGAAGAAGCAGTGACACTATACATGGTTCGCTTGCTTCGAATTTATTTGGGCAAAATAAAGCAGTATCATTTTATTAAACTCAATGAAGCATCCCTGATCCACATCAACTTCAAACCACCCACGGATATTATAATTGCCTTGGCAGTCTTAGCCAATTAATATCACATTTTTACAAAATTAAAGTATTTAAACTGTACTTCATGCAGAGGACTGTTAAAATCGTAGCACATTTTATTTTTAACAGTAACCATAGGAAACTTTTAGAACTGACGGTTGAAATGAGTCACTTAATTAGCATAGTATTTATTCCATCTCATCCCAGCCAAGCAGATTCCATGTAAGTCATATCTATTGAGTATACTCTTTCTGAAAACTAAAGTAAGATGCTCTTAGACTTTTCTCTAAAACTGCTGGGAACTAAACCCCTAACCATCTCCAGAACCTTGTTCAGAGGTTGCAAGACAGCATGACAAGAGCTGTTGGCAAGTTCTTTTGTGACTCAGTTTTGCATATTGCACATGTGATTTGTAGTTGCCATAGTTTCTTCCATCCTGTGATGCTCTCACAATAAAACATTAAGGACAACTGCATGGGAATCCAGCAAAATAATATACAAGGACCCAGTAGCATAAAATAATATACAAGGACTCTTTCTCTTATCAGTCTTTGCTTGATTCTATTGGATGCTATTAACTACGCTGTGTGTAGTATGGTGCTGACATATTATAATTTAATGATTCTTTTTCAATACTTTATTTCACAAAAATAAATTGACTTAGTATACTAAAACTAAAAAGGAAAGTTACATGGAGAAAATTTGAAAAAGTGTGCAAATATGAATTTAAATGATTTCTAAGTTCTTTTTATTTTATTATCATCTTTTATTTTCATATATATAATAATGGCTTTTATTTCATCATTCCCATACACATATGCAATATATTATGTTATATTAGCTTCCTATTCCATTCCAGTTTTCTCATCCCATTCCATACCTGTTGATTTATTCCTTTCTTAACTTTCACATTGCTCTACCCCCGCCCCTCCCACTACCATATCGTGATCCACTCAATTTAATTAGGTTTGCTTACATAATAATTCTTGTTGGAGCTATAGATTAAAGAAAGCACATATTTATTCCTGAAGCTGTGTTCTGATAATTGTCATGTGAAAACCTCTTTCTAAAGTTTTACTGTGCTCAAATATATAAAAGAAGTAAAGCACAATGGCAGAATCTGGGAGCTTTGATAAGGCACTTGCAAAGGTCATGCTAACTAGAACTTCATTCTTTATCTTGTGACAATTGTTTCCCTACCATCCATGATAATTGCATGGTCTCCAAAAAAGCAAGAATGAGGGATTCAATTTTAGGCACATCACTGAAGAAAATGACTCCTCTTTCCCTAGCAGCCATTATATGTCAATACCTCCTCAGGGATGTTTTCAGCTCTGTAAGTCATGGTCCTTAGCAGCCACTAACTATATATAAATCCTCAGGCAGAGTTGAGTCTTAATGAATTTCTTCTCATATGTGTATGTGACTGAATGTTTTTTTGTTGTTGTTTTGTTTTTTGAGCAATGGTTTCTCTGTGTAGGTCTGGTTGTCCTAGAACTCTTTCTGCAGACCATTTTGGTCTGGAACTCAGAAATATGCTTGCCTCTTCCTCTTGAATGCTGGGATTAAAGGCCTGTGTCATCACCACCCAGATGAGATTTAATATTGAATGGAACACCTGTGTAGGCCTTGGGAAGCTACTGTAGATCTGTGAGTGCAGAATTCCACAATTTTTACTTTGCCTTTGGATCTTGTAGTCTGTGTTTCTCTGATTTCTAGTACTTAGAACAGGGGATATATATGTCCCTATAAGGATTTAACAGTTTTAATTCACTTATTCCCTTCATTTTGACCAGGTGGCCTCTCAGAAATACTCATTGACCTAAGTAAAAACAAATACCAAAACAAAGCAAATAAAAACCACTTCTGATTAAAATTGAGAGAAGCCATAATTTGTGGTTGTGAAGATTAATGTTTAGAATGGATATTTCATAGTCATAACATGTCAATTTAGTACACTAACAGTTTTACTTTCACCCCTGTAGCCTAGGACCACCCCAGCCATTGGATTTTTACTACTATTTGGAACCAAACTTTTGTTCTTTCCTGTAGAGTGTGCTTCAGATCCAATCATAAAACACTTGACTATACCCCTATAACACCCACTCCAGTGTTTAATCAGTTTGATCAAATGCTTGAAGGTTGATATTGAAGCATGTGGGGAATTTCAACAGCTAGGAAAGGCAGGTTGCTACTGTAGAACAGAGGGTTCACAGCTGTTTAAGGCTATTGATGTCCTTTCTACCACAGAAACCTATATAGATAGCACTGCCGATACTGTGAAAGCTAGCAAGCAAGAAGAGATCATCTTCTTCGGTTTCCACTTATTTCCCTATGTCCTATGATCAAGGAGGGTGGTGAACAAGTAAGAGTACTGACAATATCCTATACTGCTTCAGGAGCAGTCAGGGACTCCCTGGCCAACAATTTCTCACGCCCACCCAAGTTAAATCACTTGAGTAGCTACAGTCTGATGAAAATACAACCAACGTTATATCAAGTTTTCTTCATTTAAGGAAGTAATGTTTATGATGCGATTCAACACTTCAAATTATAAATACATGTCTTTTAGAATGTTTATCATTGAAGCAAAATCATTATTCTTATTTTGACATTTAATCAGCTCGAAGTATTTTGACAAATATTTTTAGCGCCACACAATTTTAACACACCATCTAAAGTTTTGTATTAATTAAAAAAATTGAAAGGGAGTAATTAAACTGGCATTATAAATATTGACTGTTTAGAGTAAAATTATTACATTATTTTTAATATTTTAAAAGACATCCTTTAATACAAACCAACATTTAGCATAGAAAAAAGACTTACAAACTTGACATGAGTATACAAAATAATCCAACAATTAATTCTATTGCATAATTAATTGGTGTATATAGAGTAATACTCGTCTAAAGAGAGAAAAATAATAAAATGTACAAAAAGAAATTCACAGGACATATTTTATGAAAGAAAAATGATCAAAGGATCCTGCCAAAGGGGAAGAAAGTGGTGATTGCTAAAGCTGGTCTGTTGAGTGTGAGTATAACCATCCAAATTTGGTGAGGGAGTCAAGTTTACCTGTGTAACTATTGTAACATTAAGGGTATCTGCATAGGAGATCCAATGGGAAGTTTTAAATGATTTTTGCCCTATATGGCTGTTATAAGGAGGCCACTTGTTTGTTTCCTGGTTGCCCAGCAGCTCAGACTCAAAATAATAACACAGAAACCATATTATTTAAATCACTGCTTGGCCCATTAGCTCTAACTTCTTACTTTCTAGCTCTTACATCTTAATTTAACCCACCTCCATTAATCTGTGCATCACCACGAGGTCGTGGCTTATCAGTTAAATTTCAGCATGTTGTCCAGCCGTGGCTCCATGGCTTCTCCCTGACTTTGTCTTCTTCCTCCCAGCATTTATTTAGTTTCCCTGCCTAGCTAAGTTCTGCTCTGCTATAGGTCAAGGTAGTTTCTTCATTCATTAATGGTATTCACGGCATACAGGGGAACCCCACATTACATAGCCTTCTAAACTATCCATTTTTCTCAACAATCTTTAAAAAGTTGATGTCTCTTGGTGGCAAAAACTATCAGGTTTACAGAAAGAGAACATTATTGCTTGGAGTGTTTTTGAAATGAGCCCTATTATCATGATAATGAGTGTATCATAATCAAAATATAATTTGAGCTCAGATGTTTTGGAGTGATCCCATATGGCAATCATCTAGTTGGGGCATAGGAAATAGCAAAATAAAAAAAAAATGGCAATAGAATTCTTCTGAAAAGAGTATAGATTAAAAAGCTATGGATAAAGAAGTTGTTTATTACATAATCTGAGCATTTGTTAGAATTACTTGGAAGCTCTGAGAATACATGTGTAGATACCTTTCTAATTCAAACACCATATAATGCCTAGCCCCAAACAACTTATATGTGTATATATAAATTGTATTGCTCTTGACAGAAAAGTTTAATGTTTTCAAATTCTTAAGAAAAATTGAAAGGAGGGAAATAGAGAAATACACAAGGGATAAAACACATACTTAAAGGAACACACATTCATTGTACATTTGCACATACATAGTTTTAAGATTGATAGGCCAGAAACACAGGTACAGTAAAGAGTAGACTACCTTTTAGGCATAAAATTTATATAGGTTAAAGATTTTGTGCTACTATAGCGAATATTAATATTTTTAGATGAGTGACATTCTAATATATGATTTTCTGTCAATATTTTTGTAAACAACTATATAAGTTTGGATATAATTTATGACATGGACACTATAAATAATGAAATTAAATGTAGCTATAAAGCTGCAATCTACTCTTGAGTAGAAAATAAAATGATTACATAATTTATATTTTTATTTTTATAACAAAATGTGCAAATAAAAATACATGTATCAAAATGCATTAAAGTAACTTTTGGTAAATCACCTAAAATTTTGAAGACATTTGCAAAATAATATGTTAAAAATTGCATAGCCTTACACACTTATATTTAGATAAAACCCTGTAACTCATAAAACAAATAGCACTACAAATCAAACTTTGTATCAAAATGAATTAAAGTAGCTTTTGCTACAGTCACCCTAAAATTTGAAGACATTTGCAGAACACTATGTTAAAATTACATTGTCTCATATAATGTAGACTGAGGTTTCTGTCCCTCCTAGTTCAGCCACAGATCAGTCCCAAACACTACACAGAGGGCTACAGAGATGTGCTTGCATCTAGCAAAGAGAAAAAAAAAAATGTGAGAAATTGCTGTTACCAAGAAGCCATGGTTATTGTTGTTATTTTGTGTCTAGAATTACTTTCCTAACTGTTTCGGGTTTTTTTTTTTTTGTTGTTGTTTTTTTGTTTTTTTTTTTTTTTTTTTTTTTTTGGCTGCAATTGTCCCAAATTTGGTGCGGGAGACTTGTCTGTATTCTGTCAACCATGTTATAAATAAACGCTGATAGGCCAGGCAGGAAATATCAGCGGAAAAAGCAGAAAAGCAGACAGGAAGTAGAAATGATACAATGAGAACAAGAGAAGTCTGGGAAGGAGGAAGTTGATTCCTCCCACTCCTTCCCAGATCACCAAAGCAGCAAGATGTGATCTGCCCCACTGAAAAAAGGTACTAAGCCAGATGGCTAACATAGATCAAAAAAAAAAAAAAAAAAGGGTTAATAAAGATGTGAGAGTTAGTGAGAGGCTAGAGCTAATGGACCAATCAGCTTATAATTTATGGAGACTTATGTGTGATTTTCTTTGGTGCTAAACAGTTGTGGGGTACTGGGCAGGACAGAAACCCAAACAAGTAGGCCTGCCCTGCCCCTTCATGTTACGCAAAAAATTTTTTTCCTGCCCAGTCCCGCCATCATTCAGTCCCAAAGAACTACACAGAGGTCTACATTAATTATAAACTGATTGGTCTGTTAGCTCAGGCTTCGTATTAACTCTTCAAACTTATATTTGCCCCTGTTTTTGTCAGTGTTAGTCATGTGGCTTGGTATTTTATTTTTTGACGAGGCTGTTACATCTTGCTTCTTCTGCGTCTAGGTGATGGCTGCGGACTGACTCTTTCCTCTTCCCAGAGTTCTCATTGCACCACCTCTACTTCCTGGCTGGTTGTCCTGCCTATACTTCCTGCCTTGCTACTGGCCAATCAGAGTTTATTTAAAATACAAGTGATGGGGTACAGACCATTGACCCCTAGCAATACACTTATCTTTTGAGTGGAAGACAGAATTCATAAAGCAATTTAAAAGGGTCCGGAAATATTATTATACCAAATACTCAAGTTTACACTGTATCTTATAAATACATCAAACTAAAACATGATAATCTAATTTATTTTGTTATTTGCTAAATGAAATGCAGATCTTGCTGTATGGCACTGAGGTACTAAACTACATAAATGAGAAACTCTATATGTAGTCATAAAAAACACTAGCTAAGATAAAACTACCTCTATCATTTCTGTAAACCAGAGATGTGTTTGAAGGTTCAATGGTAAAGCCACTAAGTATGATTATGGAAGAAAACAAAACCACTAATTAGGTTCTAATTACAAATGACTTATTATTTGGTGTAAGAATCATGGTGTTGGTGTAATACTTTTCTTAAGGTGTTGTGACATGTTGAAAAGGCCAAGACTCTTTATAATGCCCCATTCTTCAGCTTCTATCTTATTATAGTTTGGGAAATTTACATAGCACAGCCTTTCCTGGGCTTCTCACCCAAGGAATTCTCCAAGCAAAGGCCAGCTGAGTTCTGTCTCATTATTTAGTAGGTTGTCTCATATCTACCTTTCAATAGAAAGGTGATTTCTCTCAATATTTTTCTTTATAATAAATAATCAGTCAGGCTTATTTTTATTGCTAACTTAAAACATTGCCATGTGTCATGATATACCATGACACGGATAGCTATGCTCTCATGAGATGAAAATTGCTTTCAATTGACTCCAAAACAACTCTTATAACCCTGAAACTCAATTTGTGGAAGTACATATTTCTTCTGTGCAGTTTTAAAATAGCATAGTGTAATATTTCTTTTATGTTTTTATTTTTTGAACTAAAATAAAATAATCCATAAAATAAATATGTATGTTTTTAGAAATGATTTTAATGCACTCTTTATTCATATCTATTGTGGTATTCTTCAATCTATGTTAATTACATCACAGTAGCTTCAAATAATATATAAAAAATTAAAAATATATACCTGAGAATAATACACAGCTATAGCAAAGGACATTTCATAAATTATATATATATGAATTATATATTTATATGACTATAAAGCAATTAAAATTGCAAGGAATATTATGGTTATTTTCTTAATTAATAAATAATATAATTATATTATTTAAATATATTTAAATAAAAGTTTAATAAATAAACAAAATATTTTCCTTAAAGAATTGTATCATGGACACATTAACAAATTTTCTTAAAATACTCTTTCAGTGATTACGTTGAAATCAGATTTGTTTCACTCAATATATTATGATTGTAGTTTTCTTTTCCTAAACTCCTTCCAAATTTTCCCCATATCCTCACTCTTCCAAATCTACATTCTTTCTTGCTGTCTCAGTTGAAAACAAACAGGCATCAAAAAGATTAATAAGGTATGGTAACATAAAAGAAACAGAATATGACAAGAGACATACTCCAAAAGAAAAAAAAAAACACTAATCCAAAAAAGCAGGGTTTAGGAAAAGGGCAATGCATGAAACATATGCAGAGAAAAAAAAAAAAAAACACATATTCACAGCACAGTAATTCAATAAAAACAGAAAATTGGAAATCAAAGTATATAAGCAAAATATCTGAAATGTTATAAAGAAAAACAAATTTAAACAATACATAGCCACAAATCCAGCCTTACAGAAAGTAATAGAAGGAAAATCACAAACCAAGGAGCCCAACAATGACCACAATAACTCAGACATCTAGAGACCCTTCACCAGCACAACTCAAATAAGGGAAACACACAAACTCTACTACTAGAAAAGTGTCCGGAGTGAACAACCACTGGTCATTAATATCACTTAATGTCAATGGACTCAACTCACCGATAAGAAGGCACAGGCTAAGAGATTGGATACGAAAACAGGATCCAACTTTCTGCTGTTTACAAGAAACACACCTCAACCACAAAGACAGGCAACTACTCAGAGTAAAGGGCTGGGAAATGGCTTATCAAGCAAATGAACCTAAGAAACAAGCAGGGGTGGCCATACTAATTTCTAACAAAGTTGATTTCAAACTTAAATCAATCAAAAGAGATGGAGAGGGACATTTTATACTCATAACAGGAACAATTCATCAGGATGAAGTCTCAATCCTGAATATCTATGCCCCTAATATAAAAGCACCCACGTACGTAAAAAAAACATTACTAAAACTCAAGGCTGCCATCAAACCACACACACTAATAGTAGGAGACTTCAACACTCCTCTCGACCAATGGACAGGTCAATCAGACAGAAACCTAACAGAGAAATAAGAGAATTAATGGAGGTAATGAATCAAATGGACTTAACAGACATCTATAGAACATTCCATCCAAATAGGAAAGAATATACCTTCTTCTCTGCAGCTCATGGAACCTTCTCGAAAATTGACCACATACTCGGTAACTAAGCAAACATCCACTGTTACAAAAAAATATTATTAACCACCTGTGTCTTATCGGATCACCATGGATTAAAGTTAGAATTCAACAACAATGCTACCCCCAGAAAGCCTACAAACTCATGGAAACTGAACAGTCAACTACTGAACCACACATGGATCAAGGAAGAAATAAAGAAAGCAATTAAAGTCTTTCTTGAATTCAATGAAAATAAAGAAACAACCTACTCAAACTTATGGGACACTATGAAAGCAGTCCTGAGAGGAAAGTTCATAGCACTAAGTGTCCACTTAAAGAAAACAGAGAAAGCACACATGAAAGCCCACCTGAAAGCTCTAGAAAAAAAAAGAAGCAGACTCACCTAAGAGGAGTAGAAGACTGTCTGGAAAAAGCATTATGAGACAAAATGAAAGTGTGCATTCCATTTTTCGTGTTTGAAAAATGTGATACATCCCCAAATGACACGACCAATCAGGGACCCTGACACCCCTGACGTATGATAACTTTCAAAATCATGCCACTTAGACAAACACACACACACACACACACACACACACACACACACAACGAGAGAGAATGTATGTGTTAGAAGTCATCCACTCTTTCAAAAGAGTAGAAATTAAAAATGCAGTATATGTTGGTACCAGTGAAGTGGAAATGACAATTTAAATAAATTATTTACTCAGGAAAAACACTAAACCCAGGAAGATTCAAAGAAATAGGTGGGTAATGCTATGCAAGAGGGTAACTAAACACAATTATAACCTCTTTATCCAGGAGGAAAATTATGAGAACCAAATATACCACACATTTAGATATATTTTACTTTAATACACTTCATCCTTACTATTTTTTTTCTTCACAAGTATGGAGATGTGAATTTGAAGAAAGCAAAAGGCATTTCTTACACTTGATAGTTTATTATTGTCTTCAAGAGCTTAGTAATAAAATGTAAGCATGAGTCCCAAAAGCTAATTACAATGTATTGAAATGGTTAGTTGGCAACAAATGAGTAATGCTTGAAATAACCTCTGTAAGAAATCATTAAATTGAAGAAAATTGTTTCAAATTACAACATAAGTTCTTTTAGTAAAATATTTGAAAGACATTTTTCAGTTAAGATGCTTTTTAAGGACATAAAAATATTTATTTTAATTCATTTATAGTAGTGGTGGAAAAGATATTGATAATTAAGATGAATGAATATATTCTTAGAACATTCTGCAATGTGTAAGGCCAAAAAGAAAGCAATCATATTTGTAGAAAATGCAGAAGAAGAGATAAAACATTACATGGTGGATTTATTTCTAGGTCCACCTTCAGGAATGTTATTTGGCAATTTATAAATCTATTTAAGAAAGATTGCTAGTGATGGTGTGTGAAATAAATTCACTTTATACCATAAAGTATAATGAATTAGCTTATTTCATGGTCATTTTATGTGTACCAGGAAGATAATGAAAACATAAATTTTATTATTCAGCCAGAAATCATCTTTATTGCTTTTGACTGATACTGACTATAACTATCAAATTCTATAGTCTAAAGACTATCTTGTGTAGAGCTGTGTTTGCATCAGCCTTTGAAATGTGATTACAACAGATGCAATTTGATTGCTACCTCTCTTTTATAGTTACAAAGAAGAATAAGTGCACTTGGAACTAAAAGCTATTGAAAGAGAATATTAATATGCACATGTGCAAATGAAAGGGTCATAACATGATGTATCGTCTGACACCAGGGAAAAGTAGAATATTTCCAACATAATTATAGTGAACCATAAGCACCAACTTTAATGTCATTTATACCTTCTGGCCAGACACTGGTTTTCGTATTTAGCCTTCATACCATTTTATGAATTTGAAAAAAAAAAAAACCTGTCATTCACTTAATAACCTTTCTGATAGAACACTGCTGAGAACAATTTTAGCTAACGCTTTGCTTGAATATCCAATAAAATTTGAGTGTCACCAAGATGCCAGATGCTGAATCATGAGTTTTGATGATTCAGGACTGAGAGTAAAATGGACAAGGTGATTAATAACGAAGACAGATTTGTGGACAAATATATAATTATAGCAGCTTATGAAGGTTCTAGCCACGGCACTGTATGATAATGCTTTTTATCCAAACAAAAATGAGTAAGTAGGGAAACAGGAATACTTACTTATATTATATGATAAAGCAAAAATGTTTGGCAGATGGGGAAGCTAGGTTTGTTAAGTGCTTACCTAGCATGCACAAAGGTCTGGTTGCTACTCCTAGCACTTAAGGAACTATATGTGGACATTTGTAATCCTAGCACCCTAGAGGGGAAGGAAGAAGAAGTGGGTATCTAAAACTTACCCTTGGTTATAGAAAAAGTTGGAGACCATTCTGGGCTCCATGACATCATATGACAACAAAAAGAGTAACATACTTATAGGCAAACCAAAATCAGAAAACAAAATTAAGAGGATAGAAATTCTGACAGAGGATTGTTGAAGGAACAGGAGATTAGCTTGCAAAATACATGTGTTCAACATGACCTCCAGGGTAACAATGAAGGGCACAGCAGCGGTCATGCCTTGACTGTGAACTTGCAGGTTCAACTAACCAAGCAAGATACAAATGAACAGATGGGTTCCAAGCTGGGCCTTTCTAAATACCCTTTGTATTGAATGCCCTTTTATTCCACTGAGTTATCTTGATAGTCACCTTTCACAGCCATTGTACTAATGCCTTTTCCTTTCTGCTACTAAGTTCTAGTCCTGAGTAGTCTGCTCTGGATAGAGGTATTACACCAGTTTATTTGACAAAAGAAATATGAATATACAGACACGTCAGATTAGAAACCACTGTTTCCAGTACAGGCAAAATGACCCAGGGGATAAAAGTACTTGCTGAGCTCTTCTAACAACCTGAGCTCAATCTTGGGGACCAGAAGTGGAATATCTTCCAGAAATTGTCCTCTGGTTTCCATCTGCAAGCTGTGTCACTCACATTCCTTTGCACCAGTGTGCATGTGTGCACGCGTGTGCATGTGTACCTACAGCCACACACAAAGAGAAATAAATTTAAAACAAAATTATTATTGTAAGCCTCAATTGTATGTGTGAAAGAATGGTGGTAAAATGGTAGCAAGTGATAAATTGTTTCTAAAAATAACGTTTTTATGGAAGAGGGCCTCATGAAGTCCTACCCTAATCTGAGGAAGAATTGGCAGTTGGTAGCCACTAATTCAGGGCCAGTCAGAGAGCCACCAAACAACCAGACACTGAGCAAGCATGAATGTGGGCATACAGAATGAAAGAAAGGTAAAAACAAAATGTGGAGAAAGAGAAATAGGTTAATTATGTTATGAAAACTGAGACAATCATAAGGCAAGGCTGAGCATTTAAAACTATTATTTGTGTCTTTATTGGGGGCTGGTTGGTGGTCCAAAGAAAAGCCTGCAACAGCGTTATATTTTTAAACCTTTTCTTAGCCATATATCTGATTAAGTAAATTATCACATATGGGATATGAGGAAGGAAAGATTAAAAGGTGTGTATGCTGATATAGGAGGACTATACTCAAGTTCCATGGTATATTATATGAAAAATATGTATTGATGTACATCTCTGTTTGCCAATTGGAAAACTCCTACACATGTTAAGCCAGCCATAGGTATTCAGAATCTAGAGAACAGAGAAAATACTTATTGTGAAATATTACTGGATCCAACTGTTTACTTAACAGCCACTTATGGGGTACCATGAATGAACTTCACCTACAGTGTTAAATGCTCCCTCTTCAATATAATAACTTTTATTATATATATATATACTCCCAAACACAAGTTCTCCTTTCACCTCTCTGACCCCCAAAACAAGTTGTTCTTAGGTACCTTATTTCCAACTACTTCTGTGAACCCCTATCTCAAGTAGAGGCTCTTTTTTAAAATGCTTGTTATATGTATTTATTGTGTGTGCTGTCATGTGTCAGTCAGTGAGAATGTGTGTGTATGTGTGTGCATTCACAATACATAAAGACATAAGTAGAACATGATGAATCTGCCTTTGCTGTTTTTATGTGTATGAATGGTATCAGGACTGAGCACTCTGAAATAGACAATGAATAATATGCTCATTGCTGGAAGAGATTGATTCTCATAGACAGAGAATCAAGCATGAGACTATTAAGCAGGGATAATAAGTTTAAAAACAAATCTAAATATGCCTTTTAATGTAGGAAAAATGGACTAGTTTGTGTTTTCTTGTGAAAGATTTCTGAATCATATGGGGTGAGTTGAATATTAATCAAATACATTACTACTGATTGTTTACAGAAAATTGAATTGAGACTCATATGGAATGGTATTATGGAATAGTTCATATTGTCATGATCAGTATCAGAAGTATAATTACAGATAAAAGGAGGAACAGAACCTAGATACTAAAATAAATATTGTTTTTCAAGAAGGAAAATTGAAGAAAAACAAGTAAAAGTAAAGAAAGAATACACACATACAGAATGTAAGATGAACCCTGTATTAGGCTATCCCTCTAAGTAGGTCTTTGTAAACAATTCTGGAAGTCCAGTGCTAGGTCATTGTATTCTGCAATCCCAATCAGCAATGACATGTGATTATTTCAAACCCTCAATGCCTTTTTAGTTTCCATATTCCATTATTTTTATAAATGAAGAAAAAAATATTTTCATAAACACTGGTACAGTTGACTGACTGGGCATACTTATAAATCTTGATGTAAGTTTATGCAACTAGAAATAATGAGTGTCCCACAGTGATGAAGTGAGATTACTCCTTAAAGTAAGCTTGTGAGCATGATCACATTATAGTATTGACTTGTGGTCACTTCTCAGGGCACATTTACTGTTGTACTTTGTTATTTGCAGGGAACATCAGCATTTTATAATATAATTTAGAATGTGTAAAATATTACACCAAAATAGTTTAAGATCCTGTCGTGTGTCATTCAGATTTGGCAACAAGTAAATCCATTTAATTTGCTTCCAAATACTATAATGAGATTTAGCATTTTCTAGGCCATTTAGAATTTGAATTGTGAAATTCATAACAGTTTTTTTCTGAATAAATAGTATTTTGCTTTACTCATTCACCTTGGTAACATGATTTGACTGTTGTTTCACTGAGATTTCCACATAATTCAAGTTATATGAATATAAATTCCGTGTTTTCTTCTGTTGGCTAAACAATTTATCTAAGGATTTACTGTGACTTTAAATATTATTAGCATATATCACACTAGATCTCAATTTTCTACATAGAAATCTGCCTTTATCCTGCTTTCAGTTAATACCTCAACTTCTTCTTGCAATTCATAGTGTGACTGAGTGGATTTCAGCTATGCACCAGTGAGGTGGGTGAGAAAATATCAAGCTCAGTTTTCCTTATTTCTCCTCCCTTTATTGTATACAGGAGAGGCACACAGAACTCCTGGGCTTGATGAGGTCCACCGAGACATTCATGAGGACAGATCAGTCAGTGTAATAAAAACAGAAAAACAGTGTATTTCATGTTGCTCAGCATACTAGCAACTGTTTCTTTCACTACTGGGGAATCTTAATATCCTTGCCTTCAAAGCATTAAAGGAGTTCTTTTTCCTTCTGAGTCTATGCTTTTTACTTCTTTGCCAAGACCTAAATTCCCAGTAACAGTGGGCGAAGCCCACCCTACATGCGTTTTCCACACTTTCATCTGTATGAGGCGATTTGATTCCACAGTAAAATTTTTCTTTTTTAAAAACTATACATAATATCTATTATATTGTAAGTACCAAGTAAATAAATAATAATTAATAGATGATGACAAGAAAAATGTCTGAAAATGTATGATTATTGGGTCATTATATGAACAATGATAGTTTCATTAGTTAAATTAATCAGACATTTACAATGATAGCTAACTAGTAGGAGGAATGGATACCTCATGCACAAGAATTGTATAATAGCTTACTTAGACCTCTTAAAAGAGCTCAGAAATATTGTCAGAAAAAGAATTTAAATACCCAAGCATTATGATATTTGTTTCTCATAAAGAATATTAAGTAGAAAATTCAGATTTAGCAAATGGATTATTCATTGTATTTTTGAAGTATTTCATTTAAGATGACTGCTCTGATCTGGGTGTGTTGGTATATACCTATTTATTTAATCTTGTTATTGTTTCCTTTGTTCTGAAGGAGTTTTCAAATTTTATTTATTCCCATTGGTCATATTTGGGATTATTTCTTAAGCAACTTCAGTACTTTTAGCATGTCTTTGCTGTAAACAGTCCAATTCCTAAGAATGAAATAAAAATGGCAAACAATTTCTTCAGCTCTTTTTTCTAACTACTAACTAAATAAATGTAAATTTAACAAAAGGTGTTGGGGATCCAAGTCAGTATTATAGAATTTATTTAGCATGTCCACGACTTTGGCCTGTATCCCCAGTGCCATACACTCCTATGATGGAGGTATTATTTTACAACTATTATTATCTAGTTGTTGTAACATGATTTATAGCAACATATATTAATAAATTTATTTGAAGTATAATTTGATATTTTATGAAAAGCTCTAATCTCAGATTATTGTAAAATAACAAATAATTGAATTCAGCCTATTACCAATGCAATAGGAGTCAATATTTAGCAGCAGGTTTCAATTATCTCTCTATGGCAATATTGGTGCGATGATAATTAGAAAACAAAGTATTCAGATAAAGAGTCAAATTCAAAACTCAACACGTCATATAATTTGACATTTAAAAAACATAATGGAATACATAGTACTTGCTAAGGCAAATAACATGTAGTGTCTGAAACGTCTAGCTCAACACTTCAGGACAAGACAGATATGAACAGGCAAGAACATTTTGCTGATTTATGGAAGTATAGAGTGTGG
The DNA here is from genome assembly GCA_963919715.1 of Microtus obscurus. Classification (NCBI taxonomy): domain Eukaryota; kingdom Metazoa; phylum Chordata; class Mammalia; order Rodentia; family Cricetidae; genus Microtus; species Microtus obscurus. The sequence continues at coordinate 542,465 of CAWTZC010000700.1, forward strand.
GTCCTATCACTCACTTGATAAACTCAAAACCACCTGCAAACACAACTCTAGGGTATTTTCTGACCTCCACAGGCACCCACAGGTAGAAAGGAAAACACACAAAAATGATTTAAACAAAATTTTAAAATCTGTCCAACGTTTGGAAACATTATGGCTAGTAGTGTTACAGAAATTCACGGAAGCATAAGCTACAGAGATAGACTTGCAATATCTTTGGGATATCATGGGCTTGTTGCTATACATGGCTGACAATCTATTTTATAATTCTGTAGCATTAGCAAATTGTTACACAAAACTTTCACCATGTAAGGTCTACCCACTCATAGACATTAAAAAAAGTTCTTATTGAATTATGAAGAATGTTTTCCTGGAGACAATAATTTCCTCAAGAATAATCATCACTTGAGCTGAATAATAATAAATGCTTGGAATATTTTTAGTTTTTATTTTGTCATTTTTTTGAAATTGTACCTTTTCAAAGTAATTGTACCCTTTCAACGTAATCAATAATAATAGAAACCATTTATAGTAGAACATCTAAAAAATATTTTGTGTTAAGTCTCTGCTAAATGTAATGCCTAACATGCATTGCCTATGAATGGAGGCAATATTATTTTATTATTACCAAATATGGAAAAATAAAAAAAAAACTTGTCTTCAGTGTTTTCTCTTTTCTAATAGATATGAAGTCATTATTGTTCTTTGTAAGTTTGATTTGACATTATTATGTGACTAATATTTTAATATATCTTGCAGTTGTCTATTAATTTAATCTTTTATCTAATCTTTATTCTCCTAGAATATATTATAGTCATTGTGATTTAATTGGATTATGTATTTGTTTATATCAAACATGTAGTATGTATATAGAGACTTAAATTAGTAGACTAAGTGGATTATAAGTATATTCATAAAATAGCTTGATGTGAACATCTAATTTGACAATGGTTGAAAGCCTATAAACATATTTTCAAATAATTTGTCATATAATTTAAGTGGGTAAAAACAAATTCTGTAAAATTAGTTTAAAATATAAACATGCGTAGCTTTTTTTGAAAGCTATACTAGTTTGAAATGGATGGTGATATTTTATTAAAGACTGTTTGATTTATTTACCATGGTTAGTTGTCTTTGCGGGTAATCAATGCCAAAGCAGTGATGCTTCCTCAGCATCCTAGCCATGTATAATGTCAGGTATTCATCATCAATGAGCATAGCAGTGTTTTATTTAATTTTTGGATGAATTTTACTAATGACTTATAACCATCTATCTCGTCTTCTTCTCTATAAAATTGAAAAATTGAATGTCAGTGTTTTTCTAAACCTAGTGCTACTGGTCCATTGTTTGTGAAAATATATCTTCAACTTTTACCTTGTTGTCATTAATGGTGCCATGATCCTTTAATCCAGAAAGAGGCATGTGTTCACTGTGATGATCAAAGATCAGTTCTTCCACTATTCTATATTTTTCTATTTTCATTAAATTTTGTTATCATTTTCTCCAAAGATGTTCATGAGTTTTCTTTCTTTGTCATTTGGTCACCTACAGAGGCCATTCTATCACTCTTCTTCTACAGGCTTTTCTGATTATACTATTGATTACTATCTACACAAGGTACAGAGAAACAGAATTTATTTCAATTTCCCTTATCTCCAGTACTTGCAAGAGTGTACAAATTCATTTTGGAATTTTTAAACACAGCTTTTGCACTACAAACAGAAAATAGAAGGGGATTTGGGAAGACAGCTTAAGGGAGACAAGAGATGAAGTGAAATAAGCTCAAAGTATGGGAGAAGAAGGCACACAGTGTAGAGTAAGGGTTTGGGGGCATTCTAGAAGATGCCCATTGATATATCAACATTCTCTATTACTGAGGTGACTTACTTATCGTGGTTATCAACTTGACACACCTAGAAAGAGAAAGCCAAGAAATTGTTTTCATCAAATTGGCTTGTAAACATACTGGTGGTTCATATTCTTGATTGCTAATTGATGTGACAGGGTCTGGTTCACTGTGGGTGAACTAATTCTGAGCTTGGATTTCATACAAAAGAGTTGAAGGTGAGCTTGGAAGCAAGCCAATAGGTAGTGTTCTTCCAAGGTCTCCCCTTCAGTTCCTCCCTTCAAGTTCCTGCTTTGTGTTCCTACCTTCCTTGCATTCTCAATGGTGGACTATAACCTGTAAGATAAAGGAAGCCATTTTCTACTCAAGTTGAATTTGCTTTGTGTTTTGGCATAGGGTTTTAGTTAGAGTTTCAATTGCTGAAATGAAACATCATATCAAAAGTAACTTGAGGGTTAAGGATATATTTCATCTTATAAATCTTAGTTTATACTTTATCACTGAGGGAAGTCAGGGCAGGAATCCAAGGTGTTGGCTTTGGAGACAGGAACTGAGGCAGTCCTTGGAGAAGAACTGCTTACTGACTTGTTTCCTTGTCTACTGACACTCTCAGCCTGCTTTCTTTTAAAATGCAAGACCTCCTGCCAAGGGTTAATACCACTCAAAGTGGTCTGGACCCTTTCATATCAATCATTTATCAAGAAAACTCACTGAAGACTTGCCTACAAGTTTGAAGCCAGCATCGGTTTAGTAAGATACAATTTCAAAATAAAATAAAAGTCTTTCAATTTGTATAATATATGTCCATCTACATATTTTCATTTTAAATTTGAAAGGTATAAATCTTTTCAAATGTAATTATATATCTGTGTGAAAGTATATGTGTGTTGACAAGAAAATGCAGACAAATGCTCATAGGTTACAGAGAATCAGGAAAGAAAGACTTAAAAAAAATTGAGACGCATAGGTTACATTCTTAAGGACTGAGATACACAGGTTATATTCTTAAGTAATAATATACAGTTTATAGTTCCAGTGAATAACACTTTATTTTAATTACTTACATTCTCTAAGCTTTACTTAATTTATCTGTAATATGAGCTGCTTTCATTTTGTAAGACTAATATATCTTCTAGCTTTCTGTGTCTCCATTTCTTTTCAGAACTGTGTTGAATAGACAAATATCCATAAGTATATATTCATAACTCATTTTACTCTCTGACTAAATTGGGTATATAATTTAATAAAAATTCGTTAGTAAGGTTTAAATAAATATAATTTAATTTTGGAATAGATATGCTGTTCTATGCATGTTTATGGTGGTTTTGTTTACCAGGGTTCCCACATTATCATCCTTTAGATTAGGCGAATAGTTTAGTGGTAAAAACAAATGCCCCAAATGAAGCTTGATCCTCTCCAACACAGACTGCTTCCCAAAGACTCTGTTAATAAATTGGCAACTGAAACCACAATATCTCAATGCTTCCTTTAGGTTACCATCTATCCTGCATTTAATTAATTTTCCCAAATGAAAGCCCAACTAAATGGCATTGAGAGACATATTTCATTTCATAAAGACTCAATAATAAAACACTCAACTAATGCAGTAATACTTTGACACTGAGAAGCTACTGCACTCTTCCTCTTTTACCATTTGTTTAGGAATTTAAATAATTCTCTTACATTCTTAGCTTATGAGGTACTTAAATTCTGAATCAAAATAAAAAGAAAAAAAATTGGATGAAATAAATCTCCTGCTACTTTCCCAAAATATTTCAGAGAAACGTAGCCCCAAAGCAAGTGTTTTGAGGTCAAATAAATTTGGAAAATGTTGACTCTCATCAGGAATGCACCTGCCATCATATTTTTGTGCTCCAGCTGCAAGAGTTGAGAAGGAGAAGCAATAAAGTTCCCATTTCCAGAAAGAGGAGCAGCATGGCCCCCAGTGCTCTTGTCAGTGGTGAATATATTTTAAAGGACAAGAAAATAATAAAATACCTAAATACAATGAACATATTTAATCTTTTCTTTTTATTAAAAATGTTCTGTTTATTCCAAGAAATTTTGTTTGTTTATATCAATTTCCATTCAGTTTACTTCTACTTTACCCTGCACCAACTTTGAAAGAATTTTAACAGGAGCTTTATTTCTCTATGTCAGAGTTTGGTGCATGTCCCTGCAATATCAAGACTAGTGTGATTAGAACACTGTGAAAGAAAGAACAGTGTGAGGTCCGAGATTTAGCAAGATGCTAGATCTTGTAGGGTCTTGTGAAACTTATTAAGATGTGTGATTTTGAATGCTAGAAAAGGTCATGGAGGAGTTTGCAACAAAACAATGACTTAGCTTCTCTGTTTGAACAGATTCCTGTGGGTGGTGCTAAGTAGTTGCCAGGGAATCTACTACTTAACTGCATGCTTTCGTTGAGGTTCCCATGGCCTGCAAACATATTTGAGAGACTGGATTGATTTGTTCTCTGTGTCTTACTTTGTTCTGAAGTTTTAATGAGGAAATGACTGTTAAAGTACCTCACAACACTGACTGGAAAAAGAAATACTAAATGCAAATATGTAGTGTGTAATTGTAATGCATATTTTTATTTGTATAAATATAGAAAACTTCCATTTATTAAATAACACATTTATATCTGCCAATTATACAAGAATCTTGGAGTTATTCAAGATACAAATGCCCCTATTATTCTCATTCCTAGCCACTGTTTTTTCTTCTCTCTAAAATATTTGCTTTTTCCTTTTATTTAAACCTCAAACATATTTCTCAGGGAAAAGGGTATTCTAATAATTGTCAACCCTTCATAAACACTTACTTTGCTAGTACATTTTGTTACTCTTTTTAACAACTCTTTAAATTGGTTTCTGTTTTTTTTTATTACCAGTAAATTAATAAGGATATTGGCACACTGAAAAGAATACATGCATTTCTCAATTTTATTCAGCAAGTAAAAAGCACACAGGGAATTTGATTCGGACTAAGAATGCAGGCACCTCACTCGGTTATCATTCACTTCTAAATTCAAAGGTAAAAATACATGAGCATCGTCATCTTTAGCAGAGTATCAGCTCATCTGAAATTTCCACGGCTCAGAATTCCTACATTATTCATCCTCCTCGGGCTCCACTGGCTCATTCCATGAATATTCAAACATTTTCTTATCCTTAGCATATCTGAATATCTCTCCCAATAACAATCTTCTCGGCTTTATTCTAACATATTTACTAGCACATGCCTGTTTTGTTTTAACTAGTGACTTTTTTCTTTCAAACGAATGTCCACTTTCTTATCCACTGGTAAATACATTCATACTGTGTATTAAATGACAGATGAAATCCAAGTTCATTTCACACCATCCCTTATCTTACTGTCTTTCTTTTGGGCACTACTCTTCAAGTTTGCTGTGTATTCCCCCATAGAAAGAAGGAGAATCAACCAGAAACTTTGGTAGATTTTTGAAAATGGGTTACATAGTGTTCATGGCAATTCACATACACACACTTAGCTGCTATTATAATGGCTGCTGGTACACACGGCTTTAATCATTATGACAACAATTTCCCCTCTCTCCTCTCCTCACAGTTTCTCTCTCTCACTCTCCTGTATCTCCATCCCTTAAATTCACTCCTTCAGTTTCTCTTCAGGAAAGGTCAGGCCTCCCATGGATGTTCACAAAACAAAACAAGTTTCAGTAAGACTAAGCACCTCCCCATGTTTTAAGGCTGGGCAAGGCGACCCAGGTTAGGAGTAGCATCCCAAAACCAAGCAGGACTTTATAGATTGGAAACAGTTGAATTTTGCTTTTTGCCATGGCAGTTCTTAAAGAAAATATCGCACTTACTTTTGCTCTGTAAGCATAAAATCACAAAATATCCATGATCCTACTTTTCTTTATTACCAGTGCTTCCATTAGGAACATGATATACTGGGAACAGAAAACTACAATGAATAAAACGTATTTTCATTTTGAAAAAGGATGTCCTTCACAAATTAAATAATGTGTGTTGAGTACTTCAGAATTTCATAACGATGTTGAACATACTAACCCTCTTGAGTCATTGTTATTCCCCCTCAATCTTTCTCTCTCTCTCTTCTCTTTTTCTTTTTTTTTTTCCTCAGTGAATTAAGTTTGTGTTGCTAAGCTAGCCTTAGAATTTGGACCTGTTCTGCTGTGTGGTCAGGATTACATTACAAAACAAAATAGGAACAAGAAAAAGCTGTGTCTCTGTTCCAAGAAGTCATCAATGATCACTACTCAGGTTTGGTGTGCTGATTTATGAATCCTGCTACATCTCTATCCTGAGATTATGTCTGTCTGGAGAATAAACAGGTCTTGTATATTTTGTCACAAACATTCAGAGTTCGGGTTTCATATGAGCTTGTGCTCTACTGTGCCTGGACAACATTGTTTTCTTGAAGTGATGCACAATGCTTGGTTCTTAAAATCATTCCCTGTGTCGGTGAAGACTTTGAGCCTGATTAATGCTCACAGCTAGTTCAACAAATAAAACTGAGATATGTTGAAAACAAATGGCTAATATTCTTGACTTGTAAATATATTTATAGATTAAAAACAGTGTTTATTGTATTTAAATTTTCAGTATTGAAGACTATAAAATTGTTCTTGTTAAGGCCTAAGATGAATAAATACAATGAGAGTATTCTATAACAAACTCTTCCAAAGTGGAAAATATATAGAGATTCTGAAAAAAGAGAAATAGCAATAAATTACATGCACTTTTATTTAGAAAAATTGTACAATTATCTCAACACTTTCCATATTCTTCAGACTCCCCGCCCCAAGACACATCTTCATGTTTCCTCTTACTCCTTACTCTCCACTTCAACCCTCTCTCCTAAACTTAAACAAAATAAAAATAAACTTAATAACAAACACAAAACAAATTGTTTTGGGTATTTTTTGTATGTAATTTTTATATTGGTAATAATATAATTCCTAAAATATATTACCATATACTATGCCAGGGCAGTGGTTCTCAACCTTCCTCATACTGTGGCTTTTTAATACAGATATGTTGTGGTGACCCCCAACCATAAAATTATTTTCATTGTTACTTTATAACTGAAATTTTGCTGGTGTTATTGATTGAAATATAAATATTTTAGGAAATAAAAATTTACCAAAGATTGAAAACCTCTGCTTCAGGCTTGTGTTGGAATAACTCCAGACTCTAATCTGGTTACCTATGATCCTTTGTTCCCATCTGTGACAATGCAAACTTCAGTTGCTTAGTTAGAATTATATTTCTGCACTTAACTGTGAAGTTATTTGCCTGCTCAGCTTGGCAAAACAAATGACAAACACAATACTACATCGCTTTCTGAACTAATGCATCAGAGATTGTGGCTGTAATACTTCATGTTTTGATCTAATCTTGAAGAAAGGCTAAGTCAGAACAAGCAGAATTATATATAATTAATTCAACAGACCATGGCAGAACAAAGCAAGTCCTGTAACATTATGGACCACAATACCAGTATCAAATCATTAAGGATCAAAAGAAAGTATTATAACTTTCAATAAGACAGACTTTTCAGAATATGAAGACCTTAAACTACATCAGAAGTTTTATAGACTCTGTTATGTCTTGAGCTGTAGTATTAAATTTTACCTCAGAATTTTACATTAAAACTGTTGTAATTTGGCTGGCCTTTCCTGTCACCTTTAAGAGACAAGCTCTGCTCACTCCTAATCTCCTTTTCACCAAGGAAAGCTGATCTTGAGCCTCCTCTCCCCCTCTTCTCTCTGCCTATTTTCCTTCTGAAGAAGCAGTTTCACCTTCTCTCTTTCTTCCTTATCCTCCACCTCCTTGTCCTCTCTCTCTCTCTCTCTCTCTCTCTCTCTCTCTCTCTCTCTCTCTCTCTGTCTCTCTCTCTCTCTCTGTCTCTCTCTCTCTCTCTCTCTCTCTCTCTCTCTCTCTCTCTCTCTCTCTCTCTCTCCTATAATTCCCTTAAACCCTTATATTTTTTCCAGTACCTACTAAGCAAACTTTATACCCAAGCTCTCTTTGTATGGCCTATCTGTCTGTCTCCCTCCTGCTGCGGTTTCCCACCCAACACCTGCCAGAGTCTTCCTGGCAGTCGTAAATCTTTCATGGCAGGCTCTGCCTTACTGCTAGGGATCATGTAACCTTTAACCCTTCTATATGGTTGCTTTTCCAACTCAAAAAATGCTGGAATTCTACACCCAACATTGACAGGAATGGTAGGTTCCTCCCACATATCTGGCCATGCCTTCACGAGTATAACTCTGCCATGGTATCCCAATATAAAAAGATCCAGTACTGGTTAACCACTTGCATATCAGGCTTAAAACCCCTCACTCGGGCCCCAGACTTCATGTGATGATTTAGGGGTTTGGTTTGTGCCCACCCATTCTCACGGCCCTTGGACCTTGTAAGTGACAACCCAAGGCCAGACTGAGCCACTGGGATGCTGAAGTTCGTTCTCTTAAACATTTTTTTTTTTCACTCATGGAAACTGTGCCTCCCCTTTCAGATATCAAGCTACATAACTTCCTCTGATCAGTTTATATTCTGCCAGTGATTGTAGTTGAAAATGCAGACTTCTTTTTCTATGTTTGTTCGTCTGCCTTTCGTTCCTGGCATGCAGCCTTCCACAGGGTTAATTTGTCTCTGGAGGAATCTGTCTCTCATCCATTCATGGAGCTCGGTCTGTGCCATTGTTGTGCATCTGGCTTGTGGTCCAAGGCAGGACGGGAACCTGGGCCTGGACCTGCCGCGGACACACTTCCCAATTCTGTCCTGTGGGACAGTTAGTAAGATGTGCTTCTCCCAGTTAGCTTTCACTGACAATCATCTCCAGAATTTCCCATGAGCCAGGTTCTAGGGCTTTGCCCTAGCACTGTACTCACTGAGCGGTGCATTCCTTTCTGGACCCAGGGCCTCTAGCACCACGTGAATGGTGGGTGCCTTCCTTTCTCTGATCTACAGATCCTTTTCAGGATATGGTACCTCTCTCTGCCTAGGGCCTCTGGGGTTACTGCACTTTCTTAGCCCCTTTATCTTGTGGACAAAGGGATAACAGGCTGAGCCAGTCATTTATCTTTCTGCGTCACAGTGGGATACAGGCAGACAATATCATATATATATATATATATATATAAATATATATTTCTAACTTCTACCAGTGGACGGTAAGTGGGAAGAGTAGCACCACGTGGGCAACCACGACTACTGCCATTTTGTTTGAATTTCATAAAAAGAGGAGCCACAGACTCTTGAGGTTCCCCCATTGGCCAAAGGGTATCAGCAGCAGGTTCCCAATAAGACCTGCTTTAAATTTTTAGAAATTACTTTTATGCTCTGATTCATTTGATGTGTTTGCCTGATGGTCGACCTTGGTAGAGCTGTGGAGGCATCCATTACCCACAGTGCTCTCTTCACTGTATCTCATTCCAGGGTAAGAAAGCAATAAGTCTCAAATATTTTAAATTTGTATATACTTTTAAATCTGTTACAACATACTATATATGTAGTCGAATCCTGCTTTAAAATACATTAAGCAGCCAGGTGGTGGTGGCGCACGCCTTTAATCCCAGCACTCGGGAGGCAGAGGCAGGCGGATCTCTGGGAGTTCGAGGCCAGCCTGGTCTACAAGAGCTAGTTCCAGGACAGGCTCCAAAGCTACAGAGAAATCCTGTCTCGAAAAACCAAAAAGAAAAAAAAAATACATTAAGCTGTTGTCTATTATTGTCATTTTCATTTTCATTCTTAAGCTTCTATTGCAGACTTTTTTTTTTCCTTCACAAGTATAAATCACACCTGTTAAGTTAAAAACCAGTACAGTTAAGCTTGGACCCAGCTCTCGAGGCAGATCCTATACTATAGTCATAATTTTAAATATATACCCAATAAACAGCCTCTACTGATCAGACATCTGGTGAATATGGAGTTAAAATGTTTAATTATTAAAAGGATTCCACAACAGAGGGACAGGTTGGCTCTTAGCAGCCCCATCTCATTTATCCAATGAGAACAATGCCATCCAAAATTAGTTTCATCAAGTGAAAGCACTAACCACTGGAAAAACTGGCTTTCATCTAAACTCCTGAAGATGCCCAGTGGATACAGGAGAACTTGAATCGATTGCCTAGCTGTTCAAGGCAAGGCAGACTTTTCTGTCTACAGATTTTCTAACCCGCAGGATCTTCTGAAGCCTGGCAAGCCTTGGGCTAACAGCAGAAGACAAATACAGTCCTGAAAGCCCCTGTCCTGAATGACCATGGAGGACCCTGAGGAGCAACTCTAGGTAGTCAATGGAGTAAGTTCCCTGTCATTTTTTAAACCAATAACTCAAGTAAAAATTTATCCTTCTCAAAGATTTTTGAGGCAATTTGATGGCTGCGAGGTTTAACCAGTTTAAAAAGGACAGCCTCATAAAACAAATTTCAATGACATCTTACTATTTTCTAAATAAAATGTGTTTTAAGATACAAAAGCTCAAACCAAAAAGGCATTTTAAGATATACAAATAAAAATTATTAAGGTGTGTACCTGCAAATTATAAAGATCTGAGGACAAATGCAAGTTATCAAATCTCTCATTATGTTGCTGTTCATTGTCAGATATACAAATACAAATTATTAAGGTGTGTACCTGCAAATTATAAAGATCTGAGGACAAATGCAAGTTATCAAATCTCTCATTATGTAGCTGTTCATTTTCTTAACATTATCAATAAATAAGTTGTTAATCTAATTCTGACAGAGTACTATACTGCAAGATCAAGATTTTAAATTCTCTTTGTTTTCTAAAGATACTTTTCATTGTGCAAACAATCTATCACAGTCATTCAGGCAAAATATGCTGCCATTTATACAATGAATTTTTCTAAAACTTATGGTTTACAAACTCAAAGTATTTGGGTGTGTTCCAGGAAGCTAAATTGAAGGATTTACCTTACACAAATCACACACCTCTCTCTCAATTCCCTGACCTTGACACCCTCTTCTCAATCACCAGGATCTAAAGGAAAATTTTCTTCCTACACTTTAATTTGTACTCTGCTGTGCCAACACCTTGCCAGGTCCAAGAGACACCAGACAGTTCCTTACCACAAATCCTGAACAGGAGTCAAGCGACCAGACACCCCAGGATGTGACCTGTACCCTAGCTTTCTGAGATCTCTCAAGGCTCTGATATCCACAAACCATCAAGAAGCAGTCTTGATAACTCAATTCCCTAATCCCCTTCAATTTCCATGCCTAACTCCTCACCTTTTTATTATAACAGAAAGATGGGAATGTTATAATCTGCTGGCCTTCCCTGCTACCTGGGTACTCTGTACCTTTAAGAGACAAGCGCCTCTTTGATAGATATCCGAAGGTTGTCTTAACATATTCTGATGTTTGGGCATTTATTTTGTGCCACTGATTTCCACTTCCACTTTTGTCGGTATTGTACTGTTTTTATTATTATATCCCTAGAATATACTTTAAATAGTAGTTTAATAAACCCTCAAGTATTGTGGGTTTTTTTCTCCATTTTTATCTATCTCTCCAGGGTCTTTGATAATTTCATATGAGTTTTAGGTTGGCTTTTTCTAATTTTGCAAAGAATGTTGTGGATATATCCATTGGGATCACATTGCATGTGTAGAAAGCTTTTGAAAGAAAGGTCATTTTCATAATTTTAATTCGACGAATGAATATAATATTCTTTTATTTGTAATGTCTTCCTTAATCCCTTCCCACAAATATTTAAGTTTTCATTGAGGAGGTCCTTTACCTCCTTGATAAGATTTATTCCAAGCTATTGTAATGTGTTTGCACCTATTATAAATTGGATTGTGGCCATTATCTCTTTCTCAGGGTTTGTTGGTAATATCTAGAAAAATTTCTGTTTTATAAGTTAATTTTGTATTCAAAATTTTGCAGAAATTGATGACTGCTTCTACAATTTTTCTGGTAAAGTTTGGGGGGTCATTTGCATATAATGTCTAATCTGGAAATGGGGACAGATGACTCTTTCTTTTCCTGTTTGTATTCATTTAATTTTCTTTCCTTGCCTTTTTGTTCCTGCTAATACTATAAGTGGAAAGAAGTGGGAAGAGGTAGCAGACCGATCTTGCTCCCTATTTTAATGAGGTTGCATTCAGAATTTCTCCAATTAGGATAATTTTGTATCTGTGTTTGTCATATATAACTTTTATTACGTTGAGGAATGTTTTCTCCAGTCTTCCATCTCTAGGACTTTTATCAAGGAAGTTAGTTGGATCTCATCGAACATTTTTCTGTTTCTGTTGAAAATGATCATCCGAATTTTGTCTTTCACATTATTTACATGTTTTATTGCATTTATCGACATAGAAGCAGTCTCATTTGTTAAGATATCAATAGACATACTGGCATAAAAATAGGAAAATCTCATAAGTATCTACCCATGGTCCATGAAATACAGACAGTTAAAGACTTCTGCAAAAAAGAGGACTAGGCTTTTTCATAGATGAGCTCCTAATTGGTTATCCAATACAGTAAAAAATGCTCAGAAGCAACACCAAATGGACTCAAGTTATACTTTATACTTATTTATATGCATAACCATAATATTCAAAACAAAAGAACAAACAATTAGGCATAGAACAGGAGGCATGGAGAATCAGAAAGAGGTAAATAAAGGGAATTTTTAAATTTAAAAAAGAATTGGATTTTTCATAAAGTACCAAGTAACTTTGAAGACTCTAGCAGGTTAAGAGTCTCTGTATCTAGTTTTAATGTACAAAGATCTTCTTTGCAGAAATTCAAGGAGTTGAAGCAGTTAGTAATAAATTAAGTGTGACCAAAACAAGGCAAAAACATGGCATGCCCTGTGGAAAGCCTGCAGGTTGGTGTCATTTTCTCATAGAGTTCTTACTCCTCTTTACCACAGCCTCACAGTTTCAACATTAAGAAATATCAGCCCTTCATTCTTGGTTGAGAACTGATTATAATACTGAGGCTCTTTTTGCTTAAAATTTCCATGGTTAGTCTTTTTGCATTGCCCTAGACACTTCCGTATACTGTCATAACTGCAGCATTGAAAGCTTCATCCCACAGGAGCATTGTATCTATATTCAGACAGGCAGCTTACATGTCAGGTTGCTTTGCTTAGACTTGGTATGAGTCACCTCGCTATAAATAATATTACTGAAGAGTTTCTTTTTTCTTCTGGGGGACCAGCGTCTAGCAGCTCAAAGAGAATCTACTGAGTGGGCCCATACTGTGACTTTTTATTCTGAAGGTTTGAAGGGAAAGAGACACTCATATACTCTTGATGATTTCCTTCAAACTTTTCCTTATCCTTCTTTTGCATTCTCTATTCTTTATTTTCCTGGTGATTTCCTTTTCTCATTCTTGATGTTTTCCTTTTAACTCATTTTAACTCTATTTTTATTCTTTCCGTACAGCTTATACATCCCAGAAATATCTTTCAGGCAATATAAAATTACAATGTGTTTCAATTGATGGATGGCAATGAATACAAGTAAAAAAAGTATGTTTTCAATGTTCCTCTACATGATTAAACATTTTACATATATGGGCAAAATACAAATTATGCGAAGTACCCGTATGCATTCATACCCAAGCAACTTGTTATAGATTAACAGTGTATGAAGAAACACTGGTTCTTTTACTGACAGGCTGTATTTTGCACTTAAAAGAAAGGACCAGTCACTTTATTACTTATCTTAAAAGGTAATCTTCATAAGGAATCATAAATTTAATCTTGTATATATGCAAAAGAATCAGTCAGTTCTACTTTAAATCTTTAGGATGTTACTCACTCATTAGTAATTTCTTATAACAGGAGACTGAGGGCAGAAATGGGTATAAGAAATTAATGATCATCACCTTTGGTCATCACCCAATCCTAGCAAGAAAGACATGTCAGTTGTTGGACTGCTTTGTTCTTGTTCTCTGATCCGAACCAGTTTCTCATTCTTTTGCTTTTCTAAAACTTTAGATTGTCTTCTTGGATTTTTCACCTCAAAGCTATTTAACAAAACACTTTAATCTAACTTTAAGTTATTTTTAAAGCCATGTTTCAGCTATGAAGCACTCCAAAAACTCTGAACACATATTCCAACATTAATGTTAAAAGAATTTAAAATAAATGGGTTACAGGGATTCATTTTTTAAAATCATATACCCAAGTCACAGTTTATATAGCTCCTCAATAGAAACATGTGTTCTAGCTGTGTGATACTTCCTTGTTTTATTTTTTTTGTCATCAAAACTCTATTTAAACTAGCATTATCATTTTCAATTAGAAAGTACAGCTTAGGAAGAAATCCTCTTCATAATCATTCACAGGTAAAACAGGATGTTTCCGTATGATCAACATGCTACGTTTCAGACAGTAAAGATCTCCCCACACCCATTCACACCACACCAGATACCAGAGAAAGACCACAGTTTCAAACATGTCAAGGCATAGCAGGAGCAAATGACATTCTGGAATCTGGTATTGAGTCCCTGGCTATTCACCCATCAGGGCATTTACCTTCTGGTGGGCTAACTCCTTGAACTTAACTGCTATCTGATGCTTCCCTGACATGGTCTCAAGTACTTTCTCAACATAATGTGTGGATTAATTATGTGCAAATTCATTAAGCAGTATTTGAATATTGAATAAACATGATTTCATTTCTGTCATTATATATAGTTAACATTGCCTCAGGAAGAGCGGGTCAAATGTATGCAATGTTTTTAGCAGAGCATCAGTCCCGAACCAGAAATCAAGAAGTGCAGGTGTCAATTTACTGAGGTGTTGCTAAGACAACTCCCACAAAAGTGATACTTATTATTTTAATGCCCTTAATTTCAAGGAAGTTTATTATTTGAATTTAAAAATTATACATTGAGAAATTCATCTCTAATCAGTTGACTTACTAAATAAAATGACTGGTTGCAACTTGTAAAAATAGTTTCTAGTGGAACATAGAGCAAAGATATGGGTTTTCATCAGTTCTCAGCACCACAATCAACTGGATAACTACCAAGATACAGAAAATATAACAATAAAAATATCTTGATGGGCTAATGTTCAGAATGAGGGCAGCAGAGTTGTCTTTGTTGGCAGCATAGAGTAAATGTCATAGCCTTGGTTTGGTCCTTTAAAAAGAAAACAGGGTTATTAACCATCAACTGA
Source organism: Microtus obscurus (assembly GCA_963919715.1). NCBI lineage: Eukaryota > Metazoa > Chordata > Mammalia > Rodentia > Cricetidae > Microtus > Microtus obscurus. Next base: position 557,493 of record CAWTZC010000700.1, read on the forward strand.
GCTTGTATAAAGAGTCAATCAAACACACCTTCAGAGCAATGTGTGCTGTTACACACCTGCAATCCCAAGACAATGGAAGCAGAAGCAAGAGAAATATTTTAAGTTCAACTTCAAGGCCAAATGTGTTTGCAGAATGAGTATTGGCTCATCAGGGTATACAGATTGAGCTTCTGTCTCCAAAATTAGTGAATAAAATTCAGTTCCATGTTCCTAAGCCATTATCAGCTAATGAATTATTCAAATCAACAAGGTAGAGAGAAATAAGGGCTGATTGGAAATCATTGGAGGCTTTTGATTCCTCTGTTATATTGTTCTTTGCTGCAAGTATTGATCATACCTATCACTTTAGGTTTTAGCCTGTGAATCCTGATTTAATTCTTTGGGACACATTTGTTAGAGAATTTTGGGTCTTCTGTTGTAAAAGTGTCATTTCATATCAAAATCTAGGATTTTATAGCTTTATTCAGAAAAAGGGAGCAATAAATTAAAAATACACCTAATTTAAGAGAGAGAAAGAAAGAGAGAGAGAGAGAGAGAGAGAGAGAGAGAGAGAGAGAGAGAGAGAGAGAGTTTATAGAATGGGGAACTTTTCTATAGCCTATTTTAAATATAATTTTTCATTAATTGACTTTATTTATGGCAGATCTACGTTAAAGTGGAAAAGTGGAAGCCTGGATTAACATTTTTGCTTGATTTACTAGAATATTTCATCTCAACCAGAGAAACTGAACTGTTGTTTTATTGGCTTAAAAAGGATTTGAGAATTTCTAGTTGATACATGCCAGGTGCTGATGATAAAACAAATAAAATTTCCTCCCCACATCTAGCCTGGGAACCAAAAAATCTACTGCATAACACAAGTAACCCATCTCCCATATGTGGTAACTCATGAATGACACGTCCTTGGATCTCCTTGCATAAGTTCAGGGAATGTCTGTTGCCCGTTCCCAATAACCAGACAGGGTGGTCACAATCTCTTAGTCTTCTTGAGAACATAGAAAGTTTCCTACTTAAATTGAGTAAACTAATGTCCTTATTTTTTTAGTATAACACACGGAAAGTATAATTAAGTAATATTTCTATCTTGTTGGAATTAAAAGCTCTGAAGTTGAGCTAATAGCTAGGCATGATGGCATATGTTACTTGTGAACATAACGTGTAGGAAATAAAGACACTGGATACAATATCTCTAGAGCTGCTTGGCAAGCTTGTCTAGTCTACCTAACACTTCCCAGGACCAGTGAAAGATCTTAAGGAATGACAAGCAAAATAGGGCAGGCAAGATAGAGCCCCGGCCTCCTACTTCTCCTGAGAGCTTATGGTAGCAAAGGCTTTTACAAGAAGCCATAGAGGTTTACAAGAGATGGCAACCAGTATTCAGCAGGTCAACCTACCGGATCAATAATTCTCTTTTGGGAGATGCACTAGGGAAACTTCATGGGGTTATTGACTGTGGAGACCAGTTGTCTTCTGTCTGTAATTTTTCTTACATGCCACATTTTCTGCTCTAAGAACTGCATTTCTTCCCCAATAACTACTGTGGGTGTTTCTCCAAAGCTTGCATGTTTATCTCAGGTAAACGTTCTGTCTATTTGGCACACATATAGCTGTGGATGATCAGGAAAATGATTGCTGCTTATTTAGTATAATTTTGATGAGTAGAAATAATACTAGGACATCTTTCAATATTCAGACTGACGTAGAAAAGTAATAGTTTTCGTAGTCACGAAGACAGCTAATTTTAGACTTCAGAACAAATTCAAAACAGTCCCTGTGGAGAACACAAAGTGATAAATTCCCAGATGTTGTTTATTGCTGATTAATGGACAGCCAGAAGGAACTTTTGTAGATATAACCCTCTACAGTAATTGTCCTTTTTTGTGTATTCCAGCCTCAGTTTATGTTATAGACTCAAGGTTATAAAAGTCAACTGTTTACTTTCTGTGTGAGAACCCTCACCAACTTAAGAGTTACATGCATGGCCAGGTATTAATGACTGTCAGGTCAATGTGACCTCCCTAGCCTAAGAGAAGCAGTGTTATTTATCGCGTGTTGTGACAATGGGTCAGGCCCAGAAAATGCAGCATAAAATTGTTAAGAGTTTGACTGTGAGGGGAGAGGTAGAACAGAGAAGGAAGTTGTGAAGACTTATGTAGATGAGCAGGAGAAGTTTGCAACCAAGAGGAGCAAGAGATGAAGGGAACAACTGTGTTCAGAGCTGTGCAGGGTGTGTTTGAGGGGGTGTGTGCTAAAAGGGAGAAATAATAAAACTGCAAAGGTAGGTATCTATGTGGAGAAGGCATGGAAAATGTAACTGTGGAGATAAGGAAGGTGAAGCTGTATGGAAAAGAGATGTTGGGAAATATGTATATGAAAAAAAGATGTGGAGCTGTGTGAATATAGATGTAACTGTATATAGAGATTATGACCTTGTAGGAGAGAGATGTGTGTATTTAAAGAGAGTTATATAACTCTATGTAAAGAAAGTATCTGTGTGGATACAGGGAGATTCTCAGAGAACATTTTAAGCTGCAGTAAATGAGAAAGTTATCATCTGAAAGCATCTGGGTTTCCTTATTTTTTCCTCTCAGACAGAAAAATCTAACCTTCAGCTAGACACATTTTTTTCCCTAAGCCCGTGCTATCTGGAGACTTTTTTTTTTGCTTCTCTGCCTCTCTCTGTCTCTCTCTGTCTCTGTCTCTCTCTGTCTCTGTCTCTCTCTCTCTCACAACACACACACACACACACACACACACACACACACCTCATAATTCACACACACATGCATACCACTAACACAATACAAAATTAGAACCACTTGTAAGTCAACAACTTATATTTACTATTCATTCTAGCAATTTAGAAACAGTCATTCTGCAAGTACCTTACAACTGTCCTAAGTTATCCAATTCCCACCTACTTATTATCCAGCCATAAGTAAACATTTTTAATCTTATATGAGTTATGTTGTTATATCTACATTATATGCTAAATATAATATTTATCCTTTGATTAAACTACTGTTTAGAAAAAAATCACTATTTAGATACCTATTAATACCTAGAATATAATAAGCAATCAAATTACATATAGAAATGATTTTGATTCTTACAATATGTCCTTCTTAATTTTATTTTCATATTATATTTTGTTGTTTTCTAATTCATTATAATTTTATGTCTCATCAGTTCTACAAGTAGATATTGTAGGGAAATGGTAAATGACAGAATTATAAAAAAAAAGAAGGAAAGTTTCAGAATGAATTAGATTTTATAGCACACCTGTATGCAAAGGTTCTAAAATTACATGGGAACACAGGGAAATTAAAAATGAAATGCATATTAAGTAGTTTTCAGAAAAAGTTGCTTTATGTAGACTATACAAAGAATATAATAAAAATAAAGTTGTGTTTTTGATACTGAAAATATATGAAGATGTATATTTGATACATAAATACACACAAATATTATAGAATTTAAGAATAATCTCCCAAATCATTAAGTATTTTATTCATTATTCTTAGTTATAAATAGTAAAATTATAATGGCATATATATTTAGTTACAGACACTAGAATATAAATTTTTTTTTTGAAATTTTAACTTTATCTTGAGAATTTTCTGCAAAATGTGAAGAACTAATTCTAATGTTGTAAAAGCTAATGTGAACTACTAGATTCATATTATTTACTGATGGAAACTGTTATTATAAGCAGAATATCGAATACCCTTACACAGACATGTATGCAAGCAAAACACCAATGCACATCACCTAAAAATAAATAAAAAATATAAATAATTATTAAATTATTAGTTTTTCTCAAGTTTGACTTTTAAGTAAATTTATAAATTAGAATAAAATGATGAAAATTTAAAGGGAATTATTTTATTGGAGATTATATAACTTTTATTTTATATAACAACTAGTTTACATACTATCTCCTTAGATGGCATGAATTTTCAGTATTTCAATATTCTTTACTTCTATTAATATTTTCATGGAATATAAATGATTATTACTTTCACCTGTAAGGAAGAAAATGATGCGATTAATTTCTTCAGTATAGGTCAGACAGAAACTAATCACAGAGAGACTCATTCCCAGGCTTCTCAAATCTTGGGTCAATGAATCCTGTGCCTAGAACCACGTGTGGAGATTTGGAGAGTGATGTCATCTCCTGACCATAATAACACCTACATGAAGTCTTTTCTTACATGGAAAGGATATTCTTAGGACACCTGTGAGTAAATAAGCACTGTTTGTAGTTACACAAATGTATCATTTTGTAATTAATTTGAAAATAAGAGAAAAGTAATAGGGTTTTGGTATCACTCCTGCAGGCAGACACAATACTGTATACATAATAAATAAATCTTTAAAAAAAAGAAATTGAAAATAGAATTTGAGAGCATAGGAATTATTTAGCTATGCATCTGACAGGTGGACAGGATAATCTTTTTGCCACAACAAATACTGAACCTTTTTAGGAAACTTGCCAGTTTGTTATGACCAAACAAGTGAATCATTGTGCAGATTTGGTCACCTTCTAGCCATTTTCCTGAATGTATATGATTGTTGTCGTTACTGTTTTGTTGTTGTGAAGAGCCATCATGACAAAGGCAACTCTTATAAAAAGAAAACATTGAACTGGGTCCTTGCTTACAGTTTCAGAAAATACGTCAGTGATCATCCTGGCAGGAAGCATACAGGCATGGTTCTGGAGCCTTAGATGAGAGCTTAGAGAATGATGAGACCTCATATGGGCTTTGAAACGTCAAACTTCAACCTCAGACCCACATCCCACTCAGCAAGGACACAGCTCCTAATCATTCTCAAACAGTTCATTAACTGGCTACTATTTTTCTTGAACACAAATTCTCTAAAACTAAATTTGTTTGCTCACTTTCATCTTTTTTAATTCTCTGTTTCCTCCTATTCTTTGTCTTTTTCTCCCCCCCCTTTTTCTTCATGCTTCCATTTCTTCCTTCCTCCCTCTTTCTTTTCCTCCCTCTCTTCATTCCTTTCTTTCTTCTTCCTTTCTTTTCTTCCATAATTGTTTTTTCTTTCCTTTCTTTTTCTTCTGCCATTTTTTTTTTTTTTGGAAAAAAAAAGTATCCCTTCTTATGTAATCTAGGTAGGCTTTTGTTTCACATTACCATTGCCTTAGCCTTCTGGTACCAGGATTGTAGAATTGTAGACATGGAACTATATGCCATTGTCTCAGACTTTTTTCTCTCTCTCTCTCTCTCTCTCTCTCTCTCTCTCTCTCTCTCTCTCTCTCTTTTTCTCTCTCTCTCTATCTCACACACACATACACACACATATACATTACACATATGCAATTGTTTTGGATTTCAGATATTGATGAATAACATTATTCCTAGCACCTCTTCTTGATTCTGTCTTTGTGATATTCATATGTCCACACTTACCTTCACTTATCTCAACAAGTAAATTATAATTTCATAGATTGATGTTTTAAGTGTGCATTTCCATTTTATAAAATCTATTTAAACCATTAGTTTTCTTTCTACAAAAAGCCTTCAATGACTTTGACCTGATGAGGAAATAGCTACAGTATTATATTTACTCAATTTCTCAATTTTCTATGTTGGTATTTATATTTTTATATTGTATGTTTATTATAGTAGTACAAATCTATAGTAATTCATTATTAAAATCATCAAATATAGGATTGTATAACTGCAAAATAATATATTCTGAATATTGAACTTGAAAAAACACTGCTTCTTTATTTCAAGCCAGAGATACATACAAATTCAGAAATATAATTGTTACTCTTTTTTATTTGTGCAAATACTAATTGAAATTAGAAATTAGCAATTAAACATGTAGAGTATATAATTTTTCTTAGGTTTATAATAAAAAAATTCTCAAGCAAGCAATTCTTTATATAATATATACTTAAGCATATTATATATTTTTCATATTATAAAATAAAATGTTATTATTTACATATTTAAGCTAATTAAATTAAAATTTAGGATCATTTGCAGATTACTCAGAAGCTATTTCATGCAGTAGAAGCCGAGAAAGGACCCCCTCATGAAATATTTTTTTTATATTAACCAGTCATGCATCGTAGAAAAGGTTACTGCTCGTTTATTGCAAGAAAACATGAACACATAAGGCAGAAAAGACTTCTAAGACACATGCTCAGTATGAGCTTCTTTGCATGACAGAAATAATAGCCCACTAAGTAGAAATATTTGTAGTAATTTCAAACACTGAAGATGTAAAATGTCATAAATAGAAATCTCTCAGTGTAGGAGCTCGTGCAGATTTGTTTCTCAATAAAACACAAACTCGTGTTCTCTCACTTTATAAAATTATCTACCCTTGCAGTAAAATAACAGTTTTACTGTTTTTCTATATTTTCTACATAAATATGCATTGTTACCTATACTTCTAGAATGTTTTGTCATTCCTAAACTTATAGTAAACTACTAAAATCTGCTTGCATATCATAATTCTTCTTTTCATTGCTTAGGTCAAATTTATGAGTGCATTAATGCTGTCACACAAGAAAGTATTTTACTAGCTACAAGGATTAGCACTGACCTTTATCTAAATATTAGTTTTATGCCTTGGAAGGGCAGTATTTCCATGAAAAATGTTGGTTTTCATGTATAGAATTAGTCAATCTGTGAATAAAAAGATGTTCTCATTTTCATAGATAGGATTTCCAATCAATAGGTCACACATATCTTATAAGGTTTGAGTGAAATTTTGGCTTAAGCCAATTTTAAGATGCCCCTTTTAATTGAATGATTCTAGTACCTCTATACATTAAATCCCTCTTCCTTCATTTCTCCTTCCTAGTCCATCTTTGGTTTACTAACTTATTCTTCTTTCTTTACTTCCTTTAATGATCCTAACAGCATATGGTAGGAAATATAAACATAAATTTATAAAAATATAGATAGAATTATTAGAGTAAATTAATTTCAGAGACATAATAAGTATACATAATAATATCAAAGGGTATCAAGTGAATTAGAGCAAATTTCACAGAAACAAAATCTCACAGTTGAGTACCAGATAAGTAAGTTTTACAGAAACAAGATCTAGAAAGTGATGAGATACCAGAATGAAAGACTAGGTTTAGATACCTCAACAATATACTCGTAAATTTATATATGATTTGGTTTAATTATTCTTTACTATGACCTCATTTTCTTCATTCTAAGATAGAAAGTACAATTTTTAACTTTTATTTTAAAAAATGTCAATAAAAAGTAGTTTTATCATTTTTAGGCCACATGGTTTTCCCCCAAACTCCTTGAATTATGAAAACTATCTAAGATGAGTATAATGAATTGAGAATCTTAGTAAGAGAAAACAAAGCCAGAGAGTAAAGGATCTCCTATGTTCTTTGGTGGGTGCGGTTCATGCTCTACAGGACCTGTAGTCTTCGTTTTTCTTCTGTGATGGTAGAAACTGAAGCTAGGGTCTTGAATATAGGAAATGACTACTCTAAACTGACCTGCAACCTCAGGCTCTGTTGTTCCACTATTATCATAATCTCAATATAAATTGCTATGTCGTCTCTCTATCACATATATACATGAACATATCAAGCCTTTACACTGTTATTACCTACCTAATTTATACTGATATATAACTAAAATATTTACATATTTGCCATGAGAACTTTTATTGTGAGTAGATAAAAATATCACATAAATTGATAAACAAAATAAGCAAGTGTGTTATTTTCTTGAAGTGCTTTTAAGTAATGCCATACATAATATATCCTTGCTGCAAAAAAAATTAAAATGAAAGAATAGTCTAGTTACGGTTTGTCAATTTTAGATGCATTACTGCTGGGATTGATTTGTGCTCTCTATGGGTAAGAAGTTAAAAGCATCCATCAGGAATTGGTAAGAAAACATCTTTTATTCACAAATAAAAACACAACCTTTAAAGTGGAATAGGCACATCAAAGATATCTTATAAAGTTCAGCCTCAAAGAGAACAAGAGGTAGATGTCGCATATCATGTGTGGCACCAAACAGTGCTCCCTCTTTTTCATTGGAATAACAAGCCATTAAATGAAATGTTTCCTCTATGTAATACTACGTTGCAATTGAATGATTTGAGTTTTTACATCACACACACATTCACTCCAACTAAGTGAATAGCAAATACTATATTCAATATTTTAGAAAAACTATACAAAAATTTATGGGTCCCAAACAAACAAAAATAATTTTGTATACAAATGAGTGTAAACAAGAATGATAATGCATTATGCATTTAACTGGGAGCAAAAGGCAGAGTGATTTTCTTGTAGGAAAATTAGGTTCTATTCAAAACTGTATGCTGAATTAAAATACAAATAGAAATACTATTAAAGTTAAATTTTAAGTATTAAATTATAGGTTCTACTAGGTAATATACTCCAATAAGATAAATCATATATCAAGAAATACTTGTGTCTGAGAAAAGATAGATTTTTTTTGAATGTAGGACAAAGTTAAATGAGAGTGATTATGACATGAAGTTCGAGAACATTTGAGAAAGCATCTGGATTTAGTAACTGTCCATAGCAGATGAACATTTTTTTAAAAATGAAACTCTCTAAAAAGAACCAAAGAAAGCAATAAACGACTTGATTTGTTTGCATGACAATGAAGGTAGAAATATAAACAATAACTTTAGCTTCTATTTTAAGATATTAGAGAATAGTAGCTTTGGCCTGAAATGTCAAGGTCCTCAAAATAATGTAAGTAAATGAAGTAGAGTTGTTATGAACCTAATGATATATGCCTATCATTTTATTATGGAAGCTAGACCCAATCCTCGAACAAAAATAAAGGTATATGATAAAAGATAAACAAAAAATTAAGTAATGAATCAAAAAAGTCATTTGTTTAAAATATTATTGGGTCATTCAATCGTCCATATAGCTATAAATATAATAAAATGTGATATGTTGTATGCAAGAGCACTCTATATCCCTGTAAATCTTAAACTCTTCCAAAGTTAATAAGCATGACAATTTTAAATCCATTTTATCAATCTCATCTATACAGATATTTTGTGAGTATTACATTTGGATACCCAACACTGTTTTGATGTGATAAAAATTGTTCATTTTTATGGCCGGAAAAATATTCAGTGTTATAATTTTCCATATCATTCCTTGTATTCTCTCATTTCAAACATTCAATGCTTGGAAACAACTTGAATGTCTCTCTGTAGACGAGACTATTAATCAGTGCTTTTCCAGTAGCTCATGATCCTTCTGGGTGTTGAAATTGGGGTGGCAGGGTTGCGTCCCCAACACCCCAGCTGCCTGGCTAGCTTATGCCCGAAATAACAACACAAAAACTGTATTTATTTAAACACTGCTTGGCCCATTATTTCTAGTCTCTTCTTGGCTAACTCTCACACCTGGACTAGCCCATTTCAAATCAGGTTTGTAAGCACCTCAAGGTGCGCTTACCGGGAAGATTCTAGCCTACGTCCATCCCGAGTAGGAGCTTCATAGCGTGTGTGTCGCAGAGTGCAGAGCTATCCCATCTGCCCGCAGGAGAGGAGCCTGGCTTCTCTGAGCGGAGCTGCATGATTTCTGACCTCACTTCCTCTTCCGCCCAGTTCTGTTTACTCTACCCACCTATGTTCTAACCTATAGGACCAGCCAAGCAGTTTCTTTATTTTAACCAATGAAATCAACAGATTGATATGACACTCCCACATCATCTGGGGATGCATATCAGATACTTACATTGTCATTTAGGACAGCAGCAAAATTACAATTATGAAGTAGCAGCAAAATCATTTTATTTTTGTGGTCACCAGAACATGAGAAACAATATAAAGTGTCACAGAATTAGAAAATTAGAGATTGAGAATTGAGGCTCTAATTTGTGTGTTCAGATACTTTCAAAAGAAATGGAGGTTTCTTGAATATGTATCATTAAGTTAAATAAAGCCAATCAAGAAATTATAGGTACTCTGTTCCTATATTTATATATATATAAGTATATGACACTTTTAATTTATACTTAAAAATTTTATATGAATACTGCATCTAAATCCCTTTTGCCCTCTAATTCTCCCATATTCCTATCCCATATCAATAATTATTTCTTTAATTATTATTGTTACACACATGTTTATGCTTATATATTTACTACTTTATATATAACAGAGTCCAATTTTCTGTGCTACATGTACTTTTGCCCAGGTAAGAATAAAGAAATTTTTAAGGATAGTTAGAACAATGTATCCAGAGCTTTTAAAACACATTTCTGTCACTGCACATTTAAACAAACTCCTTGATTAAACATCAAGAATAGTAAGAACTCCAATGAGACATGCAAATTCAGAGTTTACCTTATGTCATGTAGATTCATTGACTACCACAAAATTAATAGTCAGGATGGGTTCATAATAGTGGAAACAAACTGTATTAATTCCTACAGGACACATGAGGGAATACAGTGTACCTAAACCTATTTAAAAAAAAGTGACTAGAAAGCACTCAAATTACAACTTGACAACATGAACGTCAATATTGAGAGCAAAACACAGAGCTCAGTAAACTTTCTGAGAAAGTGAGAGGATTAGTTAGGACTTCACTTTTTTCTTTTTTTATTTTATTTATTTTTATTTATTTATTTATTAAAGATTTCTCTCTCTTCCCCGCCACCACCTCCCATTTCCCTCCCCCTCCCCCAATCAAGTCCCCCTCCAGTCTTCAGCACAAAGAGCAATCAGGGTTCCCTGACCTGTGGGAAGTCCAAGGACCACCCACCTCTATCCAGGTCTAGTAAGGTGAGCATCCAAACTGCCTGGGCTCCCACAAAGCCAGTTCGTGCAGTAGGATCAAAAACCCAATGCCATTGATCTTGAGTTCTCAGTAGTCCTCATTATACACTATGTTCAGCGAGTCCGGTTTTATCCCACTTTTTTCTTTAAAAAAGGAGTTTGTATACATTATGTTCTCATCATTTTCCCTGAATACTCCAAAATTCTCCCTACCTCTCTCTCTCTCTCTCTACTCAATGAACACCAAGTATTTTTCATCTATAGAAAGCCAATAGCAGTCAAACAAGAACAAAAACAATTTTACAAAATAAGAAAGTAAACACAAGAAACACAATACATTGACACAAAACTTTTTGAAACACAAATTTCAAAACCATAAATTACAATTAAAAATTACAGAGGGAAAAATATCCTAACAAAGCAATATGAGACAAAAAATTCCATAAAAATATTATTGAGTTTCCTTTCTGCTGTCCATCGATTGCTTGAAATGGGGTCTAAAGGTAAGTATGGTCAATAAATCCACTGAGGCTTCTTTGCAAAAAACTAAATTTATTTTTTCAAGTCAGAATCAATTATTTCTTCTTTTTAGGAGTGGGAGCCTATGTCCACCTTTCCCTCACAGCAGTGCAAAATGTTCTGTCTTGAGCCTGTTCAGTCCCTATATGCCTTCCACTGTCTCCGGGTTTATTTAAAAATGAAGGCTACTAATTCTTCATAAGTACTTTTTGAAGTTGTTGTTTCAAAGAATATCTAATTGTATAGCAATTTGAAGATATTTTAATGGTAATTTTGAAGGTGTATAAAAGCATTGCATATTAAATTTTTGTTATTTGAATGAATGTTTTGTGATATGCCAAGGTAGCTCACATTTGCCCCCTATTGTGGTTTTGTATTTTGTTTTCTTTTTTTCTGTGTGTTTCAATTTCTTCATTATCACTCATGTAACAATTTTTCAGCACAGTTTTCTTTTCCAAAAAAAAATGTATTTCTTCCCTTTTCCTACTTTTGAGCAGGTTTTAACTTCCATTTAATTTCATTAAATTCCTTAAGAATGGCTGCCTCAGTTTCTCTCCATTAAGAATATTTTATTATAACAGAAATTGTGTTATAAATAAGACCACTTTTCTAATTTAGGTATGTATATCATAATTCTATATTGCAAATTATAGCAGAAAGGTTGCCATTGGCACCATGAAGACAAAAGACAATGAATGCAAAGTTGCTTCCTCCCTTTAACTGCAAAAGTTTAACATAACAAAAGCTCATGTTTCAAGAGAATCAACAACTCTATAAGGAATATGTGTATCTCTAACAGATTATAGAAAGCATTGGAACATATACCACTATGGTAATATTTAAAGCTTAACATTTTGAAAAGGCAAAATTGAATATTTGAAGTGGAAAAGTTCACTTTCAGGTTTAAATATATTTATTAAAAGTCCTGTACGGCCTTCTGTTTTAATTTATTTCAGTTATCTAAATGTCAATGAAAGATTGTTATTTTATAATCACTTCTTAAAATTTCCTGGCAATATTGTATTATATAAACTGCATTCTGAAGAGATGTCATTGTTTTAATGGAACAATATTTTTGTGGAAACCAGCAGAGGTACAATAAAAATACAAATGAAGATTCATCAAAAATAAATTGGAAATCTGCAATATCACACTAAATATTGGGAGAAGGTAAGTAGGAAATAGAAAAAAAAATACGAAAACACTGAAAAGAAAAAAAAAACAAAAAGATGAAAAAGTAAGAAGCCATAAAGTAATGGCAATTTATTCAATAAACATAAATGTTATAAAATAAGTATTTTGTAATACCCACTTATATTGCAGTTAAAGGGAAGCACCCTTCAATCTTCTGGGACTAGGTGCTAGGACATATTATTTTATCACATTATTGGCAAGTGGCACAACACTTTGTCATCTAATACTGCAATTGGATGGGACTGTGAAACAACAGTTCTGTCAGTATTGTGTTTTGGCATGGTAAATCAGTGAAATTTTGAAATTGATTTAAATCTGCTATTTTCAGTCTTCACTTTCTAGCAAATAGTGCCAAGAACTTGATAGTTCTTAGTATAGACCAAATTAAAAGATGGGAATTGAATCAACTTAAGAGAACAAAATTGAATTTGCAACTCTAGAAATGTAAGTTTTATTCACTATTTGTAAGTACGTAGTTTAGTAAGATTCCTACTAACTTTATAAATTGAATTCATAAACCATTACACAAATCATGTTAATTTAACAAATATTTGTAAGCTCTTTGTATGTATGAGCTAACCTTGGGTTTTAGACACATAAAGTCTTCCTAGGGATGTTATTACGAGTTTCTTAGAAAAGCATGTATATATAAACAAATTCCTATTTTCATATTCATCCACAATTTTTATTTTTAATATCCTACCAAAATAATTTAAACACATTGAGTCACTTCAGGAAGTTTGTAGTACTTGGGAAAATAATACTCAGAATTAATGTGGGCCTGGAATATACACCTGATGAGACCAACTTCATGCACTATGTGGTTTTGAGGAAAATTCTAGAGTTTCTTGACCAAGTTGAAAAGAGAAAGATAATTGTAATCCAAATGAAGTGCTCTTAGTAGTTATCAGTGAGACATAAATAGTGGTAAAAAGGATGCCAAGCTGACAATGTGTTCTGGAAATTTAGAAGTAGTAGAGATTAGGAGAACTAAATCACAATATAAATTATACCGGACAAGGCTTACATGAGAGCTGAAGGGATGCTTTACTTGAGAGATTATGAAAGACTAGATGATAGTCTTCAATAAGCCATTCAGGATCTTCAGTTCGCTAAACCAATTGCAAGAGATAATTTTAGACTCTAAAGAAGTAGAATACCAAGGTCATTACAGAAGGTAATCCTAGCAATATTCACTGAAAATATTGTTATACACAGGATCATGTTCTCATTGAACTCGACTTACTGATGAGGCTGAGGTAATTCAAATAATTAAAATTAAGGACAGTAAGAGAAGAGAATGAAAGCACTAGACTTGTTGATTTCCATAAGTAATAGGAAATTTTAAGCAAGAATTTGTAAAGCATACGTTTTCAACTTATACAAAGAGGTTAAAGAGTACTCAATGATTAATATCTTATTTGTATCAGAATATTAACTTGCTTTCATTCATAGTTCATGTCACTCACTAAATCTCAGAAGTTTCATTGCATCGATTTGCTTATTTGTCAACATTGGGATAATATTTTAAAAACAATGAGATGATTCATATCACTGAGTTGTGAACACTGTTAAAATATCTAAATACTTCTTATAAATGTGTTCAGAACACTCTACTGTGTATACAGATGAGATGACTCAAAAGTTAGAGTTATTTTCCTCAAAGCCTAAATATTTGATCTCAGTTCTTGCTACCTATATGGTAGTAGGAAAGAACTGATTCTTCCAAAAGTTGTCCTGTTACATCTATATGCTTGCTATGTAATATGTGTGCACACACAAAAATCTATCTCTTTTTTAAAGAAATCCTGCATTGTACCATTTTAAGTAATGAATTGAAAAATCTCAGAAGATTCTTACACATGTGCATAGAAACAGACAAGACTCACTGGAGTAGTTTGAGAGAGTTGCTATAAAAACCTACCATAGGTTGAATGGTTTCAACAAAAGAAAGTTATTTAAGTGTGAGACGTAGGAAGTTTAACATCAAGTTATTGGCAAGACAGTCTGTTTCTGAGGTCTCTGTATGGTTGAGGGATCACTTTTATCATTATGTTGTTTCTTAGCAGTCAGCAGTGTCTGAATTCCCTTGTTGTGTAATATTATTCATCAAATGAAATTAGATCTATCCTAATGTCATTACTGGGTTGTAAATACTTTTATAAGTTTATTTTTATTACAATATAAATTATTTCAGACTAGGGCCTCAACATATTTTTGAGGAATAAATATAGTCCATAAAACTTAAAAATGAGACTAAAATAGGTAATTGACTATTGAATATTCTGCTAAAAATTTAACTTTATACCTAGATTTATCTAGAGGAATAACTATTTTTTGTTGATGGTAGTTTGTAGGTAAATGAATAAAAATATTTTCACAATAAAACAGAAATGTCAATGTATGAGAAATTTGAAAATGAACCTATTTATGAGTTTAATTAAATCTTCATAGCAGGAGAAGGATGTCATATTGCCAAATAATATACAGCAATTTAATAGCAATATTTGTCCACTGCATACCTTGTGATTTCCCAGCTATATTCCATCTACTGAGATACTATATGATAATTAATTAAATCAGGAATAATTAAACTATGTTACAGAATGTGATTCAAAAGATAGATTTGGAAATTTTAATATAATATTAAGGGAAGAAAGGCAGAATTAATGAATTTTAATCACCATCTGAAAATTCAGGCAAACATTTTTCCTTTCTGTTGAGATATGATCACAAAAAAATACATATCAATACATGTTACTCGATAGATTAACACTGTCTTGTTACCAGTATATGTTAATGTATGAGTAATAAAATTTGTCATCAGAGCAGACAATGATAAATAGTATAGTATAAGTTTGAAATGCCAAGAGCTTATGTCATATATAAAAATTGATATGTCTCAATCTAAACATCATAAGGTAAGATGTAAACATCATAATGTAAATTCAGTAGCTGAATTTAGATAATAGCAAAATTTATATTAATAACCATAAAACATTAGAAAGAAAACTAATGTCCAAAGTCACTTCTTTAGATGAGACATGTCTTTAACTTTACAAACAGTACTATTGTCATTTTATATGCAGAAATTGTTCAGAAATAATTGACCAATGTCAAGTACATATCTATTTCTACCTGAACTACAAAAATAATAGTAGTAATTTCACTGCAAATGTGATGAATACAAACAATTTATTCAGTCATTCTTTAAAATTGTTTTTATCATAATTTTTTCATTTATAATAAAATTACTTTTTACTTTATCATTTATTTTTATTCCTGTGTCTGTGTATGCAATATGTATATATAATGTGGTTGTTGCATAGCATGATGCACCTGCGGTGGTCACAGAAGAAATTGAGAATTACCTTTACTGTTGCATCTAAGTTTTAAACTCTTCTACTATATTTCATTTTCTTGGAAATTACTCTTAGTCTAACCATATATAAATGTAACTCTTCAAAATGATTTTGGGAAGTGATTTTTTTTTTCAAAAATGACAGTACAGTCTTTCAGAGACCAGATAATAATAGTCCACTGCATGTTTCCTGTGTCTGTTATCCTGCTTAACTAGCTAAGAGAAAGTTGAAACTGTGGGTTCATTCTGGGTTATGAAAAGTAATGTTTGATCAAGGAAGTTATAGTTATCATTTGAGAGAGTTTAATAAACTCTGTCAATCACAAATTTCACCAGGAATACCAAAAGTAGCTGAGTATAAAAATTACAGTAAAATTCCATGAAGGGTTGGAAAAAATTTGCGTGGGGTTAGAACATGTACTATTCAAGCATAATGGCCTAAATTTGGAAGCCAGAACCCATTGAAAATCAAATCTGGCCTTGTGCATGTTTTCAATCATAGTGTTTTATGGGACAATGTCTGTTTTGCTTGCTTACAGCATAACTTCAGATTTGGTGAGAGACTTTTTCATGGATAAATAAATAAAGGAAACTGAACATCTCCCTCTGGATTCCCCAGTCCTCAACACACAAAATGAATGAGCCTTTTGAAAAAATAAGTTCTTGAATTTTTAGATACCTCATGTACTCTGAAATAAATTATGAGTCACATTAATTAGCTGCGGTCAGACAGAAACCTTAGACATTATAATATAAAATTAAAAATTAAAATCTCACCCAAAGCATTATGAGAATACATTTTTCATTCTAACCCCAAAATTTTAAATGCTCTATAGGATTAATGTATCCAATCAAAAAGTAATTTAGTGTAATTTTAAAACTTCAAACTTTTTATTGCTAAGTAATTTCAATTTTTTAAAAACTCATGAAAATGTTAAAATAAATGCTAATCATACATATTAGCAATTTTTCACATTAATTTTCAAATATGATTTTGTTTAAAAGCACATGACTCTTAAAAGTAAAAGTTGTGCTCTACAGTGAAACTGCAAAGTATAACTTTGCTTCTATCGTTAAAGAAGTTGTGTTTGCTAGACATGCTGGAATCGCTACACCCAAGTCCTGTGACTTAAAGAGTAATTTGACATGACATTGAGAAGAGAGCTGATTTTCAGAGTGCAGTGACTTTCAGTATGGTTTTGGCCAGGAAACTAGGGATTCATTCTGACTAGTGGAAACAGTAGTATTTAGTTACTAGTTTAAATCCATGGTCGGTGAAGAATTGCCAATACAAAGTACATTACTCTATTTGCATAATCCCCACCATGGGCATAATTTATGGAGAATAGAATATTGTCCCTGAAATGGAAAGCTGGCAGGAGCTAAATAATCAGATATCATCATTTTTCTTTCATTTTTTTTTCCTTTTTTACTTTCAGTAATTGAACTTTAATCCTATTTTGAGAGTCATTTCAAAAAGAGGTCTGAAAATTAATCTCAAGCAATTCAACCTTACCTCTGGCCCCTGCTAGAGGTAATTCTGTAAAGAATTAAGCTAGTCCTGTAAGTGAAACTAACACATATTAGCTACACATGCTGATAAGTATGCATGAGTATATTAAAATCCAGGCTCAAATGATAAAAAAATAAGGCATTGAACTCTGTAGCTGATATCTATAAAAATTAACCAAACTCACTTTTAAAATCACAGGGATGTCTTCAGTATTAAATAAAGGGATTTATTTATTTATTTTTTTCAAATAGGATTTAAATTTAAATATAGTTTGATTATAATCTTTCCTTCCAAGTCCTTCCAGACACTCTCCCCCTTCCTACACACCCAAATTTAAGTTCTTACTCAAAAAAATATACATCTAGCATGGCAACAAAAGTAAGAAAACAGAGTAAAACTACTCCATAAAAGAAAAATTTACAAAATGCTAGACTGTAATCAACTTAAAGAACACCAAAGACTGTAGAGTCCAATGTATGTTGGTCAACTATACCTTAACATGAAGTCTTTCTTGTAGTGGATAATATACTTAGTGTCACTCTGTTGGAGAAAACTGATTTCCCTTATCTCAAAAGGTATAAAAGACAGGTAAATTGTTAACTTTTAACCTTGTGGCTAGGATATCATTAATCAATCAATCAATTAATTAATTAATTCAGTATTTTAATAAAAAATGAAATATAGCAAGGTAAAATAAATGCTATCACATTAAAATTGGACAAGATGAAGCAGTAGAAGAAAAAGAGCCAAAGAAATTTGATGGAGTTTATTCCTGATTTTTGTTATCCTTCTCCGTTAATAAACCCCACTTATTAAGAACACCATTGCTAGTCATCCTCATTCCAAGTAATGCATATCCATGATAGTATAACCCTGAAAACCAAGTTTTAAATCCAACTACCAAGGCAAATGACTTCCTTTACTAGCCAGCTCTACGCAGATAAGGAAGTGAGGCTTTTGCAGTGCTTCCTATGTCTCTTCTATTTTTTGGAATTCTCTCGGAGCTGATTGGACAAACAATGCTTCCATGTGTTCTTCACCACACTGCTTATTGCCCCACCATGTTTTATTTGACTACAAATTTCAACATATTTTTACAAAAAGAATATAGTTATCTTGTGTTAATCTCTTCAATATTTTATTATTTGATGATGTGACATAAATACCACTATAACTTAAATTATTATAATATTTTGTTGCTGTTCATGAGTAAGTGTATAATTCTTTTTATTTTGATATTTCAGGAAAAAAATCTATTAAACAGGTGACAAGAAAAACGTGTTGTTGGGAGCAGTGAGACCCCAGATCCTGAATTTCTTGTAAACAACTTGTTTTCCCCTAATCTGAGTGCCTACAGCTGCTCTGATGGCAGGGGAGTGGTTTCTGGTGGGTTTGTCTGGGGCGTGGCTATCTTTATATAATCTGCCCCTGAACACAATAAAGGGGACATTCTTAAGGAATTCACCGATAATCCCTGTCGCTGTCTCTCTGTCTGTGTGTGTCTGTGTATTTTAACCTCCACCCCCCTTGCGGGAAGCTTGGGAACTGGGTGTCACCGCACAGAGTGCAGACATGTGGGCACGGTGCACGGCAATGTGTCAGGAGTGTTTACGCATGTGCACATTACATTGCAAGCCTTAAGGGCCAGGTTACTAACTCAATTTGTCAATTTTAAATTGTATTCTTCATATTGATTTGCAGAGGATCTACACAGACATCATTTTTGATATACCTATAGTATAAGTTACTCCATCTTCATTTCACCCTTTTGATCCATTTGTTTTCAGGAGAAGATGTGTACATTTTGCTAGCATATTTTTTATTGTTTCCTGGTTTCACTGGCATAATATCTTTTCAGGAAACCCCTGCATTTTATGAGAGGGCAAAGAATTATTCTTTTTGTCTTCTTAACGATATATGATTTTACTCTATCTTTTTTTTTAGAGCATTTTTTTCTTTTTTTTTTATTGAGAAAAGTAAAAAAAAAGTTTCCGCCTCCTCCCAGCCTCCCATTTCCCTCCCCCTCCTCCCACCCTTCTCCCCCTCCTCCCATTCTTCTCCCCCTCCCCCCACTCCTCTCCCCCTCCCCCCACTCTTCTCCCCCTCCCTCTCCAGTCCAAGGTCCTCCCCCCTCCATCCATGTCTAGGAAGGTGAACATCCAAACTGGCTAGGCTCCCACAAAGCCAGAACATGAAATAGGATCAAAACCCCGTGCCATTGTCCTTGGCTTCTCATCAGCCTTCATTGTTTGCCATGCTCAGAGAGTCCAGTTTTATCCCATGCTTTTTCAGTCACAGTCCAGCTGGCCTTGGCGAGCTCCCAATAGATCAGCCCCACTGTCTCAGTGGGTGGGTGCACCCCTCGTGGTCCTGGCATCCTTGCTCATGTTCTCCCTCCTTCTGCTCCTCATATTGACCTTGGGAGCTCAGTCCAGTGCTCCAATGTGGGTCTCTGTCTCTATCTCCATCCATCACTTGTTGATTATCTAAATTATAATTTGATTTTATTTTTGTATAAAGATCCAGGGGACAATCAAGAAAGATCTGTGCAGAGCTGAGTCATTCATTTGGAAGTCAGTGGAAGTAGGTGCTAATGGGTCCAACAGAGGGAAATATGGTTTCCAAAGTTTTTGAGCCCAACCAACAATTTCAGTGTGATATTGCCCATCACATGTGGGGCAGTGAATTCTACATCATGCTATGAGGGTGCTGGGCACAGAAATGTCCCATCTTTGAGTTATTTCGTTAAGAAAAGAATACCGTGGGATAGAAAGCAAATCACTTTTTCATCTCTTATATACAGGATTCAATTACCTTTGACTGGCTCTATAGCCTACAGAGCTTAACAATCTCCAGATTAGCAATGATTCTAGAACCCCAGTGTCTCACTGGGAATCCTTAGATCTACACCAGCATCAAAGACCTGAATAGGATCAACAGTCACTGAGTCATATCATCACTGAGATCCCTGAGTGGCCTGTTTTGTTACTGTACAAATAGCCATGGTTTCATCCTATTAGATATATCCCTGAAAAAAAATCTGACCTTTGGGATGGGCAGGACATCACAAGATCAGTGGAAGCCAAGATGAAGCTCAGTATGAAGGAGAGGCAGATTTGTGAGAGAAACGATTGAATTGTAGGAGACAGCCATCATCCAGGCTGAAGGTGAGTTGAAAGCAACCAAACTTATCACTAAGCTCTTGGATACTGCTGAGGAATCACCTGATGAACTATGCAATTTGGAAGACCCTGAGAATATTACATACCAACACTCCTACTCAGGAAATACACATGTGTTTGCACAGCAGCCTGTGCTTTTGTAGTTAGCAGATACTAATAAAACCTTCCACCACAAAACTTTCCTGGCCAAATAGGGTCAGATATTTGATGATTCTGAACTAAGACTACATTCTGGGTAGATGTACTGTAGATACCATGAGGACATGGATGCAAGCCCGGACTACTATTGCCAACAAAACTTTCAATCACTGTCAGTGAAGAAAACAAGATTTTCTATGACAAAACCAGATTTAAACAGTACCTATTCACAAATTCAGCCCTATAGAAATACTAGAAGAAAAATACATTCCAAGGAAGCTAACTGCACCTACAAGAACACAGGCAAAACCCTGAGAAGGAAAACACACACACTACCACCAAAAATTACCAGGAATTAACAATCACTGGTCACAAATATCTCATAATATCAATGGACACAGCTCACCTACAAAAAGTCAAAGGCCAAGAGAAAGGATAAAAAGTAGGATCCAGCCTTCTGCTGTATAAAAGAAACACACCTCAACCTCAGAGACAGACATTACCTCAGAATAAAAGTTAGGGAAAAGATTTCGCAATCAAAGGGACCTAAGAAACAAGTGGGTATGGCTATACTATCTAACAAAACTGACTTCAAACTAAAACCAATCAGAAGAAATGGAGAAGAACACTTTATACTGATAACAGGAACAATTCATCAGGATTCCTGAATATCTATGTCCCTAATATAAAAGCAGGCACATATATAAAAGAAACATTACTAAAACTCAAAGCACACATCAAACACCACACACTAATAGTAGGAGATTTCAACACTTCTCTCTCACCAATGGACAGGTCAACTAGACAAAAACTTAACAGAGAAATAAGAGAACTAACAGAGGCAATGAATCAAATGGACTTAACTAACATCTACAGAACATTTCACCAAAATAGGAAGGAATTTACCTTCTTCTCAGCATCTCATGGAACCTTCTCGAGAATTGATCACATACTCAGTAACAAAGCAAACATCCATAGAAATTCCACCCAAACAAAAAAAATATATATATAACTTCTGCTCAGCACCTCATGGCACCATCTCTATAAGTGATCACATACTTGATAACAAAGCAAACCTCGATAGATTAAAAAAAAAAAAGGAAGTAACCGCCTGTGTTTTATTGGATCACCATGGTTTAAAATTAGAATAAAAAGAGCAACACTAATTTCAGAAAACCCACAAACGCATGGATTTTAAACAATGCTGTATTGAACCACCCCTGGGTCAATGGAGTAACAAAGAAATTAAAGACTTCCTAGAATTGCATGAAAATTAAGGCACAATGTATCCAAACCTATAGGGCACTATGAAAGCAGAGCTAAGAGGAAAGTTCATAGCACTAAGTGCCTACTAGAACCCAGAGGCTGAATAGTCCACAGACCTATAATAAAATCAAAAATGTGTGGAGAAAAAAAAGTAATACCTAATGATGTTCTGTTACACTCCTATATTAATGACTTTTCAATTGTCATCAGAGAGTCTTTATTGAGTAACTTGTAGAAACAGGTGCAGAGATATGCAGTCAAGCTCTGGGTTGAGCCTGAGGAATCCTGCAGAAGAAAGAGAAGAAAGACTGTAGGAGCCAGAGGGGTCACCTACATCACAGGAAAGCACACAGAATAAACTAACCTGGCCTTATAGGGACTCACAGAGTCTGTATCCACACTTGGAACCCAGTTAGGCCCTCTGTGTATTTGCAAGTTGTGTAGCTTGGTCTACTTGTTGGCCTCCTAACAGTGGGAGCAGAAGCTGTCCCTAAAGCTTTATCATGCTTTTGGAATCCTATTCGTCATACTGGGTGGACTTATCCAGACTTACTTCTAGGGTAGGCACTCAGTACTACTTCAATTTGCATGCCATGCTTTGCTTATACCCATGAAATGTCCATTTCTGAATAGAAAAAAAGAGGAGTAGTAGATGGGGCTGAAAGAGTGGTGTTGGGGGAAGGGAATGGGAGGAGAAGAAAGAGGGGAAACTGTGGTCAGGATGTAAAATAAATGAATTTAAAATATCCTATAAATAATAGTAATTCTCATTGAGGAGAGTTTATCTTTTCTCTCATCTCAAGGTCATAATACTTTTAAGACACTTAGCATTTCTTTTTCTTTTCACAGAGCCAGGGTGCCAGGTTTTCCCTCGCCAGATATCTTGGAGGACATTTTGAGACAAATAAAATGAATTTTGAAAATGGAGAATAGATATCTCTATCCTAATTTTAGTAACATCTTTTCCATAAGGTTAAACTGCTTGTGAGCATTAGTTAATATAATTCATATCACCATACTCAACATTTTCCCTCATAGATAATTGGTGAGCCATGTTCTTAGTCACTGTATTGAAAAGAGGTGGGGAATAGAAAGAAAACTGAAATGTCTTTCCACTGATGGTCAATGAAAATTTGAAGCATACAGTAGAATATCATTCAGCTAAAATAAAATCCTTAACTGTACAGGTAAACAGATGAAATTAAAATTATACCTAGTGAATTAAATCACAGCTAACAAACCAAATACCACATGTTCTCTGTTAATTGGAGATATTTGTTCTGAATATTTAAAATTTGAGACGAGATCAATATAACCACATGTACTTATATAAGGAAAGTAAAAAGAACATGTCCTCAGTGGGGATGTGACTCCAGGAAAGAACACATGAGAAAAGAAAATGGCTAAAACTTACAGAGGAAACTTGTTTACTGAGGAGAGAGTGAGAAAACAGTGCAGGGGTGGAGGTAAAGGACGCCAAGAATGTTTTGAAAAGAATTGTAACTGTTTTATGTTTATTTAAAATTCTGTAGTATATAAATATTATATTTCCTAATTACATAAAATTTTCAAGATTGTAGAATTATTTCATTGATTATTAATAAGTGATAAAGATTTTTATAATTTTGTGTTTTTTAAATATTTTCTGATAATTTGCTATTACATAAAAATTATTATTAATGCTCATTTTATTCCTATGATGAGCTTACCACAAGCACATAACTCAAATATGCATTACATTCATCATCTGAAGTTCTATTACTTTAGGTACTTTTTACTAAATCATAAATATGATCTTTTATCATTATTTTCTGTATAAAACCTTCAATATAACATTAGTGACAAAGGAACATTTAAATATTTAAAATGTAAAATTAGAAGTAGTCACTAGTTCAAAAATATATGAAGCATAGGTTTGTCATGGATATTATAAAATAAAGATAATCTTTGTGCCTAATTTCTGGAAAATTTTTCTGGGTATCATTTGCCATGCATGAGCTGGTTTTCCTCACTAAGTCAGGTAATAACATACAGTCCCTTTGTTCATGTAACATAAATTGCAAATTATCAGATACAACAAGAAATAATTTAACTTCCTGAATTAGTAAAATAAGCATAACTGAAAGGTATTTACTTGAAGGTTTTTAATGAAACAAATTGCATTAATAGATTGAAGATACTCAGATTTTGAATTCCCTCCATATTTGGGAGTAAATATATACAGGAAATCTTCTCACTGGGTATTTAGGGTTGATGTTTGGAGGCACAATAAGTTCAAAATTTCTACTTAGCTTAAAAAGCATAACATAAGATATACTTTTATCTGCAATATTTACAATTTATATTTTATAACTTTTTCTTTAAGGAATATTTTAGTATTTAATAAGAATAATGGAATATTTTAATTAATCAAATGTCACAGTTAATTTTCTTTAATGCCTGTACCCATTTATTTATTATTATCTTATTTCTACTTACTATATGTTAATTTATTGTTGTTTTAACATGGAGATTGATTCATTGACTTGTTACATTATTTTGATCTTTATTGATTTTCATAGTCATTTTTTTATTTATATTATTATTTTAATGCTTATATATTTTATAATTTATATATTTAGTGCCTAATTCATTGAATAGTGATTCTCTGTAGTTCATTAGTTATTTTTCTTTATACTACACTAAATCCTACATTTATAATACAAGCCCTTTTATCATACTAGGAAATTTTAGACTTTTTATTGTTGAAGTAATTTGGCTGCCAAAATACTGCTTCCCTTGCAATATCTGATGATATATATAGTACATTCAATAGGTTTCTACCAGTCACTGGAGATTTATTTATTCCTTTCATCTTGGTCTTTTTATTCTTTTTCCTTATTTTTATCAGATAATTCTTGATTATAAATCATTTAGTTTATGTATGATATATAGTCCTTTCTCATATTACTAAATTTACAAGAACTTTGAAAATGTGATCTCATATAGTTTTTTACTTCCCTATTTTTATCAGATAATTCTTGAATATAAATCATTTAGTTTATATGTGATATATTGTCCTTTCTGGTATCACTAACTTTATAAGAACTTTGAATTTCATGTGATTTCATAGTTTTTTATACTATACCGCCAATGAAATATTCATAAGTATTCATGCAATTAATTTTCTCTCTTCTCTTTCTCCCCACCCTGTCACTCTGTCCCTGTCTCCATTTCTCACTCTCCCAATTTTTCTGTCTCTCTCCCTGTTCAATTTCTAGACTCTTTCTAAATTTCACTTTAGTAAGTAATTGCCAATGACTGTAAGTAGAACGATTCAAATACAAAGATAACAATTTTGGCAAACTAAAATAAAATATATGCAATTAAGCCTTAAAATCAATCTAACGTTTGTCTGACTCTCTTTATGTTAATTATGCAGAAAAACTCAAAGATTTCTCCGACACTATTACAGTAAGTGAAATGATGTCTATAGGGTAAGGGTAAGTTGGAGAAAAGTCAAGATGACTGGTTAAGATTAACATGTTTTATTGACTCAAATAACTTTGCACAATTTTCCAAGAATGTCTTCTTTTTTTTTGGTTTTTCGAGACAGGGTTTCTCTGTAGTTTTGGTGCCTGTCCCGGAACTAGCTCTTGTAGACCAGGCTGGCCTTGAACTCCCAGAGGTCCTCCTGCCTCTGCCTCCCGAGTGCTTGGATTAAAATGTCGTCTTAAAAGATATTTTTTTATCCCCAAATACTCTTGTGATACTTTGTACTTCTAAGAAATACTATTGTCGTCAAGCAATTCCTTACTTATGTGAGAGAAATCAGTATATATCCCATGCTAATGAAGGGAAATGAGTGTTGCAAGAAATGTTGCATAAAATGGCCAAAAATGTTGTCACTAAAAATAAGCTTGTAATATAGGATCATGATGTCTTTCCAATTCCCTGGAGTTTTAATTACTTAGTATTCTAATGTTTAATTTACTAGTTAGTAAATTAAGAGATCGGTGTATCAATTGTAAATCCTCATTCATTCTTTGATGTTTTACCTGCATGTATATCTATGCACCAACCATATGCAATATATTATTCACATAGGGCAAAATAGATGTCGGATCCTATGGAGTCACAGATGTTGTTCGCTACCTCAGAGGTGCTGGGAATCAAATGAACAACCTGTGAGACATCTCTCCAGTATCCTCATGCTTTAATTTTTAAAGTGAAATAGTTCATATAAAAACCTGGGAATAATTGCAGTGTGAAAAACTTTTTAAATATTGCTAATTTTGATCCTTTTCTTTATTGTCTCTTATTTTATTGCTGATATTATCATATCAAGTAGCATTTTTCCCTAATAATCTCATCTTTCTTTAAGTCTTTAATATATAATTACAAAGATTTGATAACAATTTGAACAAAGGACTGATCTCCAAAAAGTATAAAGAACTCAAGAAATTAGACAATAAAACTCTAAATAACCCAATTAAAAAGTGGTGTACTCAACTAAACAGAGAATTCTCAACAGAAGAAGTTCAAATGGCCAAAAGATACTTAAGGACACGTACTCTTCCTTAGCTATCAGGGAAATGCAAATCAAAACAACTTTGAGATATCATCTTTCACCTGTCAGAATGGCTAAGATCAAAAACACTAATGATAGCTTATGCTGGAGAGGTTGTGGAGCAAGGGGAGCACTCATCTATTGCTGGTGAAAATGCAAACTTGTGCAACCATTTTGGAAATAAGTGTGGCAGTTTCTCAGGAAACCCAGCTTCAACCTACCTCAGGATCCAGCAATTCCACTCTTGGGAATATACCCAAAAGTTGCACAATCATACTACAATAGCATTTGTTCAACTATGTTAATAGCAGCATTATTTGTAATAGTCAGAACCTGGAAACAACTTATGTGCCTCTCAACTAAAAAGTGGGTAAAGAAAGCTTGGCACATCTACACATTAGAGTACTACTCAACAGTAAAATTAATGATCTTGAATTTTGCATGCAAATGGACAGAATTAGAAAACATTATCCTGAGTGAAGTAACCGAGAATCCCCCCCCCCAAAAAAAAACATTAATATGGTATGTACTCACTCATAAGTGGATACTGGTCATGAACAAAGGGTAATGAGTCTATAGTTCATGTAATAAAGTGAACTATAAAGTATAAAGTAATATAGTAATATATTATATTATATATATATTATATAATATATATATATTACTATATAGTAATATAGTAATATAAAGTATAAAGTAATATAGTTCATGTAATAAAGTGAACTATAAACTATAAAGTAATATAGTTCATGTAATAAAGTGAATATATATATATATATATATATATATATATAAACATATATAGACCCACCTGGAAATTAGAATCAGACAGAACTTTGGGAGCAGGGGCCAGGGGGTTAGAAGGCAGGGGAGAAGGGGGTTGAGGAAAACTTGAGGGAATGGGATGGTCGAGATGAAGGAAGGACAGATATGAGAGCAAGGAAAGCGATATCTTGATTGAGGGAGCCATTATGGAGTTAGCAAGAAACCTAGCTCTAGAAAAATGCCCAAAAACCCACATGGATGACCCCAGCTAAGACCCTAAGCAATATAGGAGAGGGTGTCTGAACTGACCTTACCCTGTAGTGAGACTGATGATTATCTTAAATATCACCATAGAACCTTCCTTTGTCCAACAACAGATGGGAACAGAAGCAAAGACCCACATCAGAGCACTGGGCTGAGCTCCCAAGATCCAGTTGAAGGATGGAAGGAGTAAGAGTATGAACAAGGAATTCAAGACCATGAGAGAGTCATCCACTGAGACAGTTTGCTTGAGCTAATGGGAGCTCACCAACTCCAACTGGACTGGGAGTGAATGAGCATGAGAACAACCAAGCCCCTCTGAATAGGGTTGACAGTTGGGGCAGACTGAGGGGCCACTGATAGTGACATTGGGATGTGTCTCTACTGCATATACTGGCTTCATGGGATTTTATTCTCTTTGGAAGTAAACCTTGCTCAACCTAGATGTAGTAGGGTGGGCCTTGGACTTTCCACATGGCAGGATGCATGGAAGTCCCTTAGGGTTGCAGGGGTGGGGTGGGAGGGTCTGTGAAGGAAGAAGGGTACTGGGAGTAGGGGAGGGAGGGAGAATTTGGATTGGTTTTGTTTTTAAGTAAAAAATAATAAAAAGAAAGAAAGAAAGAAAGAAAGAAAGAAAGAAAGAAAGAAAGAAAAGAAAGGAAGGTAGGAAGGAAGTAAGGAAGGAAGGAAAGAGACGAAAGAAAGAAAGAAAGAAAGAAAGAAAGAAAGAAAGAAAGAAAGAAAGAAAGAAAGAAAGAAAGAAAGAAAAGAAAAGAAAATGTTCTGAAATAACTTTTGCCATCAAAATATTTTCAGGGTCAGGGGGCACTAAAGGACCCTGAGTGAGCACCAAGATTTAGAGGCTTGGGCAAATTAAACTCTTTCCTCTCATAGACAAAACAAAACATTTTAAACAATCATTCACCGTCTCTAACCAAACATTTCTCAGCATCATATCATTAAAAGATGTAAGTATTCGCAATTTCTTTTGCTTTTCTTTTTAAATATTTTCAATGTTATTATCTCATTTGTTCTCCAAACTCAACCTTTATTACCTCTACTAATTTTCAAGTGCTGATCAGAAGTAACCTAAACTAAAACTAGTAGTACATGATGTTGTACATTCAAAAAATGGAAAATCGTTTGACAACTATGACAATGACACAATGGAAGATTCTAAACCTAAAAATAATTTATAAGGGTTTTGATTTTCTTCTGACAAATAAAATTGAAATAAGAAAAATTAAATTAATATAATATTTTATCACAGGATTGTATTTGGATATACTATATCATTAATACTATATTCAAAAGAAGAATCTTTCTTAGTTTTAATTTTTTATTGATTTATTGAGCTATATATTTTTCTCTGCTCCTCTTCCTCTCCCCTCCCCTTCTACCCTTTTCCATGGTCTCTGTGCTCCCCATATACTCAGATATCTCTTTTTCTATGTTCACGTCCAGTTTAGATCCATGTATGTCTCTCTTAGGGTCCTCATTGTTGTCTAGGTTCTCTGAGATTGTGAATTGTAGGCTGGGTTTTCTTTGCTTTATGTCTAAAATCCACTTATATGTGAGTACATATGATATTTTCTTTCTGGGTATGGGATAACTCATTCAATATGATGTTTTCTAGATCCATCCAGTTGCTACAAATTTCAAGATATTACTTTTTCTGCTGTGTAATACTCCATTGTGTAAATGTACCTCATTTTCTCTACCCATTCTTTGGTTGAGGAGAATTTATGTACTTCAACACATTGGAGCAGGAGATCACTTCCTAAATATAACCCCGGTAGCATAGACACTGAGAGAAAAAAATTAATAAATGGGACCCCCTGAAACTGAGAAGCTTCTGTAAAGCAAAGAACATGGTTAACAAGACAAAACGACAACATACAGAATGGGAAAGGATCTTCACCAACCCCCACATCTAATAGAGGGCTGATCTCTAAAATATACAAAGAACTCAAGAAATTGTTCATCAAAATAACAAATAATCCAATAAATAACGGGGTACAAACCTAAAAAGAGAACTCTCAACAGAGGAATCTAAAATGGCTGATGGACGTTTAATGAAATGTTCAACATCCTTAGCCATAAGAGAAATGCATATCAAAACAAGTCTGAGATCACATCTTGTACCTGTAAGAATGGCCACGATCAAAAACACTGATGACAACTCATGCTGGAGAGTATGTGGTGTAAAGTGAACACTCCTACATTGCTGGCGGGAGTGTCAACTGTACAGTGCATTTGAATATCAGTGTGGCAATTTCTCAGAAAATTAGGAAACAACCTACACCAAGACCCAGCAATACCACTTTTGTGTATATACCCAAAGAATTCTCAATCGTACCACAAGGACATGTGCTCAACTATGTTCAAAGCAGCATTGTTTGTCATAACCAGAACCTGGAAAAGAAAAGAATCTTAACTCTCGCTGTATTTTACTGGAATTTTAGGGAACTGAAAGAATTATGTCATCTCCTTAATTGAAAACCATGGTCGTGCAACAAATGTCCAGAAGAAAATCAAGGAAAAATAAATAATATTTTAGTAAGATTATGTTGACTTTTAATATATTGAAAGTTATATTACTGCTGTCTTTGTTTCCAAAGTTAAGAAATATAGACACTAGACACTATTTTTATCCTTAAATACCAGAGACTCTGATGCCTCTGTTTGCAGAAGCTAAATGAGACATCAATGCCAACAGATGTTCTATACATCCGAAATACTACTTACATAATTGTGATAATTTTCCACTTCTGATTTGTCAGTTTCAATGATTTAAAAATTACTTGCAATTTGCTTGGGAAAATGACTGACATTTCCCTTATATTACGTATTTTCTGGTGGTTAAGTGTGGAGCTTTTTAATGAGTCTTTGAATTCAGTTTAAGTCTGCAGATTTTCATTCTTTTCTCAAGTACACAGGTGTGACAGTTTCCAGAACTCCACGATGCAAACTTTCCCTAATTATTCCATCTTGGGAATTTGAAATGTGCTTTATGGGGAAATGTCATAAACCATTTTTTTCAGAAGCAAGACCATCTTTGAACATATGGCTTCAAATTTTATTTACTATGTAAACTTGAAATTGAAAATCTAGAAAACTGAACTTACAAGGAGTTTACTTTTCTATGTAGGAAGTTGTATTTTTCTACTGTACTGTTGATATTCTCATTTGGAATATGGGCCAGGAAACATCATGTATTTTGAACAGGACACTCCTTACATAGCTAAGGTGATATTTGACTCTCTAATGTATTTAGTTGAATAGTGTGATCAGACCTCAAATGGTTGCAGCCCTCCTGGTGATGTCCAGCCCAACTGAATTACATGACCTATATATATATATATTGCCTAGTCTCAAAAGTAGTTTTATAAACCCTTATAAGGAATACACACTGTCACCTATGCATTTCACTTAAATCTACTCACATCTGATTGTTCACCTGGTTCGAGAGCACTGAAAACAAGGCTGACCTGGGAAAGGACTTTTTGGAGCACCTATTGCAGTTCCTTTTTCTGAAACAGATGCCCTGCATTAGAGAAAGTGAGCTGAGCTGCTGTGGACTCCTGTAAGTTTGTGTCAGCAGTCTCTGCATGTTTCCCCATCATGATCTTGACTCCCCTTGGTCATATAAAAATCCCTTCTCCCTCTCTTCTATAGTTTAGCCTGATCAATTTGGTGACTACCCTAACAGTAATCATAGAACCTTCATCCGGTAACCAATGAAATCAGAAATAAATATTACTGTGCAATGTGTGTGTATATAAAATACACAGGCTTCATATATCCATTACAATGTGTGTGTGTGTATGTGTGTGTGTGTGTATGGTATGTGTGCATTGGTGTGAGTGTATTTACCTCTTACTATATGTGTGGAGGACAGAAGTTGATTTAGAATGACTTTCTCCATCATTTGTCCTACTTTATTTGCTTGGATAAAATCTCTCACCGAATCTGTTTCTGCTATACTGTTTTGCCAGTTGGATGCAGGGATGTGTGTGTCTCTCTCACTCCTAACTCTTCAGTGTTCATGCTATAGAAACAGGCTGTAATACCAACTGTTTCTGTGGGTACTGGGCATTTGAATTTAGTTTCTCAAGTTTGATCAAAAAGCATTTTGTGCATTATTTTCCAGCCCTCTTTTATATTTATGTGTAAGAGTTAGCCAATAAGAAGCTAAAACTAATGGGCCAAACAGTGGTTTAAATAATATAGTTTTTGAGTGATTTTTTTTTTGAGTCTGTGTGGGTGTGAAATTCCCAGGCAGCCTTCTTCCTACATTTATTTTCTGTCAATTTATTGTAGATTTACAGGGCTTTGGTTTAGAGCCTCATGCAAACCATGGAGGAGTTTT
Organism: Microtus obscurus; assembly: GCA_963919715.1. NCBI lineage: Eukaryota > Metazoa > Chordata > Mammalia > Rodentia > Cricetidae > Microtus > Microtus obscurus. The sequence continues at coordinate 589,413 of CAWTZC010000700.1, forward strand.
GTTATAAAGCCATATCACCCTGTCTGATGTCTAGCAGTGATAGGTCTTGGTAACACATGATTCTTGCTGATTATAAAGTTTTAATTTACAATATAATTACACATAGCTTTAACTTCATGGTTTTATGACAAGGAAACATTACTTGTGGCTGTTGTCAATGTTCCACATATTAGTTCTCCCAAAATAGAAATGATAATTAACTCAGGAAGTTTATTGTGAATAATGACAAATTAATCTAGTCACCATGAAAAACAAACTTTTATCAATGGTTTAATCTTCTTACATGTATAGTATAACATCAAAACTCCATGTTCTCCTTGTACTTCTGAGGCAGAGTCTTATCTTCATCAATCAAAATATAGCCCACTCTACATTCTCAATTTTCAGCCATTTCTTTAAACTGTTGCTGTCGGTTCTGCTCACTTCAAACTTTCCAGCACTTTTAATAATTATGATCTTGTCCCTTCAAATGCTTTCAGAGGTTAGACTAGTCTATTGTTTGGCAATGAAACAACACTAAACTTAGAGGCATAAAAAAATCACACTTATTTCTGTTTGTGAATCAGCAGCTTTGTTCTGTTTTTTTCACAGTTCATTGGCACTGGGGAGTCTCAAGTGCTGGATTCTTGAATTATCTGGAATTTGCTTATTCAGATAATGGATGTTGTCTGGGAGATAAAAAGCTCACTGTTTGCATTAAGGAAAATGCAACTTTATGGTATTCTGTATTTTTATAATGCAATTGAGGATCCTAAAAGAATTCTTCAATAGAAACATTAAAGAAGAGAGGGGGAGAGATGGCCCTATCCCATTCACGTGTCCCTAACAAGCTGAGCAGCAGAAGACATTAGTCATCACTCTACCATTCCTGTTGAAGATGTTACCAATGCATATTTAGTTTAAGGTAATGGAAGAAGTTCCTGAAAGACCAAGTTGACTTGAAAATATTTGTCAAAATTGTTTTGGGTATTTTTCATGGAACACTTTTTCTTTCAGGCTGTGAAATTCAGGTAATCTCAAGATTTCCTTTCAGTTTCTATAAAATAAAACAAAAATCCTATATGTTGAGCCAAAAAAATATGCACAAGGGGCCACATTTCTTCCTCTTGACTGGCAATTTTACAGACAGACCAGTGATACATGTCAGTGAGAGGGTTCGTTTCTGGTCGCGATACCCTTTACCTCTAATATTTGTTGATGTCATTTTCCCTTCTTATTGTTTCCATGTTTCTCCTCAGTAAATGTTGAACAAATATCCTCCATAATTTTTATTTTCAATGTATTTTCTGCTACTCATTTAAAATCTTTAAAATGTTGATTGTCTTTCAAAAATGTGTATCAAAATTATTTTACAAGTCATGATTGTCAAGATATCAAAAACCTTAGCATAGCTGTCATCATACTCAAATGATGTAATATGTAATGTAATATGAGTTTGCTAATATTATACGTCATCCTTTTTCATCTGTTTTCTTGCTTATTGTTTACTTGAAAACATGATCTGGTTACATTACTGAAATTAGGTTGGGATTTGGATTCTGGCTTCAGCCTCAACCTCCATAATGTTGGTTGAGATGACAGAGAACACAGCTGTGCTGGGTTTCAACAGCTCAATCTTAAACCTGAAATCCAAGCCCCATCACCTTCTGTTTTGAGTTTTGTTTTTGATTTTCCTAAGGAGGAGGTTTATGACCCCCAACCGACTACCTACTGCTTTTTAAATCCTTCACAAGACAGATATCTTTAAGCTATATTGTTTTTTGGCAGATTATGTGTGTATGTGTATGTGTGTGAGTGTGTGTGTGTGTGTGTGTGTGTGTGTGTGTCTTTGTGTGTGAGTTTGCCCACATGAGCAGAAATTGAGGGAAAGACATTTTGGGCATTATATAATATGAGTTGTAGATTACTTAAAACCTAGCTTACAAGAATACACATATTATTTTTAGCTTTTAGATGGGACTAGTAATCAATTCTCCACTTTCTTTTGTCTACTTATTGTTCCCTGTGGCTTTTCAAACCCAGCACCTCTTACTGCTGCTGCATACTATGTTGTCACATCTCTTTATGTTTATATTAATTAGACTGTAAGTCTTCTCTATTCCACTATATAGTGTTTATCCACTAGGGTGAAAAAAATATCTCAACATTTTGTCATGTTAAAAATATAGCTAAATCCTTTATACATTTCAGTACTAATAAGTACTTGATTATCATTTTCTAGATGTACCCTTTCTGATTATTGAGAAGTTATTTTGAAGTTTGCCTAAGTGTTTGTTGTTATGTTTTTGAGTCTGTAATTTTTTTTCTACATCTTTTAAGGCTTTTAAGCAGGAGGTCATTTTTTATTTTGTGAAGAACATACAGAATATTATTAGCTATCAGTTTTTACTTGTTATTTACAACTCATCTCTCTCCTCCAATACTCTAGTTTTACTTATTTATCTAACTCATCACAGTAGTATTATTATGAATAAATATTCTTGTCCAAAGAACATTATAATATATTCACATACATGTGGTATGCTTCAAATTTCTTTATAATATGAATTTTAATTTCTGAAAGTAATGTACCAAACCCACATGTGTTACTCCCCAAAAAAGGCTACTGAAGAGAATATAGGTTTCACTCTCTTGTCATGTACCAAACATTTCCCAAGGATCTAAGTTTTCGAGGTTTAGACAAGAAAAAGACTATCAATGAGAATACACTGATGCATTTTAAGGGCTTAAAATAAAGACATATATTTCAATAAAATCATGAGCATAGGAGGAAGATCTTTATGCCCATAGATCTCCAGAGAAACCAGGGATGTTAAATACACAATTGTCTTTCACAGGGCATAGTTGAAAACCCTGCTCTTCCATTCAGAGTTCTGGGAATTGGGATATAATTAGTAGCCTGATGATGTGGGTTATCTGTTGGACCAGGGCATATCAGGCTTCCACACCTGAGACCAAAGATGGCTAGCAATCTAACTGACCTTTATAGCTAGTTGCTTCCCAAAGCTCCAACAAGCAGGACCAGAGATACCTAATAGTTTCAATGCCCTTACATTATCTGTACTGCCAGAGATTCCTCCAAGCTCCAAAAACCAGAAGGAGGGGTGGCAAATAACCCAGATGATATCTACACCATTTGCATAATAGATATGAAGCCAGACTCTCATGTTATTGACCATGAAGCTAGAACAGGTAGCCTGCCCTTAGAACCCATCTTTTTGGAAGAAAAGACAGGCACCCTGAATCATGTTTTGATGCTTCCTAGTACAGAGGGGATGGCATTACACCAGGAAAATAAATTTTTCCAAATTGTTCTATGTTTAAAACATGCCAACAAGAACTACCTCACATCAGACACAGAAGTCTTGATCCCAGTAGATAGTCATTCTGAACTGGATTTTCTTTCTCTTATCTTTGTGGTTTATTTCCCAAACTCACACATGCAGAGATCCCCTCAATTCAAATTGTTGAAATAAAAATAACCAGATCTAGGAGTAGATCTGGAACAAGTTTAATGTCAAACAGCAACCAAGTTTTAAAAAATTATTTGATTAAATGGAGTAATTGTTCTTGAGACTAGGAATTCGGTTCATTTAATTCTGGCTTCCTCTTGTTCATGCTGTATTATACATGTTATGAGTTTCCATAAAAAACACCTTTTATTAAAGTACCATACATGATATTTGCATTTATATATTTAGTACACTTCAGATTATTCCTTTGTAAGCTTTGTAGAAAACTCAAGGCATGTTTTGTAAAAATTCATCAGTTATATAAGAGACAGTTTAAAATGCCAATGACTTTTGGAAATCATTTGAATAATAATGTTTTTCTATTTTTAATGTTAGTCCTTACTTTTTAAAGATATTGAAATTTAATTTGCAAAATATTTTTAAAATAATGCTTTGAGGATTATTATAATATACTCTTTTAGCAGAAAATATTGAACTTCTAGCCTTTTCTAGGGCTATTAAACTATATATAAAATTTTATCTCATTCGAATTTGAAAATATATACAATGGTATACAATATATTATTTCTGTATAAATATGTAGTTCTTTTTCTTATTTATTTTCTTGTTCTTACCTCTTAACCAAGGTTTCCCCTTTCCCTTATTTTCCTCCTCCCCTCTCCTTCCCATCCACTTCTCCTCCACTGTTTCTCTTGAGATATAAGTAAGTATCCCACAGATATCAGCTAGACAAGGTATATCAAACTGCACCGAGACCAGATATCGCTTTTTCCACAAAGGTTGAATGAGGCTATCCAGCAGGAGGAATGTGTCCCAAAATCAGACAACAGATTCAGAGACATCCCCCTGTTCTCACTTCTAGGTCCCACATGAAGACCAAGTTACATAATTAGTACATAGTAGCAGATGGCCTTGATCAGTCCTATGCGACTTCCTGGTTGGCCCAGTCACTGTGAGCCACTTTGAGCCCAGGATCTTTGGTTTTCTGTGTTTCCTTGTGATTCTCTTGACACCATTGGGTTCTGCAATCCCCTCCCCCACCCCCACCCCCACCCCCACTCTTTTTTTTTTTTTTCTGTTCCATGTTTGGCTGTGGGTTTCTGCGTTTGTTTCCATCAATTTCTGGGTAAAGCCTCTCTGATGACAGTTGGGTGAGGTAGGAAACTCAAGTATAGAAGAATATCAGGAGTCATTTCATTGACTTTTCTAGTTGTTGTTACCATCACGTTTGATTCCATTCTAGATCTGTGGGGTATACCGTGTCTGGTTACTGGCCCTCTGTCGGGAGCTCCCTCTCAGGCTGGGTATGGATCTCCACTTGTGTCAGTCATCCGTTGGTCACTCCCACAATTTCCGTGCCATCTTTAGCCCTTCACATCTTGTAGGAAGACAAATTGTAGGCTGAAGTGCTTATGGCTGCATTGGTCTCTGAGATTGTCCAGTAGTCTTGTCTGGTTACAGGAGATGGCTAGTTCAGGACCTACAGCCCCTATTGCTAGGAGTACTAGCTAGGCTCACCCTCATACAATCCTGGGAGTTTTCATTGTTCTAGGTTTAAAACTCTTCCAGATATGTCCTTGTTTCTCTCATTCCTGTCTTCCTTCATGTGCCCAACACCAGATCCCTGTAATATGCAGTTCAATTTCCATACTGTTGCAATGATTAAGTGAAGACATATTCCAACATGTTGTATGACTAAATTTGATGTGTGTAGAAATCAGCAAGTTTTCTGCATAATGTGCTATTGTAGTCAACAATTTAGTAATGTGGAAAAAGACAAAATTGGTGGTAAATAAATAACATATTTAACATATATAGATCAAACATGTAAAGGATCATAATTCACAAATTTCTTATTTTTAATCTTCTATTTAGTTTCTGGTTGATTCATTTGCATTAAAAATGCTAATTTTTATAAAATTAGCAATTTAACATGTTATGGCTACTACAACTTGAAATGAACCATCTAAATTATTTTATTAGAGTAAAATGATAATTTATATAATTATGTTTTAAATTTTAAGAAGATTGCAGAAAATATTTGTGAGCACATTCTCCTTTTCCTTCATTCTGTAGCCAAAATAATCTACTTTCCAGTTAGTCTGGCTTCAGAGAATATATTATCCTTATTTTCCTGAGATTTGCAGACAATGTCTTTCTGAATCATAATCAACATCAGTACATATTGCAATGATAGTGAAACAGGTCAACTAGTGGGGAACAACTGGTTATACTCTCAGCAAGTCATCAAAAATGCTATAAACACCAGTCCTCACCTACTTTGTCCTATTAAATTAAATTAAATATATGCTCTTAATATTTATATTCAGCATCATTTATTATTTGTTCTGATTTTTTTCTGTTTCATCTTCATCTCTTTATTACATTCAGATATGAACAGTGGATAAATGTCCATTGTTCTATGCAAATTAAATACCCAGGTAAAAGTGTACCTTCTTTGCTACAGACTCTATAGAATTCATACTTCAGATACCAGAGATTCACTCAGCTGTCTTTGATTATATTTATGTAAAACATAATATTATACTACCTGAATATTTTGGAAATATCGAATTATTTTTATTTCTAGACAAAAAGCATACATATGTACTTAAAAATTTTAAATCTGTAATGTATATAATTTAAAAAGAGTATTACAAGATTGATCTGCTTTTATTAAGAAACATATTGTCACAGATTAAAAAGAAATTTATGCATAAATTAGTATCAATAGTAACAGTTTATCCAAGGCTTTCTAAGTGGTCACTATATGTCATGAATTATTCTCAGTCAAATTTCAAATCAGTACCATTAATTTATTTTATGTTCCCTATTAAACCTAGTAGAGAACAAGAAATTTAAAAATATTGCATGATTTTGAAATATTCTCCATTCACCAGGGGCCAGATGACATCTCTACAAAGATTAATAGACACTCAGTTTTTTTCTGCTTATTATTTAGGCAAAGGTTGTTTTTCTGATGCTGGCATAGATCATTTATTGCCTACAGTTCCTTTAAAAGAGGTACATTTTAAGAAAGACAGTAACAATAAACAGACTTCTAGAAACACCCCTTTCCTGAGGAATGTTTGTTCTACAGTTCAAAGTGTTAGTATCTACATGTTTTAAAACCTATAAATAAATTATGAAATGTCACCTGAAAAAAGTCTGTTCCTTTTTTTGGGGGGGTGAGATTTAAATCACAGTAAGATGCTGTAATTTCTAAACTTAGGGTAAAGCTGAAGACTCAGATCTTTGGAAATCACTGACATCATTTCCCCAACAGATGCCTGGCAGAATAGCCAGCTATGTATAGCTGAGAAAAAAAAAAAGTTGTCTGAAGAGAACTGAGAAATTTCTCGATGCTTGAATTCTTTGGCTTCTCAAAGCTAACTGTTTTAGTTCATAGCTAATTGCCTGAATGCGATTCACAAACAGGTTCCCATCTTTTGAAAAAAAAAAACAAACTTCAACATCTTAATAAAATAAAAGAAAAATATTTTAAAGTGAATCAAAATTTTAACAGAAATTTTCCATGCCTGCTATTTGTGGAAAAACATATGATTTTTTTCTTACCCCAATATAGAGTACTGATCTCATTTTTGCTTTAACCAGATCATTTATATTTGAGAACAGAATACTGAAGTGCATCGTCTCCTTAGAAAATTCAAAGACAGACGAATATGTTTCTATTTACATTTACTAGTATAGAAAGGTTTTAGTTTTCTGTGTGAAAATTCAAAAGTGTGGCTCAAAGAATTCCCTTGCACTAAATACACTTTAATAACTTTCCTACATTATTTTTTCCGTTTTTATGGAAAATTGATTTTTTTCCTTTACATAATATATCCAGATTACATTTTGCCTTCACTCTTCTCTTCCTAGTTTCTTCACAGCTTGCCTTCTATCAAGATCTACCCTCTTCATGTCCTTCATTAGATAACAAAGAGGATTCTAAGAGATAGTGATAAACGGTAGCATGCCAGAATAGGACAAGAAATAGATATTTACATAGAGACCAATTTGTTCACATACTCAGAAATCCCATTAAGACAGTATACTGCATATATAATATATATGTGTGTGTGTGTGTGTGTGTATGCAAAAGACCTAAAGGGTAAAATGAGAAACAAAAATATTTAAATGTGCATATGTGTACATCGTGTATGTGTAAGAGAAGAGAAACACAATTTTTTAAATACATGCATATATTTATACAATTAAAAATATAAGCTGACAAGGCATTATAAAATAAGAAACCCTCAGAAAATATCAATGAGTTCATTTTTCTTTTGTACCTTTACCACTGGGCATGCAATCTACCATCAAGAGTAGTGTATTTCCCAGTAAGACTCTCTTAAGAGAATTAAATTATCATATGTCAGTGGTTACCAATTGATTGGAGTTGGTTTCTGCGTTAAGATTGAGGGCATATGTCCATTTCTTCTTTTACGTCCAAAATTCCATCTAGTGGAGGTCCTGGGCATCCTGCTTCAATCTCTGTGCTTTGACGCAACTTTTTTAGAGGGGCTTGTTTTTTTTTCATGTGTCCCCCACAACCTCTGTCTCGTACTTGTTTGCTTCTGTTTCTTCTGATTTCGCTAAGTACCCAGGAAAGGGATTTGATGGAAACATTACATTTAGCGCTCTCACTCTCTGGTCTTGGCTTTCTGTATTTGCTAAAATCCGCAGGAGGAGGAAACACCCCTGGGGTTGAGTAAGAAAGGCAATGATCTATGAGTGTAGAAAGTCATCAGGAATCTCTTTATTTCTACTTTTTATTTATTGGAACAGTAGTATTTTGTTTTGTCCTACATCCCTAGGCTTTATAGTTGCAAGCTCTTGTCACTCAAGAAATGTCAGGTTTGGATTCTAATTAATAGAGTGACTCTTGAGTCAAATCAGAAATAGAATATTGATTAGCTACTCCCACCAGATTTTTGCACCATTACTCTAGCACATCATGCAGGAAGGACCACATTACAGATTAAAGGGCTTGTTGCAGTGGAATGTGTGGACATTTCTCCTTTGAGAGCCCACAGAGTATACCTTACTGTAATGTAGATGTAGGAAGATGAAGGCAAAAGCTCTATACAGAAGCTAGCTCTACTTCTTCACATTCATGAGTTATATAGGTGTCTTCAGTAATGAGTCCTTAATGGCTCAGTTTGTGGACACCAACCTGTAGGCATCGGAAAAGCCTGGGTTGTTTGGGTATTCACATGGAACCTCTTTGGTCAACAGCTCAATTAGATGTGACCTAATCTTGATACCGGAATTTTCTTTTGGTGACAAAAGATGTCTAGTTGTGGCTTTGTTTCTGTTTCCTCCTTTATTTAGAGGTTTCATTTAGATCATCATCATATATGCACATATTTTAGAAAGACTTAACTATATTGGGTTTTATACTATCCTTCAAATGTCCCTAAATTTTCGCTGTTCCTCCTTCTATTGCCTCCATCAAATCCCCCTGACCTCCCTCCCCCATTCATGCTCCTTTCCATCCACCCATCCATATTGAAATTTCTATTCTATTTCTTTTTCCTAAAGAGATCTCTCTGACACCTTTGTCCACTCCCTGACTTTATGCCCATCTTCTGTAGTTCTAAGGATTGTAGCCTGGTTATAAAATATACACATATAAGTGAATACAAAGTATATTTTAAATTTTGGTTACCTCCATCAGTTAAATTTTTCTAGTTTCCTCATTTACGTATTCCAACCACATCATAACCCCTAATTTCTCAAGTAGTGTCATTACCTGGTGGCCAGGCATGACCTTAATGTGGACCATTCTTACTCAAACCACCACAAATTGTATAGTTGAATTTCAAAGAAGTTGATTTAAATATTCATGAGAAACTGCCACAGTGATTTAAGGGTTTCTCAGCTACTTAAAATATCTGTTCTGCAAATTCTGTGTTTAGATCTTTACTAACTAAACTTTTAATTGCATGTTTTTTTTTTGTTGTTGTTGTTTGGTTTTTTTTTTTTTTGGAGATCTGTTGTTTTTCAAGACCATTATATAATTTAGATATTGGTTTTCTATCTTATATGTTGTCCTATTGATGAAGTCCTTTGACATATTTGGTTTTTTGGTATTATGAGATATTAAATGTTGATTCTTGGTGCCTGTGTTAATGGTGTTCTGTTCAGAAAGTCTTTTTCTTCTCCATGAAGTTCACAAATATTCTCTATTTTCTCTTATATCAAATCTGAATGTATCTAGTTTTTGGTTGAGGTCCTTGATCCATATGAAGTTAAGCTTTGTTCAAGGTGATGATTTATTTGTATTACTTGTAGTCATTCACTATGACCAGCACCATTATCTGATGATAATGCTGTCCTTTTTCAAGTGTGTATTTATGGCTTCTTTTTTAAAACTTGGTGTGCCTAAATGAATGAATTCATGTCCAGGTATTAAATTATATTCCATTGTTCAAAGTGTATTTGTGAGCATGCGCATATGTGTGTGTGTGTGTGTGTGTTTGTGTGCGTGTATCCTTGTGCATGTGTGCCAGTGCTAGCGCTATGTTGTTTTGATTGCTATATCTTGGTAAGTTTGAGGTTAGGGATAGCGTCCAGGGTTATTTTTACTCTCCTGGATTATTTGTGGTTACATATAAAGCTGATAATTGTCCTTTCAAAAATCTGAAAAGAACTGTGTAGGGATTATGATAAGAATTGCATTGAATCTGTATATTGATTGTTTTTGGTAAAATGGTCATTTTTACTATAATAATCAGACCAATTCCTGAACATGTAAGATTATTCATTATTCTGATATCTTCTTCCAATCTTTAATTTCAGAGATTTTTTTTATCATACTAGTGTTTCTTTCATTTGCTTGGTATAGTTACTGCAATGCAGTTTATATTATTTGAGGCTACTGTGAAAGGAGCTGTTAGCTTGATTTCTTTCTTGGTTCATTTGTCATTCATATATAGGAACACTACTAATGTTTTTTTTGAGTTAGTTTTGTATCTAGCTATTTTACTCAATCTGTTTTTAGTGTTAGAAGTTTGCAGTTGGACTTTTTAGATACATTTATGTGTACTATCATATAATCTGAAAATAACAAATATTGACTTCTTGCTTTCTAATTTGTTGCCCCT